>OW386287.2:94443090-95660590 GCA_936432065.2 Rutpela maculata | reverse complement strand
AAAACTATTTTTTTTAAATGGAACTCCTACGGGACAACCTGTTATTTAATTAGATCTTTAAATTACGCAGAAAAGGATATGCATAATGTCTATCTTCTCTTTGTACTAAGTTTATAATTAAATAAATAATATTTTTTTAAATATTTTTTGAAAATCAAAATATTTGAGGGTCAGATCATATGTACCATGTAATTGAAAATTTCATCCCATATCACTACACTGAATTTGAAAAAAAACCATTCGCCCATTAGAAGAGGGTTGGGAGACGTAAGATATGTGGAAGAATTTAAAAAAACCACAGTACACATTCAGGGGTTTTACGAAATGTTTTATTTACATTGGAAATCAGTACCTATGCCCATTTTGTGACAACACACTTTAACTGTTTCTGCCATTCAGTGTAAGGCATGCCCTGGGCAAGTTACATGAAAAAAAAATGTATGTTCCTTATAAGATTGTCACATTCGCCTTCACATACGCTACGGCACATTATGAGACAAAATCCCGAAAAATTTGGCCAAAATTCATAATATTCAGTACATATTGTGACGTGTTTCCACCCTTAGGAAACTACCCCTTGCAAAATCCGTGGGTTCCAAAAATTATAACAAGAGATTGTCCACTAACACACTTTATTAAATATTTACTGGATACTTCACAATACTATTGTTAATTTAAATACACTTTACTGACTAAAAATCACAATGTTTATCACTTTGTTTCTCTTTGAACTCTTAACCTCACTTTCTATACTTTCTGAACTTCTGAACTACTCGCTGAGAATGCGGTCGGTCTTTTATACCTAAAAATGACAGATCTCGATTTTTCTGTGATGACGCCACCATTCTCTAGATAATTCCAGATGTCACCAGAACTAACTTCTGGTAGGTTTCTCGAGTAGGTGCAAATACTACTACTTTTTAGTAACCAACATAACCTTAAATTTTAAGGGGTTGCAACATATTACACTGCCCCCTCCTTAAGCCTGAACGTCCCGGTCAGGCAATTCAGTCTCTTTCACATACTTCGCCAGTCTATCCAAGTGTACGATCTTCATCTTGGACTTTTTGTTTCGTTGAATACGATAGACGACATCATTAATTCGGGTAATAACAGTATACGGTCTATCCCAAGGAGGTTGAAATTTCGGGGATCTCCATTCCTTCCGCTGTGGGTTGTACAGCCAAATCAGATCCCCCACCTTGAATCCCCCTGTACTGGCATTCTGATCATAACGAACCTTCAAGCGGTTACTAGTTCTGTTCATCTGCTCTCGATCATTCTTTGGCTGTTCTCGACTTCCATTTCTGTAGTTGCTCATGGAAAATGGTTCCCCACGGGCAGCACAATTCTTACACTTGCGACACCAGGCCTCCACATCCTGGCGACTATTAACCCAATAGAATTGTTCCCGTGCTCTACTCAATGTCTTGTTTATGCCGAAGTGTCTGCTGGACGTTTTATTGTGCGCTTTCTGGAGTACTTCTGGTACACGACACCTGGGAATCACTAGACGCATGGCAACCTGCTTCCCATCTGGGCTTTCCCATGCTCTCCTTAAAAGCCCGTCTACGACTGTAAGTGAATCCCATTGTGACCATAAAGCCTTCAGCCCCACTTCTGTGTCGGAAACATCCTTCCATGCTGGACGCGTTCACTCTTCTTTTGCTCGCAACATGGGTCCGATTTCTACATCACGCAATTGCTCTTGCCTCAGAGTTTTCTTTGACCAACTGTCTGGAAGATCGACCTTGACAGTGTTGACTTTAACCATGTTCGGCAATTTTCTCACCTGAGGGTAGCGCTTGCAATCTTCCTTGTCTGGTTTTCTGGATAATGCAGGAGTTTTGACTGCCTGCGTTGTCAACAGCCTGGTTTTCTCGCATTGGTCGTTCACTTTTGACAGAATAAATTGTTCGTTCCCAATCCTTAACATTCGCTTCCCTACGTCAACAATAAATCCATACTGTTCCATAATGTCCAGTCCCAAAATGAAGTCATCCGTAATGTCAGCCACGATGACCCTGTGGTCGAACCTCAAATGCCCAATCTGCAAACCCAGGTCTACTTCTCCATGAACCGTAGCCCTGTCCCCCGTAGCTGTCCGGACGATCACTTCTTCATTTTGCCTCTTGGTAATCTTTATGCCCGATATAAATCCTGGCCGTACTATTGATGACGTAGTACCTGTGTCGATGGTAAACAAACATTTTCTTCCGTTCACATATCCATGCAACAACAGACTGCTTGCGATTCTTCGAAGCTGGGAAATCTTTATTTCTCTGGGGTCACTGCATTCCCTAGCCAGAACAACCCCCTTGGTACTGTTTTCCTGCTTCTCTTCAAGATTCACAGCATTTACTCGACTCTCCGAATTCTGCTGTCGACAGTCTCGCTTCATGTGTCCTACCTTGCCGCAGTTGTAACATTTAATACCTCCACTCGACTTTCCTTTATTTTGTTGTTTTCTCTGCTCCCTAAGATCATCCACTTTGTTCAATAATTTGGTAAACATTTTCTGCATCTCCGTCAACATAGGGTTCTGGTTCATTTCTGGTTGCGATTCTTCGAGAGTCACAGCTCGCACTCTCGACCTTGGAGTATCTCTGTAGGCGGCTTCTACTTCAAGTGCACGCACCAAAGCTTCGCTACTACTTTGGTGTCTTGTCAGCCTCAAAACTCGCCTGACCTCTTCGTCCCTTATACCATCTAAAAAGGCCCCCACGGCTAATTGTTCCTGGAATTCTTTAGGTGCACTTGGATACGCCAGGTGCGCCAGTCTCTCTATCGCAGCTTCAAATTCTTGTAAACTTTCCCCAGCTTTTTGCATCCGGGATTTCAGCTGAGCCTGGTATAATTGGGCAAGGTGTTGATCGCCATACCTCAAGTCCAATGCAGCTTCCAAGACTTTGAAGTCCCTTTGTTTATCCACTGGGATAGTCTGAAGCAACTCTGAGGCCTGGCCCCTTAACGCCAGAACTAATGCCATGGCCTTTTCCTCGTTATCCCAGTTTTTCGCACATGCTGCTGCCTCAAACTGCCTCTTGTACGTCGTCCAGGAACTTTGGCCGTCAAAAGAAGGAGGTTTTAGTCGCTGACCTGATGATACCACCTGCTGGCTTCCTCTATCTCTCAACTGTCGTTTAAGTCGCTCCACTTCTCCTTCGAACTCGCTCATTTTTCCTCTGATGTCACTCACTTCCTCTTTTACATGACTGACTTCCGTCTTGACTTCAGAAACTTCAGACTTTACGCTACCCATATCATCTTTGATTTCTTTCTTTAGTTCCTCAGTAGTGAAAATGATAGCGTCCTGTTGTATTTTCATTTGTTCATTCAGAATTTTCCTTAATTCTTCCTGGCGTTTTTCTTGTTCTTCTTTCTCCTCTTGCTGTCGTATCTTCAGGTCTTCCATAATTTCTCTCAATTCGGCTTTTTCTTCTTGGCGTCTTGTTTTTTCATCCTCTTTTTCTTTCTGACGTCTTGTTTCTTCATCCTCTTTTTCTTTCTGACGTCTTGTTTCTTCATCCTCTTTTTCTTTCTGACGTCTTATTTCCTGATCTTCCATCATTTTCTTTAATTCGTTCCTTTCTTCTTGACGTAGTTTTACTTGTTCTTCTTTTTCTTCCTGACGTCGTTTTTCTTGTTCGACTTTTTCTTCTTGACGCCGTTTTTCCTCCTCCTGGCGCTGCTGTGCCATCATTTTTTGGAATTGTTCGAATAAGTCCTGTATTTGTTTATCGGATGCCATACTTCTTGTTGTTACGGGCATACGATGAAATTAAAATAAAATAAATTTAACTGTCACGTCAATATCGGTAATGGAACTTCCTAGACAAATCTCGAAATAGCACGAAAAAGTCTTATCCAGAGTCTTTTGTCACTATCCAGTTCAGAGAATTTAATAATCTCCACTAATGTCCAAATAGAAAAGTTCTAGAAATTTTCACGCACTAAATGAGTCTTTTTCAGTGTCTCTATCACTTCTCAGTTCAAAGGATTTAATTATCACACTAATGTCCTAATAAAATGTTCTACAATGTCTCAAAAATGCACTTAACACTATTTTCCTGTTCGAAAATAACCCTCGAACAATGTCCAGTAAATGAGTCCTCTGTGCTAACTCGAACACTCCAGCACAACTTCAGAGCTCCTCTTGTCATAAAATCCCACTTCTGACACCAATTTGTGACGTGTTTCCACCCTTAGGAAACTACCCCTTGCAAAATCCGTGGGTTCCAAAAATTATAACAAGAGATTGTCCACTAACACACTTTATTAAATATTTACTGGATACTTCACAATACTATTGTTAATTTAAATACACTTTACTGACTAAAAATCACAATGTTTATCACTTTGTTTCTCTTTGAACTCTTAACCTCACTTTCTATACTTTCTGAACTTCTGAACTACTCGCCACAGAAGACTAAACTTCTGTGCTACTCGCTGAGAATGCGGTCGGTCTTTTATACCTAAAAATGACAGATCTCGATTTTTCTGTGATGACGCCACCATTCTCTAGATAATTCCAGATGTCACCAGAACTAACTTCTGGTAGGTTTCTCGAGTAGGTGCAAATACTACTACTTTTTAGTAATCAACATAACCTTAAATTTTAAGGGGTTGCAACATATTACAATATATTAAAATTAATATCTGTAAGTTTTTGAACTCGCTGATTATGAATCCGATGTTAGAATTGGCAAAAACAAGATGGTGGATTTAAAATGGCGGACTGAAACCTTAAAAAATTATCTAAGAAATCTAAAAAAAAAAAAAAACAATTATGCCCTTTATCTCTTTAATTAAGGACCTGATATCATTTCTAATTATACTATTGTGGTCTGTTGTATACCAATTTAAGAAATAAGCTTCAGTCATAAGCTTCCATACCGAAGCTGTTTGACAGAATAAATAAATTAGATATAAACTTTATATTATACTCTTCGTCAGATTATTGAATTTTCTATATTATTGCTGAACATTCTGTAGTATATTCTTCACAAATTTTTGGAAATAAGTTAATTTTTTAGTTATAATTGCTATATTTGCCATTTTAATCATCTCCTGATGATGCAGGCCTGTAGCTAGAACATACTTTAAGGGTGGGCAAACAATTTTTCAGAGGGGGCCCGTAGGCCAAAAAAATTTTTATCGTTTTTTCCATTTACAGATAACCCCGTAAAAAATAGCTACCTCATTATTTTCTGCGGTCGCCGTAGGTCGGGCAAAAATTATTCCAGGACGGGTGAGGCCCGTCCTGGCCCACCCCTAGCTACAGGCCTGTGATGATGCCATATTGATTAGTGAATCAGTTATCAGTATAATATGAAGTACTTTTGTATTTATAGAATTTTATCAAATAAATAATTGTATAATTAAACATAACACTATTCATACGTATTTTCTCCTCAAAATGTTTCATAACTTTTATATTTACTAATTGTTTTTTTTTTAAATCAATAGTGTTCTTCCTCCAGATAATACTATTTTACTGTCCAAATTTCAATCGCTTTATTTTCTTATGCTATTGTGCTTATAAGAAACGTGACGGATGGACGTACGGATGGACAGACAGGCAGACATTTAGAAAGTCATTCAAAATTTGATAACTAACACAATGTTATGGAATTATTTCTCTACGACTGATATTTGCGGTTTTAGAAATATGTGGATCAAGCCTAATCTTCGTCTTCGTATTTATGAAAATTAAAATAAAAAACGTCTCTATACTAGCCGTACACACAACACATTCATACATTAAAAGTTCTCGAACTGAACAAACAATGCCTCTAAATGCATAGAGCAATGATGTAAACAAGGCAGTTGCTTTGCTCATCGGTGCCGTTTTTATAAACAAAAAGCTAATGTGTAATGCACAAATATTATCACAAATTACAATTATATCGCACATTTTTCAGAATATAATATTGGATTTCAAGTCCTTCTCTGTCATGATGCCCAGAAATCCTATATTTGATTATTACATTCATTGTAAGAAACTACAAAAATTATCAGTATTGTGGAATTAAAGATTCTGTATTTGACTTGTGTTTGATCTGGGTTTGAGAATAGAAGGAATTTGAAAATTTGCAAGATAGAAACTAACCTGAAAACCTCAAAAAATTTATGAAAATTGAAAATTTAAAATGGCGGCCCACAGTTAAGTCACCTTACAAACATGAAATGATAACGGATTTGAAGGAAACAACTACTTAGCGGGCAAATACCCCGACCTGCATTGAATTACACCTTCAAATCGTGATCAGTAACCAACTATCATTTGTCTGTTCCTAACCAGACATAGACCGGTTTCTAACTTATTATGTTCTCATCAGTATGCCATAGGTCATGGAACAGACAAATGATAGTGGTCAACTTGCTAGTCTTATACAAACTGAATCAAATGAAGTGTCGGTGAGAGGTAAACTCTCATATGGTCAGATGCTACTATACGTCGGACAAATGTCACTGACGTATAGCGACTGGCTTTTTTGCAAGTACCAAGAGCGGCGACCTCTAGCCTTAGTGGGCTATACTCACTGTTTATGATAACGGATTTGAAGGAAACAACTACTCAGCGGGCAAATACCCCGACCTGCATTGAATTACACCTTCAAATCGTGATTAGTAACCAACTATCATTTGTCTGTTCCTAACCAGACATAGACCGGTTTCGAACTTATTATGTTCTCATCAGTATGCCATAAGTCATGGAACAGACAAATGATAGTGGTCAACTTGCTAGTCTTATACAAACTGAATCAAATGAAGTGAAATGAAGTGTCGGTGAGAGGTCATTTCATTCAGTTTGTATAAGACTAGCAAGTTGACCACTATCATTTGTCTGTTCCATGACTTATGGCATACTGATGAGAACATAATAAATTCGAAACCGATCTATGTCTGGTTAGGAACAGACAAATGATAGTTGGTTACTAATCACGATTTGAAGGTGTAATTCAATGCAGGTCAGGGTATTTGCCCGCTGAGTAGTTGTTTCCTTCAAATCCGTTTTCATAAACAGTGAGTATAGCCCACTAAGGCTAGAGGTCGCCGCTCTTGGTACTTGAAAAAAATCAAGTCGCTATACGTCAGTGACATTTGTCCGACGTATAGTAGCATCTGACCATATGAGAGTTTACCTCTCACCGACACTTCATTTGATTCAGTTTGTATAAGACTAGCAAGTTGACCACTATCATTTGTCTGTTCCATGACCTATGGCATACTGATGAGAACATAATAAGTTCGAAACCGGTCTATGTCTGGTTAGGAACAGACAAATGATAGTTGGTTACTGATCACGATTTGAAGGTGTAATTCAATGCAGGTTGGGGTATTTGCCCGCTGAGTAGTTGTTTCCTTCAAATCCGTTATCATAAACAGTGAGTATAGCCCACTAAGGCTAGAGGTCGCCGCTCTTGGTACTTGCAAAAAAAGCAAGTCGCTATACGTCAGTGACATTTGTCCGACGTATAGTAGCATCTGACCATATGAGAGTTTACCTCTTACCGACACTTCAAACATGAAATGATTACATGATTTATTTTAATAGTTTGGTCGTCTCTGTTTTATAAAAAAAAAGTCAAGTCAAGTTGATGAATTCCGTAACAAAAGCACGAGCATTTTGCAAATTTTAAGAAATATACCGGGTGTCAACGAGATCACTTTCCGGACGTAATTTATTTATTTTTTTTACGGATCGAGATGAAACTAGGCATGTGTGACATGTTGCCAAAAAATATTTTTTAGTCCATCTGTCAAGTTTACTATTGATTTTTAAATGGACACCCTATTTTCTTGAATATTTGGAAACTAAAGGTAATTCTGCATATGACTGTGTTAACTTCATGACTCTTTCCGCCATTTTGAAATTTTTTGGCCAATTTTAATTTTCAATTTGTGTGCCGTTACCTGTCAGAAATCGACTCTACAGAATGTGTTGTGATACATCGTTGATATTGAAAAACCGCTGCCCAAGGAATCACTACTTCCACATCCAGATTCTCTATCCAAGTCACTCACAACGAAAAAACTTTGTATGTGAAAATAATTGTTTGGAACTTTAATAATATAATATTTGAAATCCTCTACCCCAAAAACCCATAAAACGATACCCCACATCGGTAGTGGGGTGGGGGTGGTGATAGTGGGGGGTGGATGAAGAAAAAAAATATTTTAAGGTTTCTGGTTCCTGTACATACACTAAATCACAATTTTTTTTCATCCCCTTTAATAAGGAGGTGGGGGTGTTAATGGGGGTGGCTAATGCCAAAATTTTTTTTGAGACCTTAGCTTCTCTTGTATATACTAAATACCAATTTCATGGACTCTTATCTGCTTGATTTACCTATTTACCCCAAATTCACCCCAATTTACCCCCCAACCCTTCGACGGAACAAGATGAAAATATAATCTAGTTCTAGATCTCGTTAAAGTACATATGTGTACCAAATTTCAAGTCAATATCTTAAACGGTTCCAGAGTAAACGTGCGCACAAAAAAAAGTTACAGACAGACCGACAGATAGACCGACAGACCGACAGACAGACCGACAGACAGACAGAAATTTTCTTTTCGCTCAAACTTAAAATCTCGACGTTTCATGACATTTTAAGCCTATTTGGACAATACAAATTTTTTGTCGTTACTATACTTCCACTGGACGTGGAAGTAAAATTACATTTAGCTGTAGTATGAAAGTGATACATTTCATTTGAAAATTTTGAGAATTCTCGAAAAGGCGATTTTATGAACTTTTAACGTCTCTGTGACACAAATTAACAGCAAAAAAATTCAATGTGTATTTTTCTTCGACTATTTATGAATATTAGAACAATTTCTAGATTAACACACACACACACTAGATTAAATATTAAAATTGGTTGCAAAAAATTCAAAATAGCGGAAAGGGTCACAAAATTAACAGTCATTTGCAGAATGACCTCTAGATTCAAAAAATGCAAAAATATTCAGGTTTAAAATTCAAAAGTAGATCTCACTTTCCGTGAAACCGGAAGTCGTAGAAACGACAGATGGACCAGAAAATGTCCTTTTAGTAACATATGACAAGTAAATAGTTTCATCTCGATCCCTTTAAAAAACTGCTGCCCAAGGAATCATTACTTCCACATCCAGATTTTCCATCCAAACCTCACAATGAGAAAAATTTGTTTAGGGAACTTTAATAATATATTATTTGAAATCGTCTACCCCAAAAACCCACTAAACGATATGCCACATCGGTAGTGGGAGTGGGGGTGGATGACGTAAAAAAAAAATTTGAGGCCTTTGGTTCTTGTACACACTAAATCACAATTTTATTTTTTTCACCGCCTTTAATAAAGGGTGGGGGTGGTAATGGAGGTGGTTAATGCCAAAAAAATTGTTGAGACAGCTTCTCTTATACATACTAAATACCAATTTTATGGACTTCTATTTGCTCGATTTACCTATTTACCTCCAATTTACTCCCTCAACTCTTCAACAGAATAAGATAATGTCACGAGAATACCCCTTGAGGGTAGGCAACACAAAATACATCTGTGAGATACCGGTAGAAACGTTCTGGAACATTGGAAAACGAGATCGAATCTTCTACACTGCTCTAGATGACGCTCGCGTCATTTCTAGAAGTTCTAGAAGCAATTGATGAGTATATAAGGTTGCATTCTCGGCGGGAAGTGCAAGTTTGAATTGACAAGTAAGGTTAAAAGTACGAAGTGAATACAATGTGTAAGTATCAAGTAATAAACATGGTTAAAGGTTATTTTTAGTTAGTAAAAGTGTATTTAAGTTAATAATAGTATTGTGAAGTATCCAGTAAGTTATTTAATAAAGTGTGTCAGGGGTTATCTCTTGTTATAATTTTTGGAACCCACAGATTTTGCAAGGGCGGTTTCCTGTGGAAACAATAAAAGTATAATCTAGTTCCAAATCTGATTAAAATACATAAGTGTATCAAATTTCAAGTCAGTATTTTAAACGGTTCCAGAGTAATCATGCGCACAAAAAAAAGTTACAGACAGACCAACACATAGACTGAGAGACAGAACATTTTTTCCTCAAACTTAAAATCTCGACGTCCCATGACATTCTAAGCCTATTTGAACAATAAAAATTTTAAAAATTTTTCTTGTCGTTACTATACTTCCACTGGATGTGGAAGTAATAAGGAAATGGTGACCGGAGAGTGATATAAAACGTACATTTTATTAATATATATCTATGTAAATAAAATATGTACTGTACTTACCATATTTAATTGATGACATGTTTTGTTATCTGAACAAAGAATTAATATAGTGCTGTCTTTTTTTTTTGATTTCTTTAGTTGGTTGGGAATTTCGACTTTCAATATTTCCAACAGTGGCTCCCATTTAGGACAAAATTCAGGGTGAAATTCTACAAATTTACTATTAAACAGTAATTTATGCAACAACTGCATAATAGTGGAGTTGCTTAATTCGAATTTTCTTAAGAATCGTTCAGATTGTGATACTAACCTGAAATTTTTTGAGACGAACAAAATGGGACATAGTGCGACTCAGAAAAAAAATTGGTTTGGCCGTTATAACCTCAAAATTGTCAGAAAAATCAGTACTTTGACACTATCTCGAAAACGGCGAATTGTTTCAATATTTTTGTGATTACACAAATTAAAGTAAACTAAATTTTCTACAAAAATCGTGTAATGAGTTTTTTTGTGACTCCATTAGTTTTCTCAGTGGCGGGGAAATTATATATTTAAGTAATATAATTCTATTTTTAATAAAAAGTACCTAAATACATTTTTCTGTAAGCTTTATTTTAACTAAATATTTCTACTCTAGTGATTTTTTATAAAATCGCAAAGAAACTAATGCCTAAAAGTTAAAATTTTCAGTCACTGTCAGCTTCACAGCAGCCTCCATCACATAAACACAGTACCGTACATTTTAACTCTGCCTAAGCACATGAACATTTTTTGCTAAATATAACTCGACATTTACAAGAAACCAGCTCCTGACTATCTGAAGTAGCTTCTGGATATGTAGTCCAAAGAGGGTGGTGAACTCCACCCCCAAGAATCAGGATCTTGATGCTTATTATTATTATTGTTACTAATGTATTATTCTTATGTATGATATTACTCATAACAATAATACTGTCGGTAACGTACTAAACGATCTGCGCGACATCATAGTAAATAATGCTTGACAATCGTACCGCTGATCATTTGGCCTAATTGTAGGAAAACCGTTTGGTCTGTAACAAAAAAGTACAAATGTTATTTTGTAGTGAATTTTGTGTTCTTCAATTTTACTTGTACATAAGTACACGGTTTTCAAAAAACTGTCCGCAAACTCATTTTTTTCAAGCTTGGCACTATATCACAGTTTGTTCGACAAGAAAAACTTTACATCTGTGCCAAATTTTATGTTAGTATCACAAAGTTATGCTTAGCAACTCCACTATAAATGGTACTTTTTTTTGCAAATGGGACGTTTGACGCACAAGGCATAGGTAAGTGTGGTAATCCCATGCGTGAAAAAAAAACACTTTATGTATAATAGTATCTTTTCTGTGACTGTCCTTAATTTTCATATTTAGATAAATAAATTTCAAAATTAACTTAAACATCAAAACTCAAATCCATAATTTGATTTTTCTAACATGAAGTTCGTAAGTCGACTTCAGTTGTTTGCACTCTTAGATCCGGCTATACCCAAGTGTGAAATAATGTTACCTTTTTTCACACTTTATACTTTTTTTCACTATTATCATAAACATGTCTTCGCACAAAAAAAATTATGAATGAAAAAAATGTGTTTAATAATTCATATGTCAAGGCACCTTTATCTTTATTAAATACAAGGGAATTCATCTGAGAAAACAGGAGTTCTGCTGGTTCTAACAAAACCCATGAGGTAGTTTGGGCATATTCCATTGTTCGATACCCATTCAAAATGGAATAAAATGTTACAGGGTCCGAATAAAGCATAGTTCTGAAAAAAATAAAAATAAAATTGAAGTATAAAGTATGATGGAATTTAGAGCATGACAGAGGGCTGTGTTCTGTCACTTTTTATAGTGAACATATGATGCATTGTATGCTGGGGTACTGGCAGGGTGGGTAGCTTTAGGCAGAATTAAGATTTCAAACTTAAATAACACCACTTTAGTTGCACTGAGTAAATTACAACAAAATTATGACTGTACAGCAAGCAAATGAAAACCATGCAAACATGCTAAAAGTTGGTTTTTAACAAGTTCTCGTTAACAATGCCGGTAACTGGGAATATGAGGTTCAGCGGAGAATACAAAGAACAAGATAATTTTTTTTCTTTAACTTATTGACAGTTGAGCAAAGTTTGACAAAACAGAAATACCACAAAACACGTAAGTGTTTTAGTGTTTGTTCTACTACCTCTGGTATGTTTATTAGTAATTTGATCCCAAATTAATTTACTTACAATATTAGATGCCTCAGAGTTTTTAATTCAGCTACTAATTGGCAACTTTTTTCACTTAGTTGGTGCCATATGACATCTAATTGGGCCTGCAATATTTTATGGAACTTTTTAGTCAAACAATTTTCCACTGTTATTTCCTAAAACAAAAGCCTTAATCAGAAATAGCCATTTGAATCCTCAAAATAATATTGTGGTCAAGAATAATATTAAACTAAAAAGGTAAGAGATTACTCTCAAATACTTTTCAGTATTTCTCAGAGAGCTTTTAATAGAAGAGATATATCTTAGTAACAGGCCTCCTGCATGTGCCGTATATTTTAAATTAATTTATATATATTAATATAGTGCTACTAAACATTAGCAATTATCAAATCTGTTTTCATAATTTCTGGAAAGTATTTAAATCATCGACTAATATCTGGGAGAAGGGGCAAATCTGAGAAAACACTTATATTAGACTTGACGTCATCAATCATTATATCTCTGCCCGTGCAATGATTCGGACATATAATTCGTGCACAGTTTGCGGTTATTTCCTAAAATTATTTAGTTGTATTCGGTCTGTGATATTAAATTATAGTGTGTATTTAAGTGTACTACATTTAAAAGGGTTTAAATTGTTTTAAACACGACTGAAAAAGGTTATTTCAAAGGTCAATCGGATAATTTACTCCGTACGCCTGCCGGATGCATGCCATATGCTACTGCGTCACGAAAATATTCATAAATAAAAAACTATAGTTCTAGATAAAAAATTTTTTTCAAAAACTTCTCATGTATCTTGGCTTCAATCGTGGCGCGCTGCATGTATATGAAAATTTTCAAAAATAAAAAAGTTTGTCGCTTAGTCAAAATATGAGTACATTTTTAGTGAAGTAACAGTCGAGTAATAAGTTCATTGTTGTTTAAAGAAAATAATAAACAATTATCGATACAAACAAAAAGACCAATGGAAGCGCTTATTTGTATACTTGAATTTAAAAAAAAAATTCAGATCAATAACTCTATTAGATTTGAAGAGATGCCAGTGAAAATGTTAAAAAACTCGATTTTTATAATCAATCAATTTCTCAAGTTTTTTCGAAAAAAAAAAAATATCTGTACCACAAAAAAATATCATAAATAGCCATTTCTTTTTACAATTAATTATCTTTTATTTATTTGCTTTTATCATGATTAGAGAATATTATTTAGGTATTATGCAAATCACAACTTACACACTTTTTATTCATTATGAAAATACCTACTTTCTGTATATTGTTGCCCTAATCTGGGCACGCTAATATACTAGTTAGGTAAATACTTTAAAACACTCATTATTGGAGAATCAATCAAAACAACTACTCTTCTAGCTAATACTGACGAAGTATTGAATTACATGATAGAATGACTGAGTTTCAATAAATAATTTAAGTATTTTCAATATATTTTTTTGCCTTAGGATACCAGGAATCCTATCATGTAATTCAATACTTCGTCAGTATTAGCTAGAAGAGTAGTTGTTTTGATTGGTTTTCCAATAATGAGTGTTTTAAAGTGTTTTCCTAAGTAGTATATTAGCGTGACCCGATTAAGGCACCAATATACAGAAAGTAGATAATTTCATATTAAATAAAAAAGTGTGAATGACTAAATTTGAATAAATGATTTAAGTATTTTCAATATATATATATATATATATTTTTTTTTTCTCTTTAAAATGCTAAGAATTCTATCATGTAATTCAATACTTCGTCAGTATTAGCTAGAAGAGTAGTTGTTTTGATTGATTCTCCAATAATGAGTGTTTTAAAGTATTTACCTAACTAGTATATTAGCGTGCCCAGATTAGGGCAACAATATACAGAAAGTAGGTATTTTCATAATGAATAAAAAGTGTGTAAGTTGTGATTTGCATAATACCTAAATAATATTCTCTAGCCATTTCTTATGTAGAATTGTTCACTTTATAAAAACTTTAAGGTCTGGTCTGGTTCTACGCTGATTTTTTATGGTCTATTTCGCTATATTTCGCACTATCAAGCTATTACAAAGGCCAACGTCCATGAATAGTATTAATTTAAAATGTACACTAGTGCTGTGCCTCTCCTGATGCATGACCTCACGCATTGTTTGCGTGCCTAACGGATTTATTCAAACTAGGTTTACTATTTAACCAATAGCAGTGGTGGATTGGACTGGCGGAACACCGAGCAAACTGGCTGCCAGAATTCAGGGCCTTTCCATCTTGCGCCCCGCACTTGTCAAAAAATAACCCCCGCCATCGCTCATCAATTTTCATAAAGCGCTTCATAGATTTATAGAGATAGAAGATGTTGTGGGCCGCTGATGAACAGACAAATCCCGGGCCGCTTCACCTATGCCAATCCACCCCTGACCAATAGCAAATATAATTGGTATAAAAAAGTTTAATATGTCTGAATAAAAAAAAAATGTGACAGAGAAGAGCAGTATCCTAATTTCAAGCACCTTTGCTTTTCTCCACAGTTTAAATTTATATTTAGTTTTAATTTACATTTTATGGAATATATTTTTTTGGGTCCGGTAATATTTCTTAAACGTTTAGAGAAGCTTTATTCCAACCTTTCAGCCTTCCTTTAAAAAAGTAGTATCAAACTTACTGTTGTCAAAGTTTATCACTATTATTTGATTTGATGTCAAAATGACTGGCCAAATGCAAGTTAAGCTCACTCGCCCACAGTTCTGTACAAGATAAGATTTTCTAGTACAACAGATTTAAGTATTTAAACACTTTTTTATCCCACTGAGAGCAGTTTATCAAAACTACCTATACACGAATAATATTATGGTTCTACAAAAAACAAAAAAAAGCCTTGCCTTCCCAAAAAACAATTTAAAAGTCCTTTGGACTTGAGGAGGTTTTAAGAAAGGTTTGTCAGGGTTAGGAAATAGTCTTGTGCTTTATTGATGTTGTAGTTAAGGCCTTTTTGGCTTCAAATATACTTGCTCTTATATGGTAAGTTTTAAAGCATTCTGTATGACCTAATTATAAAGCTAATTTGCTTCTAGGATAATATGTATTTGTAATGGGTTTATCATACCTACATAAAACTCTCCATAAAGCTAATTAGTTTTATTAACGTCTTAAATTCCATTTAGATTTAAAGAGGCTTTAAATTATTCTTTATGGTTTTAACATATTTGCAATAAATGCATTTTAAATCCTTTTTAAAACTAGACATTTTCAATGCCTATTAGTACTTATTAAAGGCCATTACCAAACTAGACTCTTAAAACATCCTTGACAAATGTTGTGATGAATCCATTATGAAGAAAAAAAGGCCTCTATAAATCTAAAAGGCAAATTTTAATTCCATAAAACACTTTCTAAAACCTCAATAAAAAATTTATTATAATAATAATAAACAATATGTCTGCCTGAAGTGTCGTTGATGCATGGGTGTGTGTGTGTGTTAATTAAAAGCATTTCACGACTTACTGATGTGTAATTATGTCTTTTTTGGAAGAAATTATTTTGAGGTTAAGTTTTAAGTTTTTTGTATCAAATGTCAACACGGTTTGTCTTGGAGGCAGTTCTTTTAAATCCCAAACGTTTTATTACAGCTTTTATTAAGTACATGTGACCTTCGCCAAGTGCATTTGCATTTATATAAGGAAGGAATTATTTGTGATAGTATACAAAAAGACTAAAAGGACTTCATTTAGAGTAAACGTTCTAGGTCATTACCATTATTAAAATATATAGTTTAATGAGAGGACTGTAAAATGACAATTAGGTTTTTAGTTGGCCGGCCATGTTTTTCTTGTTATATAAAAATATTCAAGGTCTATCTCACAATTATAATTGTTAACAAGCTAAAAATGTACTCTTCGCCTGTTCACTGAACTTATATATAATATATATAATATATATATTATATAATTGTTACACATTCTATAGGATACTCTTTGCAGTTTTTTGTAAATAATGTTAGTTTTAGACATTTTAAATTTTATAGTACGAACTTAGTTGGTAAAATACTCAGTGTAAAATAAAGTAAAAATAAAAAAAAACTATACCATACCCCATTTGGGTTTCGAAACCGGGACCCTTGGATTTCGAGTCAAAAACGTAAGAACTACACCACCATCTTACACGTAAAAAAATGTAAATTTTTACATTATAAGACACGAGCTAAAATCATATTTTCTCGGTTGTATATTACATTATGAAATGTATATTTGTAAAATATATAAATATTTAGATATTAAAATGAAATATCATTTCACCAGATTTCTATTCAATTACAAAAACATACAAATCAAACATTTTCTTTTCAAATTTAAATCATTAATAATATTTTATTTACTGATCGATTTTGTTCAAAAACAATAGGGTTCTTCTTCTAACTAACACTAATTTACTGTCCAAATTTCAGTACAATCGAAATTTTCTTTCTTGTGTTATCGTGCTTACAAGAAACGTGACGGACGGACAGACAGACAGACGGACATTTTAAAAGTTGTTCAGAATTCGTTCACTAACACAATGATATGAAAATTTTTTGTCTACGAGCGATATTTATGGTTTTAGAAATGTACCGATCAAATGCAATATACTCTTCGTTTTCGTATTTGCAAAGACTATAATAATTATCACTTTTTCTTTAGCAAATTAAGGTAGAATTACAAGAAATGACTGAAAATTACAGTGGAAACGGAGAAGCAGCCTACTCTTTTAAATTTGCTGATTACGCGTCTATGCAAATTTTGTATGGATATTAAAATCATTATTATTTCTGAGGCGCCCTTGTTTTCTAGGCCTTTCTTTTGTAGTTTTAACGATAAACTGCCGTTGGTTTTAATTTTTTTGTAGTACCTGATGTCTTTTTATTACCTTTTAAATCAGCCTTAGAGAGGTTATAGTGCCACACTACGCTTTATAAATTTCAAATTCCATTTTATCTTCAATAAGTCTGATGGTGTGTTTGCTTAAATCAGTTTAGAAAAAATAAATGCAATAATAAAATTATTTGGATTCCTTCGTGGACATTCTTACAGCAGCTCAGTTCTAATATGGACTTATAAGAGTTTTAAAATCCTTCTAGGTGTTTTCTAGAAATGCAAGAAGCTAATAAAAAAGATTCAGACAGCTTTAAAATAGGTTTTAAGAAAGGTTTTAAAACGGCACGAACAAGGTTTTCAAGAGCGGCACTATGCCTCACTAAGGAGTTTTATGATGGAATTTAAAAAGGCCTTGACAACCTTCATAAAGGTGGGCCCTTTTAGTCTACAAGTCGCTTTATGATGATATTAAGGATACTGTTACAGCAAAATAGATTTTTTTAAAGCATTTTATAAATAGTTTTATAGCACCCTTGCATATATTTAAGAAACCAAAATTGTTCCTTGGGTTAAGTGTCTGATCCTTCTGAAGTATTATGACATGGCAAAGCCAATTTTGAACACAAATCTTTTTTCTATCACGTCAGTTTCCCTCTACCCCCTTTCATCCTCCAAAAAAGTCAAAAACAAGATTTTTCTTCATATATTGACAGTTATAGACAATAATTTTTATTTTGTAAAGTTATGAGTACATGATGATGTCGACATTACCAAAGTTGGAATCTTCCATCCCCTACCGTATGAAAGTACATTTCGTTATTATACTCTTATCGCATATTTACAGAACACCTCCTCATTTTACCTGCCAATATATCAAAAACGGAAGATCTGATAATATTGAAAAAATTGTGTTCATTTTGTGTCCATTGCAAACCAACCACAAGTTATATTAAGTTTATTTTTAAGGATATTTTAACCATGCCAGTTTTTAATTCGTTGTATCTCGGAAAATAATATTTTAGTTATCAGTATAACACAGCTTTTTTCGTAAGGTGAATTTTTTTCATATTTTATTTTAAATTTTCGGAGCAATTGTCAAAAAAGTTACTTGATGCTCATTCCTTTGGTCAAAATCTCTTTGAAAAGTGGGATATTTTTTCATATAATTAAGCAGAGCTTCCAAACTGTTCAATGTAAGTTATTCAGATTTCAGGAGTGGTTTATAATAGACACATATTGGACACATAATTTAAAAACGTTTTTTGGCTCCTCCCTTTTTGATTTAATGCAGTGCCATACCACACTCACACCTATTACACTTCTATGACCACCAAACTATTATAAACAGCGATTTTTGTTTTTTAAAATCTAATTTAGACCTTAAATTACATTTCATTCACTTATACTAGTACTCTATCTTCAATAATAAAAAAGTTTTCTCGATATAGACTTTCAATGCCGCCACTGAATAATTCACACAATCTCAAATGAGAATATTTTTTGTACCAGATCTGTTATAATCCAGGCATTTTAGTTGTAAAATTGACCTCTGTCAATTTTCTTTATTATGTTTATTTGGACATCTTGAATAATACTTGGTAGTTACGCCACGAAACACCTGGAAGATTTCGTGAAAACCGCGTGGGAAGGTCGCGAAAACCGCGAATTCGCGATTAACTCAGTTTTTATGGCCCAAACGGGAAGAACACCTATTATAGAAGTTGTACATCTGTAAATTCTCTACCTTAAAGATTCTATATATTTTTTTCGTACGCCTAACCGTTTTGGAGATACGACGCGGACTAAGTGAAAAATGCAATTAGTTCCACCAAACCTCTTTCGCACCACATATTTCGCAATTATCTTGCTTTCTATATCTCAGAATGAAAATTAAATATTATCAAGTTCAAACCTGGTTGGGAAAAGATATTGATCTTGAGCAGTGGGGCTGGATTAGGAAGAAAAGAATGATATTTTGCAGCCAGTACTAACGCAGTTACCACCAGCACCAGACATATTGTTAAATTCAATTTTTCGTACACGAAGGGTTGTGCAGGAAAATGTAGCTGTAGGAAAGCAGGACTGAATTGCTCAACAGCTTGTGGCCATTGCCACGGTCACTCCTGCTTGAATACCGCACCTATAATGGTGACGTAGAATCTTATCAAAATGAAAGTAATGACGATTTGTCATTGGACGATAACGTTTCAGATACCGAAGGAGTCGGAAATATTGACTAATTTAAGATCCGCCACGGATTAGGTCTCCTGAGGAACCATGTAAAAAAAGGGCCCCGAGCATTCTACCTCGAGGGTGGTGCAGAAACGAATGCATTTTTTGACTTATTCACTGTAAATAAATGTAAATAAAATCTATAAGACATTCTGGTAGAGAATAAAGATTACCGAGCTCTATAACAGCAATATTTAATTTTCATTCTGAGACATAGAAAGCAAGATAATTGCGAAATATGTGGTGCGAAAGAGGTTTGGCGGAACTAAATGCATTTTTCACTTAGTCCGCGTCATATCTCCAAAACGGTTAGGCGTACGAAAAAAATGTATAGACCTTTGAGGTATAGAATTTACAGATGTACAACTTTTATAATAGGTGTTGTTCCCGTTTGGGCCATAAAAACTGAGTTATTCGCGAATTCGCGATTTTCGCGACCTTCCGACGCGGTTTTCACGAAATCCTCCAGGTGTTTCGTGGCGTAACTACCAAGTGTTTTTCAAGACGTCTAAATAAACACAATAAAGAAAAAATTTTTAGGGCACGATTTTGGCAGCAAGTCTTATCTTTGGTACAATTTTATGTATAGTAATCGATTCCTTATATTTCAGAATATATGTGTCCAAACTTTCAAGTCGAGTCAATTTTTAGAAACAAAGTTATGAGATGGGAAATGTAAAATATTGTATTTCCGAGATATTTATAAAAAAGTGCGATTTTTTTCGATTTTGCAATTCCGAATCGAATTGCGACCTCCATAATCGGATTTGGCAGATCATTTTATATAAGAACATGACTTCATTTTTTGTATGTTCGCATAGGCCACTTTTATGCAGATGACTCGACTTTACAAATCTCTGAACCTAACTTGGAGAACTTAATGTTAAAATGTGACAATGCATTATCAAATGCAAAAAAATGGTTTACACCTAATGCTCTTGCATTTAACGAAATGAAAACTGTAAAACTTATATCAAGTACACGTGATATGAGCAATGTACCAAATAACCCCACTTCTACAAGGTTCCTAGGTGTCCTTATTAATCCATCTTTACGATGGAATGATCACGTTCATTATCTTGCTGAACAACTATAAAAAGGTATATATGCTCTTAGACAGTTGTCAAATTCAGTTTCGTCGGATGTATTAAAAACTGCGTATTACGCATTATCTCTCAACTAGCTTATGCCATTCTCGCCTGGAGGCATTCTTCTGGTAGACAAAGAATTTTTGGTCTTCAGAATTGTGGGTGGTTTAGGATACCAGGATGACACCAAACACCTCTTTATTTCACTCAAAATACTCACCTCACCTAGTACTTACACATTACAATGTATTATACTTGTTCATAATAACTTACCTACTTTTAGTACCCATTATGATTTTCATCAATATGAAACACGTTGTAGAGATAACATAAGAACCGAATTTACAAGGCATTGTATTAAATTATACAACTTATTAGATGACCATATTAGAGTTTTACCTAAACAAAAATTTAGATCTACAGTAAAAGATTTTCTGATAAAAATGCATTCATCTCAAACACAGATATAGCAAGAGAAATTGTAAATTTGTAATTTTACTTCTTTAACTGTGATACCGTGTGTGTAGTCGCGGGCTAGGCAGGGGGAGAAGAATTACAACATCGCGTGTGCCAGCTGGCTGCAATGAAATAACAGAGCTGGAATGCTTCACCAACGGACGAATTTACGGCTGCCGGTGTTGTCAAATCTCTCGCGCTACGTGAATGTACATGCCTAATGGGAAATTACACGCACGATATAACAAACACTATATTTTTTGTTAATAATTTTTAATGTAGCTTTCTATTCCATTTGCTATAATTTCGTCCATTTTTACATTAATTTATACCTATTTATACCGAAGCGTAACTCTGTTTGACGTGTGTATGATTTTATAATTCTTTAACATAAATAAATGTTTAATATTTATCTTTATATTGCATATTTCAAGGGGCTTGCTCTCTGGCTATAACCGCATAACTCATAGAACCTGTGATGTTACAGATGCTCGCTGAGTGCCATTTAAAATATGTTACGAATTCGAAATCAAATATTACGCTTAATATTAACACTAGTCGCCTAATTTTTTCACTAACTTAAAGGGTTAAATACTTACGGAAAATGCAAAAATAAATTATAAAGTAAATATCACTAAATGAGAACATTATACTTCAACGTATTATTTTGTAGTTTAATTTTGGTTTACTGAGAATTCTAATTTCGGTTTTGGTTTACCAGAAATTTTCATTGCAGTTTTGGGTTTCGATTTCAGTTAGAAAAAATGAGTAATTACGGTGCGGTTCTTGGTTACGGTTCGGTTTCGGTACACTATGTCTCACGAACTTCCATTCAGGTGAGCTCGCATTATAGCTCACATGAAATCTGCCTGAATGATAATTAATCCTATGCTATTGCTATCAAGATTATAGGCTTTTAATTTTTCTAATAAGAAGTTGTGAGACACAGTCAAAAGCTTTATTAGGTTTATAGTTGCAAAAAAAATAGATCTGAGAGGTATTCAAACCACCAATTTTTGGGACACAAGTCTTACAACTAGGCAATGTGTGGCTTTATTAAAGGCAGGCATAGAATCGTCTATACAGAGGGCATATCAAATAATCATATACTGATATTACTGTTTAGCTTCTTTTTATCCCCTCAATAATAAATAAACCCTGTTTCACCATATTGGGGGCACGGGCGGTTTATGAAAATTACCGATATTAGATTTATACATGTAAAAAAACAAGTCTGTGACAAGGTTCCAACCACCAGCCTCTGGATTAAAAGCAGGGTGTATTAAATAGGTGATGCGGCAATAACCCTCACAGTGGCTTTGTAAGTGCTTACTTTATACATAATGTAATAGATGGCAGGAGCAATAGGATCTCTCATTAGTTATGCAAAGAAAGATCATTTTACAGGTTCTGTGCATGCATACGTGCATACAGTGTTGCATACATTCTCGGCCTTCTATTTGTGTTTAGTGAAACAGGAATTTAACAATAAAACTTACAAATTAAATAAAATGAAAATATTACAAGTAAAACTTAAAGTAATAGTAATTAAAATTTAAGACAGATCAGAAATATCACAGTCCAAGAATTCATTGTAATTATAAAAGGCTTTAGAAATTAAAAAGTTTTTGATCCTCTGCTTAAAATGTTGTAAAGGTAGATCTTTAATTTTTTTGTGGCAGTTTGTTAAACAATTTTATGGCTCAATAGTTTGGCCCATTTTGACACTTCTTCAAATGGCAATACTTAACAACTAGATTCGATTTATGTCTCCTGCAATGATTATGTACAGAATCATATGTATCATACGAGACTAAGTTTCTTTTAATGTACAATAAATTTTCTAATATATATAGATGGAAAAGTTAATATTTCATGATTTATGAACGAGTTCTTACAGTCATCTCTATACTTGAGAGCATCCAGAATTCTTATTGCTTTTTTTTGTAGGTTGAAAATTCTGTGACAATCTGCAGCGTGTCCCCAAGCGAGAACAGCATATGAAATATTTGAATGACAGAGTGCAAAGTAAGCAGTTCTTAGTGTGTCAGTTGAGATACAGTTTGCTAAGTTACATAGAATAAATATATTACTACTTAGCTTTTTCGAGAGATAAATCATATGCTCTTCCCATTTTAGTTTTGGGTCAAGATGAACACCCAAAAATTTCACACTATTCTGGCGGGCTAACAGCACTCTCAATATCTGTCAAAGTAAATATCATGTTCTGAGTTTTCGATTTGTTCAGAAATAACTCGCTGGAGTTAAACCACTTTTCTGCTTTTGATTGTACCCCACATGACCTTGTTACAACGTCATTAAGGTCATCAGGTGTTGAGCATATCGTTGTGTCATCTGCAAATAGAATATCTCTCTATGTTTTCATGAAATGGGAGGTCGTTTATGAATATTAAAAATAGCAGAGGTCCTAGTACAGACCCCTGCGGGACTCCCACAGTAAGCTGCCTCTTTGCAGATAGCGCATTTCCTACCCTAACCCTCTGATACCTATCATCGAGGTAAGATTTTATTAACTGAATGCTACAATCCCCAAAATTATAACATTTCAGTTTTTTTATAAGAAGTTCATGCGAGACAATCAAATGCTTTACTTAAATAACAGAAGGTTATTAATGTGTACTTAAGATTTTCAAAACCTTCTAATATTTTTGTAGACAGTTCTAATATTCCCGAAACAGTGTTGTGGTTTTTTCAAAATCCTAATTGGCTACTTGTGAATAAGCTGTTAGTCTCAAAATAGTGTGCCACTCTGTTTGCAATACATTTTTCTATTATTTTTGATATTATTGGAAATAAGGAGATTGGTCTATAGTTTGACACTTCCTTAGTATCACCTTTTTTAAAAATAGGTATGACTAATGCCTGCTTTAGGATGGAGGGGAACTTGATTTCTTTAAAGCATAAATTTATCAATTTAGTCAGAGATATTATTATTATATTTTTAATAGATTTTATAATCTCAACATTGAACCCATAGATATCCCAGCTATGTTCATTTTTTTAGGAAGTAATTATATCACGTACTTCTATATAGGTAACGCAGCAAAACAAAATTTTTTAGCAGGAACAGATATATTTTCCAACTTAGTTAGGGGAGCTGTATCTGTATGTTCTATGTCTTTGAGTAAATTGTGAGCAATGCTAACAAAGAAGTTGTTATAGGTATCTGGTGCATTATCATTAGCTTGAACACTTTTCGAAGGTATACCTCTGTGGTTATTGATAATGTTCCGCATACATTTAGTAGAATTTTAATATAGTTATCGTTTCCACTTTTTTTGGCAGTAGTGATAGCCACCTTGTATTTTTTTTAACTGTTCTTTTCTCTAAGTATCTCCTGAGTTGGATATCGTCTATATAAAGTATTTAAGAAGTGAAGCTGTTCTCCCATGTTTTTTAATGCGTCACTGAACCAATTTACCCTATTTGTCTGATTTTTTTTGACTATATACGTTTTTTCAGGAAAAGCTTGATGGTATGCATTTTGCAGATGTTCTATAAAAATGCGGCATTTATTATCTCTGTCTAAATTCCCAGGATATATTCTCCACCAAGTTGACAAATCTGACATCTGACATTAAGCAGCTAAATTAAACACATTGAAAAACATTGAAAGAATATATGCAACACTACATGCAGCATGGCAAATTCGTCTATAGGGCATCTCTACGTGACGTGACAGCTAACCTCAAAAATGTATATTCCTTAAGATTTACAAGTATTACGTAGCTATTATCAAAATTTCTGCCTGGTTCCTGTACTTTCAACCAAAATCAAGTTCAATGTAATGTTTATGAAGTTTTAAATAGTTTGTCACAATAAAATAAGACACTTTTTACAGGTTAGGAATCTAACCTATAATTAGCAGTCTATTTTTATTAATCAACAATATTGAAAAATTATTTGCGTGACTTTTTAAATATTTGTTTGGAGCCAGTATGGCTCTAAGCTAAAAATGCCTATACGAACATTAAAAATGAGAATAAACAAAAAAAACTTAAAATTTGAGGTTATGTTAGTTATACGATGCATATGCCCAGGTAATTGTAGGACCCTAAAGCTCGCGCCATCTACTAAAGTAAATAGCAACCAAGCACTTAAAGCCATTATTATAATAGGAAAGTGCCGTATGTCGGACCACCTATTTAATACACCGTGATTCAGTGTTCCTCAAACAACAATAAAAGTACTTTTATCCAAACTCAGTTTAAGTATCCAATATATAACGTATAAAATATGAATCTTAGTTTAACTTCTTAAACTCATTTACTTATTCCTTAGTTTAAACCACTTTTATACAAAATACCTATTACATTTAAGATATTCAACAAATTTAACTCTTGTGTAATACGTGACATAAAATTGCTTTAGAAAGTTAAAGTCAATAACACAGTTCTTAAACTTTTCTATTTTACCTGTAACTCTACTCCATTGTTTAGACGTTTTAATTCTTTTACTGTCAAATTCATTAAATCCAGGATATGTGTTTGAATTTTTTGCATTTTTTCTGATATAGGTATGTGCAACTCTATTACTTGGGGCTAAAAAATATGTATAAATATTATCTATGAGTACAGAATTTGAGATGGTGTTTAATAAAATAGTACCTCATATTTCTTCAGACTCTCTGTTACCACAGAATGAAATCTTGGCCAAATGTATAACTCTTTTACAAATAATGCTCTCATTACTCTCTCTACGTGGCCAAATCCTACAGTAAAACTTTGAGCGCTGTTAGAAAACGCCTTTATAAATCCAACCTAAAAGAATATCAGTATATAAATAAGTTTCTCCAAACATTTTCATTAGATATTAGATACCTTATTATTTTGTCTGTACAGTCTTAATACAAAGGCTTCTTGACAACTCTCAAATATCCTATGAGCTCTTAAGACAAGGAAACCTGTGATTTTTTCAATCGGTACTCTCTTCTTTAACATATCCACTACTAATATTCTGGTAGTAACAAAATGTATCCCGCCAGATAAGTAAACATCTTCTCTAGTTAATACAAAAAGTTTAAATAATAAATCCATATATAAATATATTTTTTAACACAAATTATTATATACAAACCTTTCAGAGACATTTGTTGAAAATGTTGTACTATGTACATTAGGATCCTTTAGTTTATTTATGTAATATTTCTCCTCTGATTCTGTTGCATTTAAAACTATAACTAGATTTCCGGGATCACAATAAACTTTGAAAAGATTGAGAATCACTAAATCCAAATTAAGCCCTCTAAAATGATTAGCATATAATTATTGTATATCCAGTAAACTCTTCAACTATTCTTACTTAGCTGCAATCACCAAACCATCTTTACGAACAATGTCCAGAAATATCTGTGTCTCAAATTCTAACATGCTTTGTAAATTTACTTTTTCTGGTAAATTATTTAGTTCGTTAGTGTCGGCTACGGTATTATTTATATTAGCCATAGTCCACGGTTTTTAAGTGTGCGATTAGATCCAGGTGAAGTTTTCCTTTTTGTAACAATGATGGAATTTAGTATAGATACAATGATAAAACTATTAGTAAAACCATTTTATATTTATAAATTATACCCAGAAAACTAAAAACTTTTAGGTTATCTGGTTATTTCTTCTTCCTAATCTTCTTCTTCTTAGGGGAGTCGGGTCTTGAACCTTCGATCTTCGACGGGTAGAGGTGATCTTGGGTGGAGACAGGATAGAACCATGGAGGTAGAATTATCTAGTCAACCTCCTTGGATAGAACTAGAAGGTAGAAGGTCTGAAAATTACCGTTCGAGAACTGTCAGGAGTTTGCGCAGTTTCCAAATACGAACGAGTAAAAGGCAATAATTGCGCAAGCTCCTAAGACACATGGTCATTCCTTTGCACAAGAAGTGTGACACTAATTATGAGTGACAGAGATGGCATCAATACGGATATCATAAGTTAAAGAAAGACAATTTTACACCAGTGATACTCGGTGCTACACTTTTAGTGCAAAGGAATAGACCTATCCTAACAGTTCTCGGACTGTAATTACCAGAACCCGAATTTACCTTAGAAGTATACTGAGAAGTATGGACGTGGTTTCTAGCTATGCACATGAAAATATTTTCATAAACTCCAAAATCTGTTGTTGTATTTTTATGAAAAGTCAAATGCATATGACAAAAAAAAAAATAAAAATAAACAGGAGTCCCTAGACCAAGGGGAGGCTAACGAATTTTCAAAAATGTTTTCGCAAACTTTTCAAATTTTTTTAGGGGTCATTAGAGAAGTGCTTCTCTAGATGTTATTTCCCATATTTCGTATGGGTTCCATGCGCCACAGACGAGAAAAAAAATATGGAAATTTCACCAGCCGCCACTGATGGCAGGGCAAACCGGGGCAGTGCCTCGGGGTCTCGGGGGCCCGGGAGAATTTCTTCCCCCCGCTCATAAAAAAAAAATTTGGGACGAAAAAATTTTTTTCGGATTATGCATTTTCACGTCCTTGTGTTAGAACAACACAACTCCTAAAACCCATTACAGTTTTTAATATTCAACAGAACAGCGTTGTTTCTAGTCAATTTGATTGGAAACTCACGTTATTTACAAATAGGCAAACGGATTAGCACACATATGTAAACAATAATGGCGTGACAACTGAAAACTGAAAGTAGTGACCTTCGAGGATGTAGAGGAAAATAGAGATCGCTAAAAAGATATAAAATATCTTTTATAAAAGATCTTTGTCAAAGAATTTTTATAGTCTAATGATGGCCTAAGCAATTTGTTTGAAAATCGTTTAAAATTCGCGCCTGTACCAACCCCGCCTGTAACAAAAAGGCGGGAATACAGCGCCGTCTGTGACGTAATGTTTGCAGTTTGAAAAAATACTAAGAGTTTCCTATCTATATGTCGGGCACAGAAGAAGAAACAAATTCTTCTGTGGTAGATTGTCAATTCCTCTGGATCCTTCAGGTGTGTGTGGTTGTGGTTGGGTTGTGCTGCTTTGACGTTTATTTGGTAAGTGTGTAAGTACTCTAATAAAAATTAAAACATTTGAAATAATTTTTAAATTGAGTTAATTCTGTTAATCAGGTAAATGAAATGCCTACTTCTGTTAATTAATTGGAAGAAATGATGTAATAGTCCAGCTGTCGACGTTTATTTAGCACGTGTGTGCTGTAGTAAAAATTAAAATCTTTCCATTTATCTTTAATTAAACATGCAGCTAATAAAAAGAATATTTCATTTTTCTTAATTCAAATTGTAAATCAAATTTGATTTTTAAATTTAGCTAGCAGATAGGTATACACATTTTATAAAACTTAATAAATAATAAGATTTTCATTTATTAATTTTATAATTTAGTTTTTATTGAATTTTTTTCATAATTATAAGTAGTAGGTACCATACTCGGAATATGAAATCAAAATCGAAAAAATGATGCAACAATTAAGCTGGTGACACCTGCTCTAGTTTTCAATTGAATTAAATAATCATCAGGATTAAATAATAAACTTTTAATAAACATTGTCAATAAGATTGCAAATATGCTCATAAAATGAATTAAATGAAATATATATATTTAATTTTTACAAATTACTTACCTATAGAAGCAATATAAAGGATGTTTCATTAATAATTGGTCATATGCTAACTGAAGAATCCTTAGCCCAAAATATACAGGGTGTTGAAGTTAAAATTAAAAAATTATTTTCACATTATTTTAAAATTACCTAATATTTCTCTACCATATTTGGTAGATAGTGTTAGTGGTCCAAGACACATAATACGAGACATAATATCAGCGAAAGAAACTGGTTCCTCACTATTGCCAGGGGTCCACGGTAGGGAGGTGAAAGAGTTTCCCCTCCCCTTAATTTTCATGCCACTGGCCAAATATTTATTTTCTTGGTTTTCTTTTATTTTTCAATAATTTTTACGCAAAAAAAGATACTCTTAATACATTGCTCTAGAGTGCCTGTTTCTCAAGATATTTGAATTCGAAAAAGCTTTGAAAATAAAACAATACGTTTTGTAGGTATTTATTTTAATAAATGTTCCTTAGTTTAAAAAGTATGTTTGGCTTGTTTCTGATAAAATTGGCAGCATTCTGTACTCGTTGCCATAATTGATGACGATTGTTGATCGCTTGCACATAAACTAATGATTTCATATGCCCCCAAAAGTAGAAATCTAACGGGTTTAAATCTGGGCTACGAGGTGGCCATTGAAATTTGCTTCCTTGGCCAATCCATCGATGGAGAAATTGTTCATTTATGTAATTGTGGACTGCAAGAGAATAATGAGGCGGGACCATATCTTGCATGAACCAGATATTCTTCCTTAAAATTAATGATAAAGTTTCCAGCTCATGAAAAATATCAGTTTGAAGAAATTATCGTTCAAATTTATTGGTAAATTATATGGACCCAACAGACGATCTAAAAAGCCACACTACACACTAATTTTAAATTCATGCTGGAAATGTGATTCTCTGAGTAAATGTGGGTGAATGTGGCTTCATCAGTAAAAGTAATATTTTTAATAAAATTAAAGTGTTCACTTTGTTTACCTCGAATAAACTGAAAATTCCACTCGCTAAGGAAGATCCCTAGGTAACAAATTTTGAACAGAGGTGAAACGATATGATCGCAATTTTTCTTTCTTGAGTGTTTTAAAAACTGAAGCATTACTTATTCCAATAGTTGCCGATAAAACGTGTTGTACTCAGATGGGGATCTTCAGCAATTCTAAAATGTCATCCTCTTGATCGACACTAATGATTTTTGGGCGGCCTACATCACATTTGGGACGAAAGGACCCCGCAAAATAATCTTATGGAAATTGGGTTTCGGTCAAATCGTCTGAATTTTGGATATGTTTTAGGTTTCGTCATCCCAAGCAAAAGTCTCAATGGGCGCAAAGCTCGAAAATCAATACTTTGGCTGCTACGGAGCTTGAAATCTCCAAAGCTCCACCACAGATTTATTTATTCGTGCAGTCTTTATAGATTTTTAAATAACTTATTTTTTAGATTTTGATGTCTAGGTCTATGTTTTTGAGGTTACTGAATTCAAATCTGATGTCAAATTGTTCAAATTGACACGTGACAGCTGTCAATTAGCTGTCAAAGTGCCTTAACAAAGTTCAAATCTTATTTTTATGTTATGAGTTTATGCTGTTTAGGTAACTCAGTTCATGTATGATGTGAATACAATAATTCGACAATTGGCAGCTGTCAACAGGCTGTCAGCTAGCTGTCAACAGGCTGTCAGCTAGCTGTCAAAGTGCAAATGTTATTTTTTTGTTATGACTTTATGCTTTTTAGGTAACTCAGTTCATACATGATGTAAATACAATAATTCGACAATTGGCAGCTGTCAACAGGCTGTCAGCTAGCTGTCAAAGTGCAATAACAAAGTGCACATCTTATTTTTTTGTTATGACTTTATGCTTTTTAGGTAACTCAGTTCATACATGATGTGAATACAATACACCACTTAACTAACCAAAAGTTCAGAAGTGAGTATCCTGTGCGGGGTGGAGCAGCATCGGGAAGAGGGGATCTGATCTAATTACTTCTGAATTTAGATCAGTTGTAAATAAAATATGACAAACTGCTGAATTATGTGACTAAACTCAGAAGTGACCTGATCCTCATGCAAATAAAAGACTACTATTGTATTCACATCATACATGAACTGAGTTACCTAAACAGCATAAACTCATAACATAAAAATAAGATTTGCACTTTGTTAAGGTACTTTGACAGCTAATTGACAGCTGTCAAGTGTCAATTTGGACACTTTAACATCGGATTTGAATTCAGCATCCTCAAAAACATAAACTTAGACATTAAAATCGAAAAAATAAGTTATTTAAAAATCTATAAAGACTGCACGAATAAATAAATCTGTGGTGGAGCTTTGGAGCTTTCCAGCTCCGTAGCAGCCAAGGTATTGATTTTCGAGCTTTGTGCCCATTGAGACTTTTGCTTGGGATGACGAAACCTAAAACATATCCAAAATTCAGACGATTTGACCGAAACCCAATTTCCATAAGATTATTGCGGGGTCCTTTGCCAGTTTTCCCTAGCCGCTCGTAAACATTTCTAAAACTTTTGTGATTCGGTTGAGTTCTGTTGGGATATAATTCCCAATGTCTTGGAGAAACGGTAATTGTAATTTTCTTGTGCGTAAATACATACAATATGTCTTGTATTTCCGTATTCAACAAATTATTATGATGGGGCATTCTCAATAAATTTTGTGAATTGTTAAATAACTCTTCTTATGGCAAAACTAACGTTTGACAGTTCCAGGAAAACTAAATATCATTTGCCTACCAAATAAAAACATTATTGTTTCAGCTTACTATGTTCAAAAACAAAGGCATTAGTTAGATGTCAAAGTTATTAGAAATGTATCTGTGAGATGAGTAACACTGAAATTTAAAATGCTATATAGCTGCTTTTTCGAATTCAAATATCTCGAGAAATAGACACTCTAGAGCAATGTATTAAGAGTACCTTTTTTGCGTAAATATTATTGAAAAATAAAAGAAAACCAAGAAAGCAAATATTTGGTCAGTTGCATACAAATTAAAGGGGGAAACTCCTTCACCTCCTCCCCTACCGTGGACCCCTGGCAATAGTGAGAAACCAGTTCTTTCGCTGATATTATGCGTCTTGGACCATTAACACTATCTACTAAACATGGTAAAAAAGTATTAAGTAATTTGAAAATAATTTTTTAATTTTTAACTTCAACACCCTGTATCTCAGTAAGAAAGCACATTTTATCTAAGTGCTTTTGGTTAAATCTTCATATTTTGGGCTAAGAATTCTTCAGTTAGCGTATGACCAATTATTAATGAAACACCCTGTATATACCTATATTATACATACACACTTCAAACTTTGATAAAGCTTTTAACATCAATAGGATTTATGAACTGATAATTTTATACTTAATCAGGCGAAGTTTATGAAGTTTGTGTTTAGTGCAAGAGTGACAAGAATTAATTTAAATCTTGACTGAATACTGCCACATATGTCTGTAACAGGATTAAAAAAGGTTGTTTAATAAAATATACTAATTTTAGTTTTCAAAATGTGTGGAATTTGGGCAATTTTTGGTCTGACTTCAAATTTACATGGCCACTGTGCATCAACCTTTGCCAATATTACACACAGGGGTCCAGATGCATGGAGAGTAGAATATGACAAGAGGTTGAAAGTAAGTATAACTTAATTCATTTATTTTCATTTTTTCCATGTAAACATGTGTTTTATCTTTCCTATAGAGTAAAATGATAAACTATTCAACCTTTTATTTGTCAAGTTGGCATATTTATAATTTTAGTTAATTAGCAACAACATGAACAATCTTTACAAATAATTATTTTTTATTTATTTGCTTTCATCATAATTAGAGAATATTATTTAGGTTTTAGGCAAATCACAACTGTACACTATTTATTATGAAATTACTTACTTTCTGTATATTGTTGCCCTAATCTGGGCATGCTAATATACTTACTACTTAGGTAAATACTTTAAAACACTCATTATTGGAGAACCAATCAAAACAACTACCATAGGATAGGATTCCTACTAGCATTTTAAGACAAAAAAAAATTGAAAATACCTAAATCGTTTATTGAAATTTGGTCATTCACAACAATTATTCTATTTCAACTCTAGAAAAGTTGTACAAGTTTTTTCGAACTTGTTAGTTCTCATCAGTAAAGTATAGAAGCATTCATTCATTATTTACACACCAATTTTTGGATGATCTTTACAGTTAATTATTTTTTATTTATCTGCTTTTATCATGATTAGAGAATATTATTTAGGCTAAAAAAAATCACAACTTACGCACTTTATTTAGTATGAAATTACCTACTTTGTGTAAGTTGTGTAAGCCTATTTTATATGTCGATTGTAGATAAAAGGTTTTTCTTTTGTTTAAAATGTGTTTGTACATTTTAGATACCTATTGCATTTTGCGTATCAGTAGTAATAATAAACAGCTTTACTACTCAATAACTCCACGGAAGCCCTGCCCGGCAATAGGCAACCGAATAGCTTTATTGCATTAATTAAAATAGTAGTACATTAATTCCTCAATGGCCAAAATGACCGTTTTAATATACAATAAAATATATATTCATTTGTACAGTTACTTACTGTAGTATTGGTACTTTTTTGTCTCTATCAACCGACCTAAAAACAAGATTGTTTTAAACTTGATTTATGTTACATAATAAATACTACTATATTGTTTACATAATTTCTTGCATTATTGTGTGTTGTACACTAAAACATTTGCTAAATTAGATTTCATAATGTCACATTACTTATTTCAGGTTGTTAAAGTATTTACTGCTCTTTAAATGACTAGATGTTATTTCTCCTAAATTGGTAATATACGTTGCACTTTGCAATAACGAGTTCTATTAATAAAGAATTTGAACTAATAGAGACTGGAAACAATTACATAGATTATCATCAGTTGAATACAGAATTCAAGTTTATCAGAAGAGCATTTCTTAAATTTTTCAAAAGATGTTATTTTAATCTGACAAATATTGTCAATATTACTCTCAAATTGAATTTATAATATAATAATAATAACTTTATTAGCATAGCTAAATGTTTACAATAGTTGCAGTAAGAATACAGTCAGAACCAAGATTACACACAATAAATATAAACAAAAATCACAATAAATACAAACAAGCCACAATAAAATATTTAAATAGGCCATACATCTTTAACATACTGTGTAGGTACATACCTTCTTAAAGCTATTTAAGTTAACATTATTTTTTATGTTATCAGGTAACTCATTATACAATTTAAGTCCTTTAACAAACTACTGATTTTCACCATAATTATTATTTTATCTAACATATTATTTAAAAGTTTAAAAACAAATATAAATACATTTAACATTAAGTTTTGCTTGGCCGATAATAAGTTTAGTGTTTCTAACATAAAATTGATTCTGGTATAGTTATTACAATTTAATACAGTTCTCCGTGCTATATTTTGTTTCACCTGCAGTGTGTTTAATTCAGCGCCATTAAGAGGGAGCAACGAGATCAAATCAGAGGGGAGTGGGCGGAAATGGGCCAATAAAGTACAGAGAGATATTGTGTTGGTTATCTAGTTTTGGTGTTCGTACTTTCTTTACTATTGCCTTACCTACTTAGAATCAAAGATCGTTAACTACTAGATGGTTTAACCCATAAGGAATTCGCATATGACAAAGTTGCAAACATCTCAACGGAGAAAGCAATATTAACAAACCTCAAAAAGCGAGATAGCAATGCTGGAATTGTCGAACTTTACCGTTGCTAGGTCGGGTCAGTTCGGGTTTTTCAACAAGATTTTTAGCTCTTAAAGCGCAAACGCAATCAAATCTCAACCGGCACTAACAACTAACTGCAGCAACCAGCGGTGTTGCCAGACTGCCACCATTTTCTCTACATTTTCTGATCGCACGACATTATTGCGTTTGACCACTTCAAAATTCTTCGCTTTTAACGACTTTTGTCTCTGATCTTTGACAACGTCGCGAAGGTTTGCGATTAGATGCAACTAGAAGCAAGGCATGCGCATAGCCAACATGCGTATTTAGAGTTGAAGCCGGAGTGGGAACAAAGTGGGAGAGATAATGGGCGGTTCTTTGCTTGAAAAAGTCAGGATATGTTGTACAGAGAATTGAGATAGAGTTGAGCGATCTAGGAGTTAAAACATCTTTGCTTAAAATCATGCCTGAAAGGTCAAGAACACATCGAGACCAAGATTCAAATACACGAAATGAGTGCACATCGGTTATAAATGTAATTACTTTTGCAATCATTTAATTATGCCGAAGTGACTCCATCTATTAAAACAGCATTGTATTAAAAAAAAATTTTAAGCAAAAAGCATTTTTCATGTTATTAAACTGATCAAAAAATATTCTTGTAAGTAAATGAATACTTACTACACTTCTATTGAAGAACATTTTTTGCTAAAACTTGTTTATTAGCCAATGTGAAGAGAGATCTTCCTAATAATCAAGTTTTAGCTAAAAATGTTCTTCAATAGACGTGTAGTATTCATATTTGCGATTTTTTTAGAAATTCTGCAGTTCCCGGTGGAACACCCTGTCCCTGTTTAATGAGAACTTTGCCCTAGCTCGTTTCAGTGAGTGGTTATAAATTTCTTTACTCACATGACATGAACATTTTTCCAATACTTTTGCAAAAAAATCAAAGAAGTCTTCCTTCTTTATTTAAAATTAAAAACTAAGTACTTTTTTTATCGGTTGTTATTTTGTGAATGTTTAAATGATTATATCTGTTTCCATTGCTTCCCGTTCAATGTTGTTGAACATGTTTTGCTACCACATATAAATAATTTTACAATGAAATATTAATTAATAAACTCAAACAAATTAATAGATTTAAACAAGGGCACTAAAATAGTAAATGATTCATTATGGTTAGGCCACCTATTAGAAACAGTTTTAATCGAATATATTTGACACTTTTCTGTACATTTTAGAACTGCTGTATTGGATTTCACAGATTAACTATCGTAGATTGCACTTATGGAATGCAGCCAATGAAGTTACATCAGTACCCTCATTCAATGTTGATTTGCAATGGTGAATTATATAACTGCAAAAGAGTAAGATTTTTTTATGGATAATGTAGTTAGATTTAAATGTTCATTGTCGTTAAGCAAGTTGAATGGTTCTTTATATGTTAAAAACTCTGATGACACACTCATGAGGTTCACGACAACATATTACACATGAATCTGCAAATGAACATCCACAACAGGATGTAAAATGATAGCAAATCAGTAAACTTGTTATTGGCAACACCATCTGGAGCAGCCCTAATAAATCTAATTTTATATGTTGTATTGTTTCTTTTATGTTATGAGCCCTAATTTCTCTGGGTTCCTTTAAACAATTTTTAAGTTTTAAGTCTTTTACAATCGACAAATTCTTAATTCCAAACATTTTAGTCTTAACTTCTTAACGACAATACTTTTGAAGGATAGCTACTGTAATAAATGTACTTATAATTTTTTTTTTTATTATTATCTATTTTAGTTGGCTGAAGAATTCGACTTTAAGTATGAGACATTCAGTGATGTTGAGTGTATTTTTCACCTCTATGAAAAGTTTGGCATCGAAGAATGTATAAAAAATTTGGATGGCGTATTTGCATTTTGTATAGTAGATGTACCTAAGAGAAAAGTCTTGCTTGGTAGGGATCCATATGGAGTGCGTCCACTGTTTAAAGTTGTAAGTGAAAGTGGAATTCTTGGTATTTGCTCTGAAGCAAAAGGTACTATAACTATTTTTTTATTTTATTAAAATGTATGTAAGCAAAATTAATCTATCATGTCGTACTACATCAATTTGCGTAATATTATTCTGCCAGAGAACAAGTTGCCAATCAAATGTTTTAAATCCTCTGATAATAACTATAAATTCAAGGATATGTTTTAAATCATTCAAAATCTCAAGAGTTACTTACAAGGAATATTTCAGGGTTTTTCCAGAGAATTTTTATCTTGTCTATTGAAATATTAGCCATTAGATTTTTATCAAATATTACTTGACTTATTTTGGGGGTGAAAAATTTCGGCATTTATTCGAAATCTACAACATATTAAAAATTCAGCCAATTTCACCGGGGTCCACTTCCCATAAGTTCTGAGCGGGGTCCTTTGGTACACTTATGTTTTTTTTATGAGATCTGGAACTAGATTATAATTTGATCTTATTCCGTTAAAAGGTTGGGGGCGTAACTGGGGGTAAATAGGTAAATCAAGCAAGAGTTGTTGATAAAATTGATAAATAATCATTTTGTTGTAAAATAAATTCAAACTACTACAACACATTATTCTGAACAAAAAATGAAGAATACATTTTTTCCATTTGAAAATCCGTTTTACAGATGAAAATTATTTTTAGTTGAAAAAATTGTTAAATTATACCTTCTTTGACCAATATCTCGTAACCGTCATTAAAATTTTTTGTGCCTGTGGAGACTTTTGATCGACATGTCATAAATTACCACGTTGCAAAGTTTCAACCCCCGCGAGTGAAACCCAAATTATATATAAAAAGTGCGGAGTCCTTTATAATACAAAATAAAAATGTTTGTATTTAATAATCTACCAAATTAGAAAAGACTCCTGGCATTTATTTAACGCGATTTCATTTCAATTTTCTACCAGTGTCATATGGCAAGTTAGTATTACAATTATAATAATATGAGATTATAACAATTTATAATAGTAATTGATTAATCTTATCACAAAACAGGCTTATTGTTAAGCTTAATGTATAAGAACTGATTAATTAGATACTTTTTTGTAATTAAGTATTTGATTCTAAATAAATTTGATTTGATTTGATTCCATGACTTCTAAAAAAAATTCCTAATCTCTGAAATTGAAATTGATCGGCAATGTCTACATTTTCGGCTCGATTTCAGATCGAAAAATGCACAATTCCAGTATTTTAGTCCGTTGCTAAGAAACTATCAGAAAACAGACCAGAAAGATCCGTTGCCAAGCAACGATCAATCGTTGTCCGGGAATGTATTGCTTTCAGACCTAAATACACAATATATTATTAAAGTGATAGCAAAGCAAAATCTAAAAACCGCTGCCCAAGGAATCACTAGCCTAGGCCAGGAAAGTAACATTCCTGTACAATTTTTTTATGTATATTTTAGACATTAAATAAATACATGCAGACAAACCAACTTACATTAAAATTGCATTTATTAGTAAGCAGTTAGCTTGTAATGTGAAGAAATGTTATGCATTAATACAAATTCCTTAATTTATAATAATATTGATTGTGATTCAGAAAAAATAGTATATGTAGGCTGACGCCTCGGCCAACAATTTGCATCGTTGCCCGGGAATGTATTGCTTTCACACCTAAATACACAATATACTATTAAAGTGATAGCAAAGCAAAATCTAAGAACCTCTGCCCAAGGAATCACTACCCTAGGCCGGAAAGTAACATTCCTGTACTGTTTTTTATGTATATTTTAGACAGTAAATAAATACACGCAGACAAACCAACTCACATTAAAATTGCATTTATTAGTAAGCAGTTAGATTGTAATGAAGAAATGTTATGCATTGCATTAATACAAATTCCTTAATTTATAATAATATTGATTGTGATTTCAGAAAAAATAGTATGTGTACTTCGGTGTGAAAGCACATTCCCGGACTTCGATGCTTATTGGCCTCGACTGGCGCATCGGCCAACAATTTGCATCGTTGACCGGGAACGTATTGCTTTCACACCTAAATACACAATATACTATTAAAGCCCAAGGAATTACTACTTCCATATCCAGATTTTCTATCCAAGTCACTCACAACGAAAAGATTTTGTATGTGGAAATAATTGTTTATGGAACTTTACTAATATAATATTTGAAATCCTCTACCCCAAAAACCCATAAAACGATACCCCACATCGGTAATGGGGTGGGGGTGGTGAGAGGGGGTGGTAGTGGTGGGTTGATGAAGAAAAAAAATATTTTGAGGTTTCCGGTTCTTGTACACACACTAAATCACAATTTTTTTTTCATCCCCTTTAATAATGGGGTAGGGGTGGTAATGAGGGTGGCTAATGCCAAATTTTTTTTTTGGGACCTTAGCTTCTCTTGTATATACTAAATAGCAATTTTATGGACTCTTACCTGCTTGATTTACCTATTTACCCCAATTTACCCCCCAACCCTTCGACGGAACAAGATGAAAATACAATCTAGTTCTAGATCTCATTAAAGTACATATGAGTACCAAATTTCAAGTCAATATCTCAAACGGTTCCAGAGTAAATCTGCGCACAAAAAAAGACAGACAGAGAAATTTTTTTTCGCTCAAACTTAAAATCTCGACGTTTCTTGACTTTCTAAGCCTATTTGAACAAAAAAATTTTTAAAAATTTTTTTGTCGTTACTATACTTCCACTGGATGAGGAAGTAAAATTAGCACGGCAATGGCACAGAAAAAGACGAAATATACATATCTATCTAATATTAAATAAAGCATGTTAAACATGCAATTTATGTAAAAAAACATGTAAAAGCAAATTTCACTGTAACCGCTACATCTTCCCGTAATTTCTTTCTTCTCTCCAGTCTAACAAATCTACCTAGATGGTTTTGATGAGGTAATGGATTTACAATCCATATTTAGTACAATCCATATTTAATGAACGAATCTAGTCCTTTTATTTCGATCTTCCAATGTTGAAGGTTTGCCTAAAAGTATGTAGTATGGCCTGCTCCAATAGTACGCCGCTGGCGCCAGCTGCTTGGCAAGATGACCAGCTAATAAAGTAATAATTAAGTGGCCTGCGAGTTCTAAGATCCAGCGCCTCTAAACTGTTGTCAGTCCGCCCCTGTGTATTATACACGAGTTGATTAAATAGTTTATAATCATGAAATACTAAAGGAATCTTTTAAAAGAACCACCTATTCTCTCGTTACTTTTACAAACAACCACCATATAAAAACTTGTCATTTTAACTAAAATGTAATCAAATCAAAACTTAAATGGTTATTAAAAGAGTGATATTATTATAAGGAACTAAAATGAGGTTAAGATGCTTTATTCTTTTATCCTCCAGACAGCGACCTTGAAACATGTGACATCACACGCAGATGCCCTATCTAGTAGCTACTAGAACACACTTGTAGATTTAAAACTTATATGTATTAAGTTTTGCTTTACAGGTTTGACAGCCATCGAAAAGGAACTTAATGGAGAATATAAAAAGTTAACACCATTTCCTCCAGGTACATTTGAGGAATATGATTTATTAGAAAATGGTAAAGTGAAATTGGTTAGGAGTCAAAAATATTTTTCTCCAGGGGATAAACCTTCCTTCAGACCTTTCTTGCCCTATGAAGGTAAGCAAATGGAAAATTAGTTTTTCCTATATTGAAAATTTGAAAGCTACTAAACGATATTTATTACAGATTGAACCTTGTCTTATCAGAATATATAGTATAAGGGGCGACAGCTTGTAAAAATTGGTTCATAAATTATAACATAAGATTTGACATTCCCTCCAGTAAATTTTTCATGCTTAAATGACTGTTACATTTTTAGTTACTATAAATTTGCATTTGACTAATTAGAAATATCTTGTCCACCTGTTTTCTCGACTGAATAAAACGTAAAATTGCAAGCATATTGTTGACTGTCATTATCTATTTATTGGGTCATATTTAGGTTGTAATAAAATAAAGTAGATACTGGACGAGTCAGCAATTCAGTGGATATATAATTTAACTTTTACATGATCTGATATTGCATCATAAAGAAATAGTGTTGTAAAATGATATAAATATTTAAAGTTTAGTGTTTAATTTTACACTCAATTAAACAAGGTTGGCATGTTTGAAAGAAAATATTTGAAACAAATGTTTTTATATGTTTAAAATGTAGCAATTTTTAAAACATGTATTTTTTTAATATGCCTATTTTTAAAATTCAATTTCTGAAAAATCATGCAAAACCTGCAAAAAATTTGTATAAAATAAAAATATCAACTTTTGGTGTACCTGTTGCATTAATTCCTAAAAATAGATTAAAAACAAAGTATAACTATGAACCAGGGCCGGCGACCATAGTGGTGCTTGCAGGCTCGAGCACCACATGTAAAACAAAGTGGTGGTGCTGAGCACCGTACTACACCGGCTAGCAGCGACAACTAGATACGTTTTTGAAAATACAATCGTTCTCAACTATTATTAAACTTTTTTTAAATTATGTAACATTTTTCACTATGGTGTTTATATATAAAATTAAAAATGACTTAACTCCTGAATATGTGCAGGTTAAGTTAGTTTATAATACAGATATTCATAGTTATAATACTAGAAATAATCTAAACTTTCACTTGCAAACATACAGGAAAAAATCAACCCAAAATAGTTTATTTTATAAGGGATTAAGTGAATATAATAATCTGCCACTAAGTATTAGTAACAGTCCCACATTAAATATATTCAAAAGTCGACTTAAAAAGTATTTGTTGGATGAGTAGCTGCTTGTATAGTTTGTCAAACCTCCCAATTAAAAACTGAATTAACTGTCTTAATCTTGATGGGATATCGGTTGCTGTAGTACTATTGTTATTCTAGATGCTCATTGTGAAATTTTATAGTGTGACGTGTAAAATTTGTGTGTCCGATGATTTGTTTTATATCATATACATATCTATATGATGTTTCTGTGTATTCATGATGTATTAGTCTTTTGGCTAAATAAAGGATTTATATATAATTTTTCTTTATGGGTTATTATTGTAGTTTCTATATGGTCCAGATACTTGCTCTTACCCTCAAGAGGTGAAAACCACTCCTAAATTTAAATATTCTATATTTGATAAAGTATTATTAATTTATTTTTGAAACGTAGGATAGTTATATTTTTGGGATCGCTCATTACGAAGCTGAAGTCAAAATTAAAAAATTCAATATGGCGGATGGAAATTTTTTCTATAACAAGTGTTTTAAACGGACAAAAAAAATTGAGCATCTAGGTGATGCTATATATTAACGAAAAACAGCATTTTTGAAAAAGTATTAATTACACTGAACAATTACAATAACAAAATGGCGACATTTTGTAAAAAAAAAAGTGAAAACACTGTATCGGCCATAACTTCTTTATTTTTTCTGATATAGAAACAAACAAAAAATCATTTTAAAGATTGATTAATTATCTTTGTTCTTTTGTTCCTTAAAAATTTTTATAGAAATGTCACAGTTTCAAGATATTCAACATTCATCCCAAAACGGTCGGATGCCATCTATAAAATTAAATATCTTTCAACTGTCAACCCTACACAAATATGTAAAATAGAACAAATTCATTCTCAATTTATAAGCTTCATTTTTGATGTCCGCCATTTTTCCACAAACTAATATTTATTGAGATGTTTGGAATGAAACAAAAATGTTACAAGTTTTATAAAACTTCTTTACAGTTGCAATTTTCTTTTAAAGCACTGTAAGTAGACGAAAAATTTAAGCGTCTAGGTCAAACAATATATTAATGAAAAACAGTATATTTTAAATTACTGGCTATATACATTAACAAACTGGCACGTTTTTATTAAAAAAATGCGAAAAAGTAGGTACTTGGTTTTTTTATGCTATAGGAAGAACCAAAAAATTATTTTAAAACCTAATTAATGAACTTTCATTTTGATCGTCAGCATTTTTTATGTAAGTGCCATGGTTTCTAAGATATTTAATATTTAAACTAAATACTGCGTCTTATACACATTCGGACGCCACCTTTATACTTCCATATCTCCGAAACCATTAACTCTACAGAAATGACAAAAAATCGAAATTCATCCTCCTCAATTTAGTAGCTTTCTTATTTGTCTCTGGCATGTTTTTGCTAAATGTAATACTTTTCGAATTATTTGACGAAAACCGTTTTGAACTACCTTTTTTTTTAAGCTAAAATCGCATCACAATTTTCAAGTCGTTATAACTTAAAGTCTATCAATTTATATGAAAAGTTGCATAGCTCCAATGTTTTTGTTTTTTTTTTAGATTTCATCCACCCCCTAAAAATTAGCAAGCCTCCGCATAATACAGAAACTTTTTTTTGATGCATTTTTAATAGTAAATGCATTGACAAAAATGAACGAAATCTAATTCATATGACATTATTCCGAAGTTAAAACTTCTAAGTTACTGTACTATTTTATTACCTTTTAAGAATTACTAATTTTTCGAAATTCTGTTATGAAACTTTTCACTGGAGGTGAGCCGATACACAGCTTTAGTTATTCGTTAAATGAATCAATGCAATTTTGCATGAGTGTTTATAATCCTTTATACAACGTGATCTAGCAAGAAATGCAGAAAATAAAATGGTGTGCTAGCCTTCAATGTGGGAACACCCCTGCAAAATTTTAGAGGATTCTGAGGTAATTTAGTATATTAAATTATTAGTCAATTTGCGAAGATACACTACTGAAGTTGTGTAAGTCCTGACCTAATTCTGAAGAGGTCGACGAACTTACTGGTGAAAGAACGTATTCGAGTTGTTTACATTTCCTTAATTGGCATAAAAAGTGAAGCTGGCCGGCGAGATCAAAAAAAAGAGGTCTACACATGATCCAGCGGCAGGTAGTCAACATTGTTGGTATGCTTTGAAGATAATGAGTTCAAAGCATGCCGACAAGGCTGACTCCGTGCTGCTGGATCGTGTGTAGACCCCCAGAGAGCCGCGTTTTTTGCTTCCGGTCAAACAATAGTTACACGGCCGTGTCATTGACCGGTTTAACTAAATATCTCGTATATCTGCTTGTCATTTCAGCATGAGATCAATGTCTGCGATTTATTTCGATTTATTTCGGTATTTTTGTAGTGTGATTTGATTAAAACCAAAAAGTCACTTCTATCTTATTATCCAGCTTTGCTGTCAGTAGTGTCAAGCTCAAGTCTGATAAAGTGATATGGTTGTACCGCGTTACGTTAGATTAGTTGAAGTCATTGGCGGCGCATTCCTAGAAAAAAATAAGGTCATTTTTTTTTGGTCATTTTTTAAAATTTTTCATTTTTTTTACTCCTTTCGGTGGGGACAACCTACTGTTAAATTTTCCGCATGTCCTGGTAGATCACGTTGTATTACCTCCTTTATATTACTTCTACATTTTCCACGTTTTTGAGCATCCGGTGCATATTTTTGAACTTTTCACTGTTAACTCGCCTCTAATAGACTGGCGGTACATGACCAGTCAGGTGCAACATTTTTAAAATGCATGCCAATCATATATATGAATGAAATTACCATGAATATGCCGGAAACGCAAATTTTAGGAAGTCGTCTCGTGCAGAAAGGGGTGCAAATCGATTTTTTTTGTTTTTTGTGTTTTTTTTTTATTTTAACATGGATGCCAATAGTGCCAAACGAAAAGTTGTGAAAAAGAATCTAGCGGAAATTCATTGGCATGCAGTTTCCACGCGCAAAACAACTTTTGATGCGCACATTAAATCGTAAAATTTTTTGGTGTTCTTGATTTTGGATGATTTTGATTTTGGATTTTTTTTGAAGGCTTTTCGTTTGTAACTATTGGCATCCATTTTAAAATAAAAAAAAAAATAAAAAACGATTTGCATACCCTTCTGCACGCGACCACTGCCTAAAATTTGCATTTCTGGCATATTCATGGTAATTTCTTTCACATATATGATTGGCATGCATTTTAAAAACGTTGCACCTGACTGGCCATGTACTGTCGTGAGCAAAATTAAATAGGACAAGTCTTATAACGTATTTTTGCTAAAATCTAGTTGTGTACATCTAAATTTAATTTTTGTGACATTGTCAGTTAGTTGTCATAATTCATTGGAAGTGTGCAAATAGAGAGAGAATTACATTAGAAAAAAATAGTTGTCCTATTTAATTTTGCTCACGACAGTACCGCCAGTCTATAGAGAAAAGCAAAATTTCTTATGAAAAATGAGAATATAAAGCAATAATGTAAAAAGCTATAAGTGTAATCTTTATAATGTTATTTTCTAGTTTTCATTTAATTTCGAATTAAAACATTGATTTCGGCAAAAAAATTTGACATTTCAAAAAATATATGCCTACTTTTTTGAAAACATAAATCAATGGAATTTAGTATCGAGGCTTATTTTAACATCTCAAACAATTTTTTCAATAATGTTTTGCTCCAAAATGAAAATAAGTGAAGATAGTTTTCTCTATACATTTAGTTTTAAATTGTCCCTGTTTTTGAGCACCCGATACAATGTTTAGACGTTGTACCTTATCAACTTACTTTTAAAGATTATTTTGGCGCATAAGTACTTGAACTTGAAAATGTTATTTAAGTACTAAGTACTTTAAATTGAAATATTTAAAGTAGCAAATTAATTATTATCAGTGGCGCAGCCAGAAAATTCATCTGGGGGGGGGCCAATAGGACCGGCCTCCCCAGAGGATGAGGAAAATTTTTCAGAAAATGGTTGAAAACGGATGTGTATGTAGATTCCTCTATTAGATAATATTGGCATTAATTACAAAATATTTATTTCAAGGGATAATTTAGATACTGCTTTGTACTGCTTCTTTATTTTTTGGCTCATGGAAGACGGCTTGGGGGGGGGGCCGGGCCCCATGGCTCCCCCCCTGGCTGCGCCCATGATTATTATGATATTATTACTTAGTACTTGAATTAACTAAATTCAGGTAATATTTAAATTTTTAAGTTATCAACTAAATACTTAGGAACTGGTACTTATTTCTGTTTCAAATACTGGTACTTAATATTTAAGTACATTTTATCGGTACTCACAGCAACTCTGATACTCGGACATAATGTGGCCATGGTAATAAACAACACTGACAGATAAATTAAAAAACTTCAAAGTATATTTTGAAGAATCTATAAATAAGACAAATATGATATCAACCCTACTAGAAATCATATTCTGACAGCACCAGGAAATTCTTATTTAAGACTTATCGATTTTATTTTTTAGATTTAGTTCTAAATGATTACACTGGCAATGTAAGAAAATTGTTAACAATGGCTGTGAGAAAAAGACTAATGGCAGACAGAAGAATTGGATGTTTATTGTCTGGTGGATTAGATTCCTCTTTAATTGCATCATTATTGGTTAAAGAAGCTAAAGAGGCTAACTTAAAATATAAAATACAGGTCAGCTTTAGTTTTTTATTTTAATTGTAGTAGGTACATGATTTTGCTAACAAAATATTCAATTTTACGAATAAAAATGCATTCAGAGTGTTATTGCCTGCTTAGTGTTACGTGCTTACACTCTTTTTGTAAACACCCTGTGTCGTGGATTCGGAGATTATAACACCAGGGTAACACTAAACACTAATTTATTAACCTACTAATTACAACCAATAATTAAGTACTTTCCTGTGGTTTCCGCCTGTGGTAGCTGGTGGGTGGATCGAGTAATCCACTGGCTGCTACTGCCGGTCCCAAGCCCTGATAAAGGAGGAGGGTTGGTCAATGGATTAACAATCCATTCTTGAAAAAAACCACTGTTACGGAACCTTTAACACAGCCTCGGAAACCGGACTGGCATAAACAGAAACGACAAAAGCTACGGAAATTGGACACGAATATTGGAACATGGAATGTTAGAACCCTCTATCCAGCAGGAGCTCTCACAAACATCCTGGAGAAAGTAAATAAATATAGGATAGATCTATAGGCCATCCAAGAGATACGATGGCCAGGAAGCGGAGCCTTAAACAAAAAACAATATAAGATATACTACAGCGGAGGAAGAAATAATAGACACGAGTTCGGATGTGGATTCATAGTAAGTAAGAATTTCCAGATGAGAGTAATTGGCTATGAGCCCATTAATAATAGGATATGTTACATCAGAATAAGAATAAAATTCAGAAACCTATCGGTATTATCTATCCACGCCCCCACAGAGGATAAGGGGGAAGAAGAAAAAGAGGAGTTCTATACAATACGTGACAGAGAAGTTGACAAAATACCAAAAAATGACGTCAAAATGATTATAGGGGATTTTAACGCACAGATCAGAACAGAAGAGGAATACGTAAAGATAGCTGGAAAATACAGTCTACACGAGGTGACAAATGACAACGGAGAATACCTCATACAATTCGCAACAAGTCATGGCTTCAGAATCAGAAGTACTGCATTCCCCCATAAAGATATTCATAAAGGCACTTGGACATCACCTGATGGCAGGACCGTCAACTAGATTGATCATGTACTACTTGATAGCAGGGCATACTCTAGGGTATTAGATGTAAGAAGCCACAGGGGAGCAGCATCCGAATTCGATCACTTCCTAGTAAAGGCCAAGCTAAGAGAAAGAATAGGCGAAATAAAGAAACAGACAGCAAGTAAGAGTGTCAAGTACAATGTAGACAAGCTGAAAGATGGAGAAATACTAAAGAGATACCAGGATAGAATTAAAGAACAACTAGAAGGAAATGAAGATAATTCAGTGGGAACTCAGTGGGACAAAATAAGAGATACTGTCAAAATGGCGGCAGAGGAAAGATTAGGAATACATAAGGGACACAAGAAAAACGAATGGTACGATAATGAATGCCTAGAAGCAGTAGATAAACAAAATGCGGCAAAACTACAATTGCTCCAAAGACCTACCAGAAATAAAAAAGAAGAGTACGAGAAGCTAAAGAGAGAAGCAAAATCCGTCTGTAAAAGGAAGAAAAAACAGCATATCAACAAAAAGGTACAAGACATGCAAAAAGAGTTCGACAAGAACGAGGTGAGAGATTTCTACAAAAACGTGAAAAGAATGGACAGTAATTATCAACCCAGAGAAGCAATGTGTCGAGGCACAGATGGAAATATTCTTGTAAACCCAGAAGAAGTAGTACAGAGATGGAAAACATACTTTAAAGAACTGCTAAACCAGAACAACAATTGGGCAGATGTAGCAAATTTACTGCTAAATGTAGCACAACCCATAAGAGAAGTACCAACCTTAGAAGAAATAAAAAATAGTATATCCAGAATGAAAAAAAAAAATAAAGCACCTGGAATGGACAATATCCCATCTGAACTATTCCAACAAGGAGATGAGCTTCTGAAAAGAATTCACAAAATGATAATAAACATATGGAACACAGAAATAATGCCAAAGGAATGGGAAACTGCCATAATATACCCAGTATACAAAAAAGGAGAAAGACTAAGATGCGAGAACTACAGAGGCATATCATTACTATGTACAGCATACAAGATTTTTACAGACATCCTGAGAATAACCCCGTATGTTGAAGAACATATCGGAGAATATCAAGGGGGATTTCAAAGCGGTAGATCTACAATTGACCAGCTCTTTACTGTCCGTCAAATACTGGAAAAACATGGGAATATGATATAGGAATATACCAAGTATTTATTGATTTCAAACAAGCATATGACAACATACATAGAAAGTCCTTATATCAAGCCATGGAAGAAATTGGGATACCAACAAAGCTAATAAACCTGGTAAAAACGACAATGAACAATACAAAAGCTAAAGTCAAAATCCAACAGAAACTATCGGAAACCTTTGATGTAAACCAAGGGCTCCGGCAAGAGAAAGAAAATAATGTATGACATAAACATAACAAAAACAAATGATATGGAAAACAACACAGGAAGAAGAAATGACAAAACTGGATTGGAGACGACAACATAGAGGTAGTTAAAGATTTCACATACCTCGGAAGTATAATTAACAATAAAAATAACATGGCCCAAGAAATACCTCACAGACTAATAAAAGAAAATAAAGCACTGTATGCACTGAACAACATATTCAAATCTAAACTAGTGAGTAAGAACACCAAAACACTAATATATAGAACACTAATAAGACCGGTGGTGACATATGGCTGTGAAACGTGGATGTTAACAAATAAAACTGAAGAAATGTTAGCCATATTCGAAAGGAAAGTACTGAGGAAAATCTACGGACTAGTAAATGAAAACAGTCTATGGCGTATCAGATACAACTATGAACTAAAACAGCTGTATAAAGAGGTAAACATAGTGGACTATGTTAAAATCCAACGGCTGAGATGGGCAGGCCATGTAGAGAGGATGGACGAACAGCGTATACCGAAGAAAATTTTAAAAGGGCAATTTGTAGGCAACAGAAAACGGGGGCGACCGAGTACCCATTGGCAAGACAACGTTCGCAAAGACGCCCAGGCATTAATGACGGTGAGGAATTGGCAAGTGGCCGCTAGAGATAGGGCGGTTTGGAGACAAAAGTTAGGTGAGGTCAAGGCTCAATAGGGCTGTCGTACCACAGGAAGAAGAATTAAGTACTTTACTAGTATTACATTGTGTACTACAATTCACTACTTTAGTCCTTTGATCTGTTCTGCTCACTTGACTGCTTATTCAACTGACCATTAGAACTGTCCCTACACACAGCTTGTCATTCCTTTATATACCCAGGTTATGTGTTCTAGATCTTTCCATTACATTCCCACACATTCTATAATGTTCCACAGGAGGTCTGTAATATTCTAGATTCTTCTATGTCTCTAGAGGGTTGAAACACATAACAATACCATCACACCAGATATAATAATGTCAGTGCCCAGAGTGGGGTGTATTTCCACAGGAAAATTTAGGTAAAATCTGACGTTAAGCTGGTGACAGGCACAAGCGCACATGTTTGAGACGCCATTTTTTCAGAAAATGAGAAAACTATATACAAAGAAGGATAACCATCGACAAAGCATGGACAGGGTTGGCATTGGTTAAAAAAAATGTTGCATTAGTCACTTCTCAGTTCTTAGAGTGCATCAATCAATGCCTAACTATGTATTACTAATACTAATTATTACTAATTTGACATTACTAAAGCGAAGATCATGAGGTAACTTCAATTTTTTTAATGCACTCCTGGATCCGGCTATACATAAGAGTGAAATAATGTTACTTTTTAAATGCCTTTTACTTTTATTCACTATTGCCATAAACATGTTCTACACACTAAAAATAGTGAAAAAAAAGTATGGTTTTTTTTAACCGTCATAGAAAAATACATATATAGTTACTTACATAATGTAATTAAAATTTAGTAGTGATAAATTGCGGTGAAGAAAGAGGTTACCGAATATTTGGCTATTCAGTCAGTAGGGGTTCGAATATTCAGTTATTCGGCAAAATCACTATTCGCTGCATTACTACAAATTATTTCACTTGTTTTTTAGTTTTGGGTAATTGTTTTAAATAATTTAATTTCTGTATTTAATGTCCCATTCCACGATTAATCCCGGGATCACAGAACCTATCCTGAAAAAACTACTATTTTTTAACCTTTGCAGTCATTTGCAATTGGTATGGGTGACAGTCCAGACTTAAGAGCTGCCCGTATAGTTGCAGAATACATAGGAACTGAACATCATGAGATAATGTTCACTGAAGAAGATGTAGCAAAAGTTCTCGATGATGTTATTTATACATTAGAAACGCCAGATATCACGACAATAAGGGCCTCAATACCCATGTTTTTGATCTCTAAGTATATATTGGAAAACACCGATACAACAGTATTATTTAGTGGAGAAGGAGCTGACGAAGTGGCTCAAGGTTATATATATTTTAGAGATGCACCCAGTCCTCAAGCAGCTCATGAAGACAGTTTGCGATTATTGAGGGAAATTTATATGTTTGATGGGCTTAGGGCTGACAGAACCACGGCTTCACAAAGGTTAGTATTAGAAATTACTTTCTAATTATAACCATTATAATTAAAGATTATATACTAGCACAGTATCTCAGTCGACTAAGGTGTATTGTGTGGTAAATATGCTGGTCGTGTACTAGGTTCAAGCCACAGCCCCGGCACTGACAATGTCGGTGGGTATGGATGTATGTCTGTGTTTTTCTAAATATGGCTTTGAATATAACCATTGAAAACAGTAAAAATTCCGATTTCTACGATATATCACACTTGCTCCCTTTCGATTTGGTTTGGTTTCCGTGAAAAAAATTAAAAAACAAAATAACAATCTATAGAATCAAGCTTCTTGTGTAAGATATATTTTATAGTCTAACCTAATGTTCGGTAGACTAGTGTGTTAAAGCGTGCAGACTATACACGTGTTTTCTTTGAAGACGTCATACTAGTTGTGATATTTCCAGAAAAAAGTGCAGTTAAAGTTAGTGATAGCTGTGTAAGACCTACACAACGCATAAGGAGCCCGTGTGATTACAAATGCTCCTTAACTGGGCCCAAAGTAAGTTTTTTTCCCAAAACTATTAAAAATGACAGTGACATTAAAAGTCTGAGAAACTTGAATCCATTTCTGGCACAACGCCAGAAAAATTTCCAGCAATCACAACCTAAAAAACATTAACATAGCCTAAAAACCAAACAAGTGCAATACCAACCTAAAAATTTTTGAGGATTGTCAAAATGTAAAATCCCCAGCAAATTTTAGAACCAGAATTTTTGACAGCTGTCAGTTTGACAGATTTAGAACTAACAAAGTTTAGCGACAAATAATTTGAAAGCTGTTTGACATCAGCTCAAATTGAAACGGTCCACTTCACCGGCCACCAGCTGGCAGAGAAGCTGTCCACAAATAAAAAGATGTAATTAAATTAGATCGTTCATATTTTTTAGTGCTCCTTTTGCCTTCAAAGATCCACCGGGTGGGGAGGTTCCAGTCGCTTTTTGTAGCTGCTGATTTTTTTTTATATAAGTCTACCCTAAAGATTTGTCTAGTATACCGTAATTTTTATATTTTTGTGTGCACTATTTTAAATTGTGTTTTGGAAATTAGCTTGTAAATAAATAAATGCTGTGTAAAAAATAAAAAATTAGACAAGAATTAATAATTGATCTTTATCGATCTTTTTTGTACATGACTGCACTAATTTTATGCTGTTTCTATAATATATTTACATAGTGGCGCAGCCAGAAAATTCATCTGGGGGGGGGGGGGGGGGGGGTCAATAGAACCGGCCCCCCAGAGGATGAAGAAAATTTTTCAGAAAATGGTTGAAAACGGATGTGTATGTAGATTCCTCTATTAGATAATATTGGCATTAATTACAAAATATTTATTTCAAGGGATAATTTAGATACTGCTTTGTACTGCTTCTTTATTTTTTGGCTCATGGAAGACGGCTTGTATTTACATTTGCTAAATAGGTTCTCAGCAAGAAACACAATAGAAACCGTAGCTCAATACAACTATGTAATTATAAATATAAAGAGAACTAAGCAACCTAATTTAATTTTCAATACAAATAAACAAGGATTGGTCTTTATACAGTCTGTGCGATTTTAAAATGTAAATCAAGCTCGTGAAAGTGCTGAAATGAAATGTAAAAATTGTTACCTAGAAACAGAACTGTTAATATTGTTGATGTAATTTTTGATAAATATAAAAAGAGGCTTTTTGTCGAAATTTGATCTATTCATTTGCTCTCAGTCAGGCTGGTCCATAATCGAAGGTATAATTTTGACGTAACTAAGCCGTAGAGCTGAGTTTCCTTCATAGTCGCTAATTAATTTTAATGATGATTAATAGTTCTATTAATTTTTAAACAGAAACTACGCGATGTCATACTTCATTAAAAAAAAAATTGCCCGAGATACAAAACTTTGCAATTTTGCTTATTACTTAACCTGTTAATCAATTCTTATTTTCAGTTTGGAATTGAGGGTACCTTTCTTGGATTTGCAATTCACAAACTACTATCTGAACGTTAGACCTGAACTAAAACGCCCAAAGGATGGTGTAGAAAAGTATCTTTTGAGATCTGCATTTGAAGGAACAGACGTTCTCCCACATGATATTCTTTGGCGACCTAAGGAAGCATTTAGGTAATTTGAAGTGCAAGCATACAATTTCGATATTTATCAGTCTGTAGTATGAACAAACAATATCAATAATGTCAAATAATGTTAACAATTTTTTAAACAATGGACAAAATGTTTTTCGCATGAAATTTATTTAAATGGGATATTTTTACTGTTAATGATCAGTAGCTCACCAGTCAAGACCCCGTTTGGAAGAATGGCCTCAGGATTCAATCTCTAACAAATATCTCACAAACTATCAGTCGTTTAAAAAGTATATTCTCATATACTGTTTTTCGTTAATATACAGGGTGATTTACATAGGCCGTTCGTTAGAAGTTTTTCAACTTGCAGTTGGATTACAATTTGAAACTTGGTATGCAGCCATAATCGATAATATCCGTTCTACCTAAAATATTTTCAGTCCTCCAGCTATTCAAGGGTGTGCCAAAAGTTGGTACCAACTTTCTTATTTTAAATGGAAACCTACAATTTTTTTTACGTGATTCATTTCAGTTTAGACGACCCAAGCTATGTTAACTTATCTGTTACAGGTTTTGATACGTGTCAATTTTTTTGAAAAAAATTGCGGCTGTAATAGTTTACGAACAAATTTGTATCTCGCAAACCGTTCAAAATTATGAAACAAAATTTATGAAGCAGTTAGCTGGATGGAAGTCCAGGCTAACACCTGATGTCCCATCGGTGGTCCCATCTTGTACCATATGGGCGCAGGCGATTTTCAAATGTCGCAATAAAAAATCGACAAAAAGTCAAAATCTTAGAAACCATAAAAAATTTTAACAAACGAAATTAAAGATAATTAATTAATCTTTAAAATGATATTATGTTTGTTTCTGTATCATAAAACATAAAGAAGTTATGGCCGAAACAATGCATTTTCACATTTTTTTTTTCAAAATGCGGTTTTTCGTTAATATCACATCACATCACATAGATGCTCAATTTCTTTTGTCCATTTAAAACACTTGCTTTATAAAAAATTTCCTTCTGCCATTTTGAATTTTTTAATTTTCAGATTAGTAATCAAAACATAAATATCCTACTTTTCGCAAATAAATCCATATTACTTTTTCAAATTTTAAATATCTAAATTTAGGAGTGGTTTTCACCCCCTTGTATGTAGTCCAGTTAGAATAGACACATTCAACCTCGGAAAAATTCTGAAGGAATTGAAAATATATAGGCCTTTAAATTATTTTAAATGAAAAATCAAAAGTCCCCATTGATACGACGTGTGCTGAGAATTTTATTCAAAGCCAAAAGTGCAAGAAAATGTTTTTGAAAAATATCTCTGAAAATGGTGAGTTTTTTCTTAAAAATAGTTGATATGAAATTTATAGAGCATGCGATTCTCTACAAAAGATATTTTTGTGCCACCGTATGTGAAATGATTATTTCACGTTCGCAAAACAGTCCCTGAAATTCAATTTCACAGCCGTTACCCTTAGTAACGGCTGAAAAACTAAGTCACTTTCATAATAATTGACGTTTAAGTCACTTCAAAATTGACATTTCTAAAATATGACAAATAAAAATTGTTATATTTTATTAAACAGACTGTCAAGTATCCATTCAAAATATACCGTTTCCATAGAAACGCTCTGACGTTAAGGCCACCGCGTTTATTTAGCAAAATATAGCATAAACGGTGGTGTTATTTTCACCATCTATACTAACTATAATTTACGGTTGCACAAAAAATAGTGTTTATACCAGGGCCGCGAAATTTTCTTGCCTCGGCCGCAAGCGGCCTCGGCAATAATTTTTCTCTCGGTACGTAAAAAAGAATTTCGCGGCCTTGGTATAAAAATAACTATATTTATACACTTTTTTTCATATATATGATTATTCATAAGTTATCGCGATTTAAAAAACTGCAAGACTCATCATTTTTCACGTTCGAGGTAGAGTGCTTGGCGCATTTTTTTTAAAGTGGTATCCCGGTGGGTATAATCCACAATAAAACAATAAAATAAAATAAAATTTCCCACACGGGTGAGATCAATGGGGACTTGATATTTCATTTAAAATTATGATTTAAAGATCTGTATAAACTCCATTGGAATTTTTCCGAGGTTTGGAAATTTTTTTTGTCTATTTTAACTGGATTATTGATGGTAAGAACAAGTGTCCGGACCATATAGTTTTACTACAATAGTAAGCTATAAAGAAAAATTATCATTACATACGAGATTATTTCTAAATTTTACATATTTCCTTTAAATATATGTCAAGCACAATCTATAATAAATATGTCTCCCTGTTTGTCTCTTGCCATTGTTTCACTCAAAAATTAAAGATAGTTTGCTGCATAATCAACAAGTACTGGTTTAAATTAATTTTGTCATGTTTGTGTAATCATTTTGGTTAAAATTTGTTCTATTAATTTGTCTATTTTTTTCTTTTCTGTCTACATACAATTTTACACCATTTTTTAGCATGTTAGGGTATAATTGAAAATCCGTTCTGCTGAATTATAGCCATTGAATGATATAAAATTTCAATATTTCTATGTACGTTCTTTTATTTATTTACTTTATTTTACTGCAATATTTATCATTCAATAAACATATTCTATTCTATTCCATATTTTAACTATACTACATACAATACAGAACATTTTAAGTTCTTCTAAAAGTAACAAGGGACAGTATGAAAGGAAGTGACAACAGGACAAGACAGGATGAATTTAGATGGTAGCGTATGGAAGCATGCTCTTGATGAATTGCTTTCATCATCTGACATGAATTTATTCCATTATTGCTATCCTTCTCGTTCCCATTGTCCCATTGTTCATAAAATAAACAATACTTATTACATTGGATAGAAACTCAATTGACAAGACTAGGTTAAACATAGAAGAAATTGTTGTTTTCCCATTTCTAACTAATTTTAATCATAATCTTTCAGTGATGGAGTGGCATCACAAAAGAAGTCACTATTTGTCATACTCCAAGAAATTGTTGAAAAGAGAATGCCAGAGCCATTTGACGAAGCAGCTGCAGCAAAATTATATCCACATTGTACACCCAAAACAAAGGAAGCATTTTATTATAGGGAGGTATTTGAAAAAAGTTATCCAAAACTAGCCACAAAATTCCTGCCTTATTATTGGATGCCAAGATGGGTAGAAGGAATAACGGATCCTTCAGCGAGATTTATTAAACATTATGCTGCTGAACAGAAATAAAATCACATTTGATGTTCGAACGTGTAATTTTTTTTTTGTTATTTCTTTTAAGGCTATTTTAGTCGTTTTTATTGTTAAATTTTTATGACTTTCAAATTTTTATATTTATTTATTAATAATATATCTTTATTTAGCACTTTGCTATTCATTACAAACAAGAAAAAAGCAATTATTTTAACAAGATCTGGAACTAGATTATATTTTTGTATAGTTGTTTTGATTGGTTCTCCAATAATGAGTGTTTTAAAGTATTTACCTAACTAGTATATTAGCGTGCCCAGATTAGGGCAACAATATACAGAAAGTAGGTATTTTCATAATGAAAGCAAATAAATAAAAAATAATTAATTGTAAAAACAGACAAAAATTATTAGCCTTTAACAATTTAAAATTTGTAAAAATTACAACAAAATTGAAAATATAGACACACAGGCGCAACGAATAATTAAGCTAAGGATATCACTGCAATCAGTGAAAAAAAAGGTACTTTAGGTAACTAAATTATTCACTTTAACAACAATTTAAATTAATACTAAACGAACACACTTTACAGTAACAACAACAATACCGAAAACTCGTCAGTCTCTCTAGAGCATATAATTTGGTAAATTACCTATTGTGTTTAAGGGCAAATATCTTTTTAAAGTCAAAATTAAACATAATAAAAAAAAGATAATGTATCCCCCACTAAACAGCTGTTTTATGGTTCACAACAAAAGAATGTTTGCAATTTCCTATTACATAAAATTGTGTGTAAAATCAATCAAAAAGAATTGCTACGACTGTATTTCAAAAAAATAATTTTTACGCTAATGGCAGCTTCTTTATACTATTGGGGCAGTTCCACGCTCGACAAATATGGACATCTCCATTATTATTAAATATTAAATAAATACCTGGCTGTCTCAGATGAAAGTTGCCTCAATTTCAGCTATACTTCCCGGGTTATTACCAAAACCATAAAATATGACGTGACTACTTCAAAAGAGTATGTTTTTGACAGTGAAACCAAATAAAAAGTTGTGAAGCGATGTAACTCCACATGAAACACAAGGATTCTCCCAGGGATATTTAATAATTTTCCAGTAATCAAGATGCAAACATTATCCAATAACTACTCAACAAGTTACTTTAAAGGTCAAATAAAGTGTCTCGGAGTTGTCTAAGAGGTATATAAGAGGCCTAAAATAAAAATTTGACATTCAATACCCGAAATATCACTATAAAATTGAGATATGTTTAATTATAACAATTAACTGTATAAAATAAATTGATTTACCTTAGTTCTTATTAGGCCTCGTTTCAAACCTACTTTTATTATTGAATTTGAACTTTCTAGAACACAGTTCTATTAACCATACACACAAAAAGTTGTTATTATTTTGCCAAACTTAATTAATAGGGTTCTCTGCAGATCTCTCTTATCTCTCAACTATCTGCCGTGGTCGCGTTAATATCGCTTTTTCCCTGTCACCTTTTTGTGACAAAAAAACGGCGCGGTTCTTTATGATAGCTAAAAACTAGCAACATTAGGAGATGCTATATTTATTCCGTTTATACAGGATGAGGCAAAAAAAATGTTAAAAGATATTTACTTAAACTCGTCAATAACACAAAAACACCAACTTCGGAGGTGCTTTGTACCTCATTGTTTGATCGAAAGCAAAAAACGCGGCACTTTGATCCGCCAGCTTCACTGTTTATGCCAATTAAGGAAATGTAAACATCTCCAATATGTTCTTTCACGAGTTCGTCACCCTATTACTGACCTAGACAATAACAGTAGTGTATCTTCGTAAGTTTTAACCATTTTTAATACACTGTATTACCTTGGAGCACTCTAAAATTTTGCAGGGGCTTTCCCACATTGAAGACTAGTACACACCATTTTGTTTTCCACATATCATGGTAAATCACGTTGTATACAAGAGAAGCTAGGTCTCAAAAAGTTTTTTGGCATCAGCCACCCCACCAAGAAGGTGAAAAAACATGTGATTTAGTGTGTCTACTAGAACCAAAAATATTTTTTTACTTCATCCACTCCCCCTATCACCACCCCCACCCCACTACCGATGTGGGATATCGTTCTATGGGTTTTTGGGTAGACGATTTCAAATATTATGTTATTTAAGTTCCATAAACAACATGCAAAATTTTTTCGTTGTGAGAGACTTAGACAGAAAATCTGGATGTGGGAAGTAGTGATTCCTTGGGCAACAGTTTTTTTCATTTAAAAGATAAAAAAGTAGTCAGAAAACACGCAACAAAAGGTACATAAGAATTTTACTCAGTAGGTTAAATTATGATAGCTGGATTATTTTACAAGTGACACGCTAACTACATGGTGTAAGCGTCAGCCTCCAAATACGAAGGTCCGAGGTTCGATCCTGAGCGTTCTTAGCTTTTTTTTTTTTTTTCAACAAATATTAACTTAAGGTGGCGATTACCAAGAAAGAGACAACCGAAAGGGAAATATTTATTATTTTTGGCAATAACTTTTTTTCTTAGTACGTATATTTGAAAAAAAAAACTGAGAACGCTAAGGGATCGAGCCTCGGACCTTCGGATTTAGAGGCTGACGCTTACACCATGTAGTTAGCGTGTCACTTATAAAATAATCCAGCTATCGTAATTTAACGTACTGAGTAAAATTCTTATGTACCTTTTGTACCTGTTTTCTGCAAAAGGGCCCCACTTTCAAACTAGCAAATAGGCATACGTTCTTAACTAGATATTACACTATTTGTTGTCAAAATATTAGCTTTGCTGAAATGACGTAGGTCTGGCGGCTCTGGGATCTCACTCTATTAACTAACATTCACAATGAAATGACTCCCAAATTTATTAAAATACCTTTCTTTCAGATTTTATTCTTGACCACTGCAAACGTATTTTGCAACTCAACGCCACAGTTTAAGTCCAAAAATATATACTTTTTCAGATTTACCTTATATCAGATTGACAACAACATCAGTTTTGGTATTTCGTTGCCTCTGTTTGTCTGATCCTGTTGTTGGTTTATTTCCATCATTGACTCTAAGGATGGTTTGGATAAGTTCACAATGTTGTATCTGTGTTGGTGTTTTCGTGGTCTTTTACATCTACAATAAGGGAAAAAATGCAAATATGCATTCAATGTTGTGACCAAGTAAAACATACCCTATAAGTATCTATCTCCGAGAAATCTACTACCACAAAAAAGAACAATTTCTAATTTCATATGAATCAGACAAATCTTAAGAAAATCCAATATGAGGAAAATTACGGATACTACTCCAGAACGGTATTCTACTGTCAAAAGTATTATTACATTTTTAGATTCATTTTGATCGGATAATTCAATAGGGCGAATTCAAAATGGCGATGGAATTTCCAAGTAAAATATATTCTCTAACTACCACTGCTAACTTTAGCATTACTACCATAAAAAAACCTTACCCAAATGGTTTAATAGTGGAGCCGATAGAGGCTGAGAATATGCATTATTTCGGAATAATTACGGGAAGCTTCGATTTTCCTAAAACCCTTGATGTCACTTTTACATAGTTTAATATAAAAGTTATAAACATAATCATGAGGAAATTGTTTGTTAATTATTTAAACAAAAAAAAATTTTTTTTTTAACAAAATTATAAGTTGAGAAATTTTAAAGCAATATTCAAATTGACATATAAAGGAAGGTCGCTGAAACAGATTATGATTTCAAAAAAAGAGAAAATTCAAAATGGTCTGATCCAATATGGCCGACTTTTCGATAAATATTTCATTAAAAATGGAATAACTCAATAAATTTCAAACAGATTTCACTCGGTTTGACACTGTGGGGGTTTTTTGGGTCGCCCAAATAGATTATTATGTCAAAAAGTTATAAATACAACATGGCTGATCCAATATGGCCGACTTTTTGGTAAAAATTTCATTGAAAATGACGTAACTCAATAAATTTCAAACAAATCTCGCTCGGATTAACATATTCAATATGGTGAGGTTTCAAAAAAATAATATATCTCAATTTAAAAAGTAAAAATGGTTTAACGCAAAATAACAGATTTTTATTGAACATAATAAATATTCAAATTATATTGAATGATATGAATTTATTTTTAAATATCGATTTCCTCAGATTATGGAAGTTCGACCTGCTCTTCGTGTTCCTCCTCTTGTTCGAAAAATATCTGACAGTTGGTGCAATCAGATCCGGCACAAATAGAGCAGGCTACAGTGCAATATAAAATGAATAATAAAAAAATTGAAAAAAAGAAGCTAAGAAAACGCGATATTGTACATAAAATTACAAGATGATCTATGAAAAAGTGCCCAAACTACTTTGACTGAATTGAATCTTTTCTCAATCGCCATTTTTTTGGTGGATACTTTAATAATCTACACTGGTCTTCGTAATCTTCTACTGCAAAATGGGATGAATAAATTACAGCCGCAGTGTCTTTAAATTCCCTTTCGCGACCACATTTTTCTACCCAAGCATTGCTGATGACTACTGGATCCTTAGAAAAGGTAAAAATTGTATAAATTCTTGCAGGGAGAAACTGTATTTTTTGTCTCTTTTTCTGCTGTTGTTTTTGCACAAGAATACTGCACAGGTACAAACCATCACTCACAAAATCAACTATTCACTTGTAAATCTTAAACATCTTAAATCTTAAACAAATGAAAAAAATCTTTGTTAAGCAAATTATTGCAATTAAATAACAATAGTGATTAAAAAATAGTTAAGCCCCTTAAATCCTAAGAGTTAGGAGGTGTTTTTACCAATACACCACAAAAATTTCGGGAGTAGGGGTGAAGCGTTATGACTTCAAAAAACATAAAATGAACGAAGCAAGACAAAATCAAGCATTGGTGCATGGAAGATGAAGTAAAGAATGTCTACATAGATGGCTATTCTGTGTCAGCATTTTACTGCAGGTCTGAATCGAGACTTGGAGGTACTTTAATTTTAACTAAAAATCCACTTGAATTTACTACCTTAAATTATATAAATAATCTCTCAATTGAAATGCACTGTGAATTGGCCGCAGTTGAGTTAAAAAATCCTGATATAATAATTATATCAATCTATAGGTCACCAATAGGCGATTTTAAAATATTCATTAGAACCTTAGAAAACATATTAAACAAAGTAAATAAAAATAAACAAATTATTCTAGCTGAGATTTCAATGTGAAGTTCAATAGAGATGACCCTAATAATGCAAATTTATCCGAATTACTACTATCTTTCACCTTCATACAAACCATACACGAAAGTACCAGAGGTGTAAATTGTCTCGACAATATATTTATAAATTTCTGTCATGATCACTATTCCTCACGCATCTATGATCCTCTCTTATCGGATCACTTAGGTCAACTAATAAATTTACCAATACCGAATACAACTAGTGATAAAATATATATTTAACTCAAAAAGGTACTCAAACATTTTATAATATAATTGAAAACTCTTCTTGGGAGTTTGTTGACAGTGGCAATTTGGACATTGACCAAAAGTTTGAAATGTTTACAAACATTCTTACCGAAGCTTACAACACTGCCTTTCCCGAAAAACAAATATCTTTTAACAACTATAACTCTTAACACATTAATTGGTTCACAACAGAATTACAAGGAATGAGAGAGCAACTCCATTTCCTAAATGATATGTAAAACACATAACACACCTGGAAATAGGAAAACAAGAAATACTTTTAGATTACGATACAAATATGCTCTAAATATGGCTAAAATAACTGCAAATGATAACGTCATAAAAAATTCAAGTAACGCACCAAAAGCCATCTGGGACTTGATAAAACCTAACAAAAAAAACTAACTCCCCTACCTCTAAATAGTGATGACTTTAATAACTTCTTTGTCAATGTCTCTAGAGACACTGCCAGTAGACTCCCAATAACCAACACCGACCCAATGGAATATCTCAGACGTATTAATATTCCTGAAACTAACCAAAATGTCCACGAAATAAGCTACAACCAAATTAGAGATATAATTAGCTCGCTAAAAAATAGCAAAAGTAATGACATATATGGCTTAAATGTTCCATTAATTAAGACCACTAGACATTGTAAATTTCCTGAGATTTTGAAGATAGCATCTGTAGTGCCTATTTTCAAAAAAGGCAATATTAATGATGCGTCAAACTATAGACCTATTTCCTTGCTACCTATATTGTCAAGTCTTCGAGACAATCTTAAAATTACAAATCGTAAATTATCTTGAAAAACATGAGCTATTAAATAGTTCTCAGTATGGTTTTAAGAATAAACTAAGCATTACAGATGCTATAATCAAGCTAACAGAAATTACGCTAAATTGCTTCGAAGATGGACTATATTCGGCGGCAATATACTGCGACCTTAATAAAGCATTCGACTGTGTATCCCACAGGATCATGCTGTTAAAACTATCCAAGTACAATTTCAGTAAAAACAGCTTAAAACTACTTGAATCCTACGTCAATGGTCATAGACAGCTAGTCCGTGTGGGCCAAGATGTGTCCAGTGAAATGGCAACAGCGTTACCACATTTGGTAGATTTTTATTTCTTTTTAGTAGAATTTTAAGGATTTTTGTAAAGTTTGGTAGGTAAAATTTGCTGGCAGATTTCTGATAATTATTATCAGAAATCTACCAGCAAATTTTACCTACCAAACTTTAAAAAAATCCTTAAAATTCTACTAAAAAGAAATAAAAATCTACCAAATGTGGTAACGCTGAATGGCAATTAAAGATGTAGTGCCACGGGGATCCATCTTGGGTCCTGTGTTGTTCCTAATCTATATCAATGATATAAAATCTGCCCTTAATGGTATCGACTGCCTCTTGTATGCAGACAATACAACTTTACTGAACTCAGGTCCTGATCTAGACGAACTAAGAGAGAACTGTAGGAATATGCAGTCGAACGCTGAGATGTGGTTTTCAGCCAACAAACTCAAATTAAATGAAAATAAAACTGTTACAATGATCTCATCCACCAAAGATCTAAATAATCTAAACAACAACCCTGCTTTTGTGAAATTTCTGGGAATTAACTTGGATCCCAAATTTACGTGGAATGCCAATGTAACCTCCTAACCTAGCAAAGACAACATATGCATTGCGTTAGTTATCGAATAGTGTCTACAAAGATTCTAAGAACTAGCTTGGGGGCATTCGGCTAGCAGACATAGACTTTTCGGTCTACAACAAAGAGCAGTCAGGGTTGTGGGAGGAATAGGCATAAATCTAGGCATACTAACTTTACCATCTATATACGCACTAAAGTGTCTTACCTATGTAAAAAAGCACATCGATGAATTTGCTACACATAGTGAAAACCACTATTACAATACTAGAACGAAAGATCACATATACCTCAGTTTTAAAGGTCTAACTAAATCATGCACAAGTATCACCTATCATGGGCCCAAACTATATAATAAATTAGGAAACAACATAAAACAAATACCTCTTGACCGATTCAGATCTGCATTAAAAAAATTTCTACTAGCAAATGCCTTCTACACACTAGATGAACTAGAAATATCTTTGACAAATATTTCGGTCTAGTATATGTAGCTACATACAGAATCGGCAAATGTAGTTCGTGATATATAGGGAATAAACTTCCATGTACTTCGACCATGCCCCCTGCCCCGTCTTTACAGCTGGCTATTGAAAATAGAATGCGTGAGGTTGTAGAACGCACTACCTCCCAGGCGGGTTCGAGATAAGATGCACTTCAATAGCCGAGTAATGGACCAAGGCTGCACTACCACAGATCGGAAATGACGCTCTCTCTGGACCTGAATTCCCTCATTAGGGGTTTAGGCACCTCTTAATTTCCTGAAATTTTGCATAAAAAAATCCCAACCGAAGAATTTCTCTGCGGAGGGATTAATTTTTGTACGTGGAAACCACGTTTTGGTCCGTTAATGACAGAATTTATTTCTCAAAAAACGCATAAAAAAATCCCTCTCAAACCTCCGTAAAGCAACCAGAAGGTCGAACGTTAATGTGAATTAACTTGACACATCCGGCTTTCTATACGAAGGTTCCAGGGATTATAGACCATCAACAGGCCTCAAGATCAATTAAGAAACAATAGTTCAAAGAATCCGTTTATTTAATAAAATTGGTTTTACAAAATTCTCAAGATAAGAATCGTGCCTTCCCCAATCAAGGTAATGACTTTCAGACCATACAAGCGAGAGCGCTCACGCTTACGATCGATTAGGTAGAAAAGATTCATACATACCTTCTCAGAATCAAAATGCAAGCATTTTTAGAGTCGTCTCAGACTCTGGGTAAATAAATAATTAGGACATAAAGGATTCAAAGGAGCCAATAAAGAGTCACACTTTTGCAAGTGTGGTAAAAAATAGCAAAGAGACGCTTATAGTAAAACCAAAAGAAAAGCAAGAGAGTAATAAGACAAAAGACGATTTAAAAGAAAAAATTAATCCCAAAGTCACGGCAATTGGAGTTGAAAATCTTAAAGAAGGAAAAGAAGGGGCAGTCATTATAAACTGCAGTAACTCTAACGCAAAGGAAAAAATCAGAGAAAAAGTTAATACTGAACTTGGACACCAGTATAATGTTGTAGATGGTATACAAAAAAACCCAAAGATTATCATACGTGGAGTAGAAGAAGATTTTATTAATGGTGATGACAAAACTATACTTGACTCTCTTATTGAGCAAAATGAGCTTACTGTAAATGAAAACTCGATTTTTAAAGTACAGACAAAATACAAGCAGAAAGACAGGAAAAATAAAGGTAATATCATTATCTCCCTAGACAGTATACTAAAAAATAAAATATGTCAAATGGAAAGAGTTAACATTGGATGGAGAAGATGCATGGTACAGGAGTACTATAGTGTAGTGCGATGTTTTAAATGTGCAAGATATGGACATGTTGCTACAAAATGTGAAAATAAAGTTACCTGTTACAATTGCGCAAAGGAACATAATACGAGTGACTGTAGCTGTGATACTCTAACATGTATAAACTGTGTAGAAACGAATACTAAGCTTAAAAAATCTTTAAATGTTAACCATGCTGTTACTGACCCAATTTGTGCTTGTTACAAAAGGATTCTGGAAATTGAAATGAAAAAAACAAAAAACGACTAGCAATCACAGAACAATTTTAATGTGGATTTTCCAAAGAATCAAGAGAGTATAGTAAGCATCTTTCATCAAAATGTTCAATGTATTTCAAACTGTCTTAATAACATAAATGTTGTAATTAGTGAGCTAAATGTAAATTTCGTAGCATTAACTGAACATTGGCAAACGGATAATTGTATAGGAGCTTTCCAATTAGAAAGCTATAAACTAATATCGTCACACCAGCGGCGGCTGGTGAAATTTCAATATTTTTTTTCTCGTCTGTGGCGCATGGGACCCATACGAAATTTGGGAAATAACATCTAGAGAAGCACTTTTCTAATGACCCCTAAAAAATTTTGAAAAAGCAGTTTGCGAAAAAATTTTTGAAAATTTGCTAGCCTCCCCTGGGTCTAGGGTTTACTTTTATTTTTTTTTGTCATATGCATTTGACTTTTCATAAAAATGCATCGACAGATTTTAGAGTTTGTGAAAATATTTTCATTACTAACTGAAATACAATGAACTGAAATTTTGTAATTTACAATTTAACAAATTACAATATTTCAATTCGTTGTATCTCAGTTAGTAATGAAAATATTTTCACAAACTCCAAAATCTGTCGATGCATTTTTATGAAAAGTCAAATGCATATGACAAAAAAAAATAAAAGTAAACAGGGGTCCCTAGACCCAGGGGAGGCTAGCGAATTTTCAAAAATTTTTTCGCAAACTGCTTTTTCAAAATTTTTTAGGGGTCATTAGAGAAGTGCTTCTCTAGATGTTATTTCCCAAGTTTCGTATGGGTCCCATGCGCCACAGACGAGAAAAAAAATATTGAAATTTCACCAGCCGCCACTGCGTCACACTGCAGAGTAGGCAAAAACTCACACGGAGGGGTAGCATTATATGCTAAAAAATCTTTGAATGCTGTGATCCGTAAGGATATAAATTGTTTAAGTGAGGACTATGTTTTTGAGTGTACTTCTGCTGAATTTAAAATTAATGGTGTTACTTATGTAATATGTGTAGTATATGCTCCACCAGCAACCAACATTGATTGCTTTATAAATAAACTAGACGTGCTATTAGAAAAAGCTACAATGGGTGATAAATCAGTCTTGGTTGCTGGGGACTTTAACGTTGATATGCAGCCATCGGCAAAGAATGTAAAAAATTTAAATTTAATAGTCAACCTCTTAAACTCATATAATATGCAAATTACAACACAGGAGCCTACTAGAGTTACTCAGAACACAACAACTTGTCTTGATAATATATTCATAAAAAAGTCTCAAAATTTTACTTCAAAAATTATAAATACCAATATTTCTGATCACTATGGGCAAAAGCTTGATATATATACTGGTAAAAATACCAAAGCCTACTTATGAACTCAAACGTATTTTCAGTGATGCAAATTATCAACTTTTTTATAATTGTTTAAATGAAGAATCTTGGCTTCCTGTATTTGAAGCTATCTCTGTTGATGACAAATACAACAACTTCTCTGCAATACTGTTAGAACATTACAATACCTCATTTCCTTTAAAAAAAGTAAAAATTGCTACAAAAAGGAGACAAAAATGGATAACAAAAAATATACTTGATGCTAAAGAGACCTTGAATTTCTTATCGGAGTTATACCAACATAACAGGTTACCAAAACATGTATTTATTGAATATAAAAATTTTTATACTGACTTGCTGATAAATGAGAAAAGAAAATACTACGGGCAAAAAATAAATGAATCAGATAATAAAACAAAAACTGTATGGAATATTATAAATGCAGAAAACAACAAAGATAGTCACAAAAATGATAAATTCCAAGGAATTGTTATAAACAATGAAACCATTACTTCTCCTCTGGAAGCATGTAATGCATTTAATAAGTATTTCATTACAGCGGCCCCTAACCTTGTTGGAAATAATCCCACAAATCCTGATTTAGCACATATATCAGTAAATGTAAACTCAATTTACCTGTCGGAAGTAACTCAAAATGAAGTATTAGAAATTATAAATAACTTAAAAAACAAATTCTCTGCTGGCGATGATCATATATCCAATATATTATTGAAAAAAATAAGTTTTCTAATAGTTGAACCCTTGACATATATTATTAATGAGTCATTATCTAAAGGTGTCTTTCCAGCAGGACTGAAAGTGGCAGTTGTTAAACCCATCTATAAAAAAAGGTGATCCTCTTCAAATGGAAAATCACCGACCTATAAGTATGCTATCGAGTTTCTCCAAAGTGCTTGAAATAACCATGTGTTCAAGAGTATTATCCTTTTTTAATCTTCACAAAATTATTGCCATGAATCAACATGGCTTTCAAAGGGGCAAATCAACAACGACTGCAATTTTCAGTTTTGTTGAAAACATTTTAAAATTAATGGATGAAGGTTGCCATGTGCTTGGCATCTTCCTGGACCTCTCAAAAGCCTTTGACTGTGTGAACCACAACATACTTTTAAGCAAACTTGAAAAAATGGGTATACGTGGATTAGCTTATAACTGGTTCGAGTCCTACCTTAAAGGACGCTCACAAAAAGTAAACATTAGAGACAACTACGTAGATTATTACTCAGAACCAGAATGTATAACCATGGGAGTCCCACAAGGTAGTGTACTTGGACCCATTTTATTCATCCTATACATAAATGACTTATCAAAGGTAATCACAGACAAAACAACTATCTTAACAAATTATGCAGATGATACAAACGTCCTTATCTCTGAAAAAACTTTTGCGATGATAGAAGAAAAGACACATGCTAACATGACACAAATTTCAGAATGGTTTAAAAATAATTCATTAGTGCTAAATACGGACAAAACCAATTGCATTCTATTCAGGCATAGTAGAAATGAAAATACTTACCCAGCAGAAATCCAGATTAATAATGTAGATGTTACCTTTGCAAATTCAACAAAATTTCTAGGTGTTACTGTTGATCAGTATATGAAATGGGAGGTCCATGTACAGTTGCTGTGTGGAAAACTCAGCAAAGTTTGCTACTCCATTAAAGAATTAAAAAAGGTTGTAGATGAGAGTACTCTATTAACAGCCTATTATGGTAATTTTTATTCGGTATTGACGTATGGAATATTATTTTGGTGTGGTTCACACAGTCAAGAGGTTTTCAAAATACAAAAACGTGTGGTCAGAACAATGACAGGGAGCAGAGCAAACGAATCATGCACTGAGAAAAAAGTTTATTAGCCACAATTAAAATTTTAATATTGGTAAGTAAAAAGTTCATCTGTATATGGGACTACTCCACCACTTCTTTGCTATAAGTAAAATAGGAATCCTGACACAAGTTGCTAACAGGAATTAAACAGTTTTTAGGCAAAATCTACTACTTCCCATTAGTAATCCACTGTACTTATAAGAAATATAGTAGTATATTTGTACTTAGAAAAGTATGTCTCTATCTTTAATGAACTGTGTATTTATCATTATTAGTCTGGTTAGTTCTAACAAAGAGAACTACTACTTTCCATTAGTAAACGAATGTACTTATGATAAATATAGGAATGTATTTATACTTAATAAAGTATGCTTCTATTGTTAGTGAATGGTATATTTATCATCATTAGCTTAGTTAGTTTGGACAAAGAAACTGAATACTTGTGTTAAATAGATAATGATTTAACTTACCTTAAAAAAGTCACTTGCACTAAGTTTTCTAGAGATTTCTAGCTAGTGAACTAACTACTATTCATTAATAAACAGTTAACTTGTCTTAATCGATGTTTAATCTAACTATTATTAGACAGTTTTATTGGTATGAATAGATTCTGTATATACATACCCAATTTTAATGGCCAACCCTCCATATCTCAGTTATTACAGTCATCCGATTTCCACCAAATTTGGATCGATATCAAAGACCTTTACTATGACTTTTTTTAATAAAACAAAACTTATTTATTCAGTCATTATGGCTTCCACTTTTATATATAAGAATAAAAGGTTTTGAGAAGTCATATTAGGCATTTTCTTTACTGAAAATCTCAGGCAATATTATTGATCAGTTTGCTTTGGAACCCCCGCTATATATAAAATTTTATATTTTGTATGGTTTTCGAATTACAGCACCCATGCATAAAGATACATTTTTTAAATATTCAATAATTAATAATATGATAACGAATTGTTTTTCGAGTAATTCTTCATTTTCCATTTAAATTCACTTTTTCTACCCCCAGTGCCATCGACACAATCAAATTTTGTAAGCCATAAGAATTTAAAAAGTATTTTTCAGAATTAACTTTGCCATATTGTTTTATTGAAGATTGCCGAATTTAAAAGTTTTGATGATATTCTAGGTGGCAGAAAAAAGTAAATATAAATAGAAAATGAAGAATGACTTTTTTTCAAGGAACAGTTAGTTTCTAAATTATTAAATAAAATGCAAAATCTTAGAGAGATTCTAATCAGTAATATTGCGTAAAAGGTTTTTCAGTAAAGAATGCCTAATGACCTTAAAAATTGCCCTTTTTTTTCTTAATAAAAAATGCACATCAATACTATTGTCGGCCCAAGGAAAGATCGATGGTCTCACGAATGTATAGATCGTCCTTTAATATAAAGCGGAATACGGATTAGATTATAGACCGGTAACAGACTAAAATATATCTTACCACCCAAACGTTCTTTCACTGGACCGATAATAAAACAAGTATTGTTTTTGTCAAAAAAGTCATAGTATAGAGGTCTTTGATACCGATTCAAATTTGGTTGAAATCGGATGACTATAATAACTGAAATACTAAGAGGGGTCAATAAAAAGTGGGACACGCTGTATATACAGTGCGCGATCACAATAGTACACATCATATATGGTAAACTTTTTTAACAATTTCTCAGAAAAATTGATTTTTGATAAAAGTTGATGGCGTTGAATTAAAATTTATACTCAAAGATATGAAATCACAGCTACCTATGGCTAACTGGAGACTTTTTAAAAAATTAGATTTACTTAGAACACGATTAGTTCAGTTTCTTTTTTAATTTCATTTAATTAAAAAAATGTGAAAATATTGCAAATAAATGAAGTTTCTAAACAATTTTTTTCTATATCTTTAAAAATTCATCAATTCTTATACAATCTACTTGATGTATTTGCATTATTTTTATATTTTTGAATGAAAGTTGAAATGAAGTGAAAATAACATGATTATGATTGACTATTGCAAGTATATCTCATTTTTTAAGTTATTTAAAAAAATATATTAAACTAGTCATAAATGTAACTTGTGACATATTTAATAACATTTTTAATTAAAAAAATATTTTCAACATTCTTCAATATTTTCAAAAATAAAGGTAAGTACGATACTGTGAAACCAAATTCATAGTTTTGCGCCTCCCTCGTATATGATAAAAGGTTTTTAAAATTGTATTGGTGTAATCTTAATTTTAGGAAAAACACTAACTTTTATCAAGGACAAATTTTTGTGAGAAATTAATAAAAAAGTTTCTGATATGATGCATAACTATTATTGTATAAGGTGTTTTCTTCTTATGATATTTAGGATATAAAAGAAACAGACAAATAATAATAATTTGCATGTATTCATTTGAAAATGTGTAACATAAAAAATAACTACTGGGCTAATACAAAGAGAATTAAGACTACTAAAAAACTGGGATATGCACCAACATAACACAAGAACTAATTAACATTATTCACTATCTTTCACAACTACTCAATGCAGAAAAAGAATAACATACCAAGTAGTGCAATATGGTACAATGAACTAACTACTTTCGACTGTATTGCTTTAAAGAGAAGTTCCAAACATCTGATGCAGGAATCACATTTATATTTCACTTCATTTACTACTATGTAATAAGTTTTCTCCTAATGAATAGGGAAAGGGTTGGCTCTTTGTCTCTCAATAACATCTTGAAATAAATTGAAATTCTACAAGAAAAAACAATAAAGCTTCATTATTATGTTACAATTATGTCAACGGACAACCTGATATAGGTACATTTTTCGAGGTTTTTCTACACCACATTTTATAAGCTCGAGTTTAACAAAAATAGTAAGAAAAAAATTGCAAAATAATTTTTTAAAATAATCCGAGAAATAATCTCAAAATGTACAACAATTATTAAAATTCTCATACCTTAATTATAGATTTGAAAATACCTATCGGATTTTAGGAATCTTATGTGTCATGTCATTGTCAGAAGGGAAAGACTATTTTATTATTTGAGCTATAGTTGTAAAAAACCTAATCTGTACATTAGAATACTCATAACTATGACTATTTCCCTCATGTCAATTCTGACCAATCAGAACCATCAATTTTGATCACATTAGTAATTTTAATAAATGGAAAAATTGACTGATAGGACCTGCCGCAAATTTATTCGATTTCGTTTACCCTAGTAAAATTGACAGATCTCAACAAAAATATTTAATACAAATTTACATTTACTCAGGAAATAATCTATTTAAATACCACAGGATAAATTTGAACAAATCTAAGTGGTTTGCTTTTTAGCAATAGAATTCGTGCAAGTAGCTATGTATTGAACAAATAATTGGATTTGTTCAAATTTATCCAGAAAAATTGTATTGTGATTTTACTACTGAACATCTTTTGTACCTCTATGTGAAAGAAGAAGCTGTCTTGAATCTCGGCTCTTGTTGGCCTCCATCCGGTTTTGCCTTTAAGACTTCTTTAAATTTACAGGAGAAAATAATCGGGGTAATATGAGAAGAGATCAAGTGGAATCGTCTGAAAGGAACAAAAAATGTATTTATTAATGTATGTTTATAGCTGCAATTAAATTCAGTGTATTTCTCATTTTTTTATGACTCATTTTGTTATAATGGTTGTAGAAAGGTATAGGATCTCTGTCAAACACAAAGTTGCTTGTTAAAAATAGATATCAAAACAAACTATATATTATATATCTATAGGTAATTATATCAAATGGAACAGTACAAATTAGTAAACTGCGACAACAGTAAATGATTTTGTGTAGAATGAACTTGTAAATACGCAATCAATTGTAGTTTTACCTACCATTAAACACATCTATATGCTCCTCCGGCCCCCACTGGTTTAATAATTTTGTATAATCCATCATATATATGCACATAAACACCACGAACGCCAGCAACAACGTAAAAGAAACCACAGTAGTCAAGTCATTAAGTGATCGAATGAGTAAATCAAAGTTGCCAAAGCCACCAAGCAAGTGCTCGAGTCCTTGCGAAAATAGCCGAACACGCTTTTTTTTCTAGGTTTAAATGACTGAATGTTAAATGCTAGTAAACTGTCCACTAACAGAAAATGTTTGTACACTTCCTACTAGTAAAAAAAAGTCAAATTCGCTCCTTATTTGCTACAAAAACATCAATGTCCATGGTAAAACAACTGAGGATTATTGACAAGTAAACTATTAACACAAGTGTTCGTGTTATATTGGCGCTATTTGCGTAGTTATTAGGAGCTATTTACCTCATGTCAGAGTTTCTCTTTTAGTTATTACAACTGCTACTCAACATTATTAGAAAACAAACTAGACATTTGTCTTCATTAAAATTGTGTCAGAATCACTGTTTTCTTGGAACGTTTTTCTCAGTGTGTCGAGGTTTATTTAGAGCACTTAACATTTTAACTGTGACGGGGATTTATGTATATGAAAGTCTCTGTTTTGTTTACAATAATAGAGAAATCTTTAAAGAGGCTATTATAGACCACAAACACGACACAAGGCATAAAGATAATTTTTGTTATCCCATACACAAGAGTGCTTTGCTCGAAAAGGGCTGTTATTATAAATGTTTGAAATGGTACAACTGCCTGCCCAGACACATAAAAGAAATAAAAACCTTAACACTATTTAAAAAAACAATCAGGAAAATATTAATACAATCTGAACCATACAATTTAAATGAGATTAATGATGCCACCTTCCTATGACTAATCTGTAGTGATGCCAAATAATGAAGTAATGTAATGTCCTTCTTACGTTTAATTTATATTAATAAGTATATAACTGTTGCGATTTTATTAATGTATTTTAGATTATTTATTTTGTAATTGTCTAATGTTAATGTTATTAATGTGATTTCTTTTTACTTATTAAGCTCATGTTTTGCTTGACCTGTACAATACAATTCTGTATATTGTCCCTAGTACGAAATATATTCTATTCTATTCTATTCTATTCTATGGCTGACTAAAATAACTTAAAAAAGTTTTACTCATTGAATTTAGGTTCGCTAGAGACTACTTAGCTTTAAAGTTCTTGTATCGTGAAGAGCCACGTACTCGAACATTCAGAGGACTTATTACTGCATAAGTTGAATGGCGTTCGATCAGTCCACGACTTACTAGCCCTCATCACAGTCGTTCAATATTATCGATTTGGCAGTGACCCACCTTCGAGCGGCTTTTAGGCAAAATTGAATTTTTGGATTTTTATGCACAAGGCGTTTTCCTCTATAACTTTGTCATTTGAAAAGCCCCGTTATTGGCTTTTCTACCATTGCTTTGTCTGGACCACTCAACGCCCTCGACCAAATTGCGAGCCGCTGAGTCAATCCAAACTCTTTCTATGCGAGAAACCGGCCTTGTACATGTGCATTGATTTTTATCAATTTTTGCTTATCGGCACTACGCCGGCTTTGTCAAAATCTTCTATTTTGCCTTTTGGATGCAGTGCATCGCTAAAATTTTATGCTCATACTTTAGAATTGGGTTTTCAATGACCGTACCTCAAAGGTCAATGTCTTTGGTGGAGGAATAAAAAAAAAAATAAAAAACAATTCAAAGTATATTTTCGTGGTACTTTTTAAACTGACTTTGTGGTACTTTTGAAAAATCTATTTTAAGACCAATTTCGGCGTACTTTTGAAAAATCAATTTTCAAGCCAAATTTCAAGGTACTTTTGAAAAACTAATCTGCGGGTGAAATTTTGGCGTACTTTTGAAAAATCGATTTTCAAGCCAAATTTCAAGGTACTTTTGAAAAGCTAATCTGCGGGTGAAATTTTGGCGTACTTTTGAAAAATCGATTTTCAAGCCAAATTTCAAGGTACTTTTGAAAAATTAGTCTGCAAGTGAAATTTTGGCGTACTTTCGATAAATCGATTCTTGCGCCAAATTTTGACGCCCTTCCAAAAATATTATTTTTCAAAGTCCAATTTGTGGTATCTTTGAAAAAGTATATTATTCATAAATCTTTGTCATTATATACTTCTACTCTCATATTCTGAACCAAAAACATTTTTTCTAAGTGAAAATTCGGTGTTTCTTCGAATTTTCACCTGGTCATTTCCAACGCCTTATAGAACCCAAAAAGGTCCTCATGGACTGATCTGCGTGTCTGCAGACTCCCAAAAATGTCTTCAAATGAAATTTTTGCTTAAGTCGAATTTTGATTCTGTCTTCAACTTAGGACGATTTTGGAGAGTTCTACAACAAGGTCGTCGATGCGGTCAAGCCAATGCCCTGCGTTGATTTACAATAAGGCGTGGTTTACCTGCGCTGATACGCGTTTACCTATCACGAACTGAAATTGCCGAGTCTGTATATATATTTCTTGCATTATTATATTTTATCTTATATCTCATTTTTTATGTATCGTTTTTTTTCGTAAATATTTTTTATGAGTTAACAGTTTTATCTATATACTTATATGTAATTGTAGGTATTTTATATTTGACGTATGTAAACTTTTCTTTAATTGTATATTAACATGTATAAATCTACTTACTTACTTACATCAATAAAAATCCACAATAATCACGATAAATAAGTGCACAAATCGAGTTAAAAACACAACTAGCATGCAAACAGGCATTACTTATTATGACTAATGATTTACATCACGGCAGAAATCGCAGGGAATTCTCCACGAGAGTATGTCTACTTTTCATAGTTTGTACACCTTTCTTTGTGCCGCGCCGTTTCGTACGCAAGGGCGCTCCGTATATTTAATTTCAATTCTCTCGAAAACTGTTAATCCTAGAAAAAAAAGTTCAAATAAAAAAGTTAGCTTCATCCTTTATCTTCATATGTTCTCGATATACTTGGTATCTATTTCGAAAGATAAAAAAGTTTCAGCAGAGACTGCGATAAGGGGAGGTATGCGTGAGAGCGTATCTTACTTTCTTAGTATCGTGCAATTCTACTACGTATTTCAGCTTAGTCTGATGCAGAGCAATATAGTATTATATTATCATATGAAATAGAATCATACCCAAAAAGTATGTATATTTATAAATCGTACATACTAAGTACAAACTGTGTTATGTGGGGTATTACTTCTACATCCAGTGGAAGTACAGTAACGCCAAAAATTTTTTTGAAAATTTTTATTCTTCAAATAGGCTTAGAATAAACATCGAGATTATAAATTTGAGAGAAAAATTTTTTGTCTTATCAGCCAATCTGTCTGAAACTTTTTTGTGTGCACAATTACTCTGGAACCGTTTAAGATGTTGACTTGAAATTTGGTACACTCTTTTTTTTTAACGAAATCTGGAACTAGATTATATTTTGATCTTATTTTGTTGAAGGGTTGGGCGGTAAATTGGGGTAAACGGGAGTAATTAGGTAAATCAAGCAAAGTAAGAGTCCGTAAAATTAGTATTTACTATATGTAAGAATAGAATGGAATAGAATTGTATGAGTTTTTGGAGTAGGCGATTTCAAATACTTATTATATTATTAAAGTTCCATAAACAATTATTTCCACATGCAAAATTTTTTCGTTGTGAGAGACTTGGGTAGCAAATCTGTATGTAGAAATAGTGATTAGCAGCGGTTTTAGCATTTTAAAATGAAATAAAACCCTTTATCATGTTGTGCACATTTGTGATGTACACGGTACATGGCAGTTTTATGCCATTAATCCTTAACTTTGTTATGCATGATTTAATATTATATAAAAGTGGTTTATTTTACTGGGAAAAAAATGTTTTATGTTCCAAGCAGCTTATTGGATTTTTACTTCCACATCCAGTGAAAAAAATTCTGTTGTTCAACTAGGCTTAGAATGTCATGAAACGTCGAGATTTTAAGTTCGAGCAAAAAAAATTTCTGTCCATCTGTCAGTCTGTAACTTTTTTGGTGCGCACGATTACTCTGGAATCGTTTAAGATATTGATTTGAAATTTGATACACGTACGTATTTTAACGATATCTGGAACTAGATTATATTTTCATCTTATTCCGTTGAAGAGTTGAGGCGTAAATTAAGGTAGATGGGGGTAAATAGGTAGATCAAGCAGGTGAGAGTCCATAAAATTGGTATTTAGTTTATACACGAGAAGCTAATGTTTCAAAAAAATTTTTGGTATTAGCCACCCCCATTATAAAAGAGAAAAATTATTATTTAGTGTGTACAAGAACCAAAGGCCTCAAAATATTTTTTCCTTCATCCATCCCCACTACCACCCCCCTATTACTACCCCCACCATACTACCGATGTGGGATATCATATGAATTTAGATAGGGTAGACGATTTCAAATATTGTATTATTAACCCTTACACGCACCGTATACCGGTCTAGCGACACTTATATATGCCCAAATCAACATCCAACGACATCTAGGTGGCAGTTGCGAAAATTGAACACTCATGTATGTTTATCAAATCAAATTGAATCAAATGTCTCCTGAAAGAATTCATCGACTGAATAGTAAGCTTTACTAAGTAACATTTTCTTTACTTCTTTTCTAAATTTAATTTCGTTTATAATTCGCCTCAAATTTATAGGAAGATGATTGAATATTTTTTTGCTGTTATATAAGATAGAATTCTTTGTCTGAGCTAATAATGGAATGGGAAGAAGGATGTTATGAGTACGACGTGTGTAGTGAACTGGGTTAGCATTTATCTCATGCCTAAATTTCTTATGTATGAGGCATGCAGTCTCAAAAATAAAACTACATGCAAGTGTCATAATTCTATGTTTCAAAAATAGCCGTTTACACCGGTCCCTTACATTAGCCTTACTCATATATTTTATAGCTCTTTTTTGCAGAACAAATATTTTATTAAATAAATATTGTGAACAACAACCCCAGAACAAATGCCATAACGCAAATGCGAATCTATAAGGGGCCGTTCAAAAATTACGTAACGCAAATTTTGATCAAATTTGACTCCCTTAAGTCTAATTTTAATTCATTTGACGCCACTAATTGCATAGCAATTCGCAGATAATTTTTTATTTGGTTTTCGAATTTTAATTTGTTATCAACATGCAAACCCAGAAATCTACTTTCAGTTTGATTTTTAACAATTTGGTCTTCCAAGTATACCTCATTTAGGTTGCACTTAAATGTAATAATGTTAGTTTTAGGCACATTAAAGGATAACAAATTAGCGTCGTACCACTCTTTAATCATTTCTAAATCAGTGCTTACAACCTCATGGAGGTTCATCAATGAATTTGTCATGCCAGAGTATCGTGGTGTCGTCAGCAAAAAAAGTGAAATTTCATTTAATTTTAACAGATACCAGATCATTGAAATATATTAGAAATAGTAGTGGCCCAAGGATAGAACCTTGTGGCACACCAATATTCACTTCTATTTGTTTTGAAACATTACCATTAAAAATAACTTTGATTACGACCAGATAAATATGACACTTGAACCAATCCAGCGTTTTACCTCTAACCCGTATGTTTCTAGTTTCCTCAACAGTATCCCGTGGTTCACGCAATCAAATGCCTTAGTCAAATCACAGAATACTGCTGCGGCCACCGAAGATATAGTTTCTCTAAGAAAGCAAATATAGCATCATTTGTGTTTCTTGCAGCATGAAATCCAAACTGTTCTGCACAAAGTATCTTATTTCGATACAAGAAATCTAAAATTCGGTTCTTGACCAATTTTTCTACTATTTTTGCTAACATAGGGAGCAATGATACTGGCCTATACAATTAGAGGATGATTCATGATCTCCACTTTTAAATAAAGAAACAATATTTGCAACTTTTACACATGATGGAAAAGTTCCTGTTTCAAAAGATGTATTAATAGGCTCCACTAAGATCTGCAAAACATTTTCTGGAAGTTTTAGGAAAATTTTTAATGAGATACAATCCCAACCACTAGTATTCTTGTTCTTAATATCACTGAGTATTTCTCTAATTTCTTGAGTATCAGTAGGTGACAGGAAAAAAAAATTAAAATGTTGAAACATTTTTAAGTACTTTAGGGAATCATGCTCTGGGGTAATTTTATTGCATAATTCTTTTGCTACAGGACAATAAAAATTGTTCATTTCATCAGCGCTCAGTGTACTATTCACAGTGGTATTATTATTTTTCCCCATAAGATCATTCACAATTCTCCAAGTTTCTTTTTGCTTGTTAGATGACTGTGAAATTCTATCCCTATAATAGAGATTCTTGGCAGCTAAAATAGTCTTCCTGTAAACTTTTCGGTACCTATTAAAATAAGCAATAAACTGGAGATTATCTACTGCATATTTTCTGATTGAATGCAGGCAACACATGTTCTCAGATGAGATTTTTAGACCCTTTGTAAACCAAGGTTTTTATTATTCTTTTGTCTAATGGTTTTGATTGGAAATTCCGTATTGAATAGATGTGTGAGTTCTGTGTGAAATATTTCTAAAGGATTATCAGAACCGCTAACCTTACTCCAGTCATCTGCTTCCGTTTAATTGCCTGATCATCTCAGAAACTGTCAAAACATGGTATTGTTACGTATAGTTTTAAGTGGTGAAAAAAGTCGATTAATTAAAAATTTGTTCATTACTGGTAAGTATAAGAGACATTGTGCGATATTTTTGTATAATATTGAGGCTTCAGTTATGAGTATAATTTCTTCAAAATGACATTCGTACTCCGTGGATGTTTTACTGAACTTTTGAAGAAGAGGTTATAATTTGGTTTTCAGTTAGTAATATAATTTTTTAATAAGATTGACTGAAAATTCCTGATCTTTTCTTCATTGGTGAGGAGAACTTGGTCTAATTCATTGAAGATTGCGCATGCATATGATGTTTTGAATACGTAATATAAAATTTTGTGCATAACTAGCTGATGCCCGCAACCTCATTTGCGTGTGGAATTAAGAACATTGACATACTAACTTATGCCTATAAAGAAGTACTACATACTCACTGTGTACTCCTATAAATAGTACTCAGGAAGTACACTCAAAGAAACCCACTGCGCATTCATTGCACTCAAGGAAAACTTCTGTGCATTCATTGTACTTGAGGAAACCCAGTGCGCATCCATATTACTCGGGGAAACCTACTGCGCATTCGTTGTACTCTAGGAAACCCACTGTGCATCCATTGTACTCGAGAAAACCTACTGCGCATTTATTGTACTGAATTCTTAGATAGAATACCGTAATCATGCAGTGGAACTTTGCGTTCCCGAAAAAAATATACTTGATTTGATTTATTAGGGTTTCATCAGAATATTGCGGAATATTTGATTCTAAACAAGGCCAAACCAAAAAGCAGATCACACAAATGCACCACAATGCCCACAACAAAAAAACGAAGTAAAACCAGTTAGAGAAATGAGGTTAGATGGCCTATCATCATTATCCTGAAGTTAATAATAAAAAACAAAATACAAGTTGCAAGTTGGAGGCATGCAAAGGAAAAACACATGTATATTGTTGTACTAAGTGCAACATACATTTATGCCTTCTGAAAGACCGTAACTGCTTCTTGAAGTTTCACAACAATAATATTGTGATTTTTTAAACATTTTTGTTAATACTTGTTTAAGATTTTAAATATTGTAACTGCAATAAATTCCCTTTATTTCATGATTTCTTATTGAATCCTACAAATCCTATAAAAGATCCACGAAGCCACTATGTCCCTTGTCACAGACATCCTTTAAGGACGAAATGGAAGGACCTAGAGTTATTCCTGTGCCATTAAAAATCATTTAAAAAATTGTATTAAAATGAACCCCAAGTATCAGACTTTTCTGAAAATTATTTTTGTTCGTGACTGAAAGGGTTAAAGTTTCATAAACAATTATTTCCACACAAAATATTTTCGTTGTGAGAGACTTAGGTTGTAAATCTGGATGTGGAAGTAGTGATTCCTTGGGCAGCGGTTTTATATTTAATTATTATGAAAATAAACATAATAAACACACCACATATATTAAACAGAACAGGTAGGTGTGTGTTTGATTCAAAATTGTTTTTTATTTGCTAGATATTGATTACATGTTTTTGTAAGAATCATTACCGTTTTTAGGTTTAATTTATCACCAAAAATACATTGTAGCTGGCAATGATGAATATTTCACCATTTCGTCGTTTTTCTGAATGTTTTAGGTGTTTAGGTGTTTGCGGTATAATATTATGTCTATATGAGAGCCATATCTGGCGCAGAGATAAATCTCCCGAACCTTGGTCATGATCCATCCTTATGTATATATTTTTAAATTTTTTAAAACTATGTTGGAATTCTGTTCAATAAAAATACATACTTCAAGTTATTTCTCTTATTATATATATAGAGTAATTCGTCTGAATTGGGACAAATATTAATGCAATTAGAGCTCATTAATTCTTTATTTTTGTGTCTATACAGTAATTGTCCTGGAATGCAGCCTGGCAGCAAGGAGGTTGATATTTATATTCTACCTCCATGCCTGGCAGATACAATGTCAACTGTTCAGTGAACGTGGTCTTTGACTTGTGAACTTAATTAGTCAGCTCAGTATTTAATTCTGATGTCTGTGCAGTATATTGATATTTGATTATTATGACAGTGAGAACATTGTAGTCTAAGCTCTGCAGAAGTAACTTATTTTGTGGTGTACTGCAGCACATTTTTGAACTACAAAATATCTGTAACTATCAGCATTGTCCATACCATTTCCAAACCTGCAGCGAAGGTGATGTTTATTGGTGTTATATTAATCATGTCATAGGCAACACATCTCTGGGTGGGGACACTTCATCGTTTTATTTTGGCTTAATTCATATGAATCCCGCAGCATGTGATTTTATGTTTTATAGTTATTAAATGACTATTTCCAGATAAATAGGTGGTGCCATATATGCACTAAAAGATATCCACTGTAATGAGCGTGCAGATGTGAAAGCATTATCGACAAACATAGATCTATTAATAGATAATGGAAATAGATCAGAGTTATGCTCAGTTTTTAGTTCATATAATGTATATCCTACATGTCTATAGTATACACATATTACTAGTAGTAACAGTAAAACCTGCATTGGTAATACAAATTGTACGAATGCATATGAGTCGATACATTCTCTGATGTCTGATCTCTCGGATCACAAAAATTGAGTACTAAAATATTAACAAGTAAGTGTAGTACTTAAATTGCCCATAAAAGAATTTCCAATGATTTTATAAATTAACTTTTCTAAGCATATTGGCTTGCAATTTATGAAACGGGGAAGCAAGATGTTAACGGGCAATAGGAGAAATTTATTAATATTTTTATGGCAGTTTTTGCCTAAAAGATAAGTTTTAAAAATAATCCAGAGATAAAGAATGCAAAAATAGACTTAGTTTTATGCAGCACATAAAGTGATTAAAAATGTAGGCAGGGCCGTACCGAAGCCTACTACTTTGGGGGGGGGGGGGGGGGGAAGATGGAAAAAAGCCAACTCATATACCTTTACATTGCATAATTTCAATAAAATAAAAAGTTTATATGGGAAAAGGTACTAAAACTAAAAAATTTAAATCGAATTCGAATTTACTATGTACAATGTACCTACAGGATGCCCCAACCAAAGACGGAACAAGGAAATTTTTCCGGCGATAGAAATGTTTATAACAAAAACTAAAATTACCATTTGATGTATTTTGTCCGCCGAATCCAAAAGTTACAATAAAAAAACGAATATAAAATATGCTATTTCATGGTTCAGACTTCATATAAGTAGTTGAAAAAAAATCTCTGAAGCTTTAGGTGGTAAAGGTGATTTTTACTTTAATTTTCGATTTTATAAAAAAAATAATAATTTGTTTCATAAAATCGTCAGCGAATATAATAGAAAATATAATAGAAGGTTGCAATTTAAAAATAATTTAAAACAAGCTAAAAACGTACTCTTCGCCTGTTCACTGAACTTTTTATAGTTAATAATTCAATTTTGGTTTTTGAAAATCGCCCGACAGGGTAAGAAGTTCGAGGGGGTTGAATAATTTTCCTTTCCCTACCTTCCTCCTCTCCCCTAATTGGCCCACCACCCAAGCACGGATCTAGAAATTTCAATAATTTTTTCTCGTCTGTGGCGCACGGGACCCATACCAAATATGGGAAATAACATCTCGAGAAGCAGTTCTCTAACGACCCCTAAAAAATTTTGAAAAAGCAGTTTGCGAAAAATTTTTTCAAAATTCGGTTACCCCCCCCGGGTCTAGGGACTCCTGTTTAAAAATATTTTTTTTGTCACATGCATTTTACTTTTCATAAAAATACAGCAATACGTTTTGAAGTTTATGAAAATATTTTCATTACTAACTGAGATACAACGAATTGAAATTTTGTGATTTGTTAAATTGTAAATCACAAAATTTCAATTCGTTGTATCTCAGTTAGTAATGAAAATATTTTCATAAACTTCAAAACATATTGTTGTACTTTTATGAAAAGTAAAATGCATATGACAAAAAAAAATAATTTTAAACAGGAGTTTTGAAAAAATTTTTCGCAAACTGCTTTTTCAAAACTTTTTTAGAGAAGTGCTTATCGAGATGTTATTTCCCATATTTCGTATGGGTCCCATGCACCACAGACGAGAAAAAAATTATTGAAATTTCTAGATCCGCACCACCCCAATCCTCCTCCGGCTCCATCAATTCTTATCTATTTCACCCAAGTACCTCAAAAAAATCTCATCCCCTAACTTCTTTTTTTCGTAAAAAAATTAAGGAATTATTTTTTTGTGTATTAGTGTTAGGGCAAAAAAAACGAGTATTTAAAAAAAAAAATTACGAAAAGTTACCGTCCGATTTAAAAAAACCAGATTATGCGCTTCCGCGAGATCTTCAATTTTTATTTTACTTTTTTTTTCGTCAGGTCAATAATAACAAAGTTATCGTGGAAAAACGTTTTTGCGAATTTTAAATGCGAATTCCTCCGCCACCCCGTGTAATTAAGCTGAACTGTCAAAAAAAAAAAAAATTAAAAAAAAGTTGGTTTCAAAACTCCTCTTTTCTCGCCAGATCCGCTCCAGTATACAAGGTGTTTCGAAAAGATTGGGACAACGCTTAGCCGTAGATTCTTGACATCAAAACAAGTCGATTTAACTCAAAAAGTAGTGGTCTAACTCTTTTCGTTTTCAAGATATAGGGTGGTAAAGTAAAAAAATTGTATTCGTAATTTGTCTCTATCTTGGAGACTATTAAATGTATCTACTTCAAAGTTGGTAACGACATGTTTTCCGGTCGCTAATTACAATGGTGATATTGCCGATGTCATATTTTGTAGATGGTGCTAGTTACAGGACTTTTACGTGACACTTTAAGCCATAACTTTTTTGAGGTTAGATTTTGGACATCGTCTTCTATTATAGTCGAAACGCAATTTGGTTTCCTAAAGAAAAGTTGTACTTGTTTAAACTCGATAAAATGCATGCTTTCAGAGAAATACGCGATTTACAACTTTATCACACACCAGTTCGAAGAAATCCAATTGTACCTAAAAGCTGTTTCTTATATAGTAGGTGTACCTCAAGTATCATGTCTTGAAATCGTCGATAGTGCTTGTTGTAGATACGTATAATATTAGGTAGCACTTTGTATATTGAAAACGAAAAGAGTTAGACCGCTACTTTTTGGGTTAAATCGACTTGTTTTGATGTCAAGAGTCTACGCTAAGCGTTGTCCCAATTTTTTCAAACTATCCGGGGTGTTGAATTTCTTCGAATTGTTGTGTGACAAAGTTATAAATCGCGTATTTCTCTGAAAGGGTGCATTTTATCGCGTTTAAACAAGCATACATTTTTTTAGGAAACTAAATTGCGTTTCGATTATAATAGATGACAATGTCCAAAACCTAACCTCAAAAAAGTTATGACTTAAAGTGTAAGATAAAAGAACTGTAACTAACGCCATCTATAAAATATGACATCGGAAATATTACCATTATAATTAGCGACCTGAAAAATATGCCGTTACCAACTTTGAAGTAGATAAGTATTCTAATCTCCAAGATAGAGACAAATTACGAATACAATTTTTTTACTTTACCACCGTCTATCTTGAAAATGAAAAGAGTTAGACCACTACTTTTTGGGTTAAATCGACTTGTTTTGATGTCAAGTATCTACGGCTAAGCATTGTCCCAATGTTTTCGAAACATCCTGTATATAGATCCTGTAAAGTTCTCCGATAAATAAAAGACATTTGCTATTTTGGAGAATATATTACTACTTTATTAAATCTATATGAATGGCTATGGGTATATAGGGTATTCTATGCCCATAGGCATAATACAGAAATTGTTACCCGGTCGTTCTCCGATACCTACTTGCACAATTTCAGGTTCCTAAAAAATGTCACTAGGGAAATATTAGAGAATATAATAATAATAATAATAATAATAACAATAATAATAATAATAATAATAATGAGAGGACGATGCGGGAACTACGGAGAAGACGCGCAGCTCGTGGACGGAAGCATCTTACATCATCTAGATGCCGGAGAGTCGTACACTTACTTGGGTGTCGAGCAACGCTCCACCCAAGAAGTGAGTGTAGTGAAAAACGCTCTCCGCGGCAAGTATCAGCACCGACTCCGACAGATCTGGTCTTCAGAGCTGTCGGGGAAGAACAAGGTGTCTGCTACCAACATGCTTGCCGTTCCGATCCTTCTCTACTCCTTTGGAGTAGTGAAATGGACTCAAGAAGAGTTGCGTCAACTCGACGTAGGAACCCGCAAGAAGATGCATCTCAATAGGAGTTTGCATCCTAAATCGTCCGTTCCACGGCTATACCTCTCACGACATCGGAGAGGCCGTGGACTCTTGAGTTTGGAGAGTCACCATAATAGGATGGTTCTGGATGGAGCCTGCAATGTCATCAGTGGTTCGGATCCCCTCCTCTGCGTGGTCCGGGACCATGAAAATGCAGGGGTAGGAGCCTTTTTGTTTAAGGCAGCACAGAGACCAGCCGTTTCGACGTTGAGCGGGTAAATCCCGACTGTGTCACCGAGTTGTAACCTGCTCGACGGCTTTACGCTCCGGGAGGTATTAAGTCCGTTGTGGGAAATGAGAAGTGTCTAATTTATTGGAACTACTCTTTTCCCATCGCCAGGCAAATACAAGCCAACAAGCCTGACATAGTCCTCTTCGACCATCAACTCAAAACAATGTTTGTCGTGGAGTTCTCGGCTCCCGCGGTGAACAACATTGTCTTGAAGGAGGAGGACAAAAAATCGAGATCTGCTCTTCGAACTCCGCAGACTGTATCCAGACCATACTGTTAAGATAGCGGTACTGATTATAGGAGCCTTCGGTGGAACAAAACACACACTGCTTTCAGAACTCAAGATCATACCGGCATGCCGAAATTCGGCAGAGGTCTTAGCCGGCAGATTGCAGAAGGCCGCCATCCTCGGTTCATTACGTCTGCTCAGGGCACACGATTCTCGGACCCAGTAGTCACTTACCCTACGGGTGTGGGGAGTGGCTTTCGGTACTACCAGCTCCCCTCTGTGAGGGTCGGAGCCACAAAGAAGAGTGACTGGTTTTTAATAATAATAACAATAATAATAATAATAAATTTATTTTCATAGAATTATAAGGAGTATCGCAATATAGTCAAACAAGATAAGGCTTATTAATATTAGTCACAAAAGTAACAAAAGGTTTTACACGTTAAAATTGCAAGGTAAAAGTACAATATAAATTAAATTAACATTAAAAAAATACAATATAATAGTAAAAACAATATATACACTACACATAAAATTAAAATTCATTATGTCAAAATGACGGGATCGCAGTTCATATATTCACTGATAGAATAGAAACTATTTTTAGTTAGTATGGATCGTACTGTAAATTTGAAAGGTTTAATATGTTTTATCTTTTGAATTTCAATTGGAAGTTTATTATATAACTTAATGGACATTATGTTAGGACCCTTGGCAACAGTAGTTAGTTTACGTTGTGGAACAGTGATGTTTAAATTTTCCCTTAGATAATATGTCCAACTATCGTTTTCTGGTACATATTTGTCCATATGAGATTTCACCATAAGATACACAGTTAAAAATGTTTAAAGATGGGATAGTTAGAATATTTAATTCTTCGAATAAAGAGCTGCAAGAGTCACGTGGAGATTTAAATATCATCGTGCGAATGATTTTTTCTGCATTACGAGAAGTTCCCCTATCCGAGAACAATTTCCTCAGCAGATTATACAATAGTTGAGACACAATTGTATATATGCAAAGTAATACATTTTCAAGACGTTTAAGCTGACATGCTGTCTCATTTGTTATAGTACAAAACAATGGGTAGACAATGTTTTCAATAAAGCATCTATTTGATCACTCCATGATAGGGAAGAGTCTATTTGGAGTCCAAGATATTTGACAGTTCCAAGATGAGTTCTAGATTTATTTTCCATTTTTATTAACAAAAAAACTAGAGTCAAGTACCTTAGTGGAAAATGTTAGGAAATTGGTCTTATCAGTATTTAGGTCAAGACCATTATTAGAACAATATTTTCGCATTAGAGATACGGTGTTATTTGTTTTAGTTGCAAGAATATTTAAGTCATTGTCTACGTTAACAGTAGCTGTTTCATAGGCAAAGACAGATATAAAATTTCCTATCATATGGAATGAATGTCGTTGATAAATATTATAAGCAATAATGGTCCCAACACGCTTCCTCACTTGGAATGTAGTCAAGACCAGAATTGTAAATCCTATTATCAACCGTTAAAGAGACTTTTTGACATCTATCTAGTAAATATGTCTTAATTCAGTCAAGAGCGGGTCCTCTAATGCCGTATTTCTCCAATTTGTTTATTAGAGTTTCTTTTTGTTTTCAAAGCTGTGAAGTATAAAGTTGTATAATGATAAGATGGTATCTTGTGTTGAATAACCACTTCTAAATCCAAATTGGTTATTCATCAAAATGTATTCCTTGCTTAAAAGCCATTAAGTCTATTATAGTACGATTTTTCATACACTTTAGAAAAAATTGATAATAGTACAAGTAGTTTTTACAATTAATTATTTTTTATTTATTTGCTTTTATCATGATTAGAGAATATTATTTAGGTATTATGCAAATCACAACTTACACACTTTTTATTTATTATGAAAATACCTACTTTCTGTATATTGTTGCCCTAATCTGGGCACGCTAATATACTAGTCAGGTAAATACTTTAAAACACTCATTATTGGAGAATCAATCAAAACAACTACTCTTCTAGCTAATACTGACGAAGTATTGAATTACATGATAGGATTCTTAGCATTTTAAAGAAAAAAAAAAAAATATACTGAAAATACTTAAATCATTTATTCAAATTTAATCATTCACACTTTTTTATTTAATATGAAATTATCTACTTTCTGTATATTGGTACCTTAATCGGGTCACGCTAATATACTACTTAGGAAAACACTTTAAAACACTCATTATTGGAAAACCAATCAAAACAACTACTCTTCTAGCTAATACTGACGAAGTATTGAATTACTTGATAGGATTCCTGGCATTTTAAGGCAAAAAATGTATTGAAAATACTTAAATTATTTATTGAAATTCAGTCATTCACAACAATTACTAAACCATACATTCTATTTCAACTCTAGAAAAGTTGTACAAGTTTTTTCGAACTCGTTAGTTCTCATCAGTAGAGTATAGAAACATTCATTCATTATTTACAAGCCTATTCTTGATTTATTTTTACAATTAATTATTTTTTATTTATTTGCTTTTATCATGATTAGAGAATATTATTTAGGTATTATGCAAATCACAACTTACACACTTTTTATTTATTATGAAAATACCTACTTTCTGTATATTGTTGCCCTAATCTGGGCACGCTAATATACTAGTCAGGTAAATACTTTAAAACACTCATTATTGGAGAATCAATCAAAACAACTACTCTTCTAGCTAATACTGACGAAGTATTGAATTACATGATAGGATTCTTAGCATTTTAAAGAAAAAAAAAATATACTGAAAATACTTAAATCATTTATTCAAATTTAATCATTCACACTTTTTTATTTAATATGAAATTATCTACTTTCTGTATATTGGTACCTTAATCGTCAGTATTAGCTAGAAGAGTAGTTGTTTTGATTGGTTTTCCAATAATGAGTGTTTTAAAGTGTTTTCCTAAGTAGTATATTAGCGTGACCCGATTAAGGTACCAATATACAGAAAGTAGATAATTTCATATTAAATAAAAAAGTGTGAATGATTAAATTTGAATAAATGATTTAAGTATTTTCAGTATATTTTTTTTTTTTTTTTTCTTTAAAATGCTAAGAATCCTATCATGTAATTCAATACTTCGTCAGTATTAGCTAGAAGAGTAGTTGTTTTGATTGATTCTCCAATAATGAGTGTTTTAAAGTATTTACCTGACTAGTATATTAGCGTGCCCAGATTAGGGCAACAATATACAGAAAGTAGGTATTTTCATAATAAATAAAAAGTGTGTAAGTTGTGATTTGCATAATACCTAAATAATATTCTCTAATCATGATAAAAGCAAATAAATAAAAAATAATTAATTGTAAAAATAAATCAAGAATAGGCTTGTAAATAATGAATGAATGTTTCTATACTCTACTGATGAGAACTAACGAGTTCGAAAAAACTTGTACAACTTTTCTAGAGTTGAAATAGAATGTATGGTTTAGTAATTGTTGTGAATGACTGAATTTCAATAAATAATTTAAGTATTTTCAATACATTTTTTGCCTTAAAATGCCAGGAATCCTATCAAGTAATTCAATACTTCGTCAGTATTAGCTAGAAGAGTAGTTGTTTTGATTGGTTTTCCAATAATGAGTGTTTTAAAGTGTTTTCCTAAGTAGTATATTAGCGTGACCCGATTAAGGTACCAATATACAGAAAGTAGATAATTTCATATTAAATAAAAAAGTGTGAATGATTAAATTTGAATAAATGATTTAAGTATTTTCAGTATATTTTTTTTTTTTTTTCTTTAAAATGCTAAGAATCCTATCATGTAATTCAATACTTCGTCAGTATTAGCTAGAAGAGTAGTTGTTTTGATTGATTCTCCAATAATGAGTGTTTTAAAGTATTTACCTGACTAGCATATTAGCGTGCCCAGATTAGGGCAACAATATACAGAAAGTAGGTATTTTCATAATAAATAAAAAGTGTGTAAGTTGTGATTTGCATAATACCTAAATAATATTCTCTAGTACAAGTAGTGTTATAAAATGTTTCCAAAAAATTCCAGAGGTAATTGATGAAGAAGATAATGCGGAAGGTAAGATTCTTCTCACTACACTGACCCAATTCCAACCTCAAATAGAAGAATCATTGGACATTTTTAACGAAATGTTAGAAAACGCAATGCACCTAATTGCAGAACATTTACATGGCTGATTAAATTTATTTTTTATGCTGAAATATCTGATCAACTTGAGAATGAAGTCCGAAGCGCACTGCATTTCGCAGAGAACAGGAGTCACCTATCCATTTTTCATAGTCCATCCATGTTCAGTAGGGGATGGAATCATTGGCTGAGGATTACAGTCTTGGTTTCAGATCATTACTTGCTACTTTCTTCATTGCAGGTATAAAAGCACTTCTTATTGCTGATAACTTTTCTCAGCTTGCCTGTTTCTGAGAAAACATGGATCAACCTAACTGTTGAAGTTTCATTATGTTCAATTCAGGGACCGAAACCGAAACCGAAAACCGCACCGTACTTAAGACTTTAAAGTTCAAAAAATATGGTCGAAATCAAAGATTCAAATCTTTAAACCATGATGTAGAAATACAAAATTGTATGGTGAAAACCATATCTAAGTCGATTCGTCCATTATAAAGATTATAAAAGGTAAAAGGTAAGCAAAAAGCCAAAAACCGAAATAAGTACCGAAAACCGCAGCGTAATTAATAATTTTTTCTAACAGAAGCCGAATTGCCGCGGATCTGTAAACCGAAACCATAACCGAGAACCAAATTGTTGCTGCCTTGACAACCGAAACTGTAAATGAAAACCAAATTGTCACTGCTATGAAAACTGAAAATGGTATACGTTATTTAACTCTAACCGAAATTAGGCGAAATTAATTTCGGGTTCGGTCCCTGATTCGATTTAGACTGGTAGGTTTGACATATGACTGTTTATAGTATTGTGATTACTTGATCAGAAATTGTGTTTTCGATTCCTATTGAAGAAAAAGCGTATCTTTTGTAGCTGCACTAAATGCTTTCCAATATGAAAGTTTACCTTTGTCTAATAATGTCCCTGTGCAATCTGATCCAGATGATAAAGCGTGAAAAACTGGCAGTGAAGAAACCTTTAATATGTCTAATGAAGCGTACAAATATGCAACTGGTTAACTACTTTGGAATTTGCTACAAAGTACGATGCGGTGGGAAGTTTCGAGTATCTTTTATGGTTTAGAACCACAATATGTGTCTTATGCAAAGATATATAGTTTGGTTGCTCTCTATCTGCGGCATAAATAGCATGGATAATTATTTTAGTATCTGCCTTTTTGCGTGCTTCGAAAATGATCGAAAGAGCCATGTGATGAGGCAATTTCCGAACGTCATGAGACTGCAAAGTCTTTCTTCGTCAATTGAGCATGATGTAGAACTTTTTCTGTCAGGTATACAGTTATTTCATCCTTGGTACATGTATCCGATAGCAGTTTTGACATTGTTACGTTGACCATGTTGACCATGTTTGTGCTATCCGCAATTTTATATTGACTAGGAACAATTCCCTTTTCTCTCTTTTGCCTTGTCGTTTACTTTATGGAACCTTCTTCGTATGTGTCGAACACAAAGTACAATTAACTATTTTTCCACTTCTTTTCTACTTCCTTTGTAAATGCTTCTGCTAAATCTTTGCATGTATTAATGTCGTTACATTTGTCTGATTTTTTATTTTTTTAGTCAGTTTTAAGAACCGGGTAAATATCTGCCGACACTCAACAGGTCACTATACACAATAATGTTCTAGACAAGTTATATTAAAGTTTATCATCACTCTCACCCTTTAAAATGTTTCTTAACACCTTTCAAAGTATTTACAAATGGATGACTTTCACAAATTCACAAAATTGCAGAAATTCTTCCAAAATCCTTCTCAAATACTTATGAAAACTTATGCAATGCTCAGTATTCTAAAATTCGTCTTCGAAAACTTCCGTAGCGTCCTTAAAAGCCACAGGAGCCAAAATAGAGTTCCATTTTTCTACCAGATTCTTCTTATATTTTTTCGTTGCTTAATCTTTCTAATGCCTTCTATTTGTAGTAGCGTCGCACAAATATCCGATATTCTCTAATATGGCATATTCATGATTTCTTAGTTTGTTGGGTATTTTGCCACTGTAAAAATATTTAAAAATCAAAATCTTAAGAAAAGAAGTGCAACGCCAACATTATTGTTAAAAAGCACTGAAAATAAGTATATTTTATAATATTATACACAGTGATAGTAAATAAATGGACCATGTAAAATTTAATAACGAGTTGCTGACCTTTGAATATATGATTATTATAGGGAATTTTTAACTTTTTTACTTTACGCACTACACAGCGTGCATAAAATATGTACTTTATGCACGGTAGTAGAAAATAGTTATTTATGCAACAATTATAGGTCGAGATTTTAAACTATGTAGAAGAAATGTGATATTGCAAAATAAAACATTACCCGTTGAGAAGTAACAATTAAAAATTCTCAAATTAAAATTAACTTTTTGTCTAGCTGAATAAGGCTATTTTCAGAATAAGTTGAGTTTAAGAGCAAAATACCACCCTGTATTAAAAGTCTAAACGTGCTCCAAAATCCTCAGGATCGTTAGCACACACCGGAGTCACGTATATGTGTGATGGCATGGCGGTATTTAAATTTTTAATTTTATCGACTTACTCCGCTATTCCTGACCAGGAGCGAATGCAAACTCCTGAATATGGCATAGAGTGTTTAGTGGATCGTGTGAGTCGGAAAAATACCCGAAAAACCCGACTATTGTCTGATGCAACCAAAGTAGTTTACCCCCCCCCCCCTCCTTTTTCGAGGAAGCTAAACACCGTGGTGGTGGCAGAAATTCTGGTTGGGGTGACCCATCCCCACAATCGGCTAAAAACCCCCCCCAAAGGGGTCAAACGCGAATTGCCAATGTTTCACGGAATCTAACTTACTGATTCCTCATTTTAGAGCATGCCAATTATGAGGAGGACCCAGGGACGCGTACCTGACATCCGCCCACCCCCTCAACGGCCAATAACCACCCTCCAAATGGGTGAGAGAGCGCTCTCACCATACATACCACTGGACAAAAAGTTTTCCCTCCCATTTTCGAGCATGCCAAATATGGAGAGGACCACGAATCGAGTGCTTGACACCCGTTCACCTCCTCAATGGCAAAAAAATACCCCTTCAATAAAAATGCCTTATATAATATATTATAATTAAATAAATCAGATTGTTTCAATTATTATATAAACCTATTTTTCCCAAAAAATATGTACAAAAGATCAGAGATGGGTCTAGGAAACTTTCCGTATTTGATAAAAGTCTGTAAAAGTCATGTAAATAATATAATAGTAAGCACTTATTTGGTATCAAAATGAAGCTTGCGTCATCACGAATCAGATTTCACCATAAAATAGGCCATCAATAATACCTAGTGGAAAGTTAGAAGGAAAACTTCCTGGAAACTTTCCGTTTTGAAAACTCGGAAAGTTTCCAGGAAGTTTTCCTTCTAACTTTCCATTGGATATATTGATAGCCCATTTTATGGTGAAATCTGATTCGTGATGATGCAAGCTTCATTTGATACCAAATAAGTGCATAAAATTATATTATTTATATGACTTTTACAGACTTTTATCAAATATGGAAAGTTTGCTCGACCCATTTCTGCAAAAAATATACATTTTTCTTTTTTCAGCTCCACACTAATGGAGATGATTACTTTGTTGGCGAGATCGAGGTGACATCTTAATGTTTTTTTTCTTGGGTAGCATCCTCAATGGGCGTGGGGGGCGGCAGCTTATTTGCCCGAGAGTATGCTGACAACGCCCTCTCACCCTTTTGGAGGGTTGTTATTGGCCATTTACGATCATCCCGGGGGAGAATTCCACCATCAACATCCTCGAAAACGGGGGATCGCCAAGTAAGAGTTCCTTATACAATTATAATGCACGTTTGACCTCGTTTGGTTTTTGGTTTTTGGCTGTTTGCGGGAAAATCGGCCGCCACCACGGTTGTTCAGCATCCTCGAAAACGGGGGGGAGAATTGATCTGGTTGCATCAGACAATAGTCGGGTTTTCGTACGACTCACACAATCCACTAGTTCGTACAATTCGTTAATGTGGGCGGTCAGCCTCTGGCCTTAGTCCATACGAAACTTGCAAAAAAAACCCCAAAAGTGCAAGGGTAGCGACAAAATATGTCTACTCCCCCCGTTCTCTAGGACGGCCAACACGATGGTGATACTCGCGCGGTCCCTACCCCTCTCCTCTTCATTTGATACCAAATAAGTTCCATACAATTATATTATTTGTATGACTTTTACAGACTTTTATCAAATATGGAAAGTTTGCTCGACCCATTTCTGCAAAAAATATACATTCTTTTTTCAGCTCCACACTAATGGAGATGATTACTTTGTTGGCGAGATCGACCCCCAAACGCAAAAAACCAACCATTTTTCGTTGTTAGACATGCGAGGACTTGTTGGATCGGTTTTTTTTTTGAGGAAACTCGATATGTCCTGTAAAATTTCGCAATCAGACATCCTAACGACCCCAGGGGGTTAAAACCACCCCCTCCCTGGAACATGCAAAAAAAAAACCATCCAAACGTGCCGAAAATTGTTTTCTACACGTTTTCAAGGGCGAGGAAGCTTTCCATCGGGGTAGTTGGTTAGTGGTGGGAGGCTAAATTATATCAGCAACGTGTTCCCCACCCTTAAAAACGTGTAAAAAATAATTTTCGGCACGTTTGGATGTTTTTTGCATGTTCCGGTATTGAGGGAGGTTGTGGTTTCAACCCCCGGGGGGGTCGTTAGGATGTCTGGTTGCGAAATTTTACAGGACATATTGAGTTTGCTCAAAAAAAAACCAACAAGTCCTCGCATGTCTAACAACGAAAAATGGAAAAAAAGGCTTTACGCATTTGGGGGTAGCTGGTTGGGGGTGGGAAGCTAAATAATATCAGCATCGTGTTCCCCGCCCTGGAAAACGTGTAAAAAATATTTTCGGCACGTTTGGATGTTTTTTGCATATTCCGGTATTGAGGGAGGGGGTGGCTTCAACCCCCGGTGGTCGTTAGGATATCTGGTTGCGAAATTTTACAGGAAATATTGAGTTTCTTCAAAAAAAGCCGATCCAACAAGTCTTCCCATACCTAACAACGAAAAATGATGCGTTTAGGGGTAGTTCGAGAGAGGTAGGGACCGCGCGAGTATCACCATCGTGTTGGCCGTCCTGGAAAACAGGGTAGTAGACATATTTTGTCGCTACCCTTGCACTTTTGGGGTTTTTGCAACTTTCGCATGGGCTACCTAGCCTATCCCCAAATACTTCAGCCATCGTTTAGTAGGAATTTGATTCCCCTGAATATCTTAGGTGAAAATAAATACCCTTACCTCTTGCACTTGCAGAGATCTGCTCATCAGAAACGAGTGAATAAGTTTTATGATGTGAATGGGGAAGTGGTAGTCATGTGTATTTAGTAGAGTAGGCCAGGGATCCAAATTGTATCCAAACCCTTCTCGATATCTACAGCAGTACTTCTTTCCAAGGTTGTATGTTGTATTGTATCTTAATGTCACGTAGTTAACTGCTCTAAAACCTGCACTATACCTAGATCCTCCCTTGAACCCGAACCGACACTAATCGTTAACATGAAGCTCGTTCTGGACGGTTTCTGGTCTGTCTTCAACAAAATCGATACCTCCGACAGTGGCGAAATGGGTCGTTACTGTCGCTAGCTGCCGGCGTTCTTGACATTCCTGCCAGGTTTCAAGATAGGTATAACTGCAACATGCTTTCACTGAAGCCAGCGCTGCAGCTGCGAAATCGCTTTATCGATATACGTTAACTCCACGGCACCTTTCTTTGTAAGATATTTGAGCAATCTGTAGTACTAGCGAGTCGATACACCGTCCGATGAAGACACCCCACGGAAGAGACAGGACGATCACTCAACCACCCACCCAAGACCCTGCGGGTACCGGACAAACAACCGTCCAGTACCTGTAGCCCCCCTAGCTCCGGGCAGACCGAAAATGCTACCAAAGCAGGTCTGGCCTTCCTCGAGCTACACAGCACATCCTTACCCTACCGATGATCCGGATGACCGGCAGTCACTCCAGCCAAAAACCCAAAATACCCAACTGACCGATGACTACCCCCCGGGGGGACAAGCTGACGAAGAAAAGAAGATCAAGACAGAAGAACGCCAGAAGAGGCCTTAGCAAGGTCCAATGAGTCAGAACCCAGGGACGTGGGCCGAAATCGTCTGCACCGCTCACATTTGTGAGTGGGGCCGACGCAAAGTAAGTTCACCCGCCCTGCACGAGGCTGGTCCCCGGTCTACAGCGATGTATTGGGGTAAAGGGCAATAGTCCTGCCCGACCTCAGTCATCCGAGACCGACATCTTTAGCCAAGAATATTGGCGGCGAGTCGATAACCCCATGTATTTCGACGTGCTGAACACGAATCAGGTGTCCGTTTAGCTCCGTCACCCACCATTTTTCTGTAAATCGCGAAAATAACCTAACCCTCATAATTTAGGTTATTTTCGGGATTTACTAAAAATTGGTGGATGATGGAGCTAAACGGACACATGATCCGTATTAAGCACGTCGAAATACATAGAGGTTGCCCAATGGAGTCCCAGAAACATACAATTTTTTTCTTGTGTGTGCCTGTGTAAATATTATGAATATCACCGGATCCTCCGCCATTTTATAGAAAACCGCGTATTAGACTGAGAGCTGGCAGTAAAAATAACTTCCTCATAAGTTACCAAAGGTTTAAACTGACACGTCGATACTACTTTAGGTTGTAATTTTAAAACCGCCCGCCTGCCAGGCGTAATTGGTCGCTTTATTAGATTTAAATTTAAAAAAAAAAATCAAAAATAGCTCATAACTACCCAATTATTACCAGCATAAATGTTGTGAGAAAATGGCCTAAGATCTTAACTAAATTGAAATCGTAGGCCGTTGGAAATGGTCGTTATTTTGGAGCAGACGCTGTCAATTACGTCAAAAAAACGCCGTCAACTTCCTCACAGGTTATCGCCGTTATTTTTGTATCAAAATACCGTGTGTGTAGTCGCGGGCTAGGCATGGGGAGAAGAATTACAACATCGCGCGTGCCAGCTGGCTGAAATGAAATAACAGAGCTGGAATGCTCCATCGACGGACGAATTTACGGCTGACGGTGTTGTCAAATCTCTCGCGCTACGTGAATGTACATGCCTAATGGGAAATTACACGCACGGTATTACTAAATATGTTAGTAACCAAAGTTGAAAAGGAAAACTTTGGCAGACGGTCACATTCAAACCGCAGACCGGGTTTTAAGCTGAAAAGTAAAAAAAAATTGTCTACACTAGAATTGCACATTTTAGCTTATAAAAGGTACCTATTTGGATTAAAGATTTGCAAAATTTCTTACAATTGATAATCACTTGTAACTTTTCTTAAGTAAATATTGTATTTTTAAAATAAGCGTTATAACATATGCCAAAAAACGCCGTCAACTCCCTCACAAGTTACCTTAAATTTTTTTCAATAAATATTTATTATTGTGTAAGTAATAAAGATGTATAAAGATCACTTCGGCAGACGGTCGCATTCAAAGGACAGACGGGAGTAAATTGCTATCAATATATGAAAGTACGCGTAATACCTAAATTATTTAAAACGACCTCAGGAGTATAGAGGTCCTTAAGCAAAAATTTTCTGTAAAAAAGAGGCTAGTGATATAATACTTATAAAATATTTATTTAATTTTAAACACCCAATAAAAACAAAAGAAATAGAAGCAAAAATAGAAAAAATTTATCTATTCATCTTCATCACCACTTGTATTGTAAAATACGTCATCTTCATCTTTGTCCGGATCTGGGATTTTGCAAATTTCTTCGAGAGTAGAAGGGGTTTGTGGTCCAATAAACCATTCCACTTGGTATCTTCCATCGATTAAAAGCCAGCCATATTCTTCAGGATTTAAAAAATTTGGATTAGCCTCTGTTGCATAATTCCAGATGGCGCAAACTTGATTAGCCCTCTCTATTCTATTTACTAGTACCTTTCGACAAGATGGCATCAAGCTCCCATCAAAATTTTTAACTTTGTCTAATGGATTTCTTCTCTGGGATACAGTACCACCATGGTTTGTAAGAAACAAATCTAGCCTTGTTTCATTCACACTATTAGCATTATGCCTGCCATACATGCAGCATACAAATTTTTCAATGCCTTGAATTTGCTCATCCGATATATCCTGGGAATGGACAAAAGAAGCAAACATTCTGGCAATATTTAGATCTTTCTCAATAATGTTATTTTACCTTTTCGGGCAAATGATGCTGTATAATCAGTGCCTGTTAAAGCGTGATAGGCAGGTAAAGCTTGAGGAAGGATGTCTCCTAAATTTGTGTATATATCGTTAACAGAAACGTATCTTAGAGTATTTTTTGACTGAAGTTCAGTTTCTATCCAAATATTCACTCTATTTGTTAGTTTGTGCATATTTCCCACTGCTATTATTAATATATCAGTACTTTCTGGTAGTTTAGATATATGAAATATTATCAGCTTCATGATGAGTAGAATATAAAACCTCATCAATTTCACAATTCATAAGTCCATCAATCTCATAAAACATGTAAGAAATATCTTCACAATTTACTCGAAGAATTTTGTCTCACAAAATACCTGGAGGAATACTAGTTTTCCAATGTTTCACTAAAAACGTTACGAATTCGGTTTTAAAAGAGTCACTTCTCAATGTTTTTAAAAAATCGTTAGGCCGCTTCTGCTCTTCTCCAATAATATTAAACATATTATCGTGTATCAACTTCTTCATGTCCAAGTCAAATAGATTGTACGATTTTTGATGGATTCTTTTTTTTTGCATCTGTTACGTGATCCTCCTCTTACTTATGGCAAATTGGCTATCTACATCCTTAAGAAGTTATGCAGAACATCAAGCAAAAGAATAGACCTAATTTTCGATAAGTGTGTAGTACCATCGTTAAAAGACATTGAAAGAGACAGAAGAGCAGGGGTATCAGGAAGGGATAATATGTTTAATATTATTGGAGAAGAGCAGAAGCGGCCTAACGATTTTTTTAAAACATTGAAAAGTGACTCTTTTAAAACCGAATTCGTAAAGAGTATAAATGTTGTAATACGTGCCTCCGATACTGATATATTAATGATAGCAGTGGGAAATATGCACAAATTAACAAATAGAATGAATATTTGGATAGAACCTGGACTTCAGTCAAAAAATACTCTGAGATACGTTTCTGTTCACGATATATACACAAATTTAGGAGACAATCCTTTCTCAAGCTTTACCTGCCTATCACGCTTTAACAGGCAGTGATTATACAGCATAATTTGCCCGAAAAGGTAAAATAAAGCATTATTGAGAAAGATCTAAATATTGCCAGAATGTTTGCTTCTTTTGGCCATTCCCAGGATACATCGGAAGAGCAAATTCAAGGCATTGCAAAATTATGCTTCATGTATGGTAGGCATAATGCTAAACAAGGCTAGATTTGTTTCTTAGAAACCATGGTGGTACTGTATCCCAGAGAAGAAATCCATTAGATAAAGTTAAAAATTTTGATGGGAGCTTGATGCCACCTTGTCGAAAAGTACTAATAAATAAAATAAAAAGGGTTAATCAAGTTTGCGCCATCTGGAATTATGCAACGGAGGCTAATCCAAATTTTTTTAAATAGATACCAAGTGGAATAGTTTATTGGACCACAAACCCCTTCTACACTCGAAGAAATTTGCAAAATCCCAGATCCGGACATAGATGAAGATGACGTATTTTACAATACAAGTGGTGATGAAGATGAATAGATGAATTTTTTCTATTTTTGCTTTTATTTCTTTTGTTTTTATTGGGTGTTTAAAATTAAATAAATGTTTAGTAAGTATTATATCACTAGCCTCTTTTTTACATAAAATTTTTGCTTAAGGATCTCCATATTCCCGAGGTCGTTTTAAATAATTTAGGTATTACGCGTACTTTCATATAGTGATAGCAATTTACTCCCGTCTGTCCTTTGAATGCGACTGTCTGCCGAAGTGTTCTTTATATCTTACACAATAATAAATATTTACTGCAAAAAAAATTGAAGGTAACTTGTGAGGGAGTTGACGGCGTTTTTTGACATATATGTGATAACGCTTATTTTAACAATGCAATATTTACTTAAGAAAAGTTACAAGTGATTATCAATTGTAAGAAATTTTGCAAATCTTTAATCCAAATAAGCTAAAATTTGCAGTTGGAGAGTAGACAATTTTTTTTTTACTTTTCAACTTAAAACTCCGTCTGCAGTTTGAATGCCACCGTCTGCCAAAGTTTTCTTTTTCAACTTTGGTTACTAACATATTTAGTAATATTTTGACACAAAAATAACGGCGATAACCTGTGAGGAAGTTGACGGCGTTTTTTGACGTAATTGACAACGTCTGCTCCAAAATAGCGACCATTCCCAACGGCAGACGTCTACGATTTCAATTTAGTTAAGATCTAAGGCCATTTTCACACAACATTTATGTTGGTAATAATTGGGTAGTTATGAGCTATTTTCAATTTTTTTTTTTTTTAATTTAAATCTAATAAAGCGACCAATTACGCCCGGCAGACGCGCGGTTTTAAAATTACAACTTAAAGTAGTACCGACAGTTCAAACCTTTGGTAACTTATGAGGAAGTTATTTTTACTGCCTGCTCTTGGTCTATATGCAAATATATTACATAAACACACAATAAAAAGTGAAAAGTAGGCTGTTTTTGGGACTCCATTGGGTAAGCTCTATGTATTTTGACATGCTGAATACGAATCATGTATCCGTTTAGCTCCATCACCCATCAATTTTTAGTAAATCGCAAAGATAACCTAAATGATGAGTTTTTTTTGGATATTTTCGCGATTTAAAAAAAAATGGTGGGCGATGGAGCTAAATGGACACCTGATTCGTGTTTAGTACGTCGAAATTCATAATGCAGTTCCAGGAGCAGACCATTTTTTTTGTTTTGTGCAGCTGTGTAATCTCTTTATGACAATCCGTAAATAAATTGTTGATATTCAAAAAAATATAAGCGAATTTTGAGTGACCCGCATAATAGATTTTAGTGATATAAATTAATAACTGAACAAAATATTTTTTAACGGCCGGTCGTAACAAAACGTTGACAGTTACTATTTAAATATGGCCTATATAATTCACCATTATTTCCTAACGGCTACTATAAAGTTTTAACAACCAATCTTAAACTTTCCCTTTCTAATACAGGCACCAGGTAATATTGTAAGTTTAATTTGTAACTTTTATGATGATTCCGAAAGTGAGAACATAGCAATTCCTAAATTAACTATTGCAAAGATTGACGAGCGGGGCCCGCTGAAATTAAATCGGCCACCCCGAGCTTGGGGGTAAGGGGGGTGCTCGGTAAGGGATATTTGCTACTGATGTGGCAGCAGACTGTACCGGCTAAATTGGTTTGTGTGTTTTTATGACTGTGTTTTAGTGCCTGCCCCGCGCGCGTCTTGGATTGCTATTGGGTTAACAGGACGAGGAAATGGACGATGTTATTCCGTAAGGAAGTGATACAGTTAACTTCTGTTTCGTGTTTATGACATATAAAAATACTTGAGTTAATAAAGTGGTAATGTAAATATTCTGTAAAATTACTGTAGCAAATCCGTGCAATTTTTTCACAACTAAATCGAAGGGCATATGCGAATATTGAAGAGATTACGCTCGAGATTACGTATACACAATTAAATATAAGGTAATATGGGTGAAATACTTTGGGGTGGGACAACTCTTTTATTTTTAATTCTGCCATAAAAATTCCGTTTAGCTTTTTTACAATATTTTATAATAAACAATTTAACATATATACTTTTTTATTTTGTTCATTTTTAATTGTTTATTCGATGTTGCAAAGGAAAGTAAGTATAAAAAAAATTGCCCGAGTCATACTTATAGTAGATCCTCCAGGGCATCATGTATATTGCCTTCTTTTTGAGAGACTAGGATGTCGGTCTTCTGTAGGAATATCGTCAATGAAAACCTCAGGGTCCTCGCGGAGGTAGGAATATGCGTATCCTCGTTGATATGAATATGATTTGTCAATTCCAATGGGAATACCTATTTGCACATTCTTCCTTTATTATCTCTCCGTTAAGAAAGCTTAAGGCTACCTCTACATTCTCACAAATATCACCACTGCAATTTTGGAGAATACTTCCGGTATCCGCAGGCTATGCAGCCTGCTATTTTTTTTTTCACTTGCAAAAGATCAGTTTAGGAAGGACGGGAGGCGTGGCGTTCCTAGTGCACTATACTGGTATGAACATGCGTGCTTTCCATCTCCGTGATTATGGATCTTTGTACATTCCTAGTCAAGTTTGTGCTTGATGATACACTCTGAATGAGTACATCCGAACTGCATCTTGTGTGAGTGAGAGCGAGGAAAGTTTAAACAGTTTTAGTAATCGAATTGCGAATCGTGATGCTTAGTAGAGCGAGGTCCACTTTTCCATGTTGAAACAGCTCTAAGCCGCAAGCCAGCACGGGCACGCACAATGCAAAGAACATATTATTCGTTCATGCGGTTCGGATGCATTCAGAGTATATCATCAGGTAAAAAGTTGTCTGTGAAGGTACAAAGATCAAGAATCATGGGATGTAAAAACATATCACATATATTCATACCACGGCAGTTCATCAAGGAGCCAGCACCTCCCGACATTCTCAAATTGATGACAGGCTTAAAGTGTTCATTTGCCAAAATTGCAGTGGTAAAACGTGTGATAACGTAGTGGCAGTTTTAAGCTTGTTTGACGAAGAGAAAATTAAGGACGAATGCGCATCAATACCAGCTGAATTGACAAACGACATGAAGGTCGAGATGGATATTTGTATCGACGAGGACGGGGAGGACACTGAGGTTTTCCTCGACGACGTGCGTACAGAAGATCTACAACCTGACCTCTCAAAAAGAAAAAAATGTACATAATGCTATAAGCATGACGATTAGGCTTACCAGTGATGGTACGTAAAAAAATGTGCCTAAAACGCTACCTGGTGGTTTGGAAAAAAGTTCAATGTAAATATAATATTACTCAAATCAATAATATCAGCAATTTTTTATACTTATGTACCTCACTTACTTACCTCTCTTCGCAGCGATGAAAAACCAACAAAAATGAACCAAATGAGAAAAGTAAATTGGTTGTTAAATCATTAATTAGGAAATGCTCTATTAAATAGCTAAGCAGAATTTTTATCGCAGGATTGAAAATAAAAGAGTTATCTGACCCAAAGTCATCCACGCCTTAATTTTTCATATTTTTCTGCTCAAAACTTTTTTATTATTGATTTAAAATATTTTCTCAGACTCATTTACGGAGATGAATAGAAAAACTAATTGCACTTTTATTTTGGCGACCTAATATAGTCCACTCATTTTGGGAAAAAAAAGGCGTTTTAAAGAAAGATTTTGAACAGCAGTTTCTTTGCATAGATAGTAAGTACTCAACTTTTAGAACAATTTTTTGCTTATGCGCAGAAAAAAAGACATGATTTTTGAGATATGTACATATATATACGTTTCTTCGTGTTTTTTTTCATTTAGACTTTCATATCTCGAAAAGTACACGTTTTAAGGCTAAATGATCATAAGTAAACGTGTTCGGAATACGATTTCTTACAAAAAAAGATTCTATACATTTTCCCGATTATCCCATTGATTTTTCCGAAAAAGCAACTTGAAAAATATATCTATGTGTTTTTTCGTGTTTTTTTTTATTTTGAATGCAAACATCTCGAAAAGGCCGCGATTTTAGGGCTAAATGAACATAAATAAACTTATTTAGAATGAGATTTTCTACAAAAGAGCTCATATACATTTTTCGATTATCCCATTGATTTTTCCGGAAAAGCTTCTTGAAGAATATATATACTTGCTTTTTTGTAATTTTTTTTTCATTTGGATGTATATATCTCGGAAAGTACGCATTTTTAAGGCTAATGAACGTTAATAAACTTATTCAGAATGTGATTTCCTACAAAAAAAGTTCTATATATTTGAAAGATATATACGTCAAAATGAAAAAAAAAACACGGAAAAGCAAATATATATATTTTTCAAGAAGCTTTTCCGGAAAAACCAATGGGATAATCGGAAAAATGTATAGGAACTTTTTTGCAGGAAATCTCATTCTGAACAAGTTTACTTATGTTCATTTGGCCCTAAAATCGCGTACTTTTCGAGATATTTGCATTCAAAATAAAAAATACACGAAGAAAACACATATATTTTTCAAGTCGCTTTTCCGGAAAAGCTAGTGGGATAATCGCAAAAATGTATAGAACCTTTTTTGTAGGAAGTCATATTCTGTTTCCCTATGTTCGTTTAGCCTTGAAAATGCGTACTTTTCGAGGTATATACGTCTAAATTTAAAAAAAACACGAAAAAACGTGTATATATATATATATATATATATATATATATATATATCTCAAAAATCATTTTTTTTTCTGCGCATAAGCAAAACCTTGTTCTAAAAGTTGAATACTTACTTCCTACGCAGAGAAATTGCTGTTCAGAATTTTTCTCTGCTATTTTCCTAATGTGAGTGGACTATAATAATATCAGTTTTACACTCGACTGATCCCCCCTCCCCTATGAAACCAAAAATAAATCGCTACCTACCCAAGATGCACGGTTGTCCTATTTTTTATGCCACATGGACAGTAGTAGGAGTTAAAAATAGTAATTTACGTTACAAGACCGGAAAGAGGTGTTTTGCAGGTCAACCCAAGCATGGGGAGGCCTGCAAAACTCTGTTTTTCGGTCATGTAACGTACAATTTTTTTTTCGGCCGACACTGTCATACAAAATCAATTTTGTATTATTTTTTTAATAAATTAATAAATCTTCCATAACTTGCGAATTGACTTTTGAAAATTCGTAAAAGTTAAGTGTATTTGTCTATTTGACACGTATCTCAACAATTAATACAAGTTCGTTTCCATAGTAACGAGAAAGCAAAACCACCTATAACATAAATTGGCAGCATTTTTTATCCTCATGGATCGAAGAGAATAACAGGCATCGGTAATAGTAATTTACGTTACAAGACCGGAAAGAGGTGTTTTGCATGTCGAGCCAAGCAGATTCCTGGGCGAGCCACAGGTGAGTTCTGGAAGCTTGGGGAGACCTGCAAATCACTGTTTTTCGGTCATATAATGTGCAATTTTTTTTCCAGCCGACATTGTCATACAAAATCAATATTGTATTATTTTTTTAATAAATTTTCCAACAAATACAATGACAAACAATAATAACTAGTTAAATAAAATATTTTTACGACCGACACTATTATACAACTGCAATTTCTGGTTGTAACGCTTCAAAATCTGAATATATATTTTCCATAACTTATGAATTGACTTTTGAAAACTCGTAAAAATTAACTGTATTTACCTATTTGACACTTATCTCAACAAATAACACAAATCTGTTTCCATAGCAATGAGAATAATAGCGATCGGAAAAGCTTTTGCCGATCTCTAATGTCACCTTCTGGTCTAGCCCGGGAAAACGTTCTGGAGGATAATTTCTCTAGAAAAGGTGTGCTTTCTGGTCGGCCGAAAAAAAAACAACTTTTTTCTTCGGCCGACCAGAGAGTATACCCTTTCTGGAGAAATTATCCGCCAGAAATTAACGTTTCCTCTGGACTAGACGGGAAAGTGGGCACCAGAGATCGGCAAAAGTTTTTCCGATCGTTATTCTCGTTGCTATGGAAACGAATTGTGTTAATTGTTGAGACAAGTGTCAAATAGATAAATACATTTTTAACTTTTACGCGTTTTCAAAAGTCAATTCACAAGTTATGGAAAATATGAATTCAGATTTTGAAGCCATACAAACAGAAATTGAAGTTGTATAATAGTGTCGATCGTAAAAATATTATATTTAATTAGTTATTATTGTTTGTCGTTTTATTTGTTAGAAAATGTATTAAAAAATAATACAAAATTAATTTTGTGTGTCGGCCGAAAAAAAAAAAAAAATTGTACGTTACACGACCGAAAAACAGCGATTTACAGCTCTCCCTAATCTATTTAAGTTGACCTGCAAAATACCTCTTTCCGGTCTTATAACGTAAGTTACTATTGCCGATCACCGATGTCCATTTTCCGGTCTATCCTGGGAGAACGTTAATTTCCGGCAGAAAATTTCTCCAGAAAGAGTGTATTTTCTGGTCGGTCGAAAAAAAAAAAAATAAATAACCGACCTCTAAAAGAAGACTCTCATTTGGGTAATGTGTTTGACCACATGACCTTGTGCCTGTATATAAGTATGGATAACTCCAAAACTACCACCAATTTGAAAGCAGTTTTCGCTAATGTGAGGGGTAGCTGAGGTACATAATAGGTACCATATACCATATACCACGACCATACACTAAGGCAATAGGCAGGAAAGAGGAATAAAAAGGACAAGGGTAGATAAGGGCCTTTTTCCGCCCATCGGCCATGTTGTATGTCATTATATTTTCCGAGTAGTATATGTCTTGACGAGTAATGTAACTGTTCTTTGGAATAGTAGATTATTCAGTGAGCGTATAATGATGGCTATTACTTTCGGGGGTGATGTTTGCGGCACGAGACGAAGGCGTGTCGTAAATCATCCAAGTGTGTAATAGCCATTATACGCGAACTGAATACTATAATTTATCCACGACTATCGCATATTTTAACTGTTTTAATCGTTTAAAACTGAAAAAATAAAGTTCATTTACAGTAAAACGTTGACGTGTTAAACGTCAAACACGAAAATATGCACGAAAACATGGGAAAATGGATTCGCCGTTTCCTTATGAAAATTGCTAGTTTCTGATTGGTCAAAGGTGCGTTAGAATGAAAACAACTAGTTCCTGGTTGGTTAAATATGTGTTAGAATCAGATTATGTTCATTATACGTTTGGTTGGAATAATGACTATCATTATTTGACAATTGTTAAATGTAGTATGCAATGATTATTCGATGGTCGTGGATAAACATATTCTTATTCAATACATACCACAATATGTGGTTTTGAGCGCTAACACGTTTAAATTCGCACGCAACGTCGACACTACTACGACTCCCGCGGAAACGATTTTGTTTTTTATACATTGAAGCGCTCGATGAAACAATATAAATTAACCATTATTTAAAAGCTTAAATGCTCAACAATGAAATGAGGTATAGTTTATCTTGTTTCATCGAGCGCATCTAACTGAAATATACATTAAAAGTTCGGGAAAAGGTCAAAAATTACTAAAAAACTGCAAATATGCTCACTGTTCAGAAAACAATGCTAGCATTTTTTGTTTCTATAACTCAATTTTGTTTTTGATTTCCATATCAACAAAAATAATAACGCTACAAAAAAAATATAAAAAGTCATTTTTTTCGGTCAACTTAAAAAATAATAAAAACCGCTATTTATCACCACGCGAGTGTCTTGTGTACCTTGCCATATTCCCATACTGGAGACCTGGAGTTTGTTGGGCCCAACTAGAAGAGAACAACACCAGGAAGTGCCGCTAGTACACGAGGTCACAAGGTATTTCAAATTCAATTATTAATATTAGTTCAGTTTGTCAGCATTACGCTGAATGGTCCTTCGTCCGATTTATTTCCGCGTTAATAAACATTTTTGATCTTTCGATGCCGATACCTTAAAAAAAGAAAACCAGCTTTGCCTTACATCCATCTAAAACCGTTTTAAATTAATTACTTCATAACTGACATTTGTTGCTTAAATTCATTTTGACACTAGCACACGGTGTTTTTATTGAACCTGCCGCTATAATTAATTCATTTTCTTGTTTCCTCTAAACGTATTTTCGTTATTATATTGTCATTCTAACGTATTTGTGAGTACTGATAATAGAACTATTTTGTAATTTTATTTACATTTGGTTAATATAACTTTATTAAGAAGTTTATCAATACTTACAAAATGAAGTTTGAGGACTTTGTAAGGGAATGTAATGTGGTAATTAGAAAATTAACCGCCGTGTCAGAATACTCATCTGCCGTTGTGGCAGACACTTCAACGCACTCTATGTTTTATGCAAAATTTAAAAGATCTAACCTCATTTACGAGGATTTTCAAGAACAACGCAAATCATTAAAATTGAGTCAACTCTCAGTTGAAAATTTGGATCAACTGAATTCACTGGTGGAAGAAACAGATGATTTGCATGATAAAATTCAAGCTGTTGACATACAATTAACCAAAATGGCATCTGCTGTTACAACAAATCAAAAGGTTGATGTTGAAAGCAATAAAAATACTGTTCATCTACCGGAGATTCAGATATCTAAATTTTCAGGTAATGCTATTGAATGGACTTCATTCTATGAACTGTTTAAGTCATTGATACACAATCACACAAAATTGTCTAACATAGAGAAATTCCAATACTTAATAAGTGCCTTATCTGATGAACCATTAAAATTAGTGAAACATTTACCAATAACCTCTGATAATTATCATATTGCATTCGGAACCCTAGAGAAAAGATATGACAATAAACGCATACTTATTTCGACCTATTGGGGAAATATTCTTAATTCACCAAAAGCTAAACCTGATTCCGCAAGTTCTCTTCGTACTCTCTTAAATATATTTTCTGAAAATATTTTTGCTCTCAATAAATATGAAATTGACTTGTGGGATTTTACTCTATTTAATTGGTTAATGCAGAAAATTGATCCCAATACTAGAAAACGGTTTGAAATGCATCGTAGCATTACGGAGTTGCCCACATATGAACAGTTAATTAAATTCTTGACCGATCAATGCAATGCTTTGGAGTCTAGCACTATGTTGTCAAATATTTGTTCTGGTGTCTCTCAGTATTCAACTTCTAACACTGGAATATTTTCTCCTTCATTATCTCATAAGCAACATACGCAATCTCCCATAAAATCAAAACAGCAGTCTCTCGTGGTGGAAACATCTTCTCAAAACAATATTGGTTCAGCAGTGCCTCTTGCAAAACCTCAACAAGCATCTTGCTTTGTTTGCAATGCTAACCACTCTATTTTTAAATGTGATTTATTTTTAAATAAGTCGCCCCAAGATCGATATAACTTTATTAAAGAATGCAGACGTTGTGTAAATTGCTTTGGAACACATAGTTTCTCGACTTGTGCTTCCCTATCTTCCCTGTTTGTCAAAAACGCCATCATACGATGCTACATTTTCCACGTGAAGCAACTACGATCTCGACTTTTAATTCTACAAATAATGCCGCCGCTGCTGACATTCCTCAAGTTGTTGCTAGTGCTATTGCTCCAGTTACAGTTCTTTTATCCACCGCCTTAGTATCTATCTGTGATGCTAGTGGTAATTTTCAAACTTGCCGTGCTCTTATAGACAATGGCAGTCAAATATCAGTAATAACTGAGAAATGTCTAAACAGACTTAATTTACCGCTTACGCAATGCTCCGTTCCTATTCAAGGAATTGGTCGAACTTCTTCACCCGCTTGTACTGGCATGACTTTTTGTCAGGTCACTCCGATGTTTAGACATCATCCCAGTTTTAATATACAGGCAATGGTCTTGCCGGTCATCTGTAATGATATTCCGTCTAGTCACATTACCACTCAAGGGTATGAACATTTAAAAAACCTGCCTCTCGCTGATCCTGATTATAGGAAATCGAGTGAAATAGACATCTTGCTTGGTGCTGATGTCTACTCACAAATAATACAACCCGCTATTAAATATGGTCGTCCTGGTGAACCAATCGCAATGAAAACCATCTTTGGTTGAATACTATCTGGAAAAATTCATATTTCTACACCAGCTGTTGTTAACTCATTTCATGTGTCTGTTTATTCACAACTTGATTCCACATTAAAGAAGTTTTGGGAACTTGAAAGTATACCTGACAAAATATTCAATTCTCCAGAGAACACTAAGTGCGAGCAAAATTTTATCAATTCTCATACTCGTGACAAATCAGGCAGATACATCGTTTCATTACCTTTTCGTGAAGATATTCCTATTTTAGGTAATTCTTTTAATACCGCAATGCGTCGTTTTTTATCTCTGGAAAATCGCTTGAATAAAGATGCTACATTAAAACAAGAATATTCAAATTTCATGCAGGATTATCTTGACTGTGGACACATGTCTCCTGTGAGTGGTCAAAGTGCTTCCAATAATTCTGATTCGTGTTATTATATTCCTCATCATTGTGTGTTGAAGCCCGAAAGTTCTACCACGAAATTACGTGTCGTCTTTGACGCCTCAGCAAAGTCTACTAATAATGTTTCTCTGAATGACACCTTATTAACAGGTCCTAAATTACAAAAAGACATAGTATCATTACTTTTACGGTTTTGTACCCATTCCACTGTACTTATTGCAGATATAAAACAAATGTACAGGCAAATTTTAGTAACATCTGATCACAGAGCCTATCAACGCATATTATGGCGCTTTTCTCAAAACACTCCTGTTCAAGAATTTGAATTGAATACTGTTACATACGGAGTATCATCTGCTCCATATCTAGCTATCCGCACTCTTTTACAAATTGCTTCAGATGAAAAAGATAATTTTCCTTACGCTGCAAAAGTGTTACTTAGCGACATTTATGTAGATGACGTAGTCACGGGCTGTTCATCTGCTGAAGAAGCTATTACTTTACAATCTCAACTTGAGATCTTCTTAAAAGTGGTGGATTTGATTTGAGGAAGTGGTCTAGCAACGATCATATCGTATTAGACTCCATCCCCCATCATTACGCCAAACTAATTGTCAATCATTTGACACTGCTGATTACTTTCAAAAGGTGTTGGGCTTGAACTGGAATCCAACTTATGATTCCCTAACTTACAAAATAGACACTATCGACCGTTGTTGTACCAAAAGATCAATACTTTCTGAAGTCGCACGCATATTTGACCCACTTGGATTGTTAGCTCCGCTTACTCTTTTTGCAAAGCACTTGATCCAGATTCTTTGGACACAAGGATTGTCTTGGGATGAGGTTCCCTCCGCTGAGATTTGTTCACGTTGGTCACAATACAAGCGTGAGGTATTATGTCTCGCTCAACTTCAGTTACCTCGGCGCGTTATAACGGACAATTATCAAGCATGTGACCTTCATGGTTTCTGTGATGCTTCTGAGACTGGTTATGCATGTGTGGTATATTTTAGGGTTACAGAAAATGATGGTTCTATACGCATTTTTTTGGTTTGTGCTAAATCTAGGGTGTCTCCGCTTAAGCGTATCACAATTCCACGCCTTCAATTATGTGCAGCACTGTTACTTTCAGATTTAGTTTATTTTGTACGTGACACCTATGCCAACATTGTTTTTAAAAATATTTACGCTTGGTCCGATTCCACAGTCGCATTAACCTGGATTAAATCCTCTCCACATCAGTGGAAAACGTTTATTGCAAACCGTGTTACACAAATTCAGGAAAAATTATCTCCGGAAAATTGGCATCATATTGATGGTATCGATAATCCTGCTGATTGCGCCTCACGGGGTCTTCTTCCCCATGACCTCTTGAAATGTTCTTCATGGTGGGCGGGTCCCAAGTGGCTCAGCTCTCCGCCTGAACTTTGGCCTATTAGTTCATCTTCTACCTTGCCTTCCGATGTAGACTTAGAAACCAATACAATCTCTCTCGTTGTCACTGGACAACATGATTTCATAATAATTTTATTATCACGATTTTCCTCTTTGCGAAAGGTTCAAGGAAGCATAGCTTATTTAATTCGATTTACCAGCTATTTAAAGGATAAAACTAATTTAATTCGAGGTCCTTTGGTAAATTTGGAACTACATAATGCGCTGCTTATCATTATAAAACATATTCAACAATTAGTCTTTGCTAATGAAATAAAGTAAATTTGTTTAAAAAGCCCTTGTGCTAAACCTATACGCAAACTTGCACCTTTCCTAGATCAGGAGGGTATTCTCAGGGTGGGCGGAAGACTTCGCCACTCTCAAGAATCCTTTGAGAGAAAACATCCAATCTTATTACCACGGGAACACCGATTAACTAAATTTCTTATTAATCAGTATCATAATAAGTATCTGCATCCTGGCGCAACCGCTCTTCAGGCTTTATTAGCTGAACAATTCTGGATATTGTCCGCTAGACGAGCAATTAATCATTGCATTTCTCATTGCTATCGTTGTTCGCGACATAATCCAAAATCCTATACACCTCTGATGAGTGATTTACCCACTCCTCGAGTCTCTGAAGTTAAACCATTCCTGCACACCGGAGTAGACTTCGCTGGGCCGTTTCATATTACTTTTGGTAGACGCCGGGGTGGTAAAACTCAAAAGGCATATCTATGCTTATTTGTATGTCTCGCCATTAAAGCTCTCCATCTTGAACTTGTTTCAGATCTTTCATCTGATTCATTTATAGCAGCATTACGGCGATTTGTTGCACGTCGAGGCCAATGCTCTCATCTTTACAGTGACAAACGGAACTAATTTCGTTGGCGCTAATCGTCAACTGAATGAATTAACCCAAAACGCCGCCGGAGTCATGCAAATTAAGTGGCACTTCAATCCCGCGTCTGCAGCTCACTTTAGTGGTTTATGGGAAGCAGGAGTCAAATCAGTCAAACATCACATTTCTCGAATTATTGGTGATCAAGTACTGACCTACGAGGAGCTTAATACCGTTTTTCACCAAATCGAAGCAGTTTTAAATTCACGACCATTATGTCAGCTTAGTAGTGATCCAAATGATCTTCAGGCCTTAACTCCAGGTCATTTTTTAACATTATCTTCATTAACAACTCCTCCCGACGAGGAGTTAATCTCCGTACCCATAAATCGTTTGTCCAGATGGCAGTTGTTGCAACAAATTCAACAAGGATTTTGGAAGCGCTGACATAACGAGTATCTTCACACTCTCCAGCAACGACATAAATGGACAGATTCTACAAAACCTCCCAATATTGGCACCATTGTTGTCATCAAACAGGACAATGTCCCACCGCTAACGTGGCATCTTGGCCGAATTGTCGAATTGCACTCTAGTCCTGATGGGCAGACCCGTGTTGCTACTGTGCGAACAGCTAACGGTGTCCTTAAGAGACCTCTTGTAAAACTATGTCCCTTACCTACTCCTCACTAGTTTTGTATTATTATTTAACCTAGTTTTAGTTTCATAGTTTTAGATATATTTCTTGTACTCATAAATACGTTTCCCACGGAAATTACAAACTTTATTACAAATGCTTCGCCATTTGGATGGGCGGTATGTTCAGAAAACAATGCTAGCATTTTTTGTTTCTATAACTCAATTTTGTTTTTGATTTCCATATCAACAAAAATAATAACGCTACAAAAAAAATATAAAAAGTCATTTTTTTCGGTCAACTTAAAAAATAATAAAAACCGCTATTTATCACCACGCGAGTGTCTTGTGTACCTTGCCATATTCCCATACTGGAGACCTGGAGTTTGTTGGACCCAACTAGAAGAGAACAACACCAGGAAGTGCCGCTAGTACACGAGGTCACAAGGTATTTCAAATTCAATTATTAATATTAGTTCAGTTTGTCAGCATTACGCTGAATGTTCCTTCGTCCGATTTATTTCCGCGTTAATAAACACTCACTTTGAAATGATATTACTATGACCTACTGTTGTTTTTCAAATGTAAAACATATAGAAACATAAAGATCATATGTTCAACTATAAATAAATAACGCTTAATAACTTTAATGAGAACTTTTGTTTTTTATGGAATTAGTGGGCGAAAATTATATAGCTTATCTACCCTTGTCCTTTTAAAATATGGTTTAAGAATCCCCGGATCCTCCGCCATTTCTTAGAAATCAACTTCCACACAAATATATTGACTAACCGGCATTAAAAAAAAAACGATTTTTGATGAAAGTTTCACTAAATGAAGCTTGCATTCAGGGGAAACTTATTCCTACTGGGAGTTCTCAATCTTGGCTACTAAAGAGGTTAGAAAGAAATTAATTTGGGTAGGCACTTTATATTTTTACATTTACACCTATTTCAATATCAGAGATAATAGATAATCAGAATCAGTTAACCAAATGACTGTGAATGGGTGAAAGGACAAGGGTAGATAAGCTATATAATTTTCGCCCACTAATTTCATAAAAAAGAAAAGTTCTCCTTAAAGTCATTAAGCGTTATTTATTTATAGTTGAACATATGATCTTTATGTTTCTATATGTTTTACATTTGAAAAACAACAGTAGGTCATAGTAATATCATTTCAAAGTGGGCATGTTTGCAGTTTTTTAGTAATTTTTGACCTTTTTCCGAACTTTTAATGTATATTTCAGTTAGATGCGCTCGATGAAACAAGATAAACTATACCTCATTTCATTGTTAAGCATTTAAGCTTTTAAATAATGGTTAATTTATATTGTTTCATCAAGCGCTTCAATGTATAAAAAACAAAATCGTTTCCGCGGCAGTCGTAATAGTGTCGACGTTGCGTGCGAATTTAAACGTGTCAGCGCTCAAAACCACATATTGTGGTATGTATTGAATAAGAATATGTTTATCCACCACCATCGTATAATCATTGCATTCTACATTTAACAATTGTCAAATAATGATAGTCATTATTCCAACTAAACGTATAATGAACATAATCTAATTCTAACACATATTTAACCAACCAGGAACTAGTTGTTTTCATTCTAACGCACCTTTGACCAATCAGGAACTAGCAATTTTCATAAGGAAACGGCGAATCCATTTTTCCATGTTTTCGTGCATATTTTCGTTTTTAACGTTTAACACGTCAACGTTTTACTGTAAATGAACTTTTTTTTTTCAGTTTTAAACGATTAAAACAGTTAAAATATGCGATAGTCGTGGATAAATTATAGTATTTAGTTCGCGTATAATGGCTATTACACACTCGGATGATTTACGACACGCCTTCGTCTCGTGCCGTAAACATCACCCCCGCGAGTAATAGCCATCATTATACACTCACTGAATAATCTACTATTCCAAAGAACAGTTTTTTATTACTCGTCAATACATATACTACTCGGAAAATATAATGACATACAACATGGCCGATGGGCGGAAAAAGGCCCTTATCTACCCTTGTCCTTTATTAAAAAAAAATAGTAACAATCGCATTGCTCTTTAGATTTTGTAATTCTGATAGACTTTCATTTCTCATATTTATTTTTGAAATAAAGGACATTACAATTTTCCTTAATCAAGAGAAAATTGCATAGTACGATGCTCTACAATATCTGTTAGAAAAGTTGTTGTTTTGCCAAAATTTCTGTTACATGATGAAATAAAAATCATGGTTTTTTGTATTGATAAATCCCATATATAAAAGATTTCCATCTTTGCTAAAATTTTATTATCGCCACTATTGAAGTCAAATTCGATGTTGTTAATAGAAAATGTGTCAGTTTTCTCGAACTTTTTCTTAAGGGGGTTCTAAGATATATCATTTAGATCTTTTAGTGAAAAAAATGTTAAATGTTTGTTAAAGATGGTATAAACAAGGAAATATGAAGATTGTTCTTGTACTGTTATGACGCCTTGTGTCTTTTCAGATATTCACAAAATTATTCAAGGATTTATTTATAAGAGTATCAAAATGCACGGAAATAACAATAACAGCAACAATATCAGCAGCAACAACAAAACAATTTTGTGGTATCTTCTCTTATCAATAAAAATATAAAATGTTTATGTGAACACGGCTCTAGAGTGCTGCATTACAGATGTTGTCGTTGTGCAAGTTGTTAAATTTTTCAGTATAGTTCTCGGGGCTGATGGTGGTAACTTTCTTTACTCTTGAAATTTAGCATAATTCGAGAGTATAGAAAAATATCTGGTTGTGATTATTTAATTAAAAAAAAATGAAATGGGATTTACACAAAACTTCCCTCTCTATTTAGAACCTTTCGTTTACTACTTATTTTTTCTATTGGATGACTAGTGACCACCGTATATATCAGGTTTTCTCTTCAGTAATAGTATCAACTACATGCCAAATATTACTTTCCATCATCGGTTCTTGATTATTTTCTCGTGTAGGTGACACGATATTTTTCACTAAAGTACAGCAGGTTTCTTCTTCGTTTATAGTTATGTTAGTTAGCTACATGCCAAATGAACTCATTGTCACATTTTTTTTTATTAATTGTTTTTGAAGGATGTCCATCCTGTTTATTTTTAGCTAAAGGTATGGCAAGTTTCTTCTTTACAATTGCGCTAACGACAAGCCAATTACACAGGCTCACAAAAAGGGGCCTGTTCGGCGGACCAGACCAGTGTATCCTTATATATTGACCCGCTGAATTCGAATTCGAAGTCAGAATTGTCAGATTAGCTCGTTTTTAAAAAAATACCAGTAAAAAGCAGTTTTTTCGCCTTTCACACTCAAATGAGTAGTTACAATTTTTTTTAATGTTTACTTCATAACCTCATAACCTCATATTACTGTAACCCCATAATCCTATATCCCCATTAATTGGGGCATGCAAGTTTCTATAACCACAAAAATCCGAGTAAATAGAAATTTAACACAATCTGACTTCAAAAATCATATACTGTAACCCCATAATCCTATATCCCTATTAATTGGGGCATGCAAGTTTCTATAACCACAAAACTCCGAGTAAATAGAAATTTAACACATCTGACTTCAAAAATCATATAACTCGGAGCGTGCAGGCTTTTATAACCCCATAACCTCTAAATCCTGTAACTTCAGAACGCCAAACTCCATAACCTCATAACCCGGGGCATCCTTTAACATCATACTTCGGGGCAAGCAGGCTTTTGCCAATGCATCACCAGTAAATATTTACTTTTCATCTCTAGTACTCAAATCTGAGCTTATGTGCATGAATAGCGTATATATTCACTCTTTTTTTGTTATATCGAGTTCTCTTATTTTCGAGATGTTCGTTTTTTACGTTTTCGTTCTCTCTCAGGTATATGTCGCGCGAGCATCCACCAGTAATCAGCCATCATATGTTTATCTCAACTGCCTTGGTATCGACGCTCTACATCCTTGTCCTGGTCCTGGTGAAATGTCTCACCCTGCTCTTTACTGAAATCACCAAAATTTTCTGGAAAATAGTCAATATAAAACTCCAAGAAATACAATTTGAGATTCATCAAGGAGCCCATTTCTCTATTTAAGCGCAAATGCTCAGATTTGAGTTGATGAGTACTAAATTGAGAGAAGTAAATATTCTCTGGTGAAGCATTGACAAAAACCTGCTTGCCCCAGAGCATGGTGTTAAAGGATACCCCGGATTATGGGGTTATGAAGTTACAGAATTTAGAGGTTATATGGTTATAAAAACCTGAACATTCCGATTTCTATGGTTTTTGAAGACAGATGTATAAAATCTCTGTTTACTCAGAGTTTTGCGGTTATAGAAGCTTGCACGACCCGAATAATAGGGTTATAGGGTTATGAAGTTGTATGATTACGGAGTTACAGTGATATGGGGTTATGGCATTACGAAGTTATGAAATAAACATATTTAAAAATATTTATAACTACTCATTTAATTGTGAAAGGTGAAGAACTGACTTTTTACGAGAGTTAGGGACGAAAAACGAGCCAATCTGACAATTCGGACTTGGGATTTGGATTCAGCGTGTCAAAATTCATAAAAATACATTGGTCTGACAGAAATTTTTTTTTTGTGAGCATGTGTTATTATTGTCCTCCGTCGCATTTTTTCCTTATTTTTTTTCGAGTGTCCACTCTGTATATTTTTCACTAAAAGTATATTCCATTTCTTCGTTGGCAACAGCGTCAACTACCAAGTATTACTTTTCTCCGACAAATAGTTCTGTACATATATCGCCAACAGACAGACAGACTGACGCAATTTTCGTAATATACATGGTGAAAATTCAAAGAATGCTCGGAGAGATTGCAATACTTCCCTTTGGAAAGCGAGGAGAATTAAAATTAAATATCTAATATAAAATGAAATTAAAATGCCAGAATTGGTAACTTTTTACCTAGAATCAACACCGGCACTGGCGTGTTTACAATTTTTAAATTTGAAAAAGCACTGGAAAATTCTAGCTTTGAATCACTATGTCAAAATATCTAAGAGCTGTATCTAGACAAATCAGAATAATGTCTTTCTTTCAAGATATTTTTTAATTTAATTATATGATTTACTGTTTTCTATTAAAATGCTATGAATAGTATGCATCTATAAAAAAACCGCTGCCCAAGGAATCACTACTTCCACATCCAGATTTTTTATCTAAGTCACTCAAAATTTGGTATATGGAAATAATTGTTTATGGAACTTTAATAATATAATATTTGAAATCCTCTACCCCAAAAACCCATAAAACGATACCCCACATCGGTAGCGGGGTGGGGGTGGTGATAGGGGGTAGTAGTGGGGGTGGATGAAGTAAAAAAACATTTTGAGGTTTCTGGTTCTTGTACACACCCTAAATCACAATTTTTTTTCATCCCCTTTAATAATGGGTGGGGGTGATAATGGGAGTGGCTAATGCCAAAAATTTTTTTGAGACCTCAGCTTCTCTTGTATATACTAAATACCAATTTTATGGACTCTTACCTGCTTGATTTACCTATTTTCCCCAAATTTACCTCAGTTTACCCCTCAACCCTTCGACGGAACAAGATGAAAATATAATCTAGTTTTAGATATCGTTAAAGTACATATGTGTACCAAATTTCAAGTCAATATCTCAAACGGTTCCAGAGTAAACGTGCGCACAAAAAAAAGTTACAGACAGACCGACAGACAGAAAATTTTTTTTCGCTCAAACTTAAAATCTCGACGTTTCGTGAAATTCTAAGCCTATTTGAACAATAAAAATTTTTAAAATTTTTTTTGTCGTTACTATACTTCCACTGGACGTGGAAGTAATAAAGCACTTTGGAATTACCTCGAGCAGGTTTATATCAAAGAGATGAAAAATAATATAAAACCATAAGAGCAATGATAGCTTTTAGGATTTCTTCAACTGTTTCTAGTTCTTAGTTATTATGCAAACTTTATTCTACTAATTTGGTGACGATCAAATAAGGCTTTGGAAGTTTAAAACTAAAAAAGTATTTGAAAGAAAGAAAATTTTCAGTGAATGTTGGGGACAACTCGGACAACTCGGAGTAAGAAATTAGGTTTGTGCTTTTTTGTAGAATGACAATTGATTTTGAAATAAAACTTTTAAAAGATATGAATGGGTCATAGTGGGAGTATGAATGGGTGTTGGCATTAGATTTGTAACAGATATAAGTGAAATATGCGTTCCTTTTTGAATAACTCTGTCCCTCTTGGCTAGGTGTATAGTGCGGGAGTTGGAGGAGTGAAGAGGTATTAGGGTGTAAAAATAAAATAAGAAAATTCAATCTAGTAGCCCCTACGCAACGTTTAGCGTACATGCAAGACTTCCGGAAATCTCTACAGGGATTTACAAAATACTTTTTTGAGTCGGTATTATGCCATCTTTTAATTACCTAATTTTTAAAGGAAGGTTTACTTCTTCCTAAAAATTACGTAATTAAATCATCATATAGAAATGGCATTTTTATAAAGATACAAAACTATAAATAGAAAAAAAAACAAATATGTCTAATCATATACCCTAAAATTAAAAAAAATTGTAAAAAATTAAATCATGCTCAAAAAGAGGCCACTAAAAATTATGAAATAAATTTCACAATAACTACAAGGTGATTGAGAATTGTTACGAATTCTATGGACAACACATCGAACAGAAGTGCACTCTCTAAAACAACTGTTCAACGTCTTCGGCATCCCAACATTTTTCTCCACGACAATCGAAGACAATCTTCTATTCTTCTCCTTCTCATTCACGACGACTTAGCAAACGTTTTGTGATCCACGCATTATTCTAGTTGGCCTCCTTTTGCTCTATGAGACGTCTTACAGCATTGCTTCATCTGACGTAGTTTCTTGTAAGACCTACAAAGTTTTTTCCTATCATTCTAATTCAAGCGGCGCTCAAGGCCCTTGCATCAGTTAGGACCAAGTCAATACTAGTACAAAACTATAAACAGGCTTTCTGTGAACTTGGCTCATCCAACTTCTCTGGGTGCCTGGACACAGTAACATTGAGGGTAAGGAGCGGGGAGATGCTCTGGCCAGAAGGAGCTCTCAGCTGCCCCTACCGTGCCTAGAGCCGGCTCTCGGCTACCCTAGATCAAACACCAAGAAGTCAATAGATAACTAGACTCATTCTTACTACTCTGATTTCTGGGCCTCCTACACAGGACTCCGGCAAGCGAAGCTCCTTATTTCACAGGCCTCGCCGAAGCGAGCAGAACAAACCCTGCGACTAAGCAGGAAGCATCTCAGAACCGTGGTAGGTCTTTTGACTGGACATGGCTTTTTCAGAAAGCACCTGCACACTATAGGGGTGGTTAGCAACCCCGACTGCAAGTTCTGCGGGGATTAGGAAGAAACTACTATCCACGTCCTAACTTCCTGCTCTAGTCTTATGAGCTTGAGGTATTGGTTTTCCAGTGCTGGAGGAAATAAGAGATGCCTCCAAAGGAAGGATTTTGGCCTTTTGGTTAAAATCCGGACTGAATGGGGGAATCACTTAAGTCTCAAAAGTCAAGTCTCTCAAGTCTCAAGAGCGTAAAGAAAGATGGAGAAAATAGCAAGTCTGATATAGAACAATTAATAGTTCGAGGGAAACCAGGTAGTAAGCGACGAAGAAGACGCAATCAAAAACGTTAGTCAAGGAGTTGAAGGGAGAAAACAGATGATACTCTGTAGCAAATAGAGATTAAGCAAAAAAACTAGAATTATGCAAGGGTAACAATAGGTTCGTTAAGACGTTATAAATAAGGAGAACTGGATGATGCGATACACTGAAACTTTTTCAATCTTTTGCTAGAATCATTGGGTAGAAACTGGAGGAACTAGATCCTGTACTGGCTTTACAGGCACTTATTAGACTATGCTCCCCATAGACCTTTTAATAGATGAAAGGAGAAGATTTTATGAAAGGAAAGACGAAGGTACGCTACAAGCCAAGAAAGAGAAAAGAGATACCAGTCTGGAGAGATGGCAGGCGCAGTAATGGACACACTGGAAATAGTTCAATGGACACAAGTACTCACACCCGACGTAAAGAAATGGATCAAGTGCCGATATAGACGTATAGACTACTTTACAACTCAAGTGTTGACTGGACACAGATCTTTCAAGTTCATACACACAGGATAGGTAAAGCAGCGGAGGAAATATGTTCATACTGCGATCACAGAGACGAATGCATTAGATTGGAAGAATAATTCTAAACGAGAATAACAGCATGGAAGAAATGATGGAAAACAGTGAAAAATTAAGCTCGATGGAAAAGTACATCAGAAAAGTAATGCAATCAAAAGAATAGGAGAAGAGAGACATGCAAATGAGGCAGAATCTTGTTCATTCAGATGTATGCTGCAAAGCGATTCCGGGGTGTGAGAGTGAAGAGGTGGGGGTTTTTAGTGGGTAAATAATCCCTCATTAACACGGTCCGTGGTAGTGAATATTTTCAAGATTGAAGATTTTCCCTCACCAAAAAAAAAAGTTATTAGACCTAGGCCTCAATATTATTCGATGGTGACCGGATGTGAATAATAATAATAATAATAAATAATAATATTTATTTGCAAAGCAAAGCAAAAACAAATACAAATACATTTCCAAAAAAGATGGTTACTATAATATATAAACAGCGTAAATATATGCGAGATACAATGATATATAGTATTATTCAATATTAATAATTATCGCAGTAAGAAAATCACACTATGGCAAATAAACAATTGCTACCCACAAAAAATAATTTGTACGTGGGTATAATTGCGTATCATTAATTAGTGTGTCTGCTTATTAAACATGTGTTAAAGATAGTTAGGGTATCTTTTACAGAAGAGTAAGGGTAGAAAATTATAAAGGCGAGGCGAAAGGAAATTATGACTTCTTTGGCCTATGGTCTTAGCAGAGGCAGGAATTTTTGCTTGCAAATTTGATTTAGCTCTTGTAGGATATGCATGAGTGAGTAACTGTAAATTATTTCTATTTCTATATTGATTGATGACGATGTGCAAGAGTTGCTTAACATCAAATAATCTGGATTCTGAGAATAACAAATCTGTTGAATATATTGCTGGTTTACTTAGCATTATTTTTATGAACCTCTTTTGTACTATTTCTAAACTGCTTAAATGAATATTTAAAGCACCACCCCATCCCAGAATGCCATACGAAAGCCTAGACTCCACTAGTGCATGGTATATTATTTTCATTTGTTTTACATCTAGTATTTTATTTAGAAACTTAAATTTATATAATATACTTCTGAGAGTAAATGTAACGGTATTTATATGTACATCCCATCTTAGAAATTTATCTATGTACACTCCCAAATATTTTGTGACGTCTGAGCCGTTTATTTCAATCAAACTGTTGTGTGCATTTATTTCTAGTTTGTTATAATCAGGTAAATTACTTCTATTGCAACTGAAAGGAACGTAATAACTTGTGATTAAGCAAGTCTATTATATTTTTTAAATCACTTTCTATGTTTCTTTTTAACTCTGTCCATGATGCCGACTCGTAGAAAATGGCAGTATCATCTGCAAAACTAATTATTTTTCCAGTACTATGAATGGTAAGTAAATTATTTATATAAATGATGAACAGAATTGGACCCAAAACAGTCCCTTGGGGAACACCATATTGCACAATTTTATGAGCGCTGACACTATTTTTAATTTTAACAAACTGTTTTCTGTCAGACAGGTAGCTGGTAAACAAATCATGTACTTTTCCTCTAATTCCAAAACATTCCAAGGCATCTAGCAGCTGGACATGACTGACAGTGTCGAACGCTTTGGCCAGATCTAAAAACACACAAAGTGAGGCTTTTCCTTTATCTAACGCCTGATAAATGTTTCCTGTAAGAGAAGAAATAGCACCCTCAGTGCATTTGCCCTCCCTGAACCCAAATTGCTTATTTGAAATTAAATTATATTTATTTAGATATTTTACTAGTCTTGATTTAATAATCTTTTCAAAAATTTTTGCTAGATTTGTGATCAAAGATATTGGTCGATAATTAGACACTAGTTTTCTGTCTCCGCTTTTAAACATTGGTTTTATAACCGCATTTTTAAACTCCGGAGGACAAATTCCCGTTTCAATAATTTTATTAATTAAGTAAGTCAGTGGCGGTGCTATTTCTTCCGACACCTCTTTCAGGGTCTCTGATTTGATTAAATCCAATCCTGGTGCTTTATTCACTTTTAGTGAGTTTATGGTGGAAATAATCTCTTTTTTGTCCACAGGTTCCAAGAAAAGAGAAAACTGTGTTGAATGTATTTTAGCAGGAGGAGATTGTGGTTTATGAATTTTTTTTGCCAAATTTTTGCCAACATCTGCGTAAAAATCATTAAAAACATTTGCCATTCCGAGATCATCAGATATAGGTTGATTTGCACTATTTAAGACTTCTTTAATATTAATATTTCTGTCTACTGAATTTATGGTTTTTACTGTATTCCATAGATTTTTTACACAATTTCTATTTTTATCTATCTGGTCCTTATAATATTTAGTTTTTGTGTTTTTGATTAGGACATTTAACCGGTTCCTATACATGATAAATTCATTTTTTAGTTCAACATTATTTGGATCTTTTTTATGACATTTATATAACTTCGATGCATTAGCAAATCCAGAGGGCTGGGAAGTGTGTACGCATTTGCCTAGCTAGGGATGGCAGGTGCAATGAAGACGGCGATCTTAAAAATCATGCTACACTTGTTGAAGCTTCTCAAATGAATAAAGTGATGGAGTGTGGTGAACTATCCAAGAGTGTAAAACTCTAGCTGTTAGATATGTATAAGTAAGCTAAGGGTCACACACTAATCATCAAATTGGTGAAAAGAAAATGGTGGAAACTACTTTTCTCCAAATTGACCTCGTGTGGCCGATCAACACAAATAGTCATCGAGGCCAGAAATGAATTTTTTGGAAGTACAAGAGAACTTTGAGCTGTTATCCACCGTCCTTCGTAGGTGATGTAAAGCAGTCGTTCCCTTGTCTATTAAATGTTAGGAAAGTAAAAGATTCCTAGTCTTCGACAGACAAAAGCTTCGGCAAAATTTCCAGGTTGGAGTAGCTTGTCTCCTGGCGTCGGTGCTAGGCCTTGTTTGCGGAAATAGGCCGACGTTAAATAAATAAAAAGTAAAAACAGAGGCCTTACTGGAAGCGATGAAGAAATATATTACCACATTTAGGGGCAGTGCAAGGCATCTGGGTGACTGAGATAAGAAATATTTGGTGCTGAGTCGCTTTTAGAGACAAGACGAGTTAAGCTGCTCGATTTGAAACATTAAGACTTTCATAAAGGGGCGAGGAAATTTGAAGAGAGGTTTGAAGAACTGAAAACATATTTTTAACTGACCTCAAAATCATTCTCTTCAAGTATTTGTATCCGCGTTACCTCATGTATGTATGTATTATGCATGTGCTTTCATTAAATCCTTAATTACTCGTCCAATTGAAATTTGTTTTCACTAATGTAGGTGGTATCAGCTAGGAAAGATAATAAGCCTTATATCCATCAAGACTACAAAGTAGAGAGGTATGCAGGAAAAAGGATGAATATTTTAAAAGGAGTTTTAAAAACTAACTACCATCCCCCTATCACCACCTCCACCCCACTACCGATGTGGGGTATCGTTTTATAGGTTTTTGGAGTAGAGGATTTCAAATATTATATTATTAAAGTTCCATAAGTAATTATTTCCACATACAAAATTTTTTCGTTGTGAATGACTTGGATAGAAAATCTGGATGTGGAGGTAGTGATTCCTTGGACAGTGGTTTTTATTTTTACACAGACTTCAATATTAGGTAATCAGATTCATTAACCGGGTGACTGTGAATGGGTGAAATTTTATTTCATAATTTTTAGTGGGACTTTTTTGAACATAAAAATATCAGATTGCTCCATAGATTTTGTAATCTATATTTTCCATTTCTAATATTTATTATTCTTGAAAGAAAATTCACAGCGTAACTTTATTTAATGGAGGAAATATTGCACAGTATGATGAAATTAAAATGCGCTGTTTAAATTTGTTTTGGCAAACTTCGTTTTCATGGTAAAATTATCTTAAGGCGCCTATTGAAGTCAAATTTGATGCTGTTAATAGAAATCTAAAAAATGTGTCAGTTTTTGAACTTTAGGAGTGTTTGAAGATATACTTACATAATTTGGATTTTTGAGTGGAACAGAAAAAGAAATTTCTTAGAGATGGATAAACTGAGAAAGATGAAGTATGCTATCTTATGATGCCTTATGTCTGATGCTTTTCCCAAACTTATTTAAAATACATAGTTAGTTACAGGTCGACCTAATAAAAACGTGTTAAAAATTATTTATATGTCATACAAAAAATTTTGAAAAAAAAGGACACCGCACGTTTTGTAGGCAAATTGGTGGCCGTCAAATTTGATAAATTTTTGATATATTATAGTTCAAAAAAGTCATTGATTTGATGGCAGTCTACAACCTGGGTTCGTTGTTCGTTTTCAGTTCTATTTGTCGCAGCGATCATTTTTTGGTCCCATTTTCTTCACAGTATAACGAAGTTTCATGAATGCTATACCTATTATTAATATCCAGATGATGCAGACGAGAGAAATTTGATTTCTCTGGTCGATTATCGCTATTTTTTACCCTGACTTCAAATAGAAAGTATTTATCGTAAGAAGCAAAGTCAATAGTTTTCTAGTTGAGTGAGAAAAGTGAAAGAAATTACTTTGCTTTCTGTTTCCCCTTGAGTTCGCTTCTGTAAATTAGGTGCATTTTTTTGATGTCCAAATACACCCGTAGATGCAAAAAATAGCGGCTGAGAATAATTTCCTATTTAAATTCTAGGATTGGCTTAATTGAGGCAACCTGAAGGGCGGTTAAAAACATTTTCAAACATTATTTGTTCCATTAGAAAATGTAAAAAAAATAAACGTTCCAAATGCACCTTTCAGGGCCTTCCGAAGTAAATATCATAGACACAACATGGTAATCTTTCAGAAACCATAATTTATGAATATTTTTTGAACAGAGTTTAATATGTTAGGGGCAAGCAACGAAAATTTGTAACGTTTGAGTTTAGTGTAATATTAATTGAAAACTAGAATAGATAATAAAAAATAATAAAATAAGATTAAAGACTGGTTTTGTGACGCAACAGTGAGGAAGCAAAACCGCAAAAATGTAGTTACGTAGTACGTACGCGTCTCACGCATTTCATATTAGGCTGGTGTTCAGAATTTGAACGGCCATTCACATTTAAATGAGGTCTATTTCACAGGCAAATAAATTCTCTAGAAATGACAAAGGCTAGGAGGGTTGATATATAAATTCTCCAAGTTCGAGCCGCATAGTTAAAAAGCCAGATCGGAGATAAGATAATAAGTGAACAAATTTTATAATTAGATGGCGTATCTGAAATTAAATTATGAGATTAAAACACATTTGATCTCAATGGATTGGAACTGTCTTACTTATTCAAATATAAATTATGTATTGAGTTTTAAGTTTGAAAATAAAATCGAACAAATAGGTAGAGTCATTTTGTAAAATGCATCAATGATTATACTATATTAAACTGAACAAATGTACAGAACGTTATTTGAAATCACTGAAACGTGCAAACTGGTGCAACTACGAATAAAAACAATATGAAAACCTTATATAAAAACTGGCTCAGAAAATACCTACTTTTCAAGATTTACTTGGTTAAAATAACCTTTTTGGAACATAGTAGCAATGTGGAAGCGACGTTCATAGTAGAGTGCTCTCGGTGTCCAGATATACGCATAAAAATAAGTTCTGTGGGGGTTTCGTTATAAAGCTGAATTTGATATAAAATTAATGATGATATACTGATGTTTCAAAATCTCAAAGCCGTCAAAAAATGTCCTACTCAAAAGATCATTATAATCAAAAAACGAGTTATTTCTTAGTGAATTAGGTGTTTTGATATTTCTACTTTTGAGTAATAGCAAATCCTTTTAACCATGAATAGAACTAGTCAAAATAAGTAAATTTTCGAACAGACCACCTCGAGAAATCATGCCTGCTCCCCCTGCCCCCCCTCAAATGGGCTGCCCGTATCTGCCTATATATATATATATTTTTTTTTTCTCAAAAAACGGTACGAGCTAGAGGAATGATCTTGGCGCTATTCGATAGAGTATAAAATTTTGCATAAAACCCTCCATTTGCTTTTTGCTATTTTCTTTTTTTTAAGGCCCCACAGCAAAAAAAGGGTGAGAAGCCTTCCAACAACGACACATGTTTGGCTATACCTCTAAAACGGCCCAATAAATCAAAATTCTACAAGATATAAAAAATAAAGACCATTATTTTTTCTATCGACTGGTATATTATTTGTATATGTTATTTGTTTATATAAAGCCGTCAGTGGCGTACAACGAGAAAGATGCACATGTGCATAATGAATTTATTTAAAATAATTTATTATTGTTGTTAAAAACAATAATAATGTAATAATTTTGAACAGGTACAATCAATATTTTCGCAGTTTGTAACAACAATAATAAATTATTTTAAATTAATTCATTATGCACATGCGCATCTTTCTCTTTGTACCCCACTGACGGCTTTATATCAACAAGTAACATAACAAATAATATACAATCGATAGAAAAAATAATGGTCTTTATTTTCTATATCTAGAATTTTGATTTATTGGTCCGTTTTAGTTTAAACATTTTTTAGAGGTATAGCCAAACATGTGTCGTTGTTGGAAGGCTCCTCACTCTTTTTTTTTTTGCTGTGGGGCCTTAAAAAAAAGAAAATAGCAAAAAGCAAATGGAGGGTCTTATGTAAAATTTTATACTCTATCGAATGGCGTCAAGATCATTCCTCTAGCTCCTACCGTTTTTGAGAAAAAATATATATATAGGCAGATACAGGCAGCTTCTTTGAAGGGGGGGCAGGGGGAGCAGGCATGATTTCTTGAGGTGGATCTTTCGAAAATCTACTTATTTTGACTGGTTCTATTCATGGATAAAAGTATTTGCTATTACTCAAAAGTAGAAATATGAAAACACCTGATTCACTAATATAAGAAATAACTCGTTTTTTGATTATAATGACCTTTTGAGTAGGACATTTTTTGACGGCTTTGAGATTTTGAAACATCAGTATATCATCATTAATTTTATATCAATTCAGCTTGTATCAACGAAACTCCCACGGAAGTCACAATAAGCGTATTGATGCAGTCTACTATCAGCTGTTAAAACTCTTATCGTCTTTAATGCCCTAATTGTTTACAAAACCCAAGACTACTTCTAATTTATTAAACTGTATTCTATAATCCTAGATTTAATTCAAATTATTGTTTCAGAAATTCTCCGAACTCGCTGACAAGAGGGGATATTCTTAAAAATAGTAAAAATGATAATCCGAATAGTTTATCGAGTTAAGACTTGTGCGATGTTTTTATTTAACAAATTAGGCGCAGAAATATGGTTTATAGTAAATAATTTTATTAGTTTGATTTTTTTCAGAAAATGATAACGGGACAAAAAGAAAGAGGAGGAAATTTTGCATAAAGATGTATTTATCATTTTTTTTCATTTGAGCAAAACTATCGGAGCTAGAAATATTGCCATTAACGCTCGGAACGGAGCTCAGCGACACAGTATTCCTGCGCGCTTCGACAAGTGTGAGCCATTAATTGGTGCACATAAATTCGTTTTCCAAAAAGCATTTTTAATTATTGATATGAAATGTATTGCTTATTTTAGTTAAACAGCTGTCATTCTTATAATATTTTTCATAATTTCCCTCGTATTATAGGATCGTACTTTCAAAACACTAAGTTAGAAGATGTATGAAGTGAAAAGAATTGTAAAAATTTATTTTGCATAATACAGCCCTTTGAAAGAAATCAAATTTTGTAAAATTAATTTCTGCCTTTCAAGCCTGACTTCAATTGTATATTTTCCCGTTTAAATACCTCGGATAAATGATGCATCCGCATTTACAGTTCAATGTTGACTTCATTTAGTAAATAAAACCTTGTTCACTCAGCAGTATGCTTGTACGTGCATTTAAATGGTATTGAACCAAAACAATAATTTAAAATATTATTATGCAAGCTAGTTATGAATTATTTCTATTTTTACAATTCTATATTAATAAATAAAATCAGAAATTAGGTTTGACTCCCCCGCCCGTTGAAAGCTGGTCCCCAGCTTTTAAAAATTCAAATTTATAAGTTAATGTTGCCTAATCTAATATAATTGAGCCTTTGAGAGTTCCAAAACACTTAAAGTTTTTCAAGCACACACCCATTAAGTTTTGGATCACATTGTCACTGATGTCACTGATCCTCCTTGCTAACTCAACCCTAATCTGTAGCAGTTGATCCTCGGTAGACTTGACTCCATACATGGAATTGCGTTGCTAGACGCCTAAGAGGTGAAGCAGTGCCAGGATTATGGCTGGGTGGCACCGGGTTTAAGGGTATCTTTTTTATGGAATTTGACTATGACGAAAAAGAAAGAGAAGTACATTATTAACCTTTAAAACCAACCAAGAAATCTAGCATTTTTTAGGAAAGGACATTGAAATATACGGCAAAAAATATGGAAGTTGCCAGATGAAAAAGTTGGGATGTTTTGTGCAGCAGAGGTAGTCTTGCAGTCATCAAAACAGTCTGCTATGGTCTGACCTCTCCAGGTGTCACAACCCAACTACATTTTTCCATCATATTGTCCCCATCTTGTGACAAATGATTCCTTAGGGGTGATTTTCAGCTGCTTGTGGTACTTCGCCGACTAGCTGGTGTGTCAAACCTAATTTTTGATTTAATTTATTAATATAGAATCGTAAAAATAGAAATAATTTATATCTAGCTTGCATAATAATATTTTAAATTATTGTCTTGGTTCAATACCACTTAAATGCACATAAAAGCATACTGTTGAGTTAACAAGATTTTATTTGGTAAATGAAGTCAACATTGAACTGTTAATGCGGATGCATCATTTATCCGAGGTATTTAAACAGGAAAATGAACAATGATCGACGGCTCTAAGTAGGCACGAGGAGTGCGTCTAGGTGGACACCCGGACACTGGGGTGTCTAGACACAGGCCGATGCCCGTTGAGAGCGTACTGGGTTTGTACCCTAGGTTTAACAATGATTGTGATATTGTAGTGTATTGTTATTGTTCTATTGTTGTTATCAAATCAATATTGTTTTGCCGAAATGCAGTGGAGTTAATCCACTGTTTTAGTCCAGGTATTCCTAATTTACAGTTTGAGCACGTTTTAAGCGTGACAATATTATCAAAAAAGTTGAGTTATTTAGCAAATAATTACAAATGTTTTGGAAGCGATCATCAGGAAAACGTAAAATATTTAAAAAAAAACATGCAGAATGGTTAATCTCTAGCTTGTTGTATGTGAAGAGATTCCAATGGATGTATTGAGTACATCTAAAGTAAGCGAGGCAAGAAATAAACATTTCCGGAGTTTCAGGGAACATGATACTATATCTCGAATAAAAACTAACGAAAATTTATTAAATATATTGTTAGTAACTTCAAATCCTTAGTTTCTATCAGAATTGCATTAGGAAAGTAAGAAAAATACAACTCCTCTGGAAGTTCTTGAAAGTTGTACTTAAATGTTGTTTGAAGTATTGTTTGTACTATTAATTTGGATATTAAATGTGGTAGTTACTAGTTTTCAATAAAAAATAAATATGCTTTCTGATTTTGTAGACAAATTCTATTATTTCGTTTAAAAGTATTGATAATAAAATTTAATGAGTACACTTAGATGATTAGTAAATAAATATTTCCCTTCAACCAAAAATTTATTTTTGGCGAGCTGCGATCCTATTCTGGCTCACTGTGGCGCCGTCCAAAACTACTTTCCAGCATCGTAATAATTCTTGGACCACGTCATCCGGAGAGAGGACAATATGGAACGACTAATAGTTCAGGCAAAACAAATTGTAAACTGCGGGGAAACTGCCCTCTTACCAAGGAGCTGATGAGAAAGAGCTGACAAGTACTTAACAAGCAACCGCGACAGGTGCGTGATGCTACCAAGCGGACCATACAGCAAAAGAAGGCCAACTAGAATAACGCATAGGTCATAAAACCCATGTAAAAGCGTTACGAGTGAGATGAAGAAGAAAAATAAATAAAATTTTACGCTACCTTATGAGACATTGCTAAAACTCACGTAAACGGTGCGCGAGGAAGAGTAGATATAATGTTTACATCTAGTTTAAATTTTATGTTTGTCAATGAAAGAAACTATGGGACTTAACGAAGAAAATAAATAAAGAAATACCTACCGTTGGCGCTGGCCCATCAAATCTTTATGTCAACGTAAAATTTTTAAGATTAATGTGCCCCAGTTTAAGCTCTTAAGACAACGTAGGCTTTATTTGCGAGCTAAATTACTGCGGTTAAAAATTTTATAGGATTAATTCTATCGACACTGAAGTTACGCACTTGAAAAAATGGAAATTTAGCTCTACATCGCGAGGAACGATTTTATGATATATTAAGTTAAGATAATTCATGCATTGGGATTAGAGAGGAAAAGGTTTATGTGTGCATACTGAAAAGCTATATAAGGTGCTTTGAAAGTAAAAATATTTATAGATCATAATCCATATGTTTAGTTACGATAGACTTGTAACACAGTGAATTCATTTTATATGCCAACATCGTATCGATTGGTGTACAGTGTTTAATTCAATGAATTCTCTTTACTTTTAATGTTTCGACAAATATCCTCATAAAAAATCGTAATGCTGTGATTCCTTCAAAAAGTCTGACCGATCAGATCCAAATAATGTGTTAAACTTTGTTCTTGTGAGAGTCATTTAACCAATTTTTGTTTTGTTTATTTGTTTGTTCCTTTAGAACTAGCAAAGAAAAAACATACATGTGGGTCGAATTTTTTAAAATTTTGTGAAGTCGGTTTAAAAAAGAGAGCACTGTAGATATATCGAGATGAAACTTCTTACTGTCTCATCAATTGATAATGGAACTATTAGCTTCTTTTAGTGGAGTATTTTTAGAGAAACCTGGCCAAAAGCCGTGTTTTAAAGTTTTATCGCTTAATTGTATGAGATAATCAATGCGTAGAGCATTGTTACTTTCCATTCATTTATTTACTTTGATGGCTGCTGAAGTCTGAATTGACATCTTCATACTGAATCTCTTTTATAGTTTTTAGTACAGTACCTAGAGGTAAAAAATATGAAAAACTTTGGATTAATGTCATATTGAACGGATTTCGTTAATTTTTGGCATTATAATAGTAAATGCTTCACAGAAAAGTTTCTATATTGTGCGGGGGTTTGCTAATTTATAGGGGGTGGCACTTAAAAAATATATATATTTATTGGAGCTGAAGTAGAATCAAATTTTAAGAAGGAAAGGTTCTATACAATTTTTTACATAAATTGATAGTTTTTAAGTTATAACGACTTCAAAATTGCGATTTTAGCTTAAAAAAAGGTATTTCCAAACGGCTTTCGTCAAGTATCTCGAAAAGTATTACTTTATCGAAAAAATATTACAGACCAATTACAGAAAGTACAAACTGGGAATTAATTATATATTTTTTTATTGATGTAGGATTAATAATTTTGGAGATATTTAAGTTTACATTTGGCATCCAAATGTTCATAAGATAATTATTTAGAGTGAGAGTTAAATATTTCAGAAACTGTGACACCTATGTCAAGGATGCTAATAGGTAGAATAATAGGTTATTAATTAAGCTTTCAACTATTTTTTTTATTTGTTTCCGTAGCATAAAAAATAAAGAAGTTATGACCGAAGCAATGTGCGTCCCCACATTTTTTTAATAGCAACGTCGCCATTTTGTTACTGTAATTAGCCAGTAATTAAAAAAAAAGGAATTTAAAACACTATTTCTCGTTAATATATAGCATGACGTAGATGTTCAAATTTTTTGGTTTGTATACAGACAGCACTTGCTTTAGAAAAAAAAAAAACAGTTTAAACTATAAAGGTATTTTCGATAAATGTATTTTCTTTTTCCTTTTCCAAATATCTCAATAAATATTAGTTTTATTGAAAAATGGGTAGAGATCAAAAATCATTATCATAAACTGATAATGAATTTCGCTTGTTTATTTATTTACATAGATTTAATAGTTTCGGAGATATGAAAGTTTACAAATGGCGTCCGAACATTTATAAGAAGAAAAATGCAGTTTAAATGGTAAATATCTCAAAAATTGTGATACCTACGTCACGCATGCTAAGAAATGAAATTAAAGACAATTAATTGCGCTTTCAAATTATTTTTTACTCGTTCCTGTAGCATAAGAAATAAAGAAGTTATGACGGAAAAATGTGCGTATTTATATTTTTTTATATAAAAAGGTCGCCATTTTGTTACTCTTACTAGCCAGTAATTTAAAAAAATTATCTCAAATGCAGTTTTTCGTTAATATGTAGCATTACCAAGATGCACATTTTTTTTGCTCATTTAAAGCACTTGCTTTAGAAAAAAATGCATTTTAAACTTTAAAGGTAATTTCGAAACACTTGGATACAAAATATAAACTTAAATATCTCCAAAATTATTAATCCTACATCAATAAACAAAAAATATAATTAATTCCTAGTTTGCACTTTCTGTAATTGGTCTGTAACATTTTTTCGATAAAGTAATACTTTTCGAGATACTTGACGAAAGTCGTTTGGAGATACCTTTTTTTAAGGTAAAATCGCAATTTTGAAGTCGTTATAAATATCAGTTTATGTGAAAAATTGCATAGAACCTTTTCTTCTTAAAATTTGATTCTATTTCAACTTCAATAAATATATATATTTTTAGAGTGCCACCCCCTGAAAGGGGGTTGCATATACCCCCTATAAATTAGCAAGCCCCCGCATAATATAGAAACTTTTCTGTGAAGCATTTACTATTATACTACCAAAAATGAACGAAATCCGTTCAATATGACATTATTCCGAAGTTAAAACCTCTAGTTACGGTACTATTTGTAAATGTCAGGAGAGTATATTAAAATGTTATCTATGTTTTTTAGTATTCGAGGAATATTCTATAAAATTGTGACAGTATGGTACCGCTTGTAAGTACCTACCTGTTTTACAATAAATTAAATTTAATATTAGTGTTACTGATATCTCATCTATACGTTTTTAATCAACTACAAAAAATTTAGAAAAGCAAATTCTCAATTCGACTTGTAAATATGATATTTTTTATGTAAGTACAATCATTACTCTTGGTTAATTTTAGTTATTTACGTAACCAGTTATGAAAAGAGTAATTTTACATGATGAAAGTAATATATATCAAAAAAAGCGAGCGAAGCGAGCGAGTTTTGCAAATTACATGAGTCAAGTAAAATTACTGTTTTCCTAACATGTTAAGTACAAAATTTTATCTAATTCCGCTCTAAATTATAAAAGAAATGACAATTTATTTTGCGGTCCCCATCATAGCTACGCTTGTAGCTTGTAGCTGTACAAATAAGTTCTGTGTTTATCGCTTTACCTAAGCATTACTATGGATTGACATTTATATATAAACAAACTTTATCTACTCTTATTAGGTTATATACTAATTAATGAACTGATTTTGATCAATTAATAGTATCCATAAACAAACAGCGTGAGTTATAATGCGTGAGTTATTATAACTCACTAGGTACAGAGCCAATCACCTTTATCTTCATGCCTAGCCTGTCCAATCGACGTAACGCGCAACGCACGAAGGTGGAGCCAGGGAGGTAGTGACAGATTATTCGCGTTAACATCTATAAAGATTTTCTGAAATGTCACAAAATGCTACTTTTGATTCGTTCGTGCCGAGCCGAATTTTCGAATTTCGCCGTGCAATTTACGATCAGGTTTATCTGGAAGACTTCCTTTTTGCGTCGCGACATCGTACGGCCGTCCCAATGGTGTTTTTCGAAAAATATGAACGTGCCAAGTTGCATGTTTTTTCAATTTTTTCGACTCCGAAATGTAAGCTATTTTTTGTTATTTTTCGCAGATATCTCCGAAACGGTGGGAGTTAGCTCGGAATAAAAAAAACAAGGTCAAATGAGTATTTTCTATTACGTATCTTCGCTACTATCAGAATTTTGATGTTTTTTTTTCGTTTCGGAGATAACTACTGAAATGTTGGCCATATACGGCAAAAAATCGCAAATTTTGAGCTTCTACTGTTGGCAACTTTTTAATCTTGGCTCCTACGCCAAAAGGCTACTCTAGTTAACTTAAATAGAATTGAATTTTCTAAAACTGCTTTTTTTATTTTTTGAATTCCGACAAAAATGAAGGAATTAGAGGGGGCGGGATTTGGGGCTTTTTTTTTCGGTAAAATTTATCCATTTTGTCACCGTAATTAATCGGTAATTAACGGAAATCGGTCACATGTACTACTTTGACGCTCCGTTAATCTTGGCCCTTCGAAACAAAGATTTCTGAGAAAAATTATTTTTTTAAGATTTACATATACTCTATAGGAAAACGTGTAATTTCCTACATTTCCTCGAATATCTCGATAATTATCGTTTTTTTTTCGAAAAATTTGTAGATAGCTTATGTAAAGAGAATTGATTGAGCTTACCGACGCTTTTTTAATCTTTTCTCTAACATAAAAAACAAGACTTTTGATCGAATATGCGCTCCGGGCTATTGCAGTTCGCGGAGAAGTTTTGCATTTTCCGCCGCGTAATATTAATCAAAGCTGATTTTTTGTCTACAAGCAACTTATGCACTATTTCGATTAAAAAGCCGATCAAATGTTTCGTTTCTGCGAAGAGTATAATAAGGCATATGAATAAATTTTTGATTAATAGTTATAAAAATGGAATAATATACAGGGTGTTAAATTTGAAAATCAAAAGTTAGTGTGACTTCCGATGCAACCGGAAGTGGAAAAAAATCATTTATATGTTAAAAAGTGACGTTTATTAAGTAAGTTGCAAATTTCAATAGTTTATCTTTAAAACTAAAGGAAAAAAGTGTGTACCATATACACGCGGTATATGTATGGCTTATTGTAGTAGTCCATTTAAAACGAACGAAAGTCAATTCTTACTTATTATACTCTTCGCAAAAACGAAGAGTATATTGTATTTGATCGGCACATTTCTAAAATCGTAAATATCGCTCGTAGAGAAAAAATTTTCATATCATTGTGTTAGTGAACGAATTCTAAACAACTTTCAAACTGTCCGTCTGTCCGTCTGTCCGTCTGTCCGTCTATCCGTCTGTCCGTCCGTCCGTCACGTTTCTTGTAAGCATGATAACTTAAGAAAGAAAAATCCGATTATATCGAAATTTAGAAAGTAAGTTAGTGTTAGCTAGAGGAAGAACCCTATTGTTTTTGAAGAAAATCGATCAGTAATTAAAAAAGTTATTAATTATTTAATTAAAAAAAATATTCTCTTAATTTTTGTCGCTTGTACTAAAATGGAAATCTTGCGAAATATTATTTCCATAATATATTTTTTTTTGTTTATGAATTTTACTAATATATATTTCATAGAAGTACGAGTTGAAATACCTATGTATGATTGTTGAAAGATATATATCACAGACAATCAGTTTTTGTAGCAATAGCTGGTGGCGCAGCGGCTAAAGCTTTGCGTTGTGATGTTGTTTGTAAGTGTTAACACATACTTAACACTTACAAACAACATCGCAACAGCCGCCGAGCTGGAAAATGCTGTAGGTGAGTTCACAAGGGTACTGCAGGACGCCAAACAGAGTGTTGCAACTACTATAACTATAAGTCCATACAAAGACCGACTCGACGCAGCGGTCATACAGGATATCCATGAAAAGAACCGACTAACACGACTTTGGCAGCGAAATCGCAATGTCGACGCCAAGGCCGAGATGGGTAGACTGCAACGGCAGATCAGGACCGCCATCAACACTGCAAAAAACCGGAAATGGCGGGATAGGCTGGAAGCACTGAATCCTCAGGACAACTCGTGGAAACTGTCGAAGGCAATGAAAAATACGTGGGAAGCCATACCCGCCTTGACAAAACCAAACGGACAGACGGCTATGACAGACTCGCAGAAGGCGAATGACTTAGCTGACCATTTTCAGAACATACACAACGTACTGATACCGAACAATGTTGAACACGACCGCATCGAAAATGACATTAACGAACTAATTGGCCATGACGTCCAATTGACACGAAGAGAATTTCTAAAAGTCATGGCCAAGCCCTCGGAGGTAGCCAAGGTCATACAGACTTTACCTAACAACAAAGCCCCGGGTTCAGACGGTATCAAATATAAGCTACTCAAACATCTCCCGAGGAAAGGTATTGTACAGTTGACGTACATTGTCAACGCGATCCTGCGACTGCAACACTGGCCCAACCAGTAGAAATGCGCTGTGGTCGTGCCAATCCTGAAGCAGAACAAGAACGCGAAGCTCGCTGGCAGTTACCGACCAATCTCGCTGCTGTCGGCGATCTCCAAGTTGATTGAGAAGGTCATTCTGATCAGGCTAGAGTCTGCTCAGGATGAACTCCACATTGACGATGAGTACCAATTCGGCTTCAGGCGGTGCAGGGGCACTGTGCAGCAGGTCGCCAGGATCGTGAATGACGTCAAGGTTCAATGCAACCTCGGGAAGAGCACCGTCATGGTGCTCCTCGATGTTGAGAAAGCCTTCGATACCGTGTGGATCTCCGGGCTGCTTCACAAACTAAACGCACTGGACTTTCCGAGGCACATAACCAAACTTGTTCACTCTTTCCTGTCAGATAGATCGCTGCAGGTCAGAGTGAATAATAAACTATCAACTCGGCGGGCGCCCCCCAGGGGTCTTGCATGTCACCAAAACTGTACAAATTGTACATCTCCGACTTCCTGGAGTTCCCGAATACGAACCTTGCCAAGTACGCCGATGACACGGCCATGTATGCACATTCGCACGATGCACAAGCGGCTAACATGCTGCTGAAAGCACACATGGCCCATGTCACGGCGTATTACGACAAGTGGAAGATTCGGATCAACGCCGAGAAGTCCGAGTCGATCCTCTTCACGCGCCGGTTCACAGAGAACCGCATATTAACACCAATTTCGATCGGGGGACAACAAATTCCAATCAAACGGTGCGTGAAGTATCTGGGGGTTAACTTGGACAAGCGACTGACGTTTAACATACATATTAACGAAACAATACGCAAGGTCTACTCCATGTCCAGGAGTCTGTACCCGCTTCTGGTCAGGGGTAGCAGACTTAACAGGACAAATAAGAAACTGTTGTACACGATGGTGATCAGGCCGGCCATCACATACACGGCGCCGGTATGGTGCAGCATTCCGGCCACGACAATGCGAAAACTTCGAGTTCTCGAACATAAATTTATGCGCCTCATTTCTGATTCCGGCAGATACACCTCCCTCAGAGATCTATACGCTCGATGTCACGACATAACCCCACTAGCGGATTACGTCCAAGAAATCTCCCAAAAATTCTACAACTTCAAACTGGGCGATAGTCCGCTAACCAACAACATAACCCAAATCAGAATGCATAATGCCCCACTCCAGATCAAACACCCCCTACCATATCAGGCGTTGCCCATCTTCCGTCAACCTCTTCCCTAGCCATACTTTCCTATACCACAACCTACCATTTCCCCACTTTTGATCTTTCCTCAACTTTATCTTTCCAATCATTTCTATTCTCTTTCTTTATGTTCTATTTTTGTTCTCTTTTTTATTATATTCGTCCTCTTTTTTCATCAAAAATTCCCTTTTGGCCGATATCCTTTCTAAAAAAATTCAAACATTTTAAACCCTATCCTTTTTCCACCACATTTTCCTGGCATCAGGGAGACCACTAGGTCGGCAGTTCTCGTACGGGTTTTTTCGTTTAGCTTTTCACCCGAGTCAACAGCCCAAATTTATTCAGTGCTACAACCAGTGAGTATTTTCTAAGTTTTATATGAATTAGTTTTAGGTCCATGTGGACAGCATTTTTTAATTTTATTGTTAATTTTTAAATCCGCCACAGGCGGATAGGAGTTTTAACATTGTCTTATTAATTATCGTTTAGCCAAACCGGACCTGCCTCGTCCAACTCTACATTCACCACGGCGCTACGCGCCGTATTTGTCTGGTTGGCTCCGGGCCACGTTTCGGGGGAGGCGCATTTTGTAAAATTTTAATTTTTAAATAAATATTTCTTGCTTGCTTCTTGCTTGCTTCTTGCTTGCTTTGCGTTGCAATCCAAAGGTCCCGTGTTCGAATCTCACACAGGTTGGATATTTCTTTTTCATTATTTTTTTCATATAATTTTTTTCACAACAAAAATGGTATCACAAAATTTAGGATGTCCAAAAACTAACATTATTTACAAAAAAACTGCGAATGTGTAAAAATTATATATAAAATGCTCAGTAAATTGGCGAAGAGTACGTTTTTAGCTTGTTTTTATTGTCATCTTCTGCACCATCAATAATAATTATTGCAAATTCAAATAATTTATATTTAAAAGTGGATTCTCAGTCCATCGCAAACCTTTAAGATTTTGATTGATATAGGGAACAAGAAGTTTCACTCCCGCAAAACTCAACTATCAAAATGGACCAAACTTCGTCAATATTTATAAGAAACTGAATATTTTATAAGGCGATGGACCCGCTTTTTGGTGTACTTTGCTATGCATGTCAATGTTTTTTGGAATCATCATTAAATATTTAGCTGATGGGTATATACATAATACTTTTTAAGCTGATCCAAATGTTCACTTTACTTTAAGTCTGTTTAATACATTTAGAGTTAGTTATGGAATGTACTGATAATGAATAGGTGAGTAAACCCTTCAAATGAAGGATCAGTCAGTCTTGACAAAGCTCTTGCAATTCTGAAATCAGGTTATAAGGTTCTTTAAATGGGTAGAAACTATAATTTTAAAAGCGAATCTTGTGAATTTTTTTACTTCCCTCGCTTGCCGAAGTTGTAAGTATTGTAATCGTGAAAAGTCACTCTCTGAAATGTTTTCCAATTTTCACATTTCCGAATACGCAGATTACGAAGATTAAAGTCTTTCAATTAAATCCAGTCAGTCAGTCTGTATGTCTGTTGAATCTAGATCTACAAAACTAGTTAACGGAGAAGAACATTATGCGATAGGTAGTTAACGTTATTGCCAACGCAGAAATGAGCTACACTTTTTTAAAATAATATACAGGGTGTACATTCTAAAAGAATAACTTATGAAAAAAATGTGATAGAGGACAATAATATTTGGCATGTAACTAACATATAGCATATAGTATATGCATATAGAATAGAAGTAGAGGTTTTAACTTCGGAATAATGTCATATGAAATGGATTTCGTTCATTTTTGGCAACTTAATAGTAAATACATCAAAGAAAAGTTTCTATATTATGCGGCGGCTTGCTAATTTATAGGGGTTGGATGCCACCCCATTTGAGGGGATGGTAACTAAATAAGAATTAAAAACATTGTAGCTGAAATAAAATAAAATTTTGAGAAGAAAAGGCTCTATGCAACTTTTCATCAAAATTGATAGTCTTTAATTTATAATGACTTGAAAATTGGGATTTTGGCTTAAAAAAAAACAATATTCGTCAAATAACTCGAAAAGTATTACATCGAGCGAAAACATGCTGGAGACAAAAAAGACATGCTAAATTGAGGATGAATCATTTTTTTCTTATTTCTGTAGAGTTAATGATTTCGGAGATCTAGAAGTATAAAGGTGGCACGGCGTCCGAACGTCTGCGCCTGCGTCTGGAAGCCGAAGTATTTAGTTTAAATGTTGAGTACCTCAGAAACTTTGGCACTTACGTCAAAAGAGATAAGAACCAAAATGAAAGACTATTAATTAGTCTTTCAATTTTTTATAGCATAAAAAACAAAGAAGTTATGACAGAAACAATGTACTTTTTCAATTTTTTTTTAATAAAAACGTCGCCATTTTATCAATGTAAGTAGTCAGCAACTAAAAAAAAAAAAAATAAATTCCCGTATACTGTTTTTCGTTAATATATAGTATGACCTAGAAGCTCAAATTTAGAAAAAAAAATGCATTTTAAACTGTAAAGGAATTTGAGAAAAAACGTAACATTTTGGGTTCTCTGCAAGTATCTCAATAAATATTTTTACTCGTATTTTTATATATTTGTGAACGGTAGATAGTTTCGAAGATATTTAATTTTATCCATCCATCCGACCGTTTTTAGGAAGTATTTAGTATTTAGTATTTAAATGTTGAATATCTTAGAAACTGTGACACTTCCATAAAAAATTCTGAGGAACAAAATTAAAGACAGTCAATTTTTAAAATGACTTTTTGTTTGTTTCTACATGACAAAAAATAAAGAAGTTCTGGCCGATTTAATGTGCGTTTTCACATTTTTTTTAACAAAATGTCGCCATTTTCTTATTGTTATTGCTCCTTAATTAATTTTTCTTTCAAAAATGCTGTGCCGGTAAGTAACAATAATGATAATTTAGCTACAAACTTATTATCTTTTCCTTACGTGTCTATTATTATATCTATGACTAATCTTTAGCAGTATATAAATATATTCACAATATTTTGTCCTTTTTCATTTTTTAACTACGCGGTTTCGATTTAAAAGAAAATCAAAATTATATTAGAGAAGCTAAAACCTCATAAAGCAATCTGTTAAACGCATTTCCATTCAATGTCATTTTTATTAATTTTATTCATCAGAAGAATAACATATCAGATCGACATCCTGCGTGACATATTTCCAATGTAAAACTATTCCCATCGAAACGAGTGATTAATTAATTCATTTCCCACGGCAATTATTACAGATTTAACAAATTTCCGCATTCAAAATTAATGAATGAATTCTGATCAGGTGAGTTATGTGCGAAAAGGCATTAATCCATACGAGATCATTGGCAATAACCCCTGTGAGCCAACCCTCTATTATCCTTGTAACGAGTTCGCGTAACTTTGACCCAGATATTCATTCGGGAAAAGAATGAGATAAAAATCACCGTCTGGCCTTTAACTTTCCCTTCTCAGAAAATATCATCATTCATTTAGACGTATCCTTCCTCACGCAACAGTAGCTTGGTAAATGTTTAACGCCTTAACAGTCGATTGAAGATTTTTGTCGCCACTTATTATCATAAAATTAACAGCATTAATAACGAAATAATTTTGTATACGATGAAATACTTCATACATGTTGTTATTATCCAATCTATGAGAAATTATTCTTTATACTGTTTTTTATAATTATTTATTAATACTTTTAAATGTCATTACTAAATTTTCAGCTAATTGCTCTTCCAAACCAACTAGTTGTTGATTCATTGAATTTATAAGCTGTTCCATATCACCGTTATCTGCCAATCTTGCTCCACATAATCGTCTCAATAAAAATACTTTATTTGATACTGTACACTTCTCGTGATATGATTTTTAATTTTAACCAAGCTTCTCTTCTATCTTATACTTCCACAGTTGATAATTGGTTCCATTCAACTTGGTTATATTATATTTTGCATTATCCATTCTAACCAAATTTATTAATTCTATCAATTATGTTTTAAATATGTTATTAAGGTATTTAATGACTCTGTACTGGACCCGTAACCTGTTGTTATTATCCAATCTATGAGAAATTATTTTTTATACTGTTTTTATAAACATTTATTAATACTTTTAAATATCATTACAAATCATATATTATTATTATGACAACAACATTTATTTCATGTATATATACAATAGCCTACTCGATCCACATTGCAAATGCATCAACTTCCTTATTTTAAACGGCATGCTTTATTTCTTATACCGAATTCATTATTTTAAAGTAAGTATCAATATTATTTCCTATCTAAAAAACCAATAGATTTTGAGATATTTTGATTTTAATGAAAAACTAACCCGTTGTTGAAAATTATAGCCTTCTCTATGGTAAATTCGGATAACCAATTTTTCTCCCATATGTCTACGAGAAATGGAGCTTATGTGTGCTCAAACTACAAATTCCCCAAAATGTATGGGGTACCCAGAAAGTGAGGCCCAACTTCGACAACTTCGACCTCCATTAAATCGCTTATTTCAAATGAAACATACTGTATTTTATAATCCTATTCGCTTCCATCTTTTATTACCTTTAAACCTAAATTTAAATTCCCTATAGCTAAAATGTACGGTTATTGAGCTATTAAAAGTTATTTAGAAAAATGGTTAAATTAACATCAATATCGACAATAGTGTGTCATGGAGGAGGACACAGTAATTTATTACAATAATTTTGTAAAAGAATTATAGTGGATTTATTAAAGTTGTTTAAAGTTCTTCAGGGATGGGAAAAATCGATTTATTCGTAGGAAATTATTTTGATATACATAGGCGAACCTTTGAAATAGGCGATTTAATGGAGGTCGAAGTTGGACCGCCTTTTTTGGGCACCTTGTATAGTTCGCGGTAATAGAATTCGAAGCCGGCATACAAAATAAGGTATGCCATTTAAAATAAGGAAGATGATGTCAACTCTCGGTTGGTTATTTTCATTAAATAGATCACCGCTGAAAACCCCTCGTCCTAAATTTTCAGCCTCAAATTATGCTTGGTGATTTAAAGATTCTTAGATAATGAATCTGACGTTGAATCTTAAAAATTCAAAACGACGCATATTGCTTTTACTGCATAGAAGCTAAGTAAAGAAGGCCCTAAAAAGGGTGAAAAAAGGTTTTGAAAAAAAATTGAATCTCCTTCAAAAAGGGTCGCAAAAAATTCTGAGATAAAATTTCACCGTCGCACGGTGGCCCCAAAGTGACTTTATTTTCAAATCAGTCTGCAGGTCTTAATTCTTAAGCAATTGGATTTTTTAATGAAATCTTCATTTCTTAATTGCTTATGAATCTGTCAAGCCAGATTCTCGATTTTTGTCCTTGATTCTTCAAAATTTTCCAAAGAAATTTGAATTTTCATCAAATTTTTTTGAAAATTATAACGACACTTTGTTGGATTAATTCAAATTCCCCAATCAAGAGGTGTAATTACCTAGCTCCTGCTAGCTCATTGCAGGTCTGTGGGTTTTTTTTCGTTGCCGTTGTGAAGTTAATTTTTCAAGTTGTACTGGGCCTTTAGGATGCCAGCGTATTTTTAACTAAATTACCATTACCAAGAGAGAGAAAGAAAAATAATATATTCTTGAATACCATATGGAGTAAGAATAAACACACAATAAAAATTGAACAATATATTACATCAAAGTTAAAATTTACAATTTCTGTACAAAGATAAAAATAGATAATATATCATAAATATAAAAAATCAATGTGAATATGTGGTTAAATAGTTACAAAATTTTACGTTGATTGAATAAAAAAAATTACAAATTTGACTGGTTTTTTACAAAATTTCTTCTGACCAATTATTCAGAGACAGTACAATTTCCAAAATTCTTACGTAACTGGGTAAGCGGAATGTCACAGGATTAGGGGCTGGAAGCGCCGACGTCTCGGACTCTGAGGGACATATGTTGAGCTGGAATCTTTCTCCTTTTGGCTTGGAGTATGCTCAGTCCGCTCTCAACGGTGATGCTTCCCAAACCACCACATTCCTTCATACGACGGAATACGTGTACTGGGTCACTCCTTTTCGCTTGGTCCAAGTGTTTACATAAAAATGGGAAAATCAATGGTTAAAACCAGTCAGGCAAGATAGAAAAAATTATAAATACGATAAACAATAGATAATAAGTACAAGCAAGGTACTTCGATATAAAATTTTGCTAAAACTAAATAGGTAACTACAAAATTTAATCACAATATTCTACATAGAAATTGTAAATTACTAAACTAGAAATCAAGGTACTGAGATATTAAGTTAGAGAAAAAAAAAAAAAAATTATGACCAAAACTACGAGAAATTTTCTCTGCAAAATTGACTAGATACATGAAATTATATTTTCGTGATAAAAAAATGTGACGTGAAATCTACACGAAAATCGGTAAAGAAAAATATCCATAAAATATTAGACAAAAATTTGGCTTTACTAAATTATTCACGATTATGTATTTAGCATAATCTCATGAAGAAAAACAACAAAATTTATAATATAGCATTTTAAGCTAAAGACAAAAAATTACTCGATAATACTAAAAATAATCTACAAAAAAATTACTGCCAAAAGATAAGATAATCTACGTTACTTTTAAGGTACAAGATAGCAAAAAGATAAAATTTTACGTGATGATTTTTTAATAAGACAAAATGTCCCAAAAGATAGAAATTACATGTGGTTTGTTAAAAAAAAAAATCAGATTTCACTACCAGAAATCAGACAAAAAAATTTATAACATGGAAGCTATGGTTACTTGTGCATTATGTGACGAATAGATCACGAGATAGATATATTTTAAAAACTTGATGTGAACAGATAGACATAAGGTAAAATAGTTAAAAGATAGTTTTTTATTTACCAGCTACTAACTGGAGTAAGATAGAAAAACCGACACTAGCATTAACAATTAATTTAGGTACAAGAAAAATTAATAGCGATATAATTAATTTATCAATGCAAGTTTCACCAAAGACAATAAGAAAGAAAGTTGTTTGTTGGTTCAGAAACCCCCAAATTCTGGTAATCACTGGACAAACGTTCGGCGAGTGCTTCATATCTTTCCAAATTTAATCAAAAGATATTGAAAGAAAAAAACACTCACCTTACGTCCTCCAGAGGTTTCCCAGCGGTAAATTTCCTGGACAAATTCGGCTTCACGCCTGGTTCCAGCCTAGGTACCATTAAACCAGAAATCTCCACCCTCGATTCCTGTACCAACATATATTCTCTAGTGCTTCACACACCAGGATGTAGTTCACCTAGAAAAACGCATCGAACAGCAAGAAAATTGTCTAGGAACCACAAAAGAGAATCTGGTGACCTCCGCGGTCAATCTATAATTGTATAACCCTTACTTTATACAATTAAGATATAAGATAATGCCAAGTGGACCGATAATAATCATTTAATTTTTTATTAAATAATCACACAAAAAGGAAAATGCCAAATGGGCCGATAATAATAATTAATTAATCGTTGGATTAATTAATTATCGATACCAAAATAGGTATCTAACCTTTAAAATACACAGTTTTAATTTACTATTCCAAAAAAAATATATGTTCACTCACAAGCTTAAAATACATTCTCAATTAAATTAAGTAAATAAAATAATTGAAGTAGCAAAAGATTAACTGGATAAAATAAGAAAATAAATGCACAAGACCATACCTCGCCATGTTACCAAACCACAGGATCAGAGGATCGACCACTCTGTCGCAGAGTTCGATCAAAGATGATTCGTTTTCCCCTCGATTTTACCGTCAAACATGTAGTAACAAAATTCCTCATTACGGCGCTAGTTGTCCTAATTACACCCACGCACTAAAGATATTGTTAAAGGTGTCCGTACACTGCTGCGAATCACTTCATAAATCCAAAATTTCACAAAATATTTAAAATTAATTGCCAAACAGCAAAAAATTAATAAAACATAATGTCTAAAGGGAGCTATAACGGGATTTCGACAAAAATTCCGTTACAAAATCAGGGACCAAAATTGAAAATCTGGCTTTACAGATCTGCAGGTCTTAATATTTAAGCAATTGGAAAGTTTGTTTTTGAAATCCTTATTTTTTAATTGCTTATTATTGATCTGTCAGGCCAGATTTTTTATTTGTATCCCTGATATTTCAAAAGTTTGTATGAAAATTCAAACTTGAGGGACAAAAATCGAAAACCTGGCTTGACTGATCGATAAGCAATTAAAAAATGAAGATTTCAAAAAAAAATCCGTTTGCTTAAGTATTAAAACCTGCAGACTGATTTGAAAAAGAAAAGTCACTGTACTTCGCCCAGTTAATTGAACCTCTGGATAGGACTACTGAGACTACTGACTTAACGCCAGTGGACTTTTATTTTTGGGGTTTACTAAAGCAAAAATTCTATAAATATAATATTGAACACAGAAGAGAGACCTCAGTAACAAGATTCACCAAGCATGTTCGAAGAGGAATGGGCTCAGTTAGAATTTTGTTTATTACATTTTCTGAAAGATGTAATCTAGAACGAAATAAAAAAAAAAAAGAATTTTTTAGGGTCTCTGTAGGCTCTAAAATTAATTAAGAACAACAACGCATGGTGCTTTCGTGTTATAGCTGCGTGACGTCAACTACTCCTATCGAAACGGGACGCTGCCGCTTGCCTAGATGCCCAACAGCTGTATTTAAACACCGCAGATCCGTCATGCGGATTAAAAGTACTGTTTGTATCACGAATAGTGCAAATACCGTGATGGAAAAGGTGATGGAAGAACTAAAGTAAAACGTTCTGTTTGTTAATCTACCGCAGGATCCTGTTAGGAGAAAATTGTGGCAGAAAGCGATGAGATGCGATATATATAAATAAATAAACAAATATGTGTGTGAAGATTTACTACTAGTAACTTTTTATTGAATTAGATTTTATGTTATTAAAAGTAAAACATCCTCTATATTATTGCAAAATAATAATATATCTTCTTGATAGTGAAAACTGACACGGTAATCATTATTTACGATTTTAAAAATACATCTTATCGTTTCATTTTTACTTCTCTCATTTCGACACTTTTATATTGTGATTTGTGTTAAAATACTCCATCACCAGTGGCGGCTGGTGAAATTTCAATATTTTTTTTCTCGTCTGTGACGCATGGTACCCATACGAAATATGGGAAATAACATCTAGAGTAGCACTTCTCTAAGGACCCTCAAAAATTTTGCAAAAGCAGTTTGCGAAAAAAATTTTTAAAATTCCGTTGCCTTCCCTGGCCCTAGGGACTCCTGTTTCATTTTTTTTTGTCATATACATTTGACACTCATAAAAATACAACAATAGGTTTTGGAGTTTATAAAAATATTTTCATTATTAACTGAAATACAATGAACTGAAATTTTGTAATTTACAATTTAACAAATTACATTTCAATTCGTTGGATCTCAGTTATAGCCCAGACGACAGAGATCATTTTATAGTGAAACCCACAAAAAGTTGCAAACTGAATGTTTTTTTTTAATGAGTTCGTGAAAGTGTATAGAATAATATCCTGGCCTGAAAAGTCTACATTCCGCTCGGATGCAGAACATAAAAAAATGAAGAAAAAATTGTTATCAATTTTTTCAAAATTTTTAAATTAAGTCAGGCTAGAAAAAAACAAAAAATACAGGTGGGTAGACCACGTGTTTCTGAACAAAAAATGTTCTAATAAAATTTATCGCTAAAACCACGGTCTTCCCGGAAAAAACTTGTAAAATAACTTTGTCACTCTGCTCGGCCAAGCGCACGGTTAAATGCATACTGGGAAAAAATTCTTAGCAGTTGTAACAAGTAAAACAAAGCTTTTTTCTCTTTCTGATTACACGTTTTTAACATTTTTCTTAGTGACTAAGAGGATAAATAGTGAGTCTGGAGGGAAAATATATAATTATGAACGCATACACGGACACCACACAGTCGCTGAATCGCTCGCATTTTAACGTGCCTTTTTGTGTGTGTCCACATTTCAGCTATATCCATTAAAATTCCTTATACATTTGTTAATGTATTGGAAAAGTTCCAGAATTTATATTCAAAACAATCAAAGATATTTTCATAGCTATAAGGATAAGATTGTGACAATCATAATTTCTTATCATGATATGATTAATCATATTTTCGAAAAAATGCATAAAAATAAACGAATTTGTGTTTGAACATTGGAAAAGTATATTTTTATATATTTTTTTATTGCCACGATTGAGTTCTGGAGTGACAATATATATAAGTATATTTTTCCCATCCATCCTTTGCTTGTTTTGTTTAAAACAAAAAAGCATCAGAAAGCTACAATTTCCATCTTTTAAATGAACCAATACTCATATAGATTGAACAAATTTTGATTTAGTGACATGTAATTCAATGCGTCGGTGTCACAGTCATGTGTATTCAAGCGCGCGCACGCATGTATCTCTTTTCGAGTTATAACGTTACACTTGACTATTTTTTTCCGGGAAAACTGTGGCTTTAGCGATACATTTTGTTAGCACATTTTTTGTTCATAAATACGTGATCCATGCATCTGTATTTTTTGTTTTTTCCTAGCTTGACTTCTCACTTTTTTTTATATTCTGCATCCAAGCGAAATGTAAACTTTTCAGGATATTATTCTACACACTTTCACGAACTCATTAAAATAAAGTTTACACAGTTTGCGACTTTTTGTGGGTAAATACCTTCATCAACTGGGCTATTAATAATGAAAATATTTTCATACTCGAAAACCTATTGTATTTTTATGAAAAGTCAAATGTACATGACAAAAAAAAATAAATTAAACAGGAGTCGCTAGGGCCAGGGAGGGCAACCGAATTTTAAAAAATTTTTTCGCAAACTGCTTTTTGAAAATTTTTTAGAGAAGTGCTTCTCTAGATGTTATTTCTCATATTTCGTATGGGTCCCATGCGCCACAGACGAGAAAAAAAAATTGAAATTTCACCATCCGCCACTGTCCATCACCATAATTAAATCCACTTCTGGCAGATTAGACGAATCTGCTTTTAAATAGCCGGATTCGCACATAGTAAAAGATTCCTGACTTGCGATTGAGGAAGATTATTAAGCGATATAGGACTTGGGAGAGAGTGACGTCTGTGATTCGAGCGCTTCAGTTTATGAAGAATTAGATTTGAAAGCAGTATATTTCTGGAACTACTTATCGGATCGACCACAAATTTTCAGTATAATAATTATTTGGTGACCACTTCGCACAATTGTAATAAAAAGTACAATATGAAATTTGACCCTATTACGGAACGTTGTCATTAATAATAGAAAACGATTAGAAAAGTGCATAAGACTTATGGGGGATTATTGGAAAGAGATAAAATTTAGTTATAGAGAAAATTTAGTTTCTTTTTAATTGTCACAACGAATTAATAAAATAAAATGTTAATCAAACAGGTAAATGTTTTTTTTCTTTATTTTCAAACAATCAAGAAACATATTTGCATTTGATATTTTTCAGTTGTAATAGGTCTGGTTCTGCAGCAATCACAGACTAGTCAGACATAAAATGATTGGTTGTAAACAATTCGTGATTGGTCAGATGACCACGTTAGGCAGAGCTTATTGGCTCTGACTAGTTTGTGATTTCTTGCAGAAACAAACCTATTATTTAATGTATTCTTTTGCATTTAATTTTACAGTTTTCATTTATTTCACAAGCCTTATGAGCACTTATAGTAAAATGGTTATTTCCAACTTTCGGAAATTGAAAGCTCTGTATAAAAGCTAAATTTAGTGTAATCTGAGAATTTCACGAAACTCGAGATAACTATTTTAAAGGGTACGTTGCCAGATTTTCGATAAAAAAATCACTAATACAGATTCTCGAAAAATCTCACGGAAAAAATATATAGCAGGCCGTGAAGTGGTAACCAGACAACCACAACTGGTTCTAGAAGTACATCTTAGAGGCACCTAATTATAAAAAATTTATCCAAACCGTGCAGCTAAGTAAAATTTTATAGGGTGTGTAAGATAAGAAGTGAAATACACTGTATAAAGCTGCATATTTATTTTATGATACGACCATTTGGCTTGTCTATACAATGGGCTTGTTACCGATAATTATTTTTTCATTATTTTTTTATGGCATTCAATAGAATTCGATCTAGATAAGCTGTTAAAATTTCAGCTTCATAAGTATATCCAATCATTAGATATTCAATGGTAAAAATTGAGTTCCAGTACAAAGCGCTTCGCCGACTCGTGACGTCATTCTGCATAAACACTACTCATTTCAAACCAGCAAGAAGATAAAACAGATTATTTCACTCATTAACGCTATAGCCAATGAGAGCCCGTTTTTTCACAACATTGCACCAATCAAATGTCATTATTAGTGGTAATTCAAGCTAGATCGGCTTTTGACAGTAGGTACCAACATGCAAAATTTATCTCTCTAATTTTTTATGTCGTTGCAGCGGCAAATACTGCGGTAATTTTTTGACGTTTTGTTTCGTGAAATATTTTCGGCAAATAGGGCAACTCGCTCTTTTAAATTTTATCCATAAATATCTTCTCTAGCTTATTACTAATTGTTAACTTACCTTGTAATATTGTATTATGTACTAGCAAATATAAACACACCACATATTATAGTAAATCAATCGTCAGTTCCAAAGAGAAGCCTGTCTGAAATATATATGTAGGCTATAACCCTTGCCTATCTGTAACTATTTCAATTTGTCTACTTTTCAATCAGGTGACAATAATATACAAAGATTGTACTTAATATACCTAGCTCATAATACAGGAACAAGTCAAGCACAGCTTTCAATAGCTCAATAACGTAGTTACAAAGTTAAGCAAATCATTTATTATAAATGTCAAGTAAACATATTCGCTCTGGACACAAACTAAAAATGTAATTGCAATTTGTTGTATTTAAAATTCACTCTGCCTAACGACGCAAACCTCAACATAATTTGTAAACTTCGTAAGTTAAAAATAAGGATTAAATAAGTAAATATGAATCAATGAACAATTATTATGGAAGCTAGTAGCGGTAGCACTAGATGGCGCTCTCTATATCAATCTCGGAACCATGAGTGTATAGTAATAAATAGGCGGGACATCGGGAATAAAGTAGTGCTCGCAGATTAAAGATGTAGTGCTCTCTCTATCGTTCCTCGTCATATTGCACCTCAGAAACGCCTGAAAGGTGTTAAGTCAGTCTATATATTATAATATCTAAGGTTTCAACTCGTTTTATTTACTAATTGCCATAGAAACGTCACTAGATTATTTTAAAATATAGCGATTCTCCATTGTTCCTACTGCGTTTGTTTCAGATTTGCAGTTTTGACAATATGAGTCGGTTTAGAAATATTTCTGTATATCAAATTAATGATGAAATTGAAAATAAAGGTCAGTAAACCCTAAAAAGTAACAAGGAAACGTCTGAAGGCAATTAATTACTGAACATAATATTGAAGATGTACTTAATGAATTATTTATTCGTGAAATATTCTCCTCAAATACCACTCGTGCTTTAAATTTTATCTAAAAATTTTTTCTCAAGCTAAGTTGCCCCTAGTTAATATAACTCGTGCAAATTGGCAGTGTATTATCAAAGATTAAATCCCTCCCGCTAAACCGGTCGGGATTTAATCAGATAATAAACTGCCAATTTGCACTCTTTATATTACCAGGCAACAACGCTTTCGAAAAAATTTTCGATAAAATTTTAAGCACTACTGATACTACATACGATATAATTTAACAATCAAACGCCGTTTCCATAGAGAAACACAATAACACCTGCCACACGCTTGGGGCATGTGCATCATATAACTAGTATAACCTCAATTGTTATGTTTTTTAGGTTTATTCTCATTTTTAATGTTTGTATACTCATTTTTAGCTTGGAGCCAAACTGGCTCCAAGCAAATATTTAAAAATTCACGCAAATAATTTTTCAATATTGTTGAGTGATACAAATAGACTGCTAATTATAGGTTAGATTCCTAACCTGCAAAAAGTGTCTTATTTTATTGTGATTTAAAACTTCATAAACATTACATTGAACTAGAAAGTACAGGAATCAGGCAGAAATTTGAATAACTGCTACGTAATACTTGTAAATCTTAAGAAATATATATTTTTGAGGTTAGCTGTGAAATCACATTAAATCTCGACTGTCGCCTGATCAGCATCTGCAAAGTGACGTCACGCGAAGCTCCGCTCCGTTTTCGCTCGGTCCAACTTTGGTAATTTATTTAAGGGCTTAAACGTCCTAATAAAAACCTAAAAATTTGGAAATTGCCTTAAAACGTGTTCTACTTTCGATTTATAAAATTAAAAAAAATGCTGAACGGGCCCATATAACAGTCACCCTTATCCCCCTTCAAATGTCTAAGGATTCATCCTAAAAATTAAAATATTATTTTTAATCGACTTCATAAAATTTAAAAAATGAGAAATTCAACCCGTATGTATGTTTTTTTTTATATTTGTTCAATCATTCCTCACAGATTCGCCAATATTCTTGGCTAAAGATGTCGGTCTCGGATGACTGGGGCCGGGCAGGACTATTGCCCTTTACCCCAATACATCGCTGTAGACCGGGGACCAGCCTCGTGCAGGGCGGGCGAACTTACTTTACATTGGCTCCACTCACAAATGTGAGCGGTGTAGATGATTCGGCCCACCTCCCTGGATCCTGGCTCGTTGGACTTCTTCTGGCGTTCTTCTGTCTTCGTTTTCTTTCCTTCGCCAGCTTGTTCCCCCCGGGGGGTAGTTTAAGCGATTTCTGTGAAATCTTCTGAAACTGTAAGGTGTGGCTCGGTGGTCCCATATTAATTTCAGCAAGCTACGTCTAGTGCAAGGTGATCAAATATTGGAAACAAGATTTTTTTTAGTCGAAAATATTCTAGATTATCGCGAAGTCGCCATTGTTACATTTAATATCAAAAAATTTAATTTTGTGATAAAAAATTCAAATTCTGTCAGAATTGCATCAAAATTGGTAATTATATATTTTAGGTGTAGCAATTAACGAAACTGATGTCAAAAGTTAGGAATTCAAAATGGCGACCCCAATATAGCTGCGATATTTGCAGTATTTGTGAAGAATTACATAAAATTTGGTAGATAGTAGTAGTAGTAGTAATTCAGGTCTCTCTGATAAGGAGTCTAATATACAGTGTGTTCCAGGATAGATGTAACAAGAGGTGTAATGGACCAAAAATTTTGGAATTTTGGAATGGTATTTGGGAATTAAGTCCTGCTTATTGTAAAACTAAAGTATACCAAAAATGACTTGATTTGGTGTTCTACAGGGTGTTTTATAAGCAAAGTTGTAAAAATCACCACTAATAAAGTACCTTTATTTTTCAAAATATGAAAAAATTCCACTAAGAAAAGTTATTTATACCTCTATACCAAATTTCAGAAATATAAAATTATTTTTTTGAAACTTCCCATTTTTTCAATAAATTAGTATTTTATTTTGAACCATTCAATTAAAACTGCATAGAAATTATTTTTTGTGAATTAATATTTAAAGTTATGTAGAAACTAAAAGTAGGCTATGAGAAAAGCAGTGGATACACATTTATCATTTATTATTGACATATCTGTCAAACGTAGTCAATATTATCCTTAATTTCTGTTTCAAATTAACGAACCAAGCATAAAAAATTAAGTGCAAATGGCACTCACAGTGCGTGAAAAAATTTATATTGTGCAATGCTATGGAATTGGTGGTGAAAACTCGCTAAGAGAAGTAGTAAGCCAATTTAATTTGAAATTTCCAAACACTGCTTTGTCACGTACTCAGGCTATGAGAATAATTAAAAAGTTTCTGGCTACTGGTAGTGTTCTTAACATGAAAAGAAAAAGACAATGATGATGAAGACAATGTTGGGGCTATTATAGCTCATGCCTCTGTTATAGAAAATCCTAGGATGCCACTAAGAGAGAGATCAGCTCTTATTAATATTAGCAAGTCTGAACTCCAAAGAATTTACAAGGCAAAGAAAATCAGGGCATATAAAGCAAATTATAAACATACGCTTGAAGAGGGAGATGACGGCCGTAGGTTGGATTTTTGTTTGACCATTGGAGAAAAAATCATGGAAAAGAGATTTTTTCATCATTTCATCATTTTCTCAGATGAATCCACATTCACAACCAATGGTGTTGTTTCATCTCAGAATTGTCGGTTTTGGGCTTCTGAAAATCCAAATTTTAGAATTCATTGTAGAAGACAATATTATAAAAAAGTGAATGTGTGGTGTGCCGTTTCTTATCGCGTTGGAGTTATTGGACTTTATTTCATTGAGGGAAGGTTAAACCAGCACACTTATTTACAGCTTCTTGAAAGATTTTCTGAAGAACATTTAAATATTTTAAGAGATATACCTTTAGTTCATTTTCAACATGATGGTTGCCCTGGCCACTCCATAGAAATGGTCAATCGGTGGTTGAATTTAAATTTTGGAGAAAATTGGATTGCCAGAAATGGACCGATCAAGTGGCCGGCGAGATCCCCAGACCTATCAATATTGGATTTCTTTTAATGGGGTCGCAGCAGTTGGTTTACGCTGAACCACTTCCTAACGATGTAGCAGTATTGAAGTAGAGAATTACAAATGCCGTAAACTCCATACCGTTAGATCATATTCGAAACAGTTTTAAGGACTTTCAGGCGAAGGATCGAAATGTGTGTGGATGTGGGTGGTAGCTACGTCGAATAATAAAAAAATTGTAAACATTGTTTTGTATTGGTCAATAATTAATTTGTTTTTGAATCTGTTATGTTTTTGACATTTATTACGTGTTATAATTTTTAAACCTCATTAATCTTCTGTTAGTAATTGTTTCTTGTTTTACAATTAGTTCGATTAACATTATACCTTCTTACATCTCGTATATTCAATTTTTTATTTACCAATAACCTACTTTTGGAGATGATTAACATTTGCTCCTACACAACTTTAAATATGAATTCAACTCTTGATTCGCAGAAAATGGGAAGTTTCAAAAAAATAATTTTATATTCCTGAAATTTGGTACAGAGGTATAAAATTGCATTCTAAATAACTTTTCTTAGTGGAATTTTTTCATATTTTGAGAAATAAAGGTGCTTTATTAGTGGTGATTTTTACAACTTTGCTTATAAAACACCCTGTAGAACACCAAATCAAGTCATTTTTGGTATACTTTAGTTTTACAACAAGCAGGACTCAATCCCCAAATACCATTCCAAAATTTCAAAATTTTTGGTCCATTACACCTCTTGTTACATTTATCCTGAGACACACTGTATGCTAAAGCTTAAGAAGTCACAGCGATGGATATTTTAGTGTGCGTAAGTTAAATAATGAGGCCAAAAAAAAATTGAATCGCCTTCAAAAATTCTCGCTAAAAATTATGAAATAAAATTTTACCTTCGCACAGTGGAACGAAACCCTACTGTGCCACCTAAGTCACTCTACAGGTCGTCGAGTTAAAGTTATCAGAAACTCTTTTTTAAATATTCATTTTGAAATTCTGAGCCGGATTTTTGGTTTATAGCTATACTGCCCCCGTATGTGGCATTTTTGGGTATTTTGAGATTATTTTCTAACATTTTGTCTGGAGCGAATTTGCATCGTCGTCCGGGAATGTATTGCTTTCACACCTAAATACACAATATACTATTTCACTTTTGGCAGCTGTGAACTTAATGAAAATGCCATTTAATAACACAAGTCTACGAAAAAAGAAGGTCTTATCCTAATGTTTTCATCTAACTTTTCTGAAGTATTTTGAGGCGCTAAAGCCAATTTTGGACAAAAAAATTTTTCTATCGCATCAGTTTTTTGTCTACCACTCCTTTTATCCTTTAAAAAAAGGTCTTGTCCTAAGGTTCTGATCTAACTTTTCTAAAGTATTTTGGCTCGCTGATGCCAATTTTGGACAAAAAAAAATTCTATCGAGTCACTTTTCCTGTATCGTCTCTTTCATCCTCTAAAAAGGGCAAAATAAAGGTCTTGTCCTGAGGTTCTCATCTAACTTTTCTGATGTATTTTGATGCGCTGAAGCCAATTTTGGACACCATTTTTTTTGCCCGGTCAGTTTTCCTATATCACCCCCTTCACCCCCTTTTATACCCCAATTTTTTTGTACAAAATTGATTTGAGCGCGTCAATATACTTCAAAAAAGTTAGATCAGAACCTTTGGACAACACCTTTTTTTGCCCTTGAAAGGGGTGGTAGAGGGAAACTGATACTATAGATTTTTTTTATCCAAAATTGGCTTCAGCGCGTCAAACACCAAAGAGCTTGATGAGAAACAAGATTTTTTTTGTAGACCTGTGTTATTAAATGACATTTTCATTAGGTTGACAGAAATTTTGAGAGCTGCCAAAAGCGAAAACGTTATTTTAGAATTTAGAATTATAGAACTAGAAAGTTTTAAAACATCATATATCTCTTCTTTTATGAAAACTCACATCATTTTCAAAATTACGAAACACACACTTGTAAATTTTTTAATTTGACAGCGATTTTGGCAGCTGATGTCAAGAATAAAAAAAAAGGAAATGAAAAATCTACTTTAGCAGATCGACTATATATTTATAAAGATTTGAAACTAGAATTGTGCGAATCTTTAAATATATGTAACCTGTAGACTGATTTTAATCGATATTTTCTAGTAAAAATTTCAGAGAATTTTAAAAATTATAAAAACTGAAGCTAAAAATCAAAAATTCGACTCGGCAAATTGATAAAGAATTTCAAAACGAACATTTAAAAAAAAAGGCGATTCAATTTTGATTTTTTTATTTTTTTGAAAATATTTAATCGTCAAAAAGATGTATTTTGCATGAACATGACACCCAGTTGAATGAAATACAAAATTAATATATGAAAAACGTTGGGCGGCTTATGTATATTCCTAATTGACACATATAAAAAATAATATCTTTTTTTGTAACAACATAGAGTGGAATCAACAAGGAATAAATTAACGGATAGAAATATTTGTCTCTTACTAACATTAAAAAAATAATACCGCTATGAAATACTAATAACATATACTATTACGGAAAAGTAATAAAAGAACAATGTTGATATTACAAACTAGTTATATTTCTTCCAAAATAACATTCTACGTTTAAAATTTATTATTGGGTCAAACCAATAACTTTAAATTATCTCAATGTATAGAACAGAAGTGGTCCAAGATGAGTAACTGTAATAGTTTAATTGGGCCGAGTGAATAGGACCTCATAGGCCCGTCTGTCATGGAGAAGAGCTCTTCTCGATATCAGCTAGGGCAGGAGCGCTGGTCCCCTAAATGGTGAGGCCCTCGGGGATTATACGTTATATCGTCTCAGACCAAGGCAGCCTACCACCTTCAAGTTTCACTTTGCAGTATATCGTCTTAATAGGTTAACGGGATCACAGGCCCTAATATGGGATAGCTAAATCCAAATAACTATTCTTAACACACACCCTCGTTAACATGAATGTCTTTACTATGTAAAAAAATGATTTTTTATATAGGCCACGGGCTTAAGTTGAGTTATAGATGTAAAATTAAAATATGATTACAGAAAAATGATTTCAATTATTATTCTGATAATATCATATTATTAATTTGTATCAAAACAAAATATCGTGTAAGGACTGTTGTATATACAGAGTTGTCTAAAAGTCATCTAATGTTTTGTTACTGCGTTATTTTTGAAAAAACAAGACATGTAAATTGTCTTTGGTGTTGTATATTTGTCGGTGATGTTATGGGCTATTGAACAAATTAATTTGAGTTTCGTTAAGAGTGTTACGACCATACTAGTGTGGTAATGAATCCATTACCGCAACCGCAACGTTTTGTTCTAAAACAGGGAATGACGGAAACTATAGCAGTATTTATTTACCTATTTGATTTCATCATCTATGTGATTTCATCAAAAATAGGTATATCAGATTATCATAAAAAATCGATCTCATAACACACTGAACTCAAATATGGAATACTAATGTCTGTGTGTAGTGTGTACGTATGTGAATAGGCCGTTTTTTTGTAACTTCTGTTAGATAGCCGATAGGGACACTCTTGTAACTTTTGAATGGGCGAATGATTATTTTTTTCAAATTTGGTGTAGGGATATGGGATGAAATTTCCAATTATATGATGTAAAGAACCAAAATGGCCGGCTTCGATGCAATTGACATGAAAATCAAATTTTAAATGGGACAACTTGTATATTTTTGCATATTTTGATCCTGCTGGCCAAAATACATATGATCTGACCCTCAAATATTATTTTGATTTTTAAAAAATTAGGCCGCAGTCTGAAAGTACTTTTAAAATATTATCTCTTCAGATACTAACATTAAATATGATTTATTTTTCATTAATTGGTTTTTTAACGAAGTTTTTTTAAAATGGGACTCCTATGGGAAAACCTGTTATTTAATTAGATCTTTAAATTACGAAGAAAATGATGCATAATGTCTACCTTCTCTTATCTATAATTCTATATCTATCTATATCTATAATTAAAAAAAAATATTTTGATAATTTTTTAAAAATATTTTTGGATATCAAAATAATATTTGAGGGTCAGATCATATATATTTTGGTCAGCAAGATCCAAATATGCAAAAATATACAGGTTGTCCCATTTAAAAATTTGAATCTCATGTAAATTGCATTTTAACGGGAAGTAGGCTATTTAGGTTCTTTACATCATATAATTGGACATTTCATTCCATGTCACTATGCCAAATTTGAAAAAAATACATTGGCCCATTCAAAATTTACAAGAGTGTCCCTATGGGCTGAGCCACTCGATATACAAAACAGCATAGTGGATTACTCCCTATTTAAATTGGGCGATAAACCATGATTATTTATAAAGGAAAACTATATTTCATTACTATTTTCAAGCAAAGTGTGATGATGAAACCACGACATCTTACAGGATTCGGGTAATTTTGTTGTAAAAATGTATCTTTGAATTAAGATCGTCGAATATGGATTAGATATCTTTTCAAAATTAAAGATGGCGTATCAATATGGCCGACTAAAAATGAAAAATCATGCAAAATTCATGGAAAAATGTTTACAAGTGGCTTTAACGTTGTAATTATAGGTTTTTAAGGTAATTGAACGCAAATCCAAAATTCAGAATTCTGCGAGATGAATTTGATATAGTTATATATAAACAAACGTTTCTGAGGAGTGCTGATTAAAATCGAGCATAGGCAAATCAAATATTTCTATTATTTATAATACATTACATGTTTTCATTTCTGTCAATGTAGTTAATGTTTTTTATTTTAATGAACTTTTGTAAATATACAGACTTTAGCATTTATGGAAAAGAGCTTCTCGTTTCTATTAAAATCTAGGATTTAAATTCAGTTTTGCACAAGTCGCTTCATTTAATAATAAAAGTTAAAGTAGGTAAACTTTAAAACCGAAGGTTTTACGGATAACCTACTACTCTTCTTTAAAACCTTATGAAATTTCCTTTATTTTGTTTTTATTTCCATTATTGGATGATAAAAATTGACCGAGCGACGGACTTGAAAAGGCAACTCTTGAAAGACCGTTTCTTCAGCTTTAACGTGATGTAGTTAATTATATTGTTAAGGTTTTGGAAGTCTATTTTATTTGCGTTTGAAGTTATGTCATTCGTTTTAACTAAAAAGTGTGATATTTTACACTAATTTTAGGAAGGTCTTATTTCATCTTCAATTATCCTACAAAGATGAAAAGCAACCCAAATATAGGAAATTTTCTTAGCTTTATTTTATCTCTTTCGATACTTTTTTGTATAATAGTTTCGCTAATATCCTTTAATAAAGTAAAATATTCTATTTCTCTCGATAATTATTTAAAAAACCGCTGCCCAAGGAATCATTACTTCCACATCCAGATTTTCTACCAAAGTCTCTCATAACGAAAAAATTTTGTATGTGGAAATAGTTGTTTTAGAACTTTAATAATATATTTGAAATCGGCTACCCCTAAAACCCATAAAACGATATCCCACACGGTAGTGGGGTGGGGGTGGTGAAAGGGGGGTGGTAGTGGGGGTGGATGAAGTAAAAACATATTTTGAGGCTTTTGGTTCTTGTACACACACTGAATCACATTTTTTTTTTCATTCCCTTTAATAATGGGGTGGTAATGGGGGTGGCTAATGCCAAAATTTTTTAAATTTTTTTATTTACCCCCGATGGAATAAGATGAAAATATACTCTAGTTCCAGATCCCGTTAAAGTACATACGTGTACCAAATTTCAAGTCAATATCTTAAACGGTTCCAGAGTAAACGTGCGCACAAAAAAAGTTACAGACCGACAGACAGACAGAAATTTCTTTTTCGCTCAAATTTAAAATCTCGACGTTTCATGACATTCTAAGCCTATTTGAACAATACAAATTTTCAAAAATGTTTTTGTCGTTACTCTACTTCCACTGGATGAGAGTCCATAAAATTGGTATTTAGTATATACAGGATGTTTCGAAAAGATTGGGACAACGTTTAGCCGTAGATACTTGACATCAAAACAAGTCGATTTAACTCAAAAAGTAGTGGTCTAACTCTTTTCGTTTTCAAGATACAGGGTGGAAAAGTAAACAAATTGTATTCGTAATTTGTCTCTATCTTGGAGACTATTATACAAAGTTGGTAACGACATAGATTTCAGGTCGCTAATTATAATGGTGATATTGCCGATGCCATTTTTTATATGGCGCTAGTTACAGGACTTTTACGTGACACTTTAAGCCATAACTTTTTTGAGGTTAGGTTTTGGACATCGTCTTCTACTATAATCGAAACGCGATTTAGTTTCATAAAGAAAAGGTGTACTTGTTTAAATGCGATAAAATGCACCCTTTCAGAGAAAAAAGCGATTTACAACTTTGTCACACACCAGTTCGAAGAAATTCAACACCCCGGGTGTTTTGAAAAGATTGAGACAACGCTTAGCATAGACTCTTGACATCAAAACAAGTTGATTTAATCCAAAAAGTAGCGGTCTAACTCTTTTACAACAAGCACTATTGACGACATTAAGACATCATACTTGACGTACACCTACTAGATAAGAAAACCGCTTTTAGATATAATTGAATTTCCTCGAACTGGTGTGTGAAAGGGTGCATTTTATCGCGTTTAAACAAGTACACCTTTTCTTTAGGAAACTAAATTGCGTTTCGATTATAGTAGAAGACGATGTCCAAAACCTAACCTCAAAAACGTTATGGCTTAAAGTGTCACGTAAAAGTCCTGTAACTAGCGCCATCTATAATATGGCATCGGTAATAGCACCATTGTAATTAGCGACCTGAAAATCATGACGTTACCAACTTTGAAGTAGATACGTATAATAGTCTCTAAGATAGAGGCAAATTACGGATACAATTTTTTTACTTTGCCACCCTGTAAGTATCTTGAAAACGAAAAGAGTTAGACCACTACTTTTTGAGTTAAATCGACTTGTTTTGATGTCAAGAATCTACGGCTAAGCGTTGTCCCAATCTTTTCGAAACACCCTGTATAAGAGAAGCTAAGTCTCAGAAAATTTTTATTATTAATATTTACTTCATCCATTTCCACTACCACCCCTCTTCCAACACCCTCACCTCCACTACCAAATTATTTCATGGGTTGTTGGAGTAGACGATTTCAAATATTATACTATTAAATTTCCATAAACAATAATTTACACATACATAGAAAATTTTGTTTGTTTTGAGAGACTTGGACAGAAAATCTGAACGTGGAAGTGGTGATTCCTTGGGCAGCGATTTGTTAAAGTGCTTTGCTTGAAATGTAATATATAATATGGTGAGAATGAATATGATAATCCCAACCGTTTTCGAGGAAAGAAGAGACCATTGTTCAATATTTGGGTTCACGTCCAATTTTTTTCTAAACCGTCCGTATCTAATATATTTTAGATTGGGTGTGACATCAAATGTTTTACGGCGTTCTTATGTTCAGTATACAAAGGACCCCGTACCATTAGTATTGAAAAAATCATTTCGGTGGAATTTTTTTCAAACTTTTGGAATAGCTAGTTCAAGGGCTTCCCAACAAAAAATATCATATGAAAAAATCATTTAATGCCTTCCCTGCAGAATTATAGTGACTGGAAGTTAAAAATTTTTGAAAAATTATGTTCGGAAGCCCTTGAACTACCTATTCCCAAAGTTTGAAGAAAATTCCACACAAATGATTTTTCCAATGCTAATGGTGCGGGGCCCTTTCATGTAAAAATTATGCCTCGATCGCAAGACTTTTAAAGAAGTTTTTGCAGTGCTCACGAGCTCTAAAGTGCTTGTGAGTACTTTCGAGCACTCTGCGGGATTACTAAGCACTAAGTCCTTTTTTGACGTGCTCGAAGCATAGATGTTTAAGTGCTTAGACAAGCACTAAGCACAGTGCTCAGGAACAGCTCTGGTTTAAAAATAATTCAATTTGTATACGTTTAATAAAAAACTGTGGAATATTAAGAATAAATTGAATTTATCAATGCAAACGTGATTTGCCAACGTTTTAACTTTAAATTAAATTCAGTTCAAACGACTCCACCAAAAAATTAATATATATCAATTTATGCCCGTGTATTCAGTTTAGCGACTTTAAATATTAAAAAGACGTTTTATTTTGACAAAGAGCTTAATGCAGCGGTCCATCACAAACAATTTAAATCAAGTAGAAGAAGATAAATATTTGTAAAGGAGAGCGCAGGCAGCGGAGTAGTGTAGTTGAAAGTTGGGACTTCAAAAAGACATGTGACCCACGCACAGCTTATCAAGAGACGGTCGTCGTCCAGCGCTGCGAATTCAATTTCAATACGCGCTCTCAATCATGCATGGAGTTTGGGGGCGAGGGTGGAATGGCAGGTGGAGATGTACAGGAGCGGATTAAGGGCTGTATTATTTTTAAAGGAAGTGGAACATTCATTTATGAAGGCGACCGGTCGCTGCGTTGAGAGAAACACTGCGAACCGGACGTATAATTACAGCAAATGCTACCGAAGTCCCTGTATTCTATTTCTACAAACGATAGAATTTATGTTATAAATAGTCCAGGAGACAGCGGCTTTTGGAGCTAGTCATTTCATTAAGGTTGATTTTCATTTATATAATAGTTTATTACGTACACATACACGAAACGGTGGTAAGCTGCTCAAGTAACGATGGAGGTAGGTGCTGGAGCATCTCCCACGCGTAAAAATTTATTGAAATAAAAACATACTATCAAAATTGAAATTTTGTATGTTGTTTAATAATGTTAAAAAGAGATAAAAAATTATAGTCACCTGTTTAAATGGCGGTCCGTCCGCTGCTCATATAAACATGTTGATTAAGGCCCGGTTGTACAATCACGGTTCAATGCCAAGTTCAACTAATAGTACAGTACCTAGAGGTAAAAAATATGCAAAACTCCGGAATAATGTCATATTGAACGGATTTCGTTCATTTTTGGCAGTATAATAGTAAATGTTTCACAGAAAAGTTTCTATATTGTGCGGGGGCTTGCTAATTTATAGGGGGTGGATGCCACCCCCTCTTAGGGGGTGGATGCCACCCCCTCTTAGGGGGTGGCACTTAAAAAAATATATATTTATTGGAGCTAGAGTAGAATCAAATTTTAAGAAGAAAAGGTTCTATGCAATTTTTCACATAAATTGATAGCTTCTAAGTTATAACGACTTCAAAATTGCGATTTTAGCTTAAAAAAAGGTATTTCCAGACGGCTTTCGTCAAGTATCTCGAAAAGTATTACTTTATCAAAAAATGTTACAGACCAATTACAGAAAGTATAAACTGGAAATTAATTATTTTTTTTTTTTTATTGATGTAGGATTAATAATTTAGGAGATATTTAAGTTTACATTTGGCATCCAAGAGTTCATAAGATAATTATTTAGAGTGAGAGTTAAATATCTCAGAAACCGTGACACCTACGTCAAGGATGCTAATAAGTAGAATAATAAGTTATTAATTAAGCTTTCAACTGTTTTTTTATTTGTTTCTGTACCATAAAAAATAAAGGAGTTATGACCAAAGCAATGTGCAATTAATTATTTTTTATTTATTTGCTTTTATCATGATTAGAGAATATTATTTAGGTATTATGCAAATCACAACTTACACACTTTTTTATTTATTATGAAAATACCTACTTTCTGTATATTGTTGCCCTAATCTGGGCACGCTAATATACTAGTTAGGTAAATACTTTAAAACACTTATTATTGGAGAACCAATCAAAACAACTACTCTCCTAGCTAATACTGACGAAGTATTGAATTACATGATATGATTCTTAGCATTTTAAAGAAAAAAAAATATTGAAAATACTTAAATCATTTATTTACATTTAGTCATTCACACTTTTTTTTATTTAATATGAAATTATCTACTTTCTGTATATTGGTACCTTAACCGGGTCACGCTAATATACTACTTAGGAAAACACTTTAAAACACTCATTATTGGAAAACCAATCAAAACAACTACTCTTCTAGCTAATACTGGCGAAGTATTGAATTACATGATAGGATTCCTGGCATTTTAAGGCAAAAAAATATATTGAAAATACTTAAATTATTTATTGAAATTCAGTCATTCACAACAATTATTACTTAACTTTACATTCTATTTCAACTCTAGAAAAGTTGTACAAGTTTTTTCGAACTCGTTAGTTCTCATCAGTAGAGTATAGAAACATTCATTCATTATTTACAAGCCTATTCTTGATTTATTTTTTACAATTAATTATTTTTTATTTATCTGCTTTTATCATGATTAGAGAATATTATTTAGGTATTATGCAAATCACAACTTACACACTTTTTTATTTATTATGAAAATACCTACTTTCTGTATATTGTTGCCCTAATCTGGGCACGCTAATATACTAGTTAGGTAAATACTTTAAAACACTTATTATTGGAGAACCAATCAAAACAACTACTCTCCTAGCTAATACTGACGAAGTATTGAATTACATGATATGATTCTTAGCATTTTAAAGAAAAAAAAAAAATATTGAAAATACTTAAATCATTTATTTACATTTAGTCATACCTACTTTCTGTATATTGTTGCCCTAATCTGGGCACGCTAATATACTAGTTAGGTAAATACTTTAAAACACTTATTATTGGAGAACCAATCAAAACAACTACTCTCCTAGCTAATACTGACGAAGTATTGAATTACATGATATGATTCTTAGCATTTTAAAGAAAAAAAAAATATTGAAAATACTTAAATCATTTATTTACATTTAGTCATTCACACTTTTTTTTTATTTAATATGAAATGACTAAATGTAAATAAATGATTTAAGTATTTTCAATATATTTTTTTTTCTTTAAAATGCTAAGAATCATATCATGTAATTCAATACTTCGTCAGTATTAGCTAGGAGAGTAGTTGTTTTGATTGGTTCTCCAATAATAAGTGTTTTAAAGTATTTACCTAACTAGTATATTAGCGTGCCCAGATTAGGGCAACAATATACAGAAAGTAGGTATTTTCATAATAAATAAAAAAGTGTGTAAGTTGTGATTTGCATAATACCTAAATAATATTCTCTAATCATGATAAAAGCAAATAAATAAAAAATAATTAATTGTAAAAAATAAATCAAGAATAGGCTTGTAAATAATGAATGAATGTTTCTATACTCTACTGATGAGAACTAACGAGTTCGAAAAAACTTGTACAACTTTTCTAGAGTTGAAATAGAATGTAAGGTTAAGTAATAATTGTTGTGAATGACTGAATTTCAATAAATAATTTAAGTATTTTCAATATATTTTTTTGCCTTAAAATGCCAGGAATCCTATCATGTAATTCAATACTTCGCCAGTATTAGCTAGAAGAGTAGTTGTTTTGATTGGTTTTCCAATAATGAGTGTTTTAAAGTGTTTTCCTAAGTAGTATATTAGCGTGACCCGGTTAAGGTACCAATATACAGAAAGTAGATAATTTCATATTAAATAAAAAAAAAGTGTGAATGACTAAATGTAAATAAATGATTTAAGTATTTTCAATATTTTTTTTTTCTTTAAAATGCTAAGAATCATATCATGTAATTCAATACTTCGTCAGTATTAGCTAGGAGAGTAGTTGTTTTGATTGGTTCTCCAATAATAAGTGTTTTAAAGTATTTACCTAACTAGTATATTAGCGTGCCCAGATTAGGGCAACAATATACAGAAAGTAGGTATTTTCATAATAAATAAAAAAGTGTGTAAGTTGTGATTTGCATAATACCTAAATAATATTCTCTAATCAAGCAATGTGCATCTACACATTTTTTTAATAACAACGTCGCCATTTTGTTACTGTAATTAGCCAGTAATTAAAAAAAAAAAGGAATTTCAAACACTGTTTCTCATTAATATATAGCATGATGTAGATGCTCAAATTTTTTGGTTTGTATACATCACTTGCTTTAGAAAAAAAATATAGTTTAAACTATAAAGGTATTTTCGATAAAACGTAATATTTTTTTCCTTTTCCAAATATCTCGATAAATATTAGTGTTATTGAAAAATGGGTAGATACCAAAAATAAAGCTCATAAACTGATAATGAATTTTGCTTGTTTATTTATTTAATAGATTTAATAGTTTCGGAGATATGAAAGTTTACAAATGGCGTCCGAACGTTTATAAGACGAAAAATGCAGTTTAAATGTTAAATATCTCAGAAACTGTGACACCTACGTCATGCATGCTAAGAAATGAAATTAAAGACAATTAATTGCGCTATCCAATTAATTATTATTACTATTTTTTTACTCGTTCATCTAGCATAATAAATAAAGAAGTTATGACGGAAAAATGCGCATATTTATATTTTTTTATATAAAAAGGTCGCCATTTTGTTACTCTAATTAGCCAGTAATTTAAAAAAATTATCTCAAATACAGTTTTTCGTTAATATGTAGCATTACCTAGATGCTCAATTTTGTTTGCTCATTTAAAGCACTCGCTTTAGAAAAAAATGCATTTTAAACTTTAAAGGTAATTACGAAACACTTGGATACCAAATATAAACTTAAATATGTCCGAAATTATTAATCCTACATCAATAAACGAAAAATACAATTAATTCCCAGTCTGTACTTTCTGTAATTGGTCTGTAACATTTTTTCGAGAGAGTAATACTTTTCGAGATACATGACGAAAGCCGTTTGGAAATTCCTTTTTTTAAGCTAAAATCGCAATTTTGAAGTCGTTATAACTTAAAAACTATCAATTTATGTGAAAAATTGCGTAGAACCTTTTCTTCTTAAAATTTGATTTTATTTCAGCTGCAATAAATATATATATTTTTTAAGTGCCACCCCCTTAGGAGGGGTGGCATCCACCCCTTATAAATTAGCAAGCCCCCGCACAATATAGAAACTTTTCTGTGAAGCATTTACTATTATACTGCCAAAAATGAACGAAATCCGTTCAATATGACATTATTCCGAAGTTAAAACCTCCAGTTACTGTACTATAAACCACATTCAAAAATGAACTCGGCTCAAAAATGATATTCCCTTGTATACACAATATTTTAACTCGGTTCAATAGAACTAAGTTCAATGAAAAAGTTGTTAGGTTGGTAGCGTTCGCACATGCACAAACTGGCTAGTTCTGTCAAATGATATGTTTTGAAGTTTGACGGATTGATTTAACCCCAAATAGTTCGTTTATTTCGATATTTTTCATTTTAATGTTGTCAAATTTCATACATGGAACATGAATTACACTGTCGGTTATTGTGCCAAATTTAGATTAAACTAGGTGCTGCCAATATGTTTGTCGTTTACATTAGAGTTTTCTTTTAGTCGAACAAATAGTATACGCAATAAAATCATTTTGTACACAAGTTTTTTTTCCCTATGTTTTTGAGGTCGTCGGCGAGCATTTCTCATCACTTGCAAAATTTCAATGAAGTCTTCATCATCCGTTAATTCCTCCATATTTTCGTGAAATTGTTCAGCCACTTCTTGTTAATTTTTAACAGAACCAGAACAGGAACAAAATAGCTGTGTAGAAAAATCAAAATAGAAAATACTTCTAGTTTATAATTATCTTGAACCAGGTTTAAACCCAGAAATTAGACAGCTTACATGAACCTTTGAAACTGACAGAAAATGAACTAGGTTTAAAGCTGAACTTGGCTTGTACAACTCAACCTTAAATTTGAGCTTAGTTTAATCTTGAACCGGACGTGAACTTGGATTGCACAACCAGGCCTTAAAGTTTAAATTTTAGTAATTTCGCCAAGATTCAAATTTTGTTATATAACCATATATACAGTGTGTCCCAGGATAGATGTAACAAGAGGTGTAATGGACCAAAAATTTTGCAATTTTGGAATGGTATTTGGGGATTGAGTCCTACTTGTTGTAAAACTAAAGTATACCAAAAATGACTTGATTTGGTATTCTACAGGGTGTTTTATAAAGTTGTAAAAATCACCACTAATTTTATAATTTATTTTAACACTAATTTATTTAACACTAATTTATTTTTCAAAATATGAAAAAATTCCAGTAAAGAAAGTTATTTAGAATGCAATTTTATACCTCTATACCAAATTTCAGGAATATAAAATTATTTTTTGAAACTTCCCATTTTTTCAATAAATTAGTGTTTTATTTTGAACCATTCAATTAAAACTGCATAGAAATTATTTTTTGTGAATTAATATTTAAAGTTATGTAGAAGCTAAAAGTAGGCTATGAGAAAAGCAGTGGATACACATTTATCATTTATTATTGACATATCTGTCAAACGTAGTCAATATTATTCTTAATTTCTGTTTCAAATTAACGAACCAAGCATAAAAAAATAGGAAAATGGTACTCACAGTGCGTGAAAAAATTTATATTATGCAATGCTACGGAATTGGCGGTGAAAACTCGCCAAGAGAAGTGGTAAGCCAATTTAATTTGAAATTTCCAAACACTGCTTTGTCAGGTACTCAGGCTGTGAGAACAATTAAAAAGTTTCTGGCTACTGGTAGTGTTTTTAACATGAAAAGAAAAATAAAAGCATGTGATGAAGACAATGTTGGGGCTATTATAGCTCATGCCTCTGTTATAGAAAATCCTAGGATGCCACTAAGAGAGAGATCAGCTCTTATTAATATTAGCAAGTCTGAACTCCAAAGAATTTACAAGGCAAAGAAAATTAGGGCATATAAAGCAAATTATAAACACACGCTTGAAGAGGAAGATGACGGCCGTAGGTTGGATTTTTGTTTGACCATTGGAGAAAAAATCATGGAAGAGAGATTTTTTCATCATTTCATAATTTTCTCAGATGAATCCACATTCACAACCAATGGTGTTGTTTCATCTCAGAATTGTCGGTTTTGGGCTTCTGAAAATCCAAATTTTAGAATTCATTGTAGAAGACAATATTATAAAAAAGTGAACGTGTGGTCTGCCGTTTCTTATTACGTTGGAGTTATTGGACCTTATTTCATTGAGGGAAGGTTAAACCAGCATACTTATTTACAGCTTCTTGAAAGATTTTCTGAAGAACATTTAAATATTTTAAGAGATATGCCTTTAGTTCATTTTCAACATGATGGTTGCCCCGGCCACTCCACAGAAATTCTTAATCGGTGGTTGAATTTAAATTTTGGAGAAAATTGGATTGCCAGGAATTGACCGATCAAGTGGCCGGCGAGATCCCCAGACCTATCAATATTGGATTTCTTTTTATGGGGTCGCCTCAAGCAGTTGGTTTATGCTGAACCAATTCCTAACGATGTAGCAGTATTGAAGCAGAGAATTACAAATGCCGAAAACTCTATACCGTTAGATCATATTCCAAACAGGACTTCAGGTGAAGGATCGAAATGTGTGTGGATGTGGGTGGTAGCTACGTCGAATAATAAAAAAATTGTAAACATTGTTTTGTATTGGTCAATAATTAATTTGTTTGTAAATCTGTTATGTTTTTGACATTTATTACTTGTTATAATTTTTAAACCTCATTAATCTTCTGTTAGTAATTGTTTCTTGTTTTACAATTAGTTCGATTAACATTATATCTTCTTACATCTCGTATATTCAATTTTTATTTTTTATTTACCAATAGCCTATTTTTTCAGATGATTAACATTTGCTCCTACACAACTTTAAATATGAATTCAACTCTTAATTCACAAAAAATGGGAAGTTTCAAAAAAATAATTTTATATTCCTGAAATTTGGTATAGAGGTATAAAATTGCATTCTAAATAACTTTTCTTAGTGGAATTTTTTCATATTTTGAAAAATAAAGGTACTTTATTAGTGGTGATTTTTACAACATTGCTTATAAAACACCCTGTAGAATACCAAATCAAGTCAATTTTGGTGTACCTTAGTTTTACAACAAGCAGGACTCAATCCCCAAATACCATTCCAAAATTCCAAAATTTTTGGTCCATTACACCTCTTGTTACATCTATCCTGGGACACACTGTATAATGTATTTGACGTATTTGAAAAATTGAGTCAGCTGATGGTAAGAGGGAGGAAAGGTCGTCAGCTGACGCTATAAACATCGTAGTTTGCGGCTAGCGCGGCGCGCGGGCCATATGTATCTAGCATCGCGCATTGTTTTCATGATAAAAGCTAAGAGGCTTTCCCTTATGATAGACTCAGCTGATCATTATTTTTATTCAATGTATTTAATACTGTATTATATATTTGAATAACAGTTATTTTCCTATTTAATTAATAGAAAATTTTCGTGCCTAAAAATATCTTGAATAATATAAGTTAACATAACGAGAGAAAAATACAGTATTTAAAAATCAATGAAAGGAAACCTTTATTTACATTACTTTAATACAATTTATTTATTCTTGCGCTTCGTTTGATATCAGACTTTCAATGCCGCTCTCTTCGTTATCTTCCTCGTCATTGGCGTCATCGGAATCTAAGGGCTCTAGCTCTTCCTCCTCATTATCTATAAATAAAATATGATATTCATGCTAAATTGAAGTTAGTTAATTAATATTATGTCGTTGTTTATAAAACGCACGAATTGTAGTATTAAAAAAAGGAAAAGCAAATGATTTCTTTTGAAATTGAAGAGCACAGATCTTGTATCATAATTTACATATATTTTAGAAAATACAAATATTGTATAAAAATTATTATTACTTCAAATTAACACAAAATAAAAATGTTTTAATACCTTCACTATTTTCTGCAATTGGATCAACTCTAATTTCAGAAATAGTTGATAGCAATTGTTCGCATTCAACAAAATATTTGTTTCCCTTTTTTCCCAACCATATTCATCCGGAACAAATTGACTTGGAATTTTTATTACTACAATTTGTGCGTTTTGTAAACAACTACATAATATTAATTAATTAACGCTTCAATTTTTCATGAATATCATATTTTATTTATAGATGAGATAGAGAAGGAGATAGAGGCGTTCGATTCCGATGACGATAATGACGAGGAAGATAGCGAGGAGTGTGACATTGAAAGTCTGATATCAAGAGTAAATAAATTGTATTAAAGTAATGTAAGTAAAAGTTCCCTTTCATTGATTTTTAAATAATGTATTTTTCGTTAGGTTAAACTATATAATTCAAGATATTTTGAAGCGCGAAAGTTTTCTATTAATTAAATATGAAAGAAAACTGTTATTCAAATATATAATGCAGTATTAAATACATTGAATAAAAGTAATGATCAGCTGGGTCTATAAGGGAAAACTTGTCAGCTATTGTTATGAAAACAATGCGCGATGCTCGATACATATGGCCCACGCGTCGCGCGTTAGTCGCGAACTGCGATGTTTATGGCATCAGCTGACCACCTTCCCCCCTCTTACCATCAGCTGACTCAATTTTTTTGTCAAATACATTATATATACTGCTATATAACACAATTTGAACCTTGATGAAATTATTAAAATTTAAACTATTATTCAACATGTTTATATGAGCAGCAGACTTATTATCCACCTCCATTTTAACAGCTGACAATGATTTTTTATCACTTTTTAACATTATTAAACAACATAAAAAATTTCAACTTTGATGGCATGTTTTTATTTCAATAAACTATTACATACATGAAAATCCGCCTTAATGGTAATGGAGTCCGAAAAATGTGTCGCTATAATTACCTTGGAATACATATGCACTTGGAGGTGCCACATTAATAATATTTCGAATTATTTAGTTGTTGACGAGTGTTCTGGGAACTCAGCAACGTTCCTCTTATCACCTAGCCGCAGCAACTCGCTGCGCCGCCACTAGATAGCATAGCGCTTCTGCCCACTATCCGCATTATTTTTATTGCTATTTAGCACTTACAGGCATTTACATAAACCAGTTCATTGTTCAGTACAATTTTTATTTAATGGGCTTTAATATGATAGATTCTGCAATAATTTAAAGTATTCGTTAGTAAAAGATTGTTAATTATATTAGCATGTTGAGAAGTTAAACGTCCATATAAAGAAAAAAATAGGTAATTTTTTACCAGTACAAAAGTTTAGCTTGTGTAATACCTAAACTAGAGGAAGCATTATACTCTTCGCCGATTTACGGAGCTTTTTATATAATTGTTACACATTCTATAGGATACTCTTCGCATTTTTCTTGTAAATAATGTTAGTTTTTGGACATTCTAAATTTTGTGATACCAACTTTGTTGTGAAAAAAAAATATATGAAAAAAAAATCACGATGTGAGGGATCGAACTCAGGACCCTTGAATTGCGAGACGAAGAAGAAGAAGAAGAAAACAGATTTTATTCTTAAGTTTAGTACAACTATATGTGCCTTGCCGGATCCTGGCCCGGGGCCAACCAAACAACCACGGCACGTGGTGCCGTGGTGAATGTAAGGTGGGACGGGGCAGGTCCGGTGCGGCTTAACGGTTAACGGGGGGGAGGGGGATTAGCTCTCCTGTTTGTTATAAACAAACTTAAAAACTAATAATAATATTAAAAATTGCTGTCTACGCAGAGACCTAAAACTAATTAAAAATAACACAACACTTGGGAAAGCACTTACAAAATTTGGGTTGCGAGACGAAACTCTTGCCGCTACACCACCATTTCTTATTACTAAAATTGTTAATGAGTGCAATATATACCATTAGAAAATTTATTGTGATTATTAGGAAACACACATTAGTAAAATGTATTAAAAAAAAAAATAGTGATAGGAAATAACATTTCGCAAGGTTTCTATTTATTACAAACCATAAAAAAATGTAAAAAATATTTTTTTAATTTTTAAATTACTAATAACTTTTTTATTTACCAATCTATTTTGTTGAAAAACAATAGGGTTCTTCCTCTAGCTAACACTAAGTTACTCTCTAAATTTCAATACAATCGGATTTTTCTTTCTTGAGTTATCGTGCTTACAAGAAACGTGACGGACGGACAGACGGACAGACGGACGGACAGACAAACGGACATTTTGAAAGTTGTTCAGAATTCGTTCACTAACATAACGATATAAAAAATTTTTCTCTACGAGCGATATTTACTGATTTAGAAATGTGCCGATCAAATACAATATACTCTTCGTTTTTGCGAAGAGTATAATAATGTATACAGGGTGTTTTAAGGGGGTAATAAAGGATAGAACCTAGATGACCATACATATCATTATACAAGGTATTACAGATTTTGAGATATAGACATTATTAGATATTTTTGTTTATTATTCTAATCTCTGTTAATAAATTATAATATTATATCTGTGTAAAATATATATTTGTGTATATTTTTTAATCTTCTATGGGTATTTCCTCAAAATAATACAAAAAGAGTTCGAAATATAAATAATAAAAAATATGCGTGCAAATTAAAATGCTTGTGTGCATTTCTATAGAATAAAATTTGAAAGGTGGAGGGCCTATAAGGTCGATTTTCGGCCGTTTTTATTTTTAGTAAAATTTTTTTTTATCATATATATTCAATATCTAATCTATTCCACCCCAAACAGGACTTCCCCCAGCCATGTATCCCCCTTCAATTATTAAAAAACCAGTTTACATTAGTACACATTCTTAGATGTTTTTGAACTTGAAAATCATATATCCTTTCAACAAACTGAACCCTGAGCTCCCCCAACTCCCAACGACAAGCACCCTCTCCCACCACTAACATAAACCTTTATGCTCCTACCAGGTAAAAAATAGTTTTAAAAGGATTTTTTATTTACATTGTTAATAAAATGCCAATTCCTCTTATACCTTTTCGAAATTTTTTGACAAAAAATAAAATGGACCGAACACCAGCCTTATAGGCCCTTCTCCTTTAAACGGCATTTTCTCAAAAATAGAACTCATGAAATACACTCAAATAAATTTAAAAGTTTTCTTATATCCCTTTTCCTTTTCTCCTTATGATGGAGTGCTAGTACATTCATTACAAAATATATTTCTGCAGACATTTAACAATTTATTAGGCAGAAAACTAAGTACATCTAGATCGATGTCCGTAATGTTTAAAATTAATAAAACAAAAATATAATTAAGACCTTTTAAACCACCTTTTTCTGATAAATTAAAATGTTCTTCTTCTCATTTCGGCGGTGGTGACGTCTAATCTCATTTCTTCCTTAATTCTTCTACCTACATCATTAAATCTCCAAATAAAATGGTCACGGTCAGTTATTTCAAACTCATAAACAAGTTTTTTTTTCGTCCCCAGATGTGAAAGTCGAGAGGTGTCAAGTCTGGTAACCTCGCTGGCCACAATATCAAAAAGGATCGCAATAAAATTAGAATAATATTATGTCTAGAAAAAGATAGGCTTATAAATGGTATGAATGTAATAGGCAACATCAAACATTAATCTGCTCACTGAATGAACAGTGTCCATTTCCTTTCCATAAACAAATTACAAAATGTAATTCGGGCGACTCTCTGCAGTTTCCAAAAATAATGAAAAATCTCGGCGAATATTTTGGAGGTTCAATTTTGATTATTGAAATTTTAACCTGAGCGTGAAAGTTGTTTTGTTAGTCAAGTTGTTTTGATAATACAGGTTGAAGGCCCTTGAAAACGGAGATACCTTCTTTAAAACCTTCTCTTTGAGGGACACTTCAGGATTGAAGGAGAGGGTTGTTTCAGCACCCGGAGGTCGTTAGGATGTCTCGTTGCTAAATTTCATAGGACATATTGAATTTCCTTAAAAAAACCCGCATGCGTGATAACGAAAAATGGGGAAAAGGGGTAGTTTTATGCACTCGGGGGTAGTTGATTAGGGGTGGGAGGCTAAGTAATTCTAGCATCGTGTTCTCCGCCCTTGAAAATGCATAGAAAGCAATTTTCAGCACGTTTGGATGACTCTTGCATGTTTCGGTATTAAAGGAGGCGGTGGTTTCAACCACAGGGTGTCATTAGGATGTCTGGTTGTGAAATTTTACAGGACATATTGAGTTTCCTCAAAAAAAAAACCGATCCTACAAGTTCTCGCATGATTAACAACGAAAAATGGGAAAGAGGGGTGTTTTTTTTTTCGCTTAGGGGGGTAGAGACCGCGCGACTATCACCATCGTGTTGACCACCGGAAATGGGGGGTAGCCATGTTCGGCCTCCACCCTTACACTTTTGGGGTTTTTACACCTTTGGCATAGACTATAAGTTATAGAATTTGTTACCAAATCATACCTTCTCTGAGTTCAATTTTCCTTAGACATTTAAAGATAGAGTTAATATAGGTATATTTCCCCCCATATTCCCCATGGTTTAATAGAATTTCCTTTCATTATGAAAGGTATATTCAGTGGTATTTGGAGCAGATTTAGGTTAATGCTTTGATACTATTATGAAAGGTTGAAATTTCACAAATGAAAATATTTCTTTGAAAATGATCAAGTTTAAGCCAAAAATTTTTGAAAATGGATGTAGCTGAAAGAAGCGATTTTTTTCTTTTGAATCATCAGTCGGGCCCCATGGGTTACAAAAATGCTATTCATTGTGGTCGGAAGTCGCTGCTCAACTGTCTAGGGCCACTTTTATACAAAATGGCTACCGTGTCCGATTTTTTAAATTTCTTCTTTAAATATCTCGGGTTCTATTGGTCCTATCAGAGCGTGTAAGGTCTCAATAACTTTGTTTCTGAACGGGCAACAAAACTAGAGAAATTGAAAAGTTCAAAAGTTTAACATAACCTCAAAAAATCAACAAACATGCGTTAACGAGTCATTTTTCAACTTTCTTCTATTAGTCGGGTTCTAGTAGACCGATTTTGATGAAATTTGGAGAGAAGGCAGCTCTTACCACTACTAAAGTCTATATGTCAAGAGGTATATATCAAGGAGCAGAAAGTACGTAACCTTAATAGTTCTAACTAGAACCCAGCGAAATTGATTAACATAATAAAAATAATAATTTTCCAAACTACCCTAACAATCAATTTAGAAGTCTCATAAGACTATGTCGCAGTTACGACAAAATATTATTTTTGGAAATTGCATCAAAGTATGATGATTGAAAATTTCTCAAAGAAAATTGCAAATTGGTGCGCTGAAATTTGACTGAATTTAGTTTCGGAACTCCTCTAAAAACCGTCTTTATCAAAAAATAAATGTTCAATTAAGAAGTACCCTCAAAACTGATTTTTTACATAAAGAATGCTGTTTTTTCAAAGGATAGTTTTTAAAAGTATTAATAGTTATTTCCATCCGGCGACAAGAGTCTTGTACAGAGGCCCTGATTATTTCATACCGGATGGCCAATTCTACTTCCACTATAATGCATAGGCGGTTAGAAGCGATAGGGATCGATGTCCTACGTTGACACACGACAAGATGATAAAAATAAGATTTCACGAAGTGTGGAACGTGCTGGAAGCAGTACATCCATCTTAGTTGTCCTAATTTCTCTGTCTTCTTTCTTGCTCTCCTTTATCACAGGATAAATAAAACTACGTTTGCCGAATCTGTATATTGCCGCAAAAAGCATTTGCAATGATCAGATCTGGTTAATGATAAAATCACTGTTAGGGGCTTGCATAGCTAGCCACAAGCAAAGCAAAATTATTAGTGTGAATATATTATTACAGTCAGTCACTAAACCTTTCAGCCCTGAGTCAAAATTGTTAAATATATTTTTCTAAGAAATGATTGTATCTTCTTTTGCCAGTCGACTGATACCCTAACTCTACCATTGCATGTAGTTGTGATTAAACATCTACTAGAGAATGTGTCCATCCTTGCCATGTTTGGTATGAAGATCTGATAGTTCTTATGTATAATTAGACAGTCAATTAACCAATACTTACATGTATAACATGTTAAACTTCTATACAATAAATGGTTTAATTCTTTCCTTAATCTTGATTGAATTCAAATTTAAATTTAATGTTGAGTCAACAGTTGAATTTATAGAACCTTCATAAGATTCCTTAAGTCTTTTTTCAGGACATTGATCATACCACAGAGGCTAACGGGAGGATTCTATAAAAATAATTATAAATTAAGAAGTGATTAGAAATAAGACTGATATCAGATAAAGTATATCTAAGACAGAGACATTGGAGAAAGCAGTTAGCAATCCACGAATATGTATCTATTTTGTTTATTACAGGAATTCAGTTCTAAGTCATCTCTTAAGTGTTGGAAGAACCCCCTGAGAGTATAAATAAACCGTCATATGTTGAAGAACTGGCACACTCAACAAAGAAATTGTTGTCGTATCTCTTAGGCGTGCGGTAGTGAGTCCTCCTATACTAGTAGTGTGGTTTGTGGTAAAACCTGAACGATTCTTTTTTACTGGTAACCGCTATCGTCATTGACAATCAATGACGGCTACGCAGTCACTGCCAAGAATTCACTACAATAAAAAAATAGAATGATATTTTTCCTTAATTTAAATAAAGCGTATTTTGAGAATAACCGCCGAATTAAAATAAGCACTCGTGATAATGTTCTATTTTCAAATGGTTTAAATTCACACCGTTACCTTCCTAGCTTGTCATTTGTTTATAAATGGAACAATGTGACGAAATTCCCTTCTGTTTCCTCTTAAGCGTTTTGAATAGTTCATATACGTTTCCCTCCAATTTCCCTGCAGTTTAAGAATTTATATTCTCGAGTTGATTGATCCCCTCCCCCTAAATCCTACCCTGTCAGTAGATGAGGGATGAGGTAGAGAGAGTGAACATCAAAGTCCTGCAGGCTCTCGCGTCCAAGACATAGCAGTTCCCCCGTCCACCCCTCGGATTGACGCGGCTGCCACGCATATACTCAGCTCACGCATAATTTAGACGCGCGGTTGCGAGAATGGACATCGCCCAAGCTCAATCAATACCTCAGATCCAGGACTACTGACTACATTACTGCCTCAGGCTCTTTGCTGGATATTCTGGATCCGACTAGAACAGCTTTGTACTTGATCTAAACGATAGATGGATGTGTTAGATACACTCTGTGAAACACTCACTACTAATTTATCGGCCCTGTTTTCCACTTTTCTTTTGTCGAAGGGTAAATAAAGTTTGCAGTGAAATATTTCCTATGTTATGTTACCTTAGGGTCGACACTCTGGATTTATAAGTTTGTACCATTAATGGTAATGTACGTTTTAAAAATACAACACCTGAAAGCTATTTGAAGTGTTCCAGCATGTTAGTGAATAGATATGTTATTTTTCCTTTCTTAGTCGTGAACATTTAGTTTAAGAATAGTGTACGAGGTTGAATCAATTATTACATAGAAATATAGGTATAAGTACTGTAATTCAGTTTTCTAAGAATTTTTGTAAACTTATAAGTAAGGAGGCTGTATTTCAGATATATAAGAAATATAACATACATTATAAAATCACCGACACTGGTACATTTTTCTAAACCGTCTCAAGACTGAAAGAGAGTTTTAATTATTTCCACTATCACGATAGTGTCTTCCATTTACATTATACGTAAAAAGGTTTGGCACATTTGTTACTTATGAAACACATAAAATTACCGTCCAATAAATTGCCATTGTCAGAGGACTGGTAGGGTGGTGCAGCTATAGGCGGAACCAAGATTTTTAACTTGAGATTTTCAGATGATATTGTAGAAAAACTCACTACCGAACGTCAATTTGACGCGACACCAATTTATTTTTAGAAAGGCGCCAGCCGCGTTCTGCTCAGTTCTTCTATTCCCAAGCGGGTTAGAGATAAGCTATAACTCGACAGACAAGTAATAGGTCAAAGCTGCACTACCTCAGCTCATTAACGACACTCTCTCAGTCGGGATTTTATTTATTTACTGGTAATAATGGGTTTTACGCCTAGGAAGTTTTGTAATTTTTGGATAAAAAATCCCTATTAGGGATTTCCCTCTGACGCGACGGGATTAAAATTTGACGTGATTTTTATTTATTTACCTACTAATAATGGATTCTACACTTAATAATTCCTGAAAAGTCGCATAAAAAAATTCCTATCAAGCTCCCGTAAGGCGACCAGAACACTGAGTTTCAGACTTGCGGAGTCATGAGACTCCGATTATTTCAGTTGTTCCGGTGTTCAAAACGAAAAATCAAGAGATTAAGACTAGGAACAAGTCATAATATCAATAAAATGCAAGTAGTACAGAGGATACCATTTATTTAAAAGGTTTAAAACAAGTACAGTGAAATTCTGTAATATCCTATCCAATAAATTATATAAGGTGAAAGAATCAGGCCGCCCCAACTAAGGCAAATTAAATTTAACCATACAAATGAGAGCGTGCGCTAACAATCGAATTGGTAGAAAAGATTCATGTAACTTCCCCAGAATTTAATGCAAGCTTTTTTAAAATTTATAAGTTTTGGTAATTATAGTAATTATGGCAGACTGAAAATAATATAAAAATATTTTACTAAAAAAATTTTGATTCACTTATGATTAGCTTAAAGGTTCTTCTTCTTCTTCGAATACCATGCAATTATGCGTAGGTGACTATCTCAGAGTGAAGGTTCTTTCTTTGGCCGCGTGACATAGTTCGCTGGTGTTGGTTATTCCAGTCAATTGTTTAATGTTCCGTAACCAGGACATTTGTTTATGCCCTACTCCTCTCTTGCCTTCAATTTTTCCTTGTAGAATTAGTTGTGGAATTCTGTATTTCGGACCCAGGTAGTTTATCTTGCGTTTTTTAATCAAATTAAAGAGCTGTCTCTCCACATTCGCTCTTTGAAGTACGTCGTCGTTACGAATTCTTTCTATCAAAGATATGCGAAGCATTCTTCTCAGTATCCGCATTTCAAAGTCTATTAATTGATGTGACTTTAAGTGAATCAGCTTAAATACTTGTTGGATAACTTTCAAATAATCTTCTCTGAGTACCGTTTAAGTGAGAAGATACGAAAATTATGAATGAATGAGAAATTACCCAGCCACTTAGGATACATAATTGCCAGGAAGTAAACAACATGGTAAATCTTGGAGCCCTTGTAAATAATATAGGCAGCTGGGAATATGAAATTCGATGACTAATATAAATGGCTAGATATGCAACTTTCCAGTTGAACGAAATTTGGCGTGATTGACATATCACGAAACGCACAAGATGAAACCTAGTTTTCTTCATCTGTCTACATGAGACATATAGCCTGATCAAATAGTAGTTTTTCGGTAACATGAGTTCGGTAGAAGGTTTCTCAACGGAATTATATGTTTTTTGGAGAGTTGAATACGAATCTGAAGTTTGCTGCCTCGTAGCAGTACCGCCTCAGGTCGAAAAATGCAAAAAACCTCGAAATTTTCTGAGTTTTTCCGGTTTCCGCTCATATCTTGCAAACGACGCGGCATACGGAAAATAATACTGTAAAGTAAAATATAATAGATATCAGGAATTTTCTATACATAGCATCTTCACACTACAACTTACTTGCTCTTTTTTCTGCTATTTTCTCCAGCTGACTATATTGACAGCGACCTTATAAATCGGTCTAATTTGGAAGTTAGGGATAAGTTACAGATAAGACGGACTGACATTGTTTTTTAAATTTTGTTCCAACTTAAAATCTCGACGTTTGATGACATCCTAATCCTATTTGAACAAAAAAAATTATTTTTTTTACTGTTATTCTACTTCCACGATGTGGAAGTAAATAAATCCAAGAAATTTTAAACAACTCTATTAATTACTATATCTTTTAAACAAAATAAAGCCGATAAAATATAACACAGGAATATTGTATCTATTAATACAGTACCTACCAAATAACTAAATATAATGCAGACGGATACCCGCATCCGTCGGTTTTGATTCGTAGCGCGTTCAATCGCAGGGTTACCATTTCACTCAAGATATCAGTGTGAATCGATCACTAAAAATAATTTTGATCTTTTCTTGTAATTTCGTATGATCTAGTTTTCCCAAAATAAAAAAATCTCGCAGGCTACATTTTTCAATGCGTCGACTGCGTAGAGGTTCACGCGATATTTTTTTCTAAAATTTCTATAAATATTGTTTTGTAGGAGAAAACGCAAGTTATATTTTAAAAATTCAATATTTCACCATAACCGAAAAAAGGCAATTCCCGATTCCAATTCCCGATTTTGATGTGCCCTCCGGATTCGGATTGAGAAGACAATTTTACATTGAGCACGACACTTTCCAGCCGTATGTCTGACAGGTATTTAGGTTTCAAAAACTAAGCCTTAAATTGGAGCTCAGATTCCCGACTATTACAAACACGTGAATATGACGTTTTAACAAGAAGTAATTGCCTGTAACTAGGAGCAAGTTAAATGTAGAAGAAAAAATTATTAAGGTTTCTTGCTACAAATTGTATTACAGCTTCTATATTTTCTACGTGTTCATGTTTCCGTGTGTTCATTAAAGAATAATTTTGCTCTAAAATTATAATCAAACATAAACCTGACAGTTGAGATGCCTCTGACGATCATCCTGTATAACGGATATTGACCAATTTTGATGGGGGGTATTCTAGCATGGTATACTACTTAAGGAAAGACAATAGGAAACTTATTTCTAATTACATGTTACGTATATATTTTATATCTTTAAGAAACGGGAAAGGGTATAAAAACTATGTTAGCAATGGAAAGGGTTTTCTGGAGTCCACAGATGACGCGACGTATGTTTTTTTTTCAGATTTATAATTACATTTTAAACAACCGAGAAAAGTCGTAAGATTACTATCAGAAAAAGACAAAAAAACAAGCTCTTTCCAACTCCACTTTTCAGACTATGATAGCCGGTATCAACTTAACTATCAGGTGTACAGTTTTTTGTTATAATCGTTATTTTGTTAATAACTTTTATCCGAAAAAGGGGAGTAGAGTGCATACCTCACAATAAGTATCAAATCAATCAATCAATCAATCAAATCAATTTTCTATGACGAGGGAATTTTAAAAAAAAGGTTCTAAGTATTTCTTGTTTTACAACAATAATAATAATTATTATTATTATTAAGGCCATTTCGACTTTTAATATGATAAAATGTATTTTAAATGTTATTTCTAGTCACTATATTAGAAACAACAAGTAAAACTGAAAATGTTTTAAAACACCCGATCATGTCCGATAATCATTTCGTAATGTAGTATCGTATTGAGAAAACCACATTGATATCGGTTGAAATATTAGAGAGCTACGTAACAATCATTAAATGTTTATTGAAAATGTCCAGCTTCCAGAATATCTACAGAGATCAAACCTTCTCAACAAGCTACTCTTTCAAATAAATCCAAAAGTAAGTTTTGAATTTAAATCTCTGGCGCATTCACCAGAGTGAATAATCTGGTAATAATAATTAACTCTTTATTGATGATGTGCAGTTCCTTGAAGGTCTACGGAGATGAAATGCTGCTAGAAACCTTTTCGATAAAATATTCTTTCAAATAAAGGATTCAAAATCGGATTGAAGAGCCACAGACAAACACACAGTCAGACATAGAAACATATGCATTCTTATCATATTTTTTAACCCCCTACTCGTTGAGTCAGGTGTTAAAAAATATGATATCTGATTGTGTAGCAATAAAGGACAATGTTGAAAATAAGATTTTTCTTGCCCCCACATGAAAATGCATACGACACAAAATATTGGAAAATGCTAGACATACGCTCTAGAATGCCCAGAAGAGTGGGGAAATAGCGTACGCTACCGTTTGGCGGTAATACTATTACATGTTATGGGCTAATGGAAAAAAATAAATCCACATTACAAAAATATATAATAATTATTTATTTACGAATAAAATAGTATACGACCATTATGGGAGTCCGTAGATAACTGCTTTTCTAAAAACCACCCCCATTTGGGGAGTGGAAGGGTGCACTATGAAGCACGGGTAAAAAATAAATGTTTAATAAAAAAAAATCTCAGTGGCCTTTCTCGGCCAATACTCTAAGATCACACCTCATGACCATTTTTTTACTCGCAATTTAAAAAGCCACACTTATTTAAGGGTGGCAGGGTTTCATATTTTGAAATACAGATAAAAAAATTATTGAATTAAGAGAAGAAATCTAAGTGACTTTTTTCGGTCAATATACTGGGCCCATAACATTTAATAGTATCACCGCCAAACTGGGGGTTACTGCTATACATGGGTGGCGTGTGCTATTTCCCCACTATTCTGGGCCTTCTGAGCATATGCCTAACATTAACATTGTCATTCGATTGTGTGCAACTGTTCCACTACTTGCTCCTCGAATAAAAGAAAATCATGTCATGTAACACTACTTCATACTCAGTTAGGTTTCAAAAATATGTGTTAAATGACGCTATGACCGCATTTGAAATATCGCGAATGTTCCAATGTCTGTTCCACCTGTTAAATATTTTTAAATTGACGCTCCTTTCGTTTGTCATGGTTTGACTAAGTGCTTTCTTAAACCGTTTCACCTACCGATTGATGGATGAGTTAGATATACACTGAACATTCAACACTAATTTATCGCCCTTGTTTTCCTTTTCTTTTCCTTTGTGGCTGAAGAGTAAATGCAATTAAAGTAAATATTTCCAATACGCCATTTTTTATATAGTACAGGGTTATGTATGCTACAATTTACCTGATTGTTGTATTTTCTATATAATTGTTGAACATTCTATTCTTCACAGTTTTTTGATAATAAGTTAATTATTTAGGTATAATTGCTATACTTGTAATCATCTCGATGATTTATATATAAACTAATAAAAAGAGATTGATGAAATAAAAAAGGAAGTTACAAACCTTAGAGAAAGTAACAAGGATTTAGTGAAATTATTTTCTGAAGCCCCCTCAAATATTGTCACAAAACCTACTCCTCTATTTAAAGATATAGTTAGACAACAAAATAATAAACATAACAGCAAACGATGAGTGGACAGACAATACCTTCGACATTCAACAAAATAAACAAAATAATAAACCTACCAACAATATTTTCAATCCACACACCAAAACCAATACAAGAAATAATTCACACCTACAGAACAACCTATTCAAAAACCAACAAAAGAGAATTTGCAGAAGGATTTCAAAAAGTGACAAGAAGAAGACCCAAAAGGAAAAAGCAAATTGGAACTACAGAAGTGCACACAGATGTAAACTTGGACAATGATTTTGAAGGGAGACAAGAATCCACAAAAAATAAAAAGAGATGGATATTCATATCTAAAGCAAAAGACAATGTAACAGAAGATCTGGCAAAAAAATAAATATCAAGAAAATCCAACACTGAGGAAAATGACGTATCCTAAAATCAAAACTTACTACCAAATTAAAGACAATAACTGTTTCTTAGTTGGAGTTGATCCTAACCTCATAAATATGGTGTATGATGAAAAATTTTGGCCCCGAGGGATAGCTTTTGATCAATTCAATTTCTATAAAGAGCGACAATTTCTAGATAATACACAAAAAGAAAGTCAGTCTACTCAAAGAGCCAGTGAGCATCTTTTATCTCCAATAAAATAAATCAAAATACAAAAAATCCTAGCAACACGATAAAAATCAAAACATGAGTGAATTTACTAAAAGCGAACTAAACATCTTACAACTAAACGTACAGTGCCTTAGAAATAAATTACTAAACGTAGAAGAGTTTCTATCAAAAATAAAAGATATACACGTCTTATGTATTACAGAGCACTGGCTACAGGAAGATGAAGTAAAAACTTATAATTTCACTGATTTCTACTTGGCAAGTTATTTTTGTAGAAAAATTTATATGCATGAAGGCGTGTCGATTTATATCAAAAAATATCACAAGCCATGACTTAAGTTTCATAACTTCCCTCTCAGTTAAGAAAACCTGTAGTCTAGCATCCAATACTTGGATCAATTTACAAACGTGAACATCGTCCTTACAGGAGATTTTAACATTAACTTCTTAAAAGACAGTACAAACAGAAATAAATTTCTCGACATTGCAAACACATTTGACCTAAAACAGACAATATTTGATTTTACTCATGAACACATAAATGTACAAACCTGCCTTGACAACGTATTCACAAATGTCCATACACCCAATGCAAAAACACCAAATCTTCTCGTTTCAGACCATAAAGCTCAAATAATAAATATAAAAACATCATTCGAGATGAGTGGAAACAACATCCAAAATAATACTAGAAGAAACTATAGCATTAGCAATCTTCAAAACTTTAAATGTACAAAAAGAAAAATTTAGAGAGGTATACGCATTAAATTCAGCTGAAACAAAAATGGAGATTTTTATGGAAAATTTCTTATTTTACTATGAGGTGTCATTCCCAACTATACAAATAAATAGAAGAAAAAATAAAAGTTGGATTACCCAGGAAGTTATTGAAACGAAGGAAAAACTACTATTTCTACATTCAGTGTGCAAGAACAATCCTTCAGAAGGAACAAAATTGAGTATAAAGTTTACAAAAAGATATATAATGATCTACTCAATAAGGCCAAGCAACAACATAATATTGCAACAATTTCTAACTCGGACAACAAATGTAAGACAACTTGAGGTATAATTAACAATGAAACAGGCAGGAAATATGAACAGCGAAAACCTCCAGGTGAAAATCTTAAGCCAGACATATTAAATAACTTTTTCACAAGTTCCAGTGAAGATATTGTGAAATATCTAAAAAAAAAATAGCTCAATAGAACTTTGCAGAAATAAACAAATTACAAATAATAATTCAATATTTTTAAGCCCACTGGTTCCAGAAGATGTTCTTTCATTAATAAAACAACTTAAAAACAAGAAAAGTGAAAATATATATGGCATAAGCACGCATTTAATGAAAAATGTTGCAGAATACATTATCAATCCGTTGTGTCATATAATAAATACCTGTCTAGAAGAAGGTACTTTTCCAAATATCTTAAAAAATTCAAATATAATCCTTTTATATAAAAACGGCGATATCACAGTTTCTGATAATTTTAGACCCATTATATTATTACCAGCTCCATAAAAAATATTCGAAATTTACAAATAAATCTATGAACATATGGAACTCAATAAATATTTCTACACGGAGAAGTATGATTTCAGGAAAAACAAAAATACCTCGGATGCGACATTAAAGTGTATAGAAAATGTATACGAAGCCTTTGAAGAAAAACAATCGTGCCACTCTATTTTTATCGATCTCTCAAAAGTCTTCGAGTGTGTATCACACCCAATTTTAGTAGAAAAGCTCGAGTATTATGGAATTCGAGGACTGGCTCTGCAACTACTAAAATAGTACTTTAGGTAGACCCCAAACAGTATATTGTCATGGGACAAATAGCTCACTACTATATATGAAAGTAGGAGTCCCACAGGGCTCAATCTTGGGTCCCCTTCTGTTTGTTATATACACTAATGATTTACCAGATAACATGAAAGTTAACAGCATTAATTTGATGACAATAATGTATGCAGACGACACTACTTTTAGTATTAAAGCTCCGCAAAATTCAAATTTGGAAGATATCAGCGAAACTGTGTTTACTACAACTAAATTGTGGTTCAATAACAACGAACTCTTCCTCAATGAAAACAAAACGGATGACATGTCGTTTTCAGTAAATAAAGTCGGTAACCAATCCTCCAAGTTCTTGGTATCAACATCGATGCCTCAGTGACATGGACTGACCATATAGACATCTTATGTAAAAAAACTCTCTTCCATAGTATTCATGCTTAGAAGGATAACCTCCATTGTGAATTTTGAAGCCGCACTCACCTGTTACCATGCCATATTTCACACCACAATAAAATATGGAATATTATCCAAATTCTACAGAAGACAGCGATTCGAGAAATCCTTAAGAAAAGTCACCACTGCAAATCAAACCACTATTTAAACAATTAAATATAATGACAATTTTTTCCCTGATAATTTATGAAAATGTCTACTATGTAAAACAACATCTAAGTGATTTCCAAACATTTAGTGACGTGCATGATCACAACACAAGGCATAAAGACGATTTGATTTGTCTATACACAAAACTGAAAAAAACCGAATTCAGTGGCCTAAAATTTTATAATGCCCTGCCCACAAATTTGAAAGCACTCAACGAAAATTTAAATATGAGTTAAAAAAATTTTTAATCAGTGCTTGTCTCTATAATATACATGATTTTTATTCATTTTGTGGCATGTATGCTTCAAATGTGTAATTTTAATTTACCGCTGTTTATTGCTTATTCATTGTTTATTATTTATCTATTTTAATCATATTGCTATTACTTTTAAATTCCTTATTTGATAAATTAACTACTACACTTCGTTGAAATGACCTATCTATAAACAGTACTGTTTCTCAGATTAATAAAGTTATTATTATTATTATTTTGATTGGATCTTCAGCATACTATGCAGTATGTTTCATATTTACCGATCGCTTTTTTCTTTTGTTAAAAACAATAGGGTTCTTCTTCTAGCCAACACTAACTTACTTTCCAAATTTCTATCCAATCGATCCTTTCTGTCTTGAATTGTCGAGACTATGTCGAAAAACAAACGAAAATTGATTTTTTTTGCAAAAAACTGGTTTTCTCGAAATCGAGCTAGGAAGCACGATAACTGTCCAGGATATTAATCGATTTCGATGAGACTTGGTACACGATCACAAATAAAGCCTATTGCTGGCAGTCCGAATTCGTTGACCGCAAGTATTTTTTCCAAGGCTGAGTATGATTTTCCAAAGAAATTCATAACTCCCAAACCGAAGGTCCGATTTTTATTTTCAAAAATGGCGATTGTAGGACTCGATTAAGTCTATTAGATGACGTTTGTGAGAAATTTCACAAAACAAAAGCGAATCTACAAATCCTGGAAAACTTAATTCTTTTTATAAATTCTACAAATACCGAACAGTTTCCTAACAAAAATCGAAAATTAAGTATTCCGTCGATCAATCTCTATAACCAGTATAAGGCACGGAGCTTTTTGGACAAAAAATCTGAAATAGAGTTTTTTCGAAAAATCAAAAATCAACGAGTTATTTACAAAGATGCATGACCGCGTCCGGTATATCAGAGTGGGGTCCGCCCGAAAATAAAATCGAAAATAAAAGTCTGAAATCACTCCGCTGATGTTTCTGTATTTTATAATTTTCTATTACTATATTCTTGAGAGTGAAATTTTGGAAAATTAAGTAATAAAAATATAAATAATATATAATTGTCCATAGAATTATTTAAAAAAATATTACAAATTGATAATTTCTCCGTGCGATATAGGTGCAAAATAATGTAATGTTATACTTAAAATATCATCATATATCATATATCTTAAAATATCATCATTATTTGGTTAAGTAATGGTATTAATTTAAGAGTTTACTTACAAAAAAAAAAAAAACCGGTGCATAAAGAATCACTACTTCCACATCCAGATTTTCTATCCAAGTCACTTACAACGAAAAAAATGTTTATGTGGAAATATTTATTTATGGAACTTTAATAATATAATATTTGAAATCCTCTACCCCAAAAACCCATAAAACGATACCCCACATCGGTAGTAGGAGGGGGTGGTGATAGGGGGGGTGGTAGTGGGTGTGGAAGAAGAAAAAAAATATTATGAGGTTTCTGGTTTTTGTACACAGTATGTTTTGATTTAGTATAAATCAAAAATTGTTTTCATCCCCTTTAATAATGCGGTGTGGGTGGTAATGGGGGTGGCTAATGCCAAAAATTTTTTTGAGACCTTAGCTTCTCTTGTATATACTAAATACCAATTTTATGGACTCTTACCTGCTTGATTTACGTATTTACCCCAAATTTACTCCAATTTACCCCCCAACCCTTCGACGGAACAAAATTAAAATATAATCTAGTTCTAGATCTCGTTAAAGTACATATGTGTACCAAATTTCAAGTCAATGTCTTAAACAGTTCCAGAGTAAACGTGCGCACAAAAAAAGTTACAGACAGACAGACCGACAGACCAACAGACAGAATTTTTTTTTCGCTCAAACTTAAAATCTCGACGTTTCATGACATTTTAAGCCTATTTGAACAATAAAAACGTTTAAAAATTGTTTTGTCGTTACTATACTTCCACTGGATGTGGAAGTAAAAATGAAGATCATACCAGGGAAAATTCTATCTCTATAAATATTTGACCGATTTTCATTTACTAAATAACAATATAACCTATGCCCTTTCTGTATTTCAAAATGTAGTTAGCCTTTACTTTAGTCAATGCAAAAAGAAAAAAAAAAAAGAAAAATAAAACATGTCAAAATGTACTGAGTCATCCTACGACCCTATGCTGAAAAGGTACTGAATCATCACAACAGGGATAAAAAGCATATCAAAATGTAGTTTTTAGCTTGTTATATAATTGTTACACATTCTATAGGATACTCTTCGCAGTTTTCTTGTAAATAATGTTAGTTTTTAGACAGCCTGAATTTCATGATACCAACTTTGTTGTGAAAAAAATATATGAAAAAAAATTGAAAAAAAAAACATCCAACCTGTCGGGGATTCGAACACAAGACCTTTTTATTAGAATTACCAATTCAATTCAATTCAAAACAAATTTATTATAAGTTTTAGTTTACAATAATGCGCCTCAGTCGAGGCCCAATTTAGAGCCGACCACACCACCACGGCGCGCAACGTCGTGGTAGATGAGTGGTCGGGTGAAGAGGGCTCGGCTTTGGCTATAACAATAATTCACGAGGGTTGGTTAGGCCTCCTGTCTTGCATGAGAAAACTTACGCCTAACAATTTGGGTGATATAACTAAGAATAGTTTAAAAACACTTACAGCTACTTAAAACTAGATTTAAAAACTTGTGTTAAGGGCGCGCGCACAACACACGCGTACTTGTTTTTATGCAGTTTTGGTTGGTGACACAGGGAAAAACTCAATGAAAAAACCCGATCGAACAAGTCACAGTCTTCATCCGGTGGTCTGCCCGCCTCCGGAAAGGTAGGGTGAAGGGGAGAGTGTGATTTTAAAAGGTGGGATTTGCTGGAGGTTATTGGTCTAAAGGGGATTTGGAAAGACAAAAAGGGACAAAAAGAACAAAAATGTAACAAAACAACAAAAAATGAATAAAGGGAATAGAGAGGGGTTTAAGGTAAAAGGTGGTGAAATTAGAGTAAAGGGTGGTGAAAGGGAAATTGTGGTATAGGATAGGTTTGGCTAGGGAAGTTGCCGAAAGATAGGCAACGCCTGGTATGGTAATGTGTGTTTTAGATCGAAAAGTATGGCATTATGCTGTCTGATTCGTGTGATGTCTCGGGTTAGCGGACTGTCGCCCAATTTGAATTGATAGAATTTTTGGGAGGATTCCCGGACGAAGTCCGCTAGTGGGGTTATGTCGTGGCAACGTGCATAGAGGTCTCTGAGGGAGGTGTACCTGTCTGAGTCTGAAATGAGGCGCATAAATTTGTGTTCCAAGACTTTGAATTTGTTCATTGTCGTGGCCGGGATGCTGCACCACACCGGCGCCGCGTATGTGATGGCCGGCCTGATCACCATCGTGTACAACAGCTTTTTGTTCGTCCTGTTTAGTCCGCCACCCCGCGCCAGGAGCGGGTACAGACTCCTGGACATGGAGTAGACCTTACGTACCGTCTCGTTAATGTGTGTATTGAAAGTCAGCCGTCTGTCTAAGTTGACCCCCAAATATTTCACGCACCGCTTAATTGGAATTTGGCGGCCCCCTATCGAAAGTGGTGTGAGAATTCTGTTCTCGGTGAAGATTAGAATTACCAGATAAAACTTTAGTCACTGCACCATCACAGATTATTACAAAAATTGAATGTCTGTAATATATATCTTTCGGGAATCATATTTCAACGCATTTGATATATTATTATAAAATATATATTAGCAAAATGCATAAACAAAAAAAAATATATTATAACATTAGATAACATTTCGCAATATTTCTATTTTAGTGCAAGCGACGAGAATTAAGAAAATATTTTTTTTAAATTAAACGATTAATAACTATCTTATTTACTGATTGATTTTCTTTAAAAACAATAGGGCTCTTCCTCTAGCTAACACTAACTTACTTTCCTAATTTCAATACAATAGGACTTTTCTTTCTTAAGTTATCGTGCTTATAAGAAACGTGACGGACTGACAGACAGACGAACGGACAGACGGACAGACAGGCGGACATTTTGAAAGATGTTTAGAATTCGTTCACTAACACAATGATATGAAATTTTTTTATCTACGAACGATATTTCCGGATTTAGAAATGTGCCGATCAAATGCAATATACTCTTCGTTTTTGCGAAGAGTATAATGATTTAGTATAGCGAAAAACAGGTGTACGGGATTTTATTGCACAGAAGTGTACACTGAAAGCAATTCAGTATAATATGTTACTATACCACGTATTAAATATAATTAATAATAATAATATAATGACAACTACACAACCTATCTCGCATATGCGCATACGAAAACGGTTAACGCGAGAAGCCTTGCTGTCGCTTCTCTATCTATGGTGCTAGTATGCAATTGACACAAATGTGATAAAATTATTCATATTTTTGTTAAACCAATTAACATCTCTGCTTTTTTACATATTATAAGGGTTCTAAGGATGGAATAGTTTTGCAATTACCAACGATGACTGTAGTGCCAAGTTCACAGTCCCCGTTTCTAAGCACAAAAAAATCTTAAAAGGAATTTTCCAGTATATAAGCATGTAATCTTTCTTATGGCATGATTTCTTGGACAAATTTTAATAATATTTCACCAGTGGGTAGTTGTACTTATTGCAGAATGCACTCAGTAATTAATTAGTTGGTTAATTATTATACAATCGATTATTATTCGAATCACGGTTAGTAAGCAAACTTACTCCTTTAACCTGCCATATGCTGTATCACAAATGGAAGTTTCTCCCTTCTATATTAATCCCAGAGGAAACTTCCATGTAAACTTCTAATAAGGGTCCAAGAATTCACTTTCGATAACTAGTGAAAGGTTAGATTGAATTTTAAAATAGAAATAATAATTAATGCGAACGATCCAAGATTATATTAAATTAATTCGTTTTATTAAAATGAATTGACAAGAATTGACATTAAAATAGTGTAAAATAATAATTTTACACCAATTAGGAATTTTCACTTTAATCAAAGGCTAAAAAGATAATCAATCTTTGTGAATTTACTTGTAGTATGTAAACTATATTTATTTAAATATAAATATCTTGTATTTCTGTTTACATCATTATTAAAAACACTATTTTGGGTATTTAGCAGATAACTTTCAAATAAATCATTCATTCTTTACGTTAGTAAATTAACAAGAAGTTCCCCCTACGATACATCTTGTCAACTTCTTTCATAGACTTAATACCTGTCTGCCAAAAATATCATGAAGCTAGACAATCAAGATAATGTAAAATTTACTTTTAACATTAGTGTTAAAACCGCTGCCCAAGGAATCTCTACTTCCACATCCAGATTTTCTATCCAAGTCACTCACAACGAAAAAATTTTGTATGTGGAAATAATTATTTATGGGACTTTAATAATATAATATTTGAAATCCTCTACCCCAAAAACCCATAAAACGATACCCCACATCGGTAGTGGGGCGGGGGTGGTAGTGGGGGGTGGATGAAGTAAAAAAATATTTGAAATATTCTTTGGTTCCTGTACACACACTAAATCACAATTTTTTTTATCCCCTTTAATAATGGGGTGGGGGTGGTAATGGGGGTGGCTAGTGTCAAAATTTTTTTTGAGACCTTAGCTTCTCTTATATATACTAAATACCAATTTTATGGACTCTTACCTGCTTGATTTACCTATTAACCACCCCACAATAAAATTGTGGGAGGTTACTACATTTAGTCCAAAATCGAAAATTGAGATAACATCAAATCTTTACGTGTGTGTGTGTGTGTGTGTGTGTGTGTGTGTGTGTGTGTGTGTGTGTGTGTGTGTGTGTGTGTGTGTGTGTGTGTGTGTGTGTGTGTGTGTGTGTGTGTGTGTGTGTGTGTGTGTGTGTGTGTGTGTGTGTGTGCCGTCATATTTATGGAGACCTGTGTGTGCATCAAACTCATTTCTGGGATACTCCAAAACTGTGGCATACATACACGCGTATGTCAGAGTCTTTATCCACCAGAACTCTGTGATTCATCATATTTTAGCGGACTATCTATTATAAATCCTTCGGGGGACCATTTATCCGTCACGGTTCACAATAATCGTTATCATAGAGAATAAGTTAATCGACTATATTCTCAAAAGGCAAAATGTGTGAAAAGTTGCCAGAAATGCATAGTTTTACGTGTGGTACTTTCTACAATATTTGTGGCATGCACGGATTGTGTATTATTATACTGTGCTAGAGCGCCCTCTACGTTATATTTTTTACAGCAAGCACTTTTAGGAGTTTCTTCTTCCGACAGATTCAAGTTAGCCACAAATGGGTATTTTTGAGTGGATCAAATTAAAAGTGATACTAAAAATAAATATAATACTAATAATGTGCTCAACAGACACTTATTGTTAGCCATATATTTAAATGTTCATGATTAATGTATACATTTTTCGGAAACAATAAAAAAAAATGTTAAAGTTTTAAAAGTTGTTCCAAATGAAATTAACTATTATTTTTTACTAACATAAAATTTTGTTCATGCTTTTATACGAAGCGACAAGATAAAGTGGTATTTTTTAAATGGAACACCCTGTATATTATTTTAGTTTTAGATTCTACTTAAAATTTTCATCATCGTCATATAAGGTACTATGTGTCTAAAATGTCTATTATCTCAGTGATAAGCATTTAACAAAAAAAAATGGCAGATGGAGGTTAACATGTTTTAAGTAAATTACCGGCCTGAGGGACGTAGGAAGTGGAAAACGTAAAGGCGGTAGTGCGTTTTTGCCCGATTTCTAGTAAATATCTCTACATTAATCTCTGCAAAAAATTTAAATAATACTTTTTTATGGTCATCATCAAAAATGTCATTTTCTTTAAGTCTCAACACTCATCAAAAACCTCCATTACGTGGAGGAAGTAATACAATGAAAATATCGATAAGCCGACTTAACAGTTTGATGAGCTAAATATTTCACTGTTTTCAAAACCACCTTTGTTACATCTTACCCTTCAATTATATATGGACGGTAATTTCAGTTGTACCTGTCAGATATGCAAAGTTAGCTTAGCTTATCAATATCTTCCTTCTTAATGGTAGTACTACCTTGTGGTCCCACTTAAAAAAATTTACTTTGGTACAAAGAATCATTTTATTTCTCTATGTAATTTCGGGATTTCTAGCATTATGTGTGATTATAAGGATTTTTTGACTATATTGATATTTGATTAAATCAAATAAATCAATTTTTCATATTACTCATATGCACAAAATATATAGTTTTTAAACTATTAAATATTTATGTTGAATTTTAATAATTTTATTTTCATGCAATTTTATACAAATTGTTTCAATTGAACTATTTAACGGATTTAACAAATCATATTAGGAAACTATAGCTCCGTCCGTTAATTTAAGGAATATAAGTAATAAATTAAAATTAAAAACACTCTATATATGTAATTTTTTCTGTCATATCAAAGTATAAAATATATCTGGATTCCATAACATCTAATTTGAGTGCTAATGAATGGATTTTGATGAAACCTTGTTGTGTTTGTAATGAAGTTAATAAAAATGTTGAAAACAGATTAGAGTAGGAGATGATCGGAAGGGGTAGAAAACACCCCTTTTATCATGGGTTCCGTAACTTGTAGAATTAGGTCAAAAATGTAATAAAACAATATGTTTACCTTTTTGACCCAAAATAATATGTTTTTACTCTTATGAATTTTTTCTAAAAATGCATATTTTTCGAGATATGGCCACTCCAAAATCCATAAAAGTGGGGGAGGGAAAATGTAAAAGTTGAAAAAAAAATCTGAAAAAATTCAGGTAAATATATCATCGAAATACAAGCCTTTTTTTATTTGCAGATTCCCTGTAAAGTGTGTTTTCACCGAGTTTTTCCGGAAAAACATGAAAAACCACCCTTTTTTTTGAAATTGTAGCGCTAAAATAAGTAACTTAAAAATTTGAAAAAATTTAAATGTTATGCATTGAGGACTTCTAAATATTTTTTGTCCCTTGGAATGTTTTTGTAACTTGCTAATTTTCCGAGTTGCAGGCAGTTTTTCACGATAAATAATGTACTACATTTTTTGCACATTACAAAATACATGAAAATTCAAAAAATGAGCGTGAACTATATATATTATTATAAAAACATATGGAACCTATATAGTTATACCATTTTTAAAGGTTCAATATAATTTTTAGATTAAGAATGTGAAGAAGTTTTCCGGAAAATTTTTGTTATTCACAATTCTTATTTGGTAGTGATAAAAATGGGAGAACTGATTCAAAGGATTGAAATAAGTTTATATACATAGTTACAAGTATAACACTTATTTTATTTAAAGTATAAATATTGTAACCATAATTTTATTTATAGTAAAGACTCATCAAATGAATTTGTTTCATCAACTTCCAAAGTTTAACTTGTTCCCTTAGTATCTATTAAATCTTCCGCAGGTTTACAGTTAGTACAATCTACACCATTGTACTTTTCACAAGCTGAGGTGCAATGAAGTTCAAAAGTTTTGGCTCGGATATTCTTTTTGAGAAAGACATGATGCGAACGGTTCAACGGTTGCACAGGAAAAATGAAAGTCGTATTTAAGTTTATAATACCTAGTAAGTGCCCGCACTAGTCAATCGAAAAGTATTACTATTATAGTGATCGTAAAAAAACACATTTTTTTTTGTTGAAATAAGTTTAGAATGCAATGAATTGTCGAGACTTAAATTTGACAGAGAAAAAAAATTGTATCTGTTCTTCTGTCTGTAACTTTATTTGTGCGCACATTTTCATTCGAATAGTTTAACTTAATTGACGACTTCACATATTATCGACGATTTCAAATATTATATTAAAATTCTATGAGCGATTAGTTTCGCTAGAGTGCGAATATAGTATCAAGATGTTTTCGATTAAAGAGACTTGGATGGGAAATTTGGATGTGGAAGTAGTGATTCCTTAAAAATAAAAGATGTGGTGGTGTAACTGATCTCGTGGGTATCCGGTATATTAGAGTTGAAAAAAAAAAACGAACGCTTCGCCGAAACGTGAAAATATACGTTGAAACAATCATATCGTTTTTTTAAATATGTTTAAGTTTTATTTTAACAAAAAAATTAACAATACATTTTTTTTGTATGTTATCCTACTTTTCTGGGCAACTATGTATGGGAAACTATTATTGAGACCACAAGCAATATTCGTCATTTCTTTTGACCGAGGCAATGAGATTTAGTATGTTTTTTAAGTCTTTAAACATTCAATTTTAGAAAAAATTACGATAATCTGGGGATTGTTGTCAAATTATATAATTTTTACTTTGATAAATTCAAAGAAATTTTCTGGCTCTTTAACTTTCTATAATTGCTAAATTAAATTTTTAAGTACTCCAAAAAGATATTAAATCGCATTGCCTCAGCCCGAAAAAAAATCACGAATATTGCTTATGGTCTTAATAATAGTTTTCCCTACTTACATAATTTGCACAGCAAAAAATATATATAATGAAAAATAATATTAAATACAATCGGACTTTTCACTCTTATGTTACCGTGCTTAAAGGAAACGTGACGGACGGACATACCGACAGACAGACGAACGGACGGATGGACATTTTGAAAGTCGTTCAGAATTCAGTCACCAACGTTTTCCTAGTTGCGAAGAGTATAATAATCTTCCAGTGAAATTTTTAATAGGTGCTGTTATGTTTTCACTTTTTCTTTTAAGCAATTTCTCAAAATCTTTCATATTTATCTTTTAGTAAAGCATGTATTGGATAGAATTGAATATTGGATAAATTTGGTGTGGTTGTACTACTGGTGCAGATTATAATTACTTTTACGGATTATGATCTTATTGTTTCTGAAAGCCTATAGTATGAGCATGAAAATAAAAAGTTTTTATTTGATCTATTTTCTTATAGTTAATATAAATTTCTTGCTTTTCGTGAAAAAAACTTGCAGATAAATAGTTTCCTTTCTTCCGAATTTAATCGGTGAACATACTGTATACTATTAAGAGAATTTAAAAAATTAACAATAACTAAGTGCGTATTTATTAAATCAAACATGAAAAGAAAGCATACTTGATAAAACATGCTAAAATGTACAAACACAAAATAATATATAAAGTGCATATAATCTATTTTCATTACGTGTTCTAAATTTTGAAACTAACTACCTGAAGATGAATCATTGGGAATAAACTGTAGATATTATCATTTTCGCGCTATTTTTACAGAATTTAACTGAGCGACCGTAATAAAATTTTACCTAGGTACTCGTAAAGTGTCTAATAATAACGAGAAAGATTTGACTAACTGAAGACTGACTTGTTTTTTAAATAGAAAGCAGATATATAAGTACGTATTTTTCTTAAAGAAATTTTAAGTAGCACTTTGGTTTCAAGGAAAGTGAAATTTTCACTAAGTCAAAAATGTTTGCTAATGACAAGATTTTATATGTCGTGAACAAATTGAAAAATAACATTATATGAGACTAAATAATAAGAAATAATGTTTTATGATTTTTCTCAAAATAAATTTAACTATATTATTAAATTTTTATTATTGCCCAAATGAAAAAAAAAATTATAGAAAAACTACAAATGCATTATGATCCTTATTTGATGTAATAGCAGAATACTTGATTGAAATTGGACCATATCCATCATACAGAGTGATCGCTAGAGGCGTTTTATATTAACTGCTTATTGTACGAACTGTTTCATTATAATTTCAGAACAAAATTTTATTAAGTTTTTGAAGAAGCACACAAAAATACGACGGGCCATTATTCATAATTGTTTACATAAATTCGTTTGCATTGCGGTTTTGCTGCACTGCAACGATAATAACTACAGCAGTTTGTAAGTCTTACAAAATGAATGTAAATTGAAACTTTCAGGCTTTGGTTTTTTTTTCATCATTATTGGAACTATGTTTTCTATGAAGCTGTCTGAAACAATAATTTAAGAAGCCTAGTAAAACGCACTAACTAATGACACGTACAATGTAAAAGAATCTTAGTGCATGGGATATATTTACTTGAAGGCAATTAAAATCAATCATTAAATAGAAAAGTCAACTCTAAATATTTACTATAAAACTCTATGTAAGGTTCACTTTTAGTCTGGCTACAGCTAAAAAAGAGTTTGAATGCTGTTTTATTGAAATATACGTTTGATATTTTTAATGGCAATATTGAGTAAGAACTAAAAAGATAATTGCATACATATTTTCATATTTTTTGCGGTTTTTGCAGACAAATACTTTTTGTTCTATTTTTGCAATTCCATATAAACCGTCGAAATTTGAATCCGATAAAAAATTCTGCATAAGAATCTAGTTTTTGATTTTGTATACCGTTTAGTCGACGCTTCCTTATCCATTTCGGGATAGGAATTCTCCAACTACAGCATGATCCATTTCCTCTACGCTTTCCATGAAAGATTAATTTTTGGTATCATTAAAAACAGATCTCAGGTTACCCATTATTGTTAAACTTATTTCCTTTGATCTACAAAAATTATTTATTTTCAAGTATTTCACCCAAAAGATGTAATAAACTATTAAACCAAACTTATAAAAATAACGTCGATATTATAGAAATACAATAAATAATAAATATCTTTTCGATATATAATAAAATATAATAAAATTATGTCAAATAAATATAAATTATGTAATTTTTTTATTTGCACGGTTGAATGTATTATTATGGGAAATCCATTAAGTCCTTAAAAATTGCTTTGCATCACAACGTTATCTATATCTTAATTTGTAGAGAGATCGTTTTTATTAAAAACTGAAGTCATTTATATATTTTGATGAATACTTCCAACAGAATTCAAATATCTCTTTTAGTTATCAATAAAATGGCACCAGGAATTTTAAGTGAGACACCCTATATATTTACCTAAAACTTCTTTTTTGTTTCCATAGGTAATTTTGTAGCAATATAAGTAATATATGGCAGCTTGTAGTAAAAGTTAATGTTTTGAATTTACTAGTACGATTTTTTGTGTGAACAATTTACGTTTCAGTGAATAATAAAATAAACAACCAATGGGGTGAGGTGGTGATGTTTATATTACGAATACTTGACCAACACCTCCTCCTCGGTAGCTAAAATTATTTTTCAAGCTACTTCTTTTATTTCAGAGGTACGATTTAATAAACCGCTGCCCAAGGAATCACTACTTCCACATCCAGATTCTCTATCCAAGTCACTCACAACGAAAAAACTTTGTATGTGAAAATAATTGTTTATGGAACTTTAATAATATAATATTTGAAATCCTCTACCCCAAAAACCCTTAAAACGATACCCCACATCGGTAGTGGGGTGGGGGTGGTGATAGGGGGGTGGTAGTGGGGGGGTGGATGAAGTAAAAAAATATTTTGAGGTTTTTGGTTCCTGTACATGCACTAAATCACATTTTTTTTTCATCCCCTTTAATAAGGAGGTGGGGGTGGTAATGGGGGTGGCTAATGCCAAAAATTTTTTTGAGACCTCAGCTTCTCTTGTATATACTAAATACCAATTTCATGGACTCTTACCTGCTTGATTTACCCATTTACCCAAAATTTACCCCAATTTACTCCCCAACCCTTCGATGGAACAAGATGAAAATATAATCTAGTTCTAGATCTCGTTAAAGTACATATGTTTACCAAATTTCAAGTCAATATCTCAAACGGTTTCAGAGTAAACGTGCGCACAAAAAGAAAGTTACAGACAGACAGACCGACAGACAGAAATTTTTTTTTCGCTCAAACTTAAAATCTCGACGTTTCATGACATTTTAAGCCTATTTGGGCAATAAAAATTTTTAAAAACTTTTCTGTCGTTACTATACTTCCACTGGACGTGGAAGTAATATTTATAGTATCATATTCACTTATAATAGGATCTTTTTTGTTGTGAATCCGATTGCTTTGCATTTAGATCCATTAAAGGTTGTCGAGGGATAAAATGACCTGCATTTCATTTTCAAGCCCAAACCATTTGCAGAGCTAATAATGACTTTATGACCTGCCACATGTTGAGTTGAAATTAACAACTTTAAAAATTTTCTGCCATATTTAAAACACATAATTTTAATATTTTAATATTGGTAGCACAGTCGAGTAGCTGCGCTGTTTTTAAATATTTATACATTTTTGGCTTAAGGTGTCAAATATTGGATCCCCTTCATATTTTTACTAGTCGTGCTAGAAATAATTAAGCAACATAATTGCTTCCTCCGCATTCATATTCAAAGACCAACCGAAAAAAATCTGTAATAAAAGTCAATGAAACTTATGTATACATTGCAGTAAATGCAATTTTCTATCTGCCTTTTTCGAGAAATACATGTCTTTTTATTTCTTTAATTTCTTTAATCGTAAAAACATGATCTACTTTGGGCAATTTTTATTTGCCGATTGTACAATACCTACAGTATTTTTTCAAAAGGTGTCATACTGTGTTTTTCGCAGTTCTTCTAAAATATCTTTGGTTTTAAACAAAAATTCGCAATATATTGAAAACAGATTGTTCGTTATGAAATTGCGAACAAAACTAAAATATTCTTACTCAAATTGTTAAGTTGCGGAAAATAAAAACAATTACGATCAATCATCCTTAAGCAATTCACGAAAATAACAATAATAATAATAATAAATGTCTAATTTAAAATAAAAAAATGTATAATAGTGCCTAAAAATTTCAATTGTTTAAGTACATTAAGGCGTCGAACAACATAATTGTTTTTAGAATATGGGTTTTTTGTACTTTTTAGTGGTATTAACAGAAATGTTTAAAAATATTTACATTTTGACTGAAAATTAGGTATTTTGTTTCCCTAGAATCATATTTTTCGAAAGTTTCATTAAATCATATATATTATCACTTAAGTTATTGTCAACTGTTTCAAAAAGATCGACCTTAATTGTTTTGTTATTTACGAAAAAGATGGCACAGTCCCAATTTTCTTCGCAATTTCATAACCAACAATCTGGTTTTCTGTTACGATACCAGATAACTTAAAAAAATGTGCTTCTAGTGGAACTAATTAACGTCATATCAAATTTCAAGTAGAAATGCTTATAACAACGCCTAAAATACAATAACAAATTTGAAAATTGAGTCGCAATTGTTTTGGAATACCATCAAGTCGTAGAGAAAATTTTTTTTTTCTCCTTAGACTATTAATAAATTAGTCTTTCAAATAATTTTCTTAACTATTTTTATAGAATAAAAGGCAAAGAAATTATGACAGAAACATCTTTGAAATACTTATTTTAATTTAAAAAGAAACGTGACTAGAATATGAATAGAAAGAAACTAACAGTGGCGGCTGGTGATATTCCAATATTTTTTTTCTCGTGTGTGGCGCATGGGACCCATACGAAATTTGGGAAATAACATCTAGAGAAGCACTTCTCTAATGACCCCTAAAAAATTTTGAAAAAGCAGTTTGTGGAAAAATTTTTGAAAATTCGTTAGCCTCCCCTGGGTCTAGGGACTCTTGTCTATTTTTATTTTTTTTTCATATGCATTTGACTTTTCATAAAAATACAACAATAGATTTTGGAGTTTGTGAAAATATTTTCATTACTAACTGAAATACAATGAACTGAAATTTTGTAATTTACAATTTAACAAATTACAATATTTCAATTCGTTGTATCTCAGTTAGTAATGAAAATATTTTCATAAACTCCAAAATCTCTTGTTGTATTTTTATGAAAAGTCAAATGCATATGACAAAAAAAAAATAAAAATAAACAGAGTCCCTAGACCCAGGGGAGGCTAACGAATTTTCAAAAAATTTTTTCGCAAACTGCTTTTTCAAAATTTTTTAGGGGTCATTAAAGAAATGCTTCTCTAGATGTTATTTCCCAAATTTCGTATGGGTCCCATGCGCCACAGATGAGAAAAAAAAAATATTGAAATTTCATCAGCCACCACTGGAAACTAATATTAATTGTAATACTACTGCCGAAGGAATCACTACTTCCACATCCAGATTTCCTATCGAAGTCTCTTACAACGAAAGAAATTTAATAATATATAAGGCATTAAAAATAATAATAATATTAATAAAATATTAAAAAAACGATGTCACACGGTGGATGGTGTATTAGAGGGGGTGGTTAATGCCAAAAATTTTTGAGGGCCTTGGTTCTTTGGATTGACAAAATTTTATTTTCTACCCTGTTTAATATTAGGGTGAAGGTGGCGATGGGGGTAGTAGAGGGTGTGGCTAATACCAAAAAAATTCTTTGAGGCCTTTGGCTCTTGTACACACACTAAATCACAATTTTATTTTTTTACCTCGTTTAATAATGGAGTATGAATGTATGAGTGGTAACGGAGGTGGTAGAGGAAGTGGCTAATGCCAAAAACATTTTAAGGCTCTTGGTTCTTATATACACACTAAATCCCAATTTTATTTTCTACTCCCTTTAATAATAGGACGGGGGTGGGTAGAGGCTAATATAAAAAAAAATTGAGGCCTATGTTTCAAAATTGAATCGCAGGATTTGAACCAAACGTACTAACTAACATACATACAAAGCAAGTTAAATAAAAGCTTGTAATAAATAGGCGTAACTACTTACCGTATATAAAAGTTTTCTAAAAGATTGACATAATTTCAAATTATCAAATATGTAACAAATTTTCTACAGATACGTATAACGTAATCTGTGATTATTAATTTAAAATTATATCTAAATTTTAGCTAAAATGTTATGAACTACAAGCAGATACACTTATTTTTTTATTAAATATAATTATATTAAGGGAAATTCGTATTTCTACTGATATATCACATAGACATGCATTAAATATATATGTGGCGTACATCATAAACAGTAGATTTATGGAATACATTTTACACACCTACAAATTTTAGTATTAATGGCAAGCGTCGTCATAAATATATGTACCTTATCACTTTTTAACTACGGAGTGTATCAAAAAATTATTATTCTATTTTTACAAAATACTTTTAACAGGACTATAAAATAGGGCCATATATACTGTATATAAGATAGCACAAATGGCGCGAAATACCTATTTTAATTTAAAAAGAAACGTGACTAGAATATGAATAAAAACTAATATTAATAGTAATAAAAATTAAAAACCGCTGCCGAAGGAATCACTACTTCCAGATCATCCAGATTTCCTATCCAAGTCTCTTACAACGAAAGAACTTTAATAATATATAAGGCATTAAAAAAATAATAATAATAAAATAATAAAAAAACGATATGTCATACGGTGGTTGGGGTAGTCGAGGGGCTAACTCCAAAAAATTTTTGTATACACAATTTTATTTTGTACCCTCTATAATAATACCGCCAGAGTGGCGATGGTATTGGTAGAGGGTGTGACTAATACCAATAAAAACCTTTGAAGCCTTTGACTCTTGTACACACACTAAATCACAATTTTATTTTTTTATCCCATTTGATAACGGAGTAGGAGTGGTAACGGGGGTTGTAGAGTGAATGGCTAATGTCAAAATCATTTTAAGGCTCTTGGTTTTTGTATACACACTAAATCCCAATTTTATTTTTTACCCCCTTTAATAATAGGATGGAGGTGGGCTAATATAAAAAAAATGAGGCCTATGGTTCTTGTATGCACACAGTTTTTTTATCCGCTTTAATAATAGTGTGGGGGGTGATAGTGGTGGTGGTTGATGCAAAAAAAATATTTGAGACCTTAGCTTCTCGTACATGCCGTAAGTCCCAATTTTATGGACTCCTACTTGCCTGCTTTACCTATTTACCCTTATTTACCCCCATTTACCCCCTTCAAATGAATTATATCAGAATATAATCTAGTTCCAGATCCCGTTAAAGTACATACGTGTACCAAATTTCAAGTCAATATCTCAAACGGTTCCAGAATAAACGTGCGCACAAAAAAGGTACAGACAGACCGACAGACAGAAATTTCTTTTTGTTCAAATTTAAAATCTCGTTTCATGGCATTCCAAGCCTATTTTAATAAACAGAAGGTTTTTTTGCGTTACTACACTTTCATTCCACTACGTGGATGTGGAAGTAAAAATTAAATATAAAAAAACCTTTTTAAAAACAAGCTTTTATTATTATTTAGGTGTAAAAGTGAAAAATATAAGTTAAGTTGAATTAATTGCTTTAAATACAGCTTTTACAATTATAAACAAAGATAATAATTGGTCAATACATTGTTTTAAAAGCATGTTGCGCTCGAAAAGTTCATACAGGCATTAATTTAGTTTGACAGAGATGGTAAGAATTTTTTTTTATTCACATAACAAGCTTTTAAGACAATTAATTCAACACAATTTATTTTACTTCCACATCCAGTGGAAGTATAGTAACGACAAAAAAGTTTTAAAAAATTTTTCTTGTTCAGATAGGCTTAGAATGTCATGAAACGTCGAGATTTTAAGTTTGAGTGAAAAAAAAAATTCTGTCGGTCTGCCGGTCTGTCGGTCTATCTGTCTGTCTGTCGTCTGTAACTTTTTTTTGTGCGCACGTTTACTCTGGAACCGTTTGAGATATTGACTTTAAATTTGGTACACATATGTACTTTAATGAGAACGAGAACTACAACTAGATTTTATTTTCATCTTGTTCCGTCGAGGGGTTGGGGGGTAAATTGGGGAAAATTTGGGGTAAATAGGTAAATCAAGCAGGTAAAAGTTAATAAAGTATTTAGTATATACAAGAGAAGCTAACGTCTCAAAAAAAAATTTGGCATTAGCCACCCCCATTACCAACCCCACCTCATTATTAAAGGGAATGAAAAAAAAATGTGATTTAGTGTGTGTACAAGAGTCAGAAACCTCAAAATATTTGTTTACTTTATCCACCCCCACTACCACCCCCTATCACAACCCCCACCCCACTACCGATGCGAGGTATCGTTTTATGGGTTTTTGGGGTAGAGGATTTCAAATATTATATTATTAAAGTGCCATAAACAATTATTTCCACATACAAAATTTTTTCGTTGTGAGTGATTTGGATAGAAAATCTGGATGTGGAAATAGTGATTCCTTGGGCAGCGGTTTTTTTCGTTTTATTAGATACATTTAAATAATAATTTGTTTTTACGTTTAATTACATTTAATTTTATTTCAAAATTTTTAGTTACATCTTAGTATTACGTTTTAATATTTATATATTTTATATTCATTGCGTCGTTTTTACTTAAAATAATACTGGATCATCCGCTATTTCTTAGAATTCAACGTCTGAGTCAATACACTATCCGATATAAAAATTATAATTTAAACCTGATCGCTATTTAAAATGCAGTGTGTGAATGAATAAATTATACGATCAAATTATAGTTTAAAACCGCTGCACGGGGAATCACTACTTCCACATCCAGATTTTCTATCCAAGTCTCTCACAACAAAAAAATTTTATATGTGGAAATAATTGTTTATGGAACTTTAATAATATAATATTTGAAAGCCTCTACCCCAAGAACCCATAAAACGATACCCCACATCGGTAGAGGGGTGGGGGTGGTGATAGGGGGGTAGTGGAGGGTGGATGAAGTAAAAAAATATTTTGAGGTTTTTGGTTCTTGTACACGGTACACACACTAAATCATAATCTTTTCTCATCCCCTTTAATAATAGACTGGTGGTGGTAATGGGGGTGGCTAATGCCAAAAATTTTTTTGAGACCTTAGCTTCTCTTGTATATACTAAATACCAATTTTATGAACTCTTGCCTGCTTCATTTACCTATTTACCCCAATTCACCCCAATTTACCCCCCAACCCTTGGACGGAACAAGATGATAATATAATCTCGTTCCAGATCTCGTTAAAATACATATGTGTACCAAATTGCAAGTCAATATCTTAAACGTTTCCAGAGTAAACGTGCGCACAAAAAAGTTACAGACAGACCGACAGACATAATTTTTTTTTTCACTCAAACTTAAAATCTCGACGTTCCATGACATTTTAAGCTTATTTGAACAATAAAAGTTTAAAAATTTTTTTTGTCGTTACTATACTTACACTCGACGTGGAAGTAAAAAGACCAAAAATGTTAAAAAAAAAGGCTCGAATGCTGAAAATGGAGTGATGTATACCATTAATTAAGTTAGTTGTCTAGTTACAATATTTAAGAGGTGGGGAGATAATTTTTTTTTCGAACGTGCGTTATGTCCTCAATGGTGCTTTATGCGATGTAATTTAAAAAATTTTAGTTGTGGATAATTTTCAACTAGCAGAGAGAGAAATATAATCATTTTGGAACAAAAACTAACGTATCACGGATTCAGATGCAAGTAGAACATAATTCTTTTTTAAAACGTTGATTATTTCATATACTTTCATAATTCACTTATCGTTTTTTGGTTTCACAAAAAAATGACGTAGTTATTTGAAATTGTTTATACGTGCAATATCCATAATTAAAATTAAAATCCAAAAAATTGGTTTAAGTTTAATTTTGTTTTCTTTCCAAACACCACCGTAAAGTACATGCACTTTAAAAGAAAAAAACCGCTGATCAAGGAATCGCTACTTCCACATTTCCTATCCAAGTCACTCACAACGAAAAAATTTTGTGTGTGGAAATAATTGTTTATGGAACTTTAATAATATATAATATAATATTTGAAATATTCTACCCCAAAAACCCATAAAACGATACCCCACATCGGTAGTGGGGTGGGGGTGGTGATAGAGGGTGGTAGTGGGGGTGGATAAAGTAAAAAAATATTTTGAGGTTTCACTAAATCACAATTTTTTTTCATCCCCTTTAATAATGGGGGTGGTAATAGGTGTAGCTAATGCCAAAATTTTTTTGAGCTTCTCTTGTATATGCTAAATACCAATTTTGTGAACTCTTACCTGCTTGATTTACATATTTACCCCAAATTTACCAATTTACCCCCCAATCCTTCGACGGGACAAGATGAAAATATAATTTAGTTCTAGATCTCGTTAAAGTACATATGTGTACCAAATTTCAAGTCAATATCTCAAACGGTTCCAGAGTAAACGTGCGCACAAAAAAAAGTTACAGACCGACAGACAGACAGACATTTTTATTTCGCTCAAACTTAAAATCTCGACGTTTCATGACATTCTAAGCCCATTTGAACAATAAAAATTTTTAAACATTTTTTTGTCGTTACTATACTTCCACTGGATGTGGAAGTAAAAATACTCTTTTTAGTACCATATTATGGTATGGTTACCAGAACTACATGTGTATGCAAAATTCAATTGACCGTCGTTAAGTCGCTCAAAATTGACTTGCAAGATTTGAACTAAACATACTAACATACAAGCGAACAACATACAAACTAACATACATACAAAGCAAGTTAAACAAAAGCTTGTAATAAATGTGCCTATCTACTTATCGTACATAAAAGTTTTCTAAAGGATTGACCTAATGACAAATTATTAAATACGTAACAAATTTTATATAGGAATATATAACGTAATCTGTGATTATTAATTAAATAATGTATCTAAATGTTAGCTAGAACATTGTGAATGACAAACAGATACACTTATATCTTTATTAAATATAATTGTAATATTGGAAATTCGTATTTTTACTGATATTTCATGCACACATTCATTAAATATATATGTGGCGTACATGATACACAGTAGATTTATGGAATACATTTTACACACATACATAGTATTAGTGGCAAACGTCGTCAGAAATATATACACCTTATAACTTCTTAACTACGGAGTGTATCGAAAAATGAGACATATCTACGAAAAGGAGAATTTTTACCTGATCGGCAGGCAACCATATTAGCAAAGCTTCCACAAATACATTTGAGGATGGTTTGTCACAAATACGGTCAGACCTGTATGTGTGTGTGTGTGTGTGTGTGTGTGTGTGTGTGTGTGTGTGTGTGTGTGTGTGTGTGTGTGTGTGTGTGTGTGTGTGTGTGTGTGTGTGTGTGTGTGTGTGTGTGTGTGTGTGTGTGTGTGTGTGTGTGTGTGTGTGTGTGTGTGTGTGTGTGTGTGTGTGTGTGTGTGTGTGTGTGTGTGTGTGTGCGCGCGCGCGCGTGTGTGTGTGTGTGTGTGTGTGTGTATGTATGTTAGCACGATAGCGGCGAAGCTACGAAATGGATTTGGATGAAACTTTGCATGAGGATTTCTTTAGTGCTCCAGAAGATCTGAAAAGGTTTTGGTTGAGATCGGATTACGTTTAGTGCCGCTTTGGCACAACAAGTTGTTTATTTTATGATTACTTACAATTTGTAATTAAACCATTGAACAGCAGTAAAAATTCCTATTTCAACGATATATCACACTTGCACTTTTTCATTTTGGTTTCCGTGAAAAAAATTAAAAAACAAAATAACATGCTTCTTGTGTAAGATAAATTTTATAGTCTAACCTAACGTTCTATAGACGTGTCACAGAACGTATACCACAAAATAATACAGGACTGTACCCCTTACTCTTTGCAAATTTGCAGACGCAAAGGCTTTCTTTAGAGACTATTGGCGGAATCGGAACTGTACTGATCTGACGAGAGTGAAATTCTACATCTCAACGCGACATTCTGAACGACTAATTATCTACGGTTAATTAGTTATTAACGCGCAAAGACTGTCTATCTCTTTTTTTTGCGGCAGATCGAAATGGAAGATGGACAGTCTTCTAACACAAATTCGCGATCGAGAAACGTCAAACGAAATATTGCAAAAATGTCACTTTTGATTCGTTCGTGCCTAGCTGAATTTTCGAATTTCGATATGCAATTTACGATGCGGATCAACTACAAGTCTTTCTCTTTCCATCGCTACATAGTACGGCCGTCGCGGTATCGTATTTTTTATAATACGAGTAAATTTAGATGTCGTGTTTTCGACCAAAATTTACCCTCGGATGCCGCAACTCTGAAAACGGTTTTTCATCTGTAACTCGGAAACTGTGAGAGATAGCCCAAAAATAAAAACTCCCTGAGGAAAACTACTTAATGTCAGGAACGTTTTACCGCATTCGAAATATTAATGGGACTTTTCGTTTGGGTCCGGCGGGCCTTTCAAGATGATGGTGTCATGCACTTTTTTCATTAAATCGTTCGTAACTTCTAAACGGCGACTCCTACGGCAAAAAACTATGACCTAACGAAATTGTAGAGAATTGAATTACCTAAAAGTCTTTTTTTGGATTTTTATGCTACTCCAAAAATTACCGAGATACGGTCGGCCAAAGTGGAGACTTTTTTGAAATTCGTCTAAAATCTCGAAGTTTCTCTCTTTAAACCTCCATAACTCTTAAACGGCGGTCCCTAGGCCAAAATACTTCGCCCTAACGAATATGTAGAGAATTTAATGCTATAAAAAATTATTTTTTATTTTTTGACATAAGACAAAAAATAAGGACGTTAGGAACGAAACAAGTGGAAATTTACATTTTCCAAGGAAACGTGTTTTTTCTCTTCTCTTGCGAATATCTAGATAAATATTGATTTTGGCAAAAAAATAGTAAGATCTATTAGAAAGACAATAAAATGATGATGAATTTGCTTTGTCAAAAAATGTCTGTAGGATTAATGGTTTCCCTGGTATATACGTTTCAACACAAAATTTCGATTTTCCCATATGCCCAAATTATATTTGATACTATCTCCGCCAAGTGAAATTTATAGTTTTTTGTCCTCAAAGCAGTGCAATGTACAGGGTGATATTCTAATAATGACAGAGGTGTTCAGTGATTTCGGCTGATAACTCGGGAACGGTTGAAGATATCGAACTGAAATTTGAAACGTAGGTATAAATATTGTAGACGAGCGGATTACGAGTGAATTAATAATACACCTACGTCACATGACGTCACAGAAATGAAAAATTTTTACAACAAACGAACTGGTACAGATATCGACTTAACGGTTGGAGTTATTGAATTGAAATTTGAAACATAGGTGGAAATATTGTAAATGGACGGAATAAAAGTAAATTAATAATACACCTACATCTACATGACGTCACAAATAAGACAAATTCTTACAACAGGCGAACTGGTACAGATATTGACTTAACGATTGGAAACATCCAATTAAAATTTGAAATGTAGATATTGTGGACGGACGGAATACAAGTGAATTAATAATACACCTTCGTCCACATGACGTCACAAATAAGAAAAATTTTTAGAAACTGGTGTAGATATCGACTTAACTATTGGAAACATCCAATTAAAGTTTGAAACGTAGGTGGAAATATTGTAGATGGATGGAATACGAGTGAATTAAAAATACACTGATGACGTCGTAAAAACATAAAATTCTTATAACAGGCGAACTGATGATGATCAAAAAAATATTTCTACAAGACGTCACGAAATTTTTTTTTAATTTCCAAGAAATATCAAATTTTCGGAAAATGTCACTTTTCAGAAAAATGTAAAATTTTTAAAAAATGTCAAAGGGCATAGCAGGATAAGCATGTGTTAGGTGCCCCCGCACCAATCGGGTCGAAATTTTTAACACAAGTTGATAGTAGTGTTAGATGAAATTTCCCAAAATATTATTTTTGGAAAACCATTTTTACGGGAGTTATGGGGGTAAAAAGAAAAATGGAAAAAAATTTTTTTCTCGAGAACGGATGGACCGATTTTCATGGAAAAAATATATGTTATGGCTTTTGCTGGTGCAAATGTGGGAAAAAATTATTGAGTCCATTTGTCGAAAAAAAGTGGTGAAAAAATTTTTTTAAAATAAAAAAAATTTTTTTTTTAGGGGATGTTCTAGAGGCACACCCACCATTTTCTTCCAAATACATGCTTATATGCTCCTTTAAAACACATCCAATTTTCAAAGCGATCGGAAGGGTACAACATACTCAAAATTGATAATCATTGGCAGACTGCGAGCGGCGCGTAGTCTATGTAATGAAGCATTATAAGACGACTTTTTTGTAAATATTTCGTGCAAAGACGAGATTACCTTCCCCCCCTCGTTTTCGAGGGTGCTGAACACGATGCAGGTGGTGGGAGAAGTTTTCGACCGCCGCAACCCCCTGAAACGGCCATCCCTCTTATGGATCCCTTTATGTTTTCATATATAAACGGGTTTGGGGAGTGATTTATCGACGGGTTATACTTGAAATAATATGAAAGGGGATTATAGAGTAAGTGGAGTCCAGACAGCAGGCCTAGGGGGTTGATTAAACCCTCCCGAGAGTGTAGTTTTTTTTCAAATGATTCGGTTCAAATGCGTTTACCCTGTTTTCGAGGTCGCTGATCACGGAAAAAATATTCACTTTTAGCTCCAACCCCCTCAAACGGGCAGAAATCACCTCTCACTCACCGTTTGAGAGATGAAGAGGGGTTGGAGCTAAAAATGAATATTTTTCCCATGATCAGCGACCTCAAAAACGGGGGAAATGCGTTTGAACCCGAATTATTTGATAAAAAATGATTTTCCATTCCTCGGAAGGGTTTAATTAACCCCCTAGGCCTGCTGTCTGGACTCAACTTACTCTATAACCATCTTCTATGTTATTTCAAGTATAACCCGTTGATAAATCACTCCCCAGACCCGTATAGAAAACGTAAAGGGATCCATAAGAGGAGTGGCCGTTTTAGGAGGTTGCGGCGGTCAAAAACTTCTCCCACCACTTGCATCATGTTCAACACCCTCGAAAACGGACGGAGGAAGGTATTCACGTCTTTGCAAGAAATATTTACACTATTTCTGCCTTTATTACATAGACTAGCGGTTCATTACTACATCTTACTACCACGGTCACTGGCGACCATTACAACCCTACCATTTAAATCAGTATCAAACTTCAAGAAGTGTGGTGCAAAAATTCTCTGACGTCAACTATGGGGTTAAACAAAATCTAGTTTAAAAATCTGAAGATTATGCAATAATGACATCTGCAGTCAGCCTACGAAAAAACTAGTTTTCAAACTCCACTACGAGGAGGTTACAGTGCCTTTCACTAGTGAAGGTGCCTGTTTATTGTCAGTCCTCTTGCCTCTCACGAGTTAGGGTGTTTATTTATCGTGAGTCTCCTTGCCTCTAACTAGTCGGGGTGCTTGTTTATTGCAAGTTCCCTTGCCTCTCATTAGTCGAGGTGCTTGGTTATTATGAATCCCCTTGCCTCTCACAATTCGGGTTGACTTTTTTGCGTGAGTCCTCTTGCTTCTCACGAATCAGGTTACTCTATATTGATGAGACTTCTCTTAGTCTTCATTCTTTGAGAACATCCCATAAAAAAAATGTATTTTGAAAATTTTTTTTAAAAAAGTTGCAGGGGGTTGCGCCGGTCAAAAACTTCTCCAACCACTTGCATCGTGTTCAGCACCCTCGAAAACGAGGGGGAGAAGGTAATCTCGTCTTTGCACGAAATATTTACAAAAAAGTCGTCTTATAATGCTTCATAACATAGTCTACGCGCCGCCCGCAGTCTGCCAATGATTATCAATTTTGAGTATGTTGTACCCTTCCGATCGCTTTGAAAATTGGATGTGTTTTAAAGGAGCATATGAGCATGTATTTGGAAGAAAATGGTGGGTGTGCCTCTAGAACATCCCCTAAAAAAAATTTTTTTTTTATTTTGAAAAAATTTTTTCACCCCTTTTTTTCGACAAATGGACTCAATAATTTTTTCCCACATTTGCACCATCAAAAGCCATAACATATATTTTTTTCATGAAAATCGGTTTATCCGTTCTCGAGAAAAAAATTTTTTTCCATTTTTCTTTTTACCCCCATAACTCCCGTAAAAATGATTTTCCAAAAATAATATTTTGGGAAATTTCATCTAACACTACTATCAACTTGTGCTAAAAATTTCGATCCGATTGGTGCGGGGGCACCTAACACATGCTTATCCTGCTATGCCCTTTTCAGAAAAATGTCAAATTTTCGAAAAAATGTTAAATTTTCAGGGAAATGTCACTTTTCAGAAATATGTCAAATTTTCGGGAAAATGTCAGTTTTCAGAAAAATGTCAAATTTTCGAAAAAACGTCAAATTTTCGAAGAAATGTCACCTTTCAGAAAAATGTCAAACAATTAAAAATTGTCAAATTTTCGGAGTAATGTCACTTCAGAAAAATGTAAAATTTTCAAAAAAATGACAAATTTTCGGAGAAATGTCACTTTTCAAAAAAATGTCAAAAATTCAGGAAAATGTCAAATTTTCGGAAAAATGTCACTTTTCAGAAAAATGTCAAATTTTCGAAAAAAACGTCAAATTTTCGAAGAAATGTCACCTTTCAGAAAAATGTCAAATTTTCGGAGTAGTCACTGAAGAAAAATGTCAAATTTTCGAAAAAATCTCAAATTTTCGGAGAAATGTCACTTTTCAGAAAAATGTCAAAAATTCAGTAAAATGTTAAATTTTCGGAAAAATGTTAAATTTTCAGGGAAATGTCACTTTTCAGAAATATGTCAAATTTTCGGAAAAATGTCAGTTTTCAGAAAAATGTCAAATTTTCGAAAAAAACGTCAAATTTTCGAAGAAATGTCACCTTTCAGAAAAATGTCAAATTTTCGAAAAAATGTCACTTTTCAGAAAAATGTCAAATTTTCAGAAAAATGTAAAATTTTCAGAAAAATGTCAAATTTTATTAAATGGACTCAAAGGAAAATTCCTACTACGGGTCCATCTGTGGTATAAGTTCTCTGCTAGTGTGTTAAAGCGTGCAGACTGTATGCTGAGTATTTTTGACGTGTCAAGTGCATCGAGAGATTGCAAGTTTTTTCGATGTTTATAAAGCCCACGGATGGTGTGAGAGGCCATCCTGAACCGCTTACAACCCCTCAAGTGTAAGCAAACTCACCGGAACGCTTTCGGTGAGTTTTTTCCAATAAAACTTTAAAAGTGACAGTGACATTATATTTTAAAAACTATTTCCGCTACTTCCGGCATCCCGCCAGAAATTCTTCCGGCAACATAACCTAAAAATAGTACTACATAACCTAAAAACGATTTAAGGCATTGTACCAACATAAACATTTTTCAAAAACCAAATTCCCCAGAGAAACATTGGAAGCAAAAATTTGACAGCTATCACTTCCCCGACCGATTTAGTGAAAAATCGGTCGAGGCCAAAAGATAAAACAAAATATACCAACTCAAACTTAAACGTTCCACCATGAACACTACCTTGGCTACATCTGGCAGGGAAGCTGTCTACCAAGAGTTATATGGATTTTTCCAAAGATGGCCATCACTGCCATCCATCCCATTACCAACGAACAGGTTTTTTCGTTTAGTTGTTTCCCGTATCAACAATCAAAATTATTAAGTGCTCTTGCCTACGAACGTTTTTATAGTATTGTGTTTATTTTTATATTAATTTTAGGTCCATGTGGACACATTAAAATTTTAACCTAGTTTTCAAGCCTGCCTACAGAAGACAGGAGCTACTTTTCTATTTTTCTCCAAGCCAAACCGGACCTACCCCGTCCAGCCTCACACTCGCCACGCAAGACTTGTTTTTCTGATTTAATATGAAAAAAATATTTCAACTTAATAAATTTAATTAAGTGAGATCGTTCATATTGTTTAGTGCTCTTTTCGGCTTCAAAGATTCACCGGGTGGGGAGGTTCCAACCGCTTCCAGTAGCTGCCGATTTTTTATTCCAAATTTACCCCAAATTACTCCCCAACCCGTCGACGGAACAAGATTAAAATAAAATCTAGTTCTAGATCTCGTTAAAATACATATGTGTACCAAATTTCAAGTCAATATCTCAAACGGTTCCTGAGTAAACGTGTGCACAAAAAAGTTACAGACCGACAGACACAGACAGAAATTTTTTTTTCGCTCAAACTTAAAATCTCGACGTTTCATGACATGCTAAGCCTATTTGAACAATAAAAATTTTTAAAATTTTTTTGTCGTTACTATACTTCCACTGGATGTGGAAGTAAAAGTAAGTCACTTTTAACACTGGTGTTATAAAATAACATTTTTAACATAGTTAGCAAACGTTAAAAAGTCTACTTTTTGTAGTGATTATACAAAATAGTTATTTATGATCCAAGAACAAAATGACTTTTTATTTTGTGAGTGGAGAAGTTTGCGAAACGAGCGTAAGCGAGTGGAGCAACTCCACGAACAAAATAAAGTCATTTTTAACACGTGTATCATACAATGTTTTTTTCTACAAACATCATTAAAAGAACAATAAAGTTTCTTTAAAAAGATTTCAAATCCTTTTAATGGTTACCTCATAATTCTAGTAACTCGTAGGATTTATGAAATAAATAAATCAAGTTTACCTGCCCGTTGTTTGACACATGGTTGTCAAATGTGAAAAACTATTGCTATATGATGAGTTCCAATATTAATTATAGTCCAGAAGGAAGCGAATCGATTTCTCAAGAAATTGAAGAAGCAGCTACAAGGGCAACTTTAGATTTGTTGCCCACAAAATCCAAAAAATAATATGAATTAGCGTACAAACGCTTTGTGGAATGGTGCGATCGGAACAATGTTGCAGGCAAGTACAGTGAAAATGTAATGTTGGCCTATTTCGAGCAAAATTCTAAAATTTGGAAGTCTTCGACGTTTTGGGCACATCTTTCAATGATAAAGGCTATGTTAAATGTTAAGAACAATCAAGATATAAGTAAGTTTTATAAACTCATCGCATTTTTTAAGCGAAAAGGAGAAGGATATCGTCCAAAAAAATCAAAAATTTTTACACGCCAAAATATTGATAAGTTTATTGCAGAGGCGCCAGATGACAAGTAAGTTCAACTTCAACAATTTCTTCTTGTGTAGCTTCCTCACAAGGAATAAATATTACTAATTGCTCCAATTGTACAATTAATATAAATATTTCTAAATAACTTGTAATTTTTTGTTAATAAATGTCATTATGACAAACGACTTGTCATTTTACTTTTTGCACTAGTGTTAAAAGTAAATCATGTGATCATTTTTAACGCGAGTTATTTAATATTGCATTTTTAATTCAAGTATGCCGTGTTAAAAATTTAGTTTTTAATGGTGTTTGTAGAAAAAATATATTTTATCTCTTTCAATTTGACATGGTCTATCAAAAGTTATAACACTCTCCCTGCAGCGCGCGCGCACTCGTGGGAGTAAAATGCGTTTCACTAACTTGCCACTGATCTCGTAATAAAGCCCAGTCTTTGAAGGTATTTACCTCCAAAAACTTGTAAAATGAATAATTTTTTTTTAATGAGTTCGTGAAAAAAAAATTTTTTTCATCCATTTTTTCAAAACCTTGAAATTAAGTCAAGGTAGGAAAAATAAAAAATACAGATAGAAAGACCACGTGTTTATAAACAAAAATTGTCCTAACGAAATTTATCGCTAAAGCCACGGTATTCCCAGCAAAAAATAGTCAAGTAACGTTATTACTCAAAGCGAGATTCATGCGCGCGCGCGCTTGAATACGTATGACTGCGACACTGACGCACAGTGGGCCAGAATCCGAAAAAGCTGGCCTAAAGTCGAAAAATGGAGTAATGGTTTTGAAAATTTTCACTTGGGGATTTTTGAGGTCGCTGATTACGAATTTGGTAATAGTTTTTTCAACAACAAAATGGCGGCTCCAATATGGCGACAAACGTTTAAGAAAAGTTAGTAATTTTAATTGGAAATTGGTATTCGGGTGTTTCCGAGGTCGCTGATTACGAATTTGATGATAGTTTCTTCAAGAACAAAATAGCGGCTCCAATATGGCGACAAACGTTTGAGAAAAGTAAGGTATTTTAATTGGAAATTGGTATTCGGGGATTTTCGAAGCCGCTGAATACGAATTTGGTAATAGTTTTTTCAAAAGCAAAATGGCGGCTCCAATATGGCGACAAAAATTTGAGAAAAGTCAATCATTTTAATTGAAAATTAGTATTCGGGGGTTTTCGAGGTCGCTGATTACGAATTTCAATTCAAATTTAAAAAATTAAATTAACTAATTAATTTAAATTCAATTTTACCTACATACTTTTAGGCATTTTATAAATTCCAACCAAAAAATAAATAATCTTTCAATAATTATTTTTAACATAACAAAATGCCTTAATTTTTTCAAAAATTGTTTATAACACATAAATATTATAAATTGTTACGTTTAAATGGAATTTTTATGCTAAAACATCACTATAAACCAAAGTTAACGCGTCGCTCTATTTTGCACCGTGTCAGAAAAACGATCACAAAAGCAATAGTGGCTCCTAGAGGCAGCCAATTTTTACATTTTTTTAAATTAAAATAGTAATTCGAAGCAGTTACCGAGCGAGGGCCCGTCGTCGCGTCGTATGTATATTTTCAATTTAAGACCTCGTACTTGACCAAATTATTACTCATTACTTCCAAACCGGGTTGAATCGGGTTCTAAATTTTGTACTATAATTTGAAAAACTATAAGAAATCGACCAGTAAAAGAATCATGCTTGGAACACGTTGCGCTTTTTTTGTAGCGACAAAAAAGGTACCCATTAATTTTTATTTCTTTATCTTTGTAGAACCCCGTTTAACACAATTTTATGACCGAATGTATCACATTTCACAAGCAATAAATGTATGCAAAATAAAATACTTACTTTATAGATTATCTTCCTAAAATTTTACTACGTTTTTGTTGAAATTACACAAATTACAGGAATATCGAATAGTACGTTCGAATGTGGCAAGCAACTATTCACAACTGTACGCTAACAGAACGTTTGTTTCTTAGGGTGTATCAGGTAAAAATGGGCAACAATACGGTTGGAAATTTGCGGTACGTAATGAATTGAACATTTCTGACTACAAAAATATTACTTTGAATACAATTAAACCTCTTTCGAATTTTGGACTTCTGACCAGCTTTTTCGGATTCTGGCCCACTGTGCGACGTACTGAATTACATGCTGTCACAAATCAGAATCTGTTCAATCTATATGAGTGTTGGTTCACTTAAAAGATGGAAATTGTAGCTTTTCGATGCTTTTTGTTTCAAACAATACGAGCAGAGGATGGATGGGAAAAAAAATTATATATACAGGGTGCACCACTTAAAACTCCCCACACTTGTAACTTTTATATTTTTGAAGCGATGACCAAATTGTAGACATTTTTAAAGCCTTTAAACATATATTCAGATTGATTAAAAAAAATTTTGTTTGAAAAAATTGTTAAGAAAGGAAACTTAATTTCTTTGAATATTTCTTTTACCTCACCCTGTACATGAACTATGTTTTCTTATAAAGGTTTTAATTAGCTCCAATTTATGTTATTAAAATAAAAATTTAAAAAAAGAAAATTTTTGCCATTTCCTATTTAGTACATTTTAATATAAGTTTGTTTTTAAAAATATTTATTTCTTTTGTTTCTTGTTACTGTTTTGTTACATTGAATATTATTTGTGATATGTCTTTTACAAATAAAACATAACAGTATATTATTCAACGAGCATATAATGATGACTATTATTCACGAGGGTGAAGTTTAAGACACAAGCCGTAGGCGAGTGTCTTAAATCACCAGAGTGAATAGTAGCTATTATATGCGAGTAGAATACTATACTTTGTCCACGACAATTAAATATTTTTGATTAAATTATTTACTGAAGAAATTTATAAGTCCCATTTATTTTTAACATTTTAATGTAAAATTTTTGTAAATAACGTTGACGTTTAAGTTCAATTTGACGAGCCGTTCTTTTGACACATAACCACCTACTCAATAAAATTTAAAAGAAAATTGTATGATAAAAAATTTTGTGAGTACTTCGGAAAAGTACACCAGTAGAACTGATTCTGAGAACGAATTAGCATTTTTGGCAATTCTCCAATGCATAAAAGATTTGTTTACTGAATTTCTGGCCATAGATGCATAGAGGTGATTTCAGCAGCTTTGGTAGTGTCTGGCGGTTTCCATATATAGTTTCACTTTCTTTATTTTAGACAACTAACAAACTTAAATGAACGAGATAAATATGACGCCCAAATTTTGACGTTTCAAATCAATAACAAAATTACGTTTTGATGCATTGTCATGGCTTACTTATAAGTAAGTTTGTAGGCTCGTAGGTAAATGTTTCAAAAACAATGTTGGAGACTGCCGCGTGTTGCTAATACATGATGCTTTGGAACTTACTAATGTAATTTTTGAGTGTTCATTAAAGTACCTCTTCGCCATGTATCATTTGAGTACTTCCTAGAAAACTTAGAGAAACAACACTTGTCTGTTGGTTGCTGCAATTTTGACATTTTAAATTTTTAGTAAAAAGTCACTAACGTGATTTCTTATAAACAACTGACTGTCCTCATTATTCACTAGTGAATAATGAAATCATTATTCACTACAGGGAATAATGGATAGCATTATCCTTGAGGAAACACTCACATAATGAGTACATTATTTAATGGTCGTGGACAAATTTATTATTTACATTCTTTTCAAACCTTTACAAGAAAACATTAACGCAGTTCATGTATAGGGTGAGGTAAAAAAATATTCAAGGAAATTAAGTTTCCTTTCTTAACAATTTTTTCAAAAATTTTCTTTTTAAATCATGTTTAAATGCCTTAAAAATATCTACAATTTGATGTGCCCAACATGGTCGTCGCTTAAAAGAGAAAGTTATAAGCCTGGGGAGTTTTAAGTGGCGCACTCTGTATATATATTATCACGCCCGAACACGCCCGAACTCAATCGTCGTAATGAAAAATATAGAAAAAATAAAAACCCTTCAAAAAATTATTTCTTCATTGAGAACTGTTAAAAAATACATACACTTCATGATTATTATGGTTTATTAAGTTGTAGTAACGTGGGCGTGGGTTCAAAAATCATTTTAATCTCATAAATCCCGTCATGATCGGAAATAGCGATTTTCACGATCTTATCCTTATAACTCCCTATAGTTTTGAATATAAATTCTGGAACTTTTCCGATACGTTAACGAATGTGTAAGGAATCCATTAGATATCGTTGAAAGGTGGATAGGTATACCTGTAATAAATACGATACAGTAAAGGCAAAATAACTAATACTTTTTGTACTATTATAACGCTTTTTTCTAATTAATATATTCATAATTATAGATTTTCCCTCCATACTCATTATTTATCCCCCTATTCACCCTTATTGGGTTATATGCCGTTAATACGGTTTCGTAAGGGAACGGGAAAATATCATATAACTCATATTGTTGTAAAAGGTCTTTCGAATGACAAGTTACTGTGAATGATAAAATCACTGTTAAGAATCAATAAGTTAGCCACAAGCGAACCGAAATTTAAATGAATATATTGTTACCGTCAGTTCTAAGTCAAATAGTCAAATATAAACTGCTAGAAAAATGTGAATTTTTTTGTGCCAGTCGATTGATGATGTTATTCTCCGTTGCACGTAGTTTAAATAACACGCCCTTTGAGGGAGGCATCCGCCTGTGCCGTGTTTGGTAGGCAGATTCTCATAAAAATATATCATTAACTAGATAGGCCCTTTACCAACATTTATCTCTATACTTCTGAGCTTTATAAATAGATGGTATTATTGAACTCTTCATTTTTCTTGATCGAATGATTAACTCTCTAGCGTTTCTATGTGTTAGGTCTACAAGTAAATGTATAGGTTCCTCATGTCTGTTATTTAGGACATCGACCAGATCACGGAAACTAATGGAAGGAATTAGAAATTAAGAAATGATTAGAGTAATAAGCAGTGTTTGGAGATAAGACAAGTCTATCGTGACGAGGCAGATTATTACAAGATTCCAGTTCTTAGCTGAGCCCCACTGAGAGTAGAAAAAGCTATCCTACATAGAAGGAAGAACAACATGGCATCCTTAGTAGATTCCAGTTCTTAACTGAGCCCCACTGAGAGTAGAAAAAGCTATCCTACATTGAAGGAAGAACAACATGGCACCCTTAGTAATATAAATATTGCCACATCCTTCAGACGAGCGGTGGTGAGTTCTTTTATAGCACCACGTAAGCTGAATTCAGCAAAATGTTTATCAAATAAGTATCCGCAGTCGACCACTCCCGACTACAACTTCTTCTAGTTTTATTTATTTTAGTCACAAAAAGTATACATAAACAAAAAAGGGTCTTGTAACGATAAGATAGTTCCAGTGATTTTTAAACCGTGATTGTGATTGACGTACATGACTGGAGGTGCACCGCCAGAAACAGATTCTGTGAATCGTTATCATCCGTTAAACGATAAAAATAACTCATTGATCATAAATCGATGACGTTCGGAGAAAGTCACCTTACCCCTGAATTACTATATGCAAATAGACGAAAATAGCAAATCTCAGATTCGTGAGATTTGAAATTTTAATAATTTCATCTGGTGGTCGAATTAACAAAAACAATTCAACAAAATCGTACTTTAAACAAAAATATTAAAAAGACGTTTAGCCAAATTTATCTACATTAGATACATATATCAAACACGTATATTTGAAAAATGTAAATCAAACTGAATTTATTTTCCGTGTATACACCATACCAAATCAATTTCATCTTAAAAGGAAAAATGTGTCTAAAATTAAACTGAAATCACGATAATTATATAATGAATTATTCATGGTTGAATTAAATATTTAATTTTGACCAATTTACGCGAACAGAAAGTAGACTGACAGCTCTACCCCTCTCTGCTCAAATTCACAGTTGAAATATCAGACAGACAACACATCACTGTGAAACTTCTACCAACAATCTGTTAAAAAATTAACACTCCATTATGAGAGAGTACGTTTAACGATCAAACAATGTGAAGTCCCCTCTTAGTTCGTAAGCTTCGATCGCTGAACATCTCATGAAATAATAAATATTATAATTTTTGCAGCCTATGAAAGGTTGACTTTTTGATTAACGCTTTCATAATGGATTTTTTTCAATCAAGTAATTAATAGTTTCTTGTGACAAAACTATTTTGTGTATTTAATATACTATAGTAATTAATAAATTATGAAGATATACTGGGTTGAAATCTGAAATAATAAATTAGTGTATATTTACCCACAGGGATAATATAGTAATCTACTAATCTACATGGTGTTAAAAAATTAACATTTAAACTTAAAGGGGACTGAAAAACAATGCAATTATTGATCAGAATTTCAGCCCTATTAGTAAAACTATTTTATCACGGGTTTCTTAAAAAAACATATAAGTACAATAAAAATATGACAGTACTGAATAATGAAGTATGAAGTAAAATTAAACTTAATTAAATTAAAATTAGGATATGGCCATTCAACTAAAATAGCTAGATTTAGGGAATGTGGGATGCTCTTATTTTATTTTATTTACGAAGATAGAAAGAAGAAATTGTTTGTGTAATAGTTTGAATTCAGATAACCCAACATTTTTATTAGAAGTAGGTATATAATTATATAAATTATGTTTAATTTTCATCCTTTTTTTGTTATTCTCTCTATAATTAAATCAATTTTTCTAATAATGATATTTTTTAATATATTTTATTTCTCATTTAGGGCCGGTAGTTCCATTTCCTGTTAAATTTATTCTTTAGATAATTTCCTTGGATACAATTGTAACAATAATTGTTTCCATGGGATCTATCGAATAGGTTTAACTAGAGATGAAGGTAAGAGGTAAATGTGCCATTTAAACTAAAACAATATAATGTCACCTTATTTATTCAATTCAATTACTTCCACATCCAGTGGAAGTATAGTAACGACAAAAAATTTTTAAAAAATTTTTATTGTTCAAATAGGCTTAAAATGTCATGAAACGTCGAGATTTTAAGTTTAAGCGAAAAAAAAATTTCTGTCTGTCTGTCTGTCTGTCGGTCTGTCTGTAACTTTTTTTTGTGCGCACGTTTACTCTGGAACCGTTTGAGATATTGACTTGAAATTTGGTACACATATGTACTTTAACGAGATCTAGAACTAGATTATATTTTCATCTTGTTCCGTCGAAGGGTTGGGGGGTAAATTGGGGTAAATTTGGGGTAAATGGCTAAATCAAGCAGGTAAGAGTCCATAAAATTGGTATTTAGTATATACAAAAAAGCTAAGGTCTCAAAAAAATTTTTTACCCACTACCAACCCCCACCCCCTTATTAAAGGGGATGAAAGAAAATTAGGATTTAGTGTATGTACAAGAACCAGAAACCTCAAAACATTTTTTTACTTCATCCACCCCCACTACCACCTCCCTATCACAACCCCACTACCGATGTGGGGTATCGTTTTATGGGTTTTTGGGGTAGAGGATTTCAAATACTATATTATTAAAGTTCCATAAACAATTATTTCCACATACAAAGTTTTTTCGTTGTGAGTGACTTGGATAGAGAATTGGATGTGGAAGTAGTGATTCCTTGGGCAGCGGTTTTTTTTACCGCGACATATATAGTCCTGTCTTACAACCATTTTTAAATATCCCCTTCTCCTACTCATTTTTTGTGTCCATTTTGGAACTGAAGAGAAGAGGAGTTTTCAAGTAAGATACTACACAGACTGTTAATGAGAGCAGTAAACTTACAGTGTGATTACTCTTTACTATTACTATTATTAGTTACAAATTTTCATGCGAGATCCCCGGCCGGTGGTTCATTGTTATCAAGTCTAAATCCAACCATCCAGTTGTCTCTCAATATCCTTTTTTTGGTAAGTGAAAGACCATTAATTACGAATCTAAATTTTGCATTTAAATTAAATTATACATGAGAATGTGTGATTAGGTAATCCCCACAAACCCGGTATAAACGAATCGGCAAAAATATAAACAATTCAAAATATTACAAATGAAATGAAATATATCATATGAGAAGCTTTTACGACATAAAGCAATTTTATGAGATGATGATGAGAGTTGATATCATACCTCTGAATGGCAAATTTAAGGTATGAACATCACTACGGCATTCAATTTTATTATTTAAATATGGGGACATTTATTTAGTATTATACTATGCAGCACGGCATGGTAGTTCAGTCGGTGGAGGCGTATTGAGTGGCGAATATGCTGACCGACTGTCTATCGCTTCCTGGGTTTGAGCCCAGCCACACCGTTCCTATACCACAATTTCCCTTTCACCACCCTTTACCTTAACCACCTTTTACTTCAAACCTTTTACTTCAAACCCTTTCTATTCCCTTTATTCGCCTCATTTTTGTCGTTTTTGTCAATTTTTGTTCTTTTGTCCCTTTTTGTTTCTCTTCCAAATCCCCTTTTGACCGATAACCTCTTATAAATCCCAACCCTTTAAAATCACAAATTCCTCTTCACCCTACCTTTCCGAAGGCGGGCAGACCACCGGATGAAGACTGTGACTTGTTCGAACGGGTTTTTTCATTCAGCTTTTCCCGTATATACCAACCAAAAGCTCTAAACCTGTGCGCGTGTATAGTGCGCGCGCTCTAAACCAACGTTTTTAAACCTAGCTTTAAGTAGTTGTAAGTGTTTTTAAACTATCTTTAGTTATTTTTATTCAAATTGTTAGGCTTAAGTTTTCCACCCATTAAACAGGAGGCCTAACCAACCCATGTCAGTTATAACGTTATAGCCAAAGCCGAGCCCTTTTCACCCGACCACTCATCTACCACGGCGTTGCGCGCCGTGGTGGTGTGGTCGGTTCTAAATCGGACCTCGACCGAGGCGCACTGTTGTAAACAATAATTGTTAATAAATTTGTTTTGAATTGAATTGAATTGAATTGGGTTTGAGCCCCAGCCCTGGTATTGACAACTCCGGTGGGTATGGATGCATGTCTGCGTTTTTCCAAATGTGTAACTCCGTTCCGGAGAGCCTTGGCTTTGGATTTGGGGTTGTCTACTATATGTGGTGTGTTTATGTTTATATTTAACACAATTAACCTTTCGTCTAGATTCCATGGCTAGCCATTTCTTTCAGTTTATGTGAAATATGTTCAATTTTCCTAATGCCATAAATATATCTTAAATACGCCTTTTGGATTTTCTTTATTTTATTAATGTCCATTTTATCCAGTCAGGAACCGTATACCACATTACAGTAGTTGAGATGGCTCAGCACTAGTATATCAGTGAGGAGTTTGATTTTAAGAAATGATGGAGGTAAACGACGGTGACGGTACAAAGAATTTAAATTAGTATAAACTTTTTGCGTACATTCATTTATATGTTTTTTAAACCGCAAATCTATTAATCCAGGCGTTTTAGTTGTACAATTGACCTCTGTGCTAATTCGTGCCATACAAAATTTTTTTTATTTTGTTTATTTGGACGTCTTAAATAACACATGGTAGTTACGCCACGATACACCTGGAATATTTCTTGAAAATCGCTTCGGAAGGTCGCGGAAACCGCGGATTCGCAATTAACTCAGTTTTTATGGGTCAAACGGGAACAACACTTATTATAAAAGTTGTACATCTGTAAATTCTCTACCTTAAAGATCCTATACATTTTTTTCGTACGCCTAACCGTTTTGGAGATACGACGCGGACTAAGTGAAAAATGCATCACTTCCTCCAACATCTTCAGCAGCTCAGCAGCATTTGTGTAGAGTATATTACCAAGTTCAAACTGGTTGGGAAATGACATCGATTCTGAGCAGTGGGGCTGAATTAGGAAGAATGATATTTTGCAGCCAGTTACCACCAGCACCAGACGTATTGTTAAATTCAATTTTTTGCAACTGTACGAAGGGTTGTGCAGGAAAATGCAGTTGTAGAAAAGTAGGACTGAATTGTTTACCAGCTTGTGGCCATTGCCACGGTCACTCCTGCTTGAATATCGCACCTATGATTGCTATGAATGACGAAGTGGACGACGTAGAATCTTATCAGGATGAAAGTAATGACAACGATTTGTCATTGGACGATAACGTTTCAGATACCGAAGGAGTCGGAAATATTGACTGATTTAAGATCCGGCATGGATTAGGCCTCCTGGGGAAGCATGTAAAAAAAGTGCACCGAGCATTCTACCTCTAGGTGGTGCGAAAAGGAATGCATTTTTGACTTATTCACTTTAAATAAATGAAAATAAAATCTATAAGACATTCTGGTAGAGAATAAAGATCACCGAGCTCTCTAACAGCAATATTTAATTTTCATTCTGAGATAGAAAGCAAGATAATTGCGAAATATATGGCGGAACTAAATGCATTTTTCACTTAGTCTGCGTCATATCTCCAAAACGGTTAGACGTACGAAAAAAATGTATAGAATCTTTAAAGTAGAGAATTTATAGATGTACAACTTTTATAATTAGTGTTGTTCCCGTTTGAGCCATAAAACTGAGTTAATCGCGAATCCGCGATTTCCGCGACCTTCCGACGCGATTTTCAAGAAATTCTCCAAGTGTACCTTGGCGTAACTACCACGTGTTATTCAGGACGTCCAAGTAAATACAATAAAAAAATTTTTTTTCGTATGGCACGAATTTGGCAGCAAAAGTCTAAATCGCCTGGAGTACATATCCATTTCAAAATCAATATTTTTTGCCACCTTAGTACATACTAATGTAAGTCAGTATCACCTACTGAAACTTCTATATTTGCCTCCTCCTGAGCTTTAAGTTTGCCAAATATAAGAACGTATGACTTCATTGAATTCATAACTAATTTGTGACGTGTAGACATTTCATCTAATCTTTGTAAGTCATTATTAATAATGTCAAGTCGTTATGAAAAAATGACTAATATATGAGTGTTGTCCGGGTATAAATGCAGTTTACAATGATTTAGGAAGTTTATTATATTACACGTATATATAGAAAACAGCAGCGGGCCAAGTATTGATCCTTGTGGTACTCCACACAATATTTTTCCATAATTTGATCTGCCGTTATTTGTTTCTACAAATTGACAGCTATTATTTAAATAACTCCTAATAAAATAGCACTATCTGAAAATCCAATATAATGTAACATATCAAACAAAATTTCATGATTAAGCAAATAGAACGCTCTTAAACAATAAAATTAAGGTTGTTGTTTTATTGAGCCTATATCCCCTATATCCCCACACCTAAGTAGTAATGCGGAGGCACAGTTATAATATGTGCGAAACCTAGATTAATATACCGGTAGAATACCTACAATATTAATTTGAAAGTTCATAATTTTTTCCACCATTTTACATAATACTGGAAGAATGCTAATAGATCGAAGTTCACTAAAATCAGAAATGTCACTTTTTTAGATTGCGGAACTACATGTGATATTTTTCAAGAATCTGGGAAATACCCTCTAGAAGACATGTGTCTACTACATTAGTAATAAAAGGTAGAACACGCGGACAACATAAAATTAACATGTCAATGTTAATTTGATCAGACCTTGTAGATTTAGATTTTATTTCCATTAAATATTTATAAACGATCGCAACTAATGAGGGTACAAATAAAAATAAATAATTAAAATTTGTCTTTAGATTTTGATTACAATACTGTGATAATTCATTGTCCGGGGGAAATAAATTAGTAGAATGTTGTAGAAAGTGTAACTTTATCAGGGTTATTTAAAATTTCAGCAAGTATGTTCGTGGCAGCTCTATTAACAATATTAGGTTCCTTTAGTTTTTTGCCACTAAAATTTATACAAAATTCGGGATAACTTTTTTTTTCGTTAGCTATCGCAATGTTGGTTTGATTTGACTTTTAAAATAACTTCAGTGTTCGATATTTTTGATTTGGTTAAATCTGTTTAACGCCTTGTTCTTCAATAATATCATTTTTTGAATGTTGTCAGTTAGCCAGGCCGGTTTATGTTTTTTCATTACAATATCCTTACAGGACCAAATATCAAAAATATTTAATATTAATAAATAAATTTTATCGTATATATAAACGTATTAATATTAAAACTCTTCTAACAAATCTAGATTTATTACAACTCAGTATAAGAAAGGACAATGTTAAAAATAGCTGATTTTTGGCCTCTATCCCGGAACGCATAAAACCCGGAGAAGATGGTTGGAAAAGGCTCAAGATTAATAGAAATACGTCTTCGTGGTACCAAAAGGCTGGGGAAAATTTTATTTCACCCCTAAAAAGATAAAAACAACCACTAAAATGCTATAAATAATAGCTTATACAGAACGTGAAAATTATATTTATTTTATGATAACTATTAGGTATCGATTCAATAGAGATAACAAAAAGGTAAAAACTACCCCTATCCACACTATTTGGGGGATGGAACGCCATACACAGCATTTAATATTAAGAAAACAGGTACCAAGATGATTAAAAATGTACAAAATGATTTTTTAATATTAGTTGAGCCAGACCTTCAACTGTTCCTGACCTCAGCATCCCCGTTTTCAAAAACAACCCCTATAAGGGTATGAAATAATATTCGCGGCAAGTAGTACTACAAAAAAGCATTTTAGTTAGCGACCCTGGAAACCACCAAACTACCCTATTCGGAGTGCAATTCTATTCACAGTATCGGATACTAAAAAAATACCGCGGCACTTAGTATTGCACCAAATTATTTTCTACTAGTAAAAGGGGTAGACATTCACTTTGTCTTGACATGAGTATCCTTATTACGAAAAACTACCTCTATATCAATATAAAAAATATTTACCGCACGTAATATTACAATAGATCTTTATAGTTTTAGTCAACACATTTTTTTAATAAAGAACAAATGAGTTATTTAGCAACCTCGAAAACAACCAAACTAACCTATTCAGGTGGTAGAATCATATTCATCGCTACAAATACTAAAAATTAAGAAACAAGGTGACTAAAATGAATCAACATCAACTCCAATTTAGGGATGACAGGCACTATAGATAACTTAGAAAAAAAAGATTGTCATTTTATGAAATATATAGAATCATATTAAAATATTACAGCAACACTTATACTGATTACCTAATAGTATCCCTATAAAGAAAAACTGTAGTTATTTAGAGATGTTAATAGATATACATTGAAGATGGTTGATCACTGTAAAAGGTTGAAAATGATATTAGTTTATTCTCTGTTATATTATTCCATGTAAAGGTACTTCTGGGTAAGCTTCACTTGTTGGAGAAAAGGGTACAGTAAATATGTAAATGGATACTTGCAAAGAAGGATCATTTGGCCACTTATTGTGTTCTCCAGAATGCACCATGAGGAGGTGATCCTTTTTACATTCAACATTTTTTTTGCTATTTTTTTTATTAATTTTTTTGTTATTTTTTGAAATTTTTAATTTTTTTTTAGTGTTTTAATTTTTTAATTTTTTTTATTTATTTTTTTTATTTTTATAGTGAGTCTGCTTTTTCTAAATTATCTTATAGTGTTTAAGTTGTGTTATGCAGAGTTCTCTTCGTCTTCACTGGGATAATCATCGTCACTTAAGTAATCAAAAACTTCTGAATGGTCTGGTGCAGCAGGGATCTGCTGTAAGTGTTGTGCAAATCCAAAGAACCACAATAGTACCATAATATGGGAACAGCATCCTACAACTCGTTTTCCAACTTTACATCCACAAGTATGACCGAGAACTGCATCTGTCGATTCCTTTGTTTTGTCAACCAAAATGAAAACAAAGTATTTTGTGGTAGATGAGTGCCTTGAATGAATACGCGTCTTTATTAGCAATGCATTTTTAGGATTCACGTCTATTTTAAAAGTTTTGTAGTCAATATCCAGATTTTCTTTAGATACTAAGAATTCAAAATCACCATTCTCATTTACGTGATCAGAGGAATAAAATGGAGCCATTTTTAGCTGGTATGTACCGCAACCATACAAATGAAGGTCTCTTGTTTCAAGGTGTGGAAACTCAATTAAAGAAATGGATTCCATACGTTGAAACCATGACGTTCGCAAATTCAAATTCAATGCAGATACTAATTCTGAGAGTTTATTATCCTCCTTTAACAAAGTCACCATTTTGTTGGCTACTTCAATGTCAAGATCGCTACTAACTACTGGAGTGAATGTTAAATTATATATTGCACAGGCGACCACAAAATCATCATACGCTGTTTCCACTATTGTATTGCGTAATATGTTAGCAAAATATTGATTTTTCCGATTGATTCTACCATTCACAACTTCGGTAATATAACGATTATTTGTCACTATTCTAGAGATATTCCCTTGTTCAACTGTGAGCTGTTTCTTATGATCCGAAAAAGCTGGTATTCTAGCAACAAAACCTTTTTTTTCTATTTCCTCCACGGAGTCACGAAAGCCTCTGTCTACAATAAAAACGTCTATGTTCTGGAAATGTCCCCAAAGAGGCTGTTCTAATAGCCTGTTAAGGATTTTTGCGTCATTCATACTACCAGGAAACGGACCCCATACTCCTGCAATTCGTCCATTAGGGTAAACAGCTAACATAGGTTTTAAAAGATTGTAGTGCTTATGAACCGACCAAGTTTTTCGCTGAAACTCAAAATCAAAGCTCTTTTCAATTTTTAAATAAGTTCCATCAAATATGATGGCTCCTTTTTCAGCGGATCCTGTTTGAAGAATCTTAGATACTTCTGTTTGATTAGAGAGTATTGAATTTCTAGACTCAGCAAAGCTAAGATATTTTTTTTGGAAAGATTGCAATAAAACATTGCGAATTTTCGTACAGTGATTGCTTATTGTTTGTCTGGTGACGCTGTACTTGTTTTGTAGTTCTTCAAACGTATATCCTCTTCGAATTCGTGATAAATACATTCCTAAAGCCATTTCATTATTATGAGTTTGTATCTCTTCAATGTACTGTAGTATTATTTTAAATGATTCATGGTGTAAACCAGTTTCAAAGTAAAGTTCCCTTGGTTGCATTTGAAGGAAAGAACAAGGCCTCAGTTTTGCTTCACGTTCCTCAATAACCATATTTCTTAACGTGAATATTAGGGACTTAACTTCATCTGAATTCATGGACGCATTTGGCTTATTGCTGACAAAGGTTTCAGGGATATTTATATCGCGACCAGATCCATGATTATTACAGATCCTGTTACCATATTGAACGTAAATATTGGTTTTCACAAAAATATTTGCACATTCCTCCTTACTAAGTCGTCTAATACTCTCATTATTTTGACAGCCAAAAACACATACTTTATGATTATTGGCACTTCTTTCAACGTCGACAATTATTTTATTACCCTCAACCATCTGGATTCCTGCTGTCTCAACTTTTACTGACTCTATAGATCCAACTTCATCACTGACATTATTTGAATAGGTATCGTCGTGATCACTTGGATGAGATCTTTTCTTGTAGCACTTTATGCATTCATATTGAATCGGATCTACAGAAACTTCATGAAAATCCGACCCACGTCTCTTTTTACGAAGAGATTTATTGCAGACTCGACACTGCATTTTAAAAAGCTTAAATAATTCAATAAGGAAAAAAAACTTTAAGGAATAATAAAAAAAATATGAAAGTATATTATAGAAAAAAAAAGTTTTATTTTCTTTTATCCCAAAAACGAATTTATATCTTACTGGTGAACTAACTGTATATAGGTAGCATAGGTATGTGTATGAGCAGTATTATAGTATATAAGTAAATATTATATTAGATAGATATAAAATAGTGTAAAAATTAAATGTTCACACGCTCAAAATCGCAAACAAGTGTCACTAGAATACTTCTGCGAAACCTGAGTGTTTATTTGGTAAACATCTTTATTGTTACATTGTGTAATCTTTTAATTCCAAATAAACATTATTATTATTATTATATTATTATAATGTGAAATTCTCTGAAGATTTAATAAACATTCTTCTAAAAGTGCAATTATATATAATTACTCCTACATATGTATATAATAATGTAATAATTAATTATAATATAATAATTTATAATTTATTTTTTATTATACTCCTATATAGGGGTTGTTTTTGAAAACAGGGATGCTGAGGTCAGGATCAGTTGAAGGTCTGGCTCAACTAATATTAAAATATCATTTTGTACATTTTTAATCACCTTGGTACCTATTTTTTCAATATTAGATGCTATGTATGGCATTCCATCCCCCGAATAGGGTGTGGATAAGGGTAGTTTTTACCTTTTTGTTATCTCTATTGAATCGATATCTAATAGTTATCATAAAATAAATATAATTTTCACATTCAGTATAAGCTAATATTTATAGCATTTTAGTGGTTGTTTTATGTTTTTGGGGGTGAAATAAAATTTTCCCCAGGCTTTTGGTACCACGAAGATGTATTTTTATTAATCTTGAGCCTTTTCCAACCATTTTCTCTGGGTTTTATGCGTTCCGGGATAGGGGCCAAAAATCAGCTATTTTTAACATTGTCCTTTGTAGTTGAGGGTCTGTATAGTACAACATATGTTTTATTAAATAAATTAACTTTTACCCATGGCTGTTCTAATGTATCATGGAATTTATACTATTTAAAATTTCATATGTTAAACGCAAACTCCTACATGTCCACCTCTTTAGTCTTCATTATTCCTTAAAAAGTTTCAAAAATTCCTATATCATAATTTTCTTTTACCACAAAAGCCTTGAAATCTCTGCAAAATTATGAGTTAGAAAATTTTACATTCAAAAACAACGTATAGTAATGTTTAAAAAAGTAAATTGAAGTTATTTTGATAATAATTACAAAAATACGTTCTAGGACTTGTCCCATAGTTAGACATCTAGGCAAGCGGCTCGGTTACGTCTACGTCTCCCGATGCGATAGAGAGATTGACGTCACACAGCTATAACACGAAAGCGCCACGCGTTGATATGTTCTTGATTAATTTTGAAGCCTATAGAGACCCTAGAAAATTCATTTTTTTTTGCATTTCGCTCTAGAATTAATAAATCTTTCAGAAAATGTAATTAAAAAAATGCTAAATGAGCCCATTTCATCATTTACGTCACATAAAAATGCATTTCCAAGGTGACTCATCTAATAAAAAACAAAGTAGATAAATGACAATGACAATCAAGAAAAACAATATACGTTAAACCATAAACCATAAACCATAGGTATTGTAACTTATAGAATAGTTTCAATGTAAAGAGTTCTCTGGCAAGCTTCGACCAATCACACCACGCGTAAAGCCAGACAATATTGAATTTTATCAATTTCTCGCTTTTACGTTCTCAGGTTGCCGAGATGAAATGGTACCGCCATCTAGTAACGCTAGCTTAACGTAACTGTGTAAACAGAGAATTTTTCAAGAATTATTATGTTAAAGTGTTTATTAATATATATTTATGTATTTAATCCTTATTTTTAATTTAAGAAGTTTAATAATTATGTGTAAGTAGAGAGAACTTCAAGTACAACGAATTGTAATTTATAGTGCTACTTAGTGCAGTTTTGATTTTCCGAATAAGATGTTACCTGCTTTATGAAGAATTACCATACGTAAGTACATTTGTGTATTTAACATGGAATAATTGATTTGTCTGCTTCGTAGGCATTTGCATTTAATTTTAGTTGTGAAAACTATTTTATAATTACGTTAGGTATTATAAGCCATTGAAAACTATGAATAACTTGTCCTGAACCTGTATAGGTTCCACACAGCCTTCGCTTTGAAATTGGGAGTTGTCAACTTATGTGGTGTTTTTAGGTTATTTTTATATTAATATATTACTACGTATATAATACAATACACAATTGACGTTAACAATTAGTGATAAGCTAGAGAAGATATTTATAGATAAAATTTAAAAGCACGAGTTATCCTATTTGCCGAAAACATTTTACGAAGCAAAACGTCAAAAAATTTTCGCAATATTTGTCGACGCGGCGTCATAAAAAATTAGAGCAATAATTTCTTCATGTTGGTACTCTCAAAAGCCGATCTAGATTGGATTGCCACTAATAATGACGTTTGATTGGTACAATGTTGTGAAAAAACGGGCTCTAATTGGCTATCGCGTTAAAGAGTGAAATAATCGTAAAAAAACAAATTAAAGATAATTTTATTACCTACTACAGAGAACACTGTTTTTTACAGTTTTTGTAAAATTTAATATTTATAGATATGTTCATTAAAAAGCACAAAAAAGCGAACTGTCATCCCGAGAGGGTAATCATTTGAAATTTTGTGTCCCACATGTCCAATATATTGCACAACATTACACATATTGCACGATATTGCACATCATTGCATATATGTCCGTTCCACATATTGCATAAGTGATTAGCACCTCGTGTCACCCCCATTTTCACACAATGAATTTATTTTGCGAAGTATGCTATTATTCTTACGATTATTATTATTCCCGTACTAGATAATTAAAATTTTTAAAAATGTTGATGCAATAATGGTTTATTTTGAAATAGATTATATATTAATTTTTCCGCCGGAAAAATATTTGTGACACTTCTCCCTTTGGGCCATTTCCAAAATTTTACTTATGCTCAACCCTTGTCAACTTTGTGTTGATAGCAACCCAAAAACAGTTTTTTTTATAAACACTGAGAATATTGTTTGTATCACCTACACTAATAATATTGGTAATTTATTTCTAATTTTATAAATAGTCCCTAATAAAATAATTAGGATGCGAAGAACATATTGGCATTTAATAGCAACACAGAAATAAATCAGTGCTCTGATTAGTCCATCCGCCAAGAAAGATTAATCTTCAGTACCCGGCTAAACATCGGTCAAGTCGATCCACCCTCAACCCCTATAATAAAGGGCTCCTGCTACGTCCTTCATCTAGTCAAGCAAACATACATACAATATTAATAGAGATTTACAGGGTTAGACTAAAATGTTTTTAATTTAATATTTCAGAAAATTAAATTACATGTATTATCAAAAGTAGAAGTATATTGTGTAATCCATTCCCACTAAATAATAATTTCTTGTGCTTATAAGTAATTGGTGGCTACCTCAACTTAACGCTGCATTCTTAATCGGTGTAGGTCTTGACATTTTATAAACTTTTAGAAATAGTCTAAAGCGAATTAGCATTATGCCATGTAGAACCCCAGCAAACATCGTTATATATTTAAAATATTTTTGTTATATAACTCTACTAACTTTAAATGTAACGAGTTATGTAACACGTACAAAATGATGGTATAACGCTAATGTTACTATTTCCCACTCATGCTAACTGAAACATTATATAACATTAATATAACTAGTTATAATAACAGTTATGTTACAGCAGCATAATATTTATACTTTTATAATATAATTATTATATAACAAATATAACAATTTTCTATGAATGTTATATAATGATTTTATCAAAATGTTATATAACTGTATGTACTTCCGTTACCAAATATACAGTGTGTCGCACTTAAGAGTGTAACACCCTTATAACTTCTTTCCTCCCGATTTGAACCAAGTTTTACTCAAATAGAGAACAAATCAAGATCTACTTATGGCAAAAACAAAAACATTCGCTGTTGCCTTTGCATTTATTTGTAGGGGACGAATGTTTTTTAGCCCTAGAGTAGATCCTAATTTGTTCTAATGTGAGCAAAATTTGTTTCAAATCGGAAAAAAGTTATAAGGGTATTTATTACACTCTTAAGTGCGACACTCGATATACCCAGTTTTAAATACACAAATCATTCATTTGAAATACTGCAAACACATTTGTACGTGATTTTTGGTATATCTGAATATTTTACTTCAACTCCATAAACACACACATATAATTTTTCATATTATTTCAAATTGACAATTTAAATTTATTTACAATGGTGAATAAAACATTCCGGGTGATACATGGCATAGTACCATGCTTCTATATTTGATTTTGACTTATCGAAACGAACTTTGCAAAACTAGATTACCGCTAAAAAATGTGTTTTTGAACATGTCAAACATCCCATTTATCAAGAAATTAATTTAAAAGTAATTATTAAAAAACCAGTGATAATTATAAATCTATATTTGGAAGAAATTAACATGTTAACAAAACTATAAACAAATAAATAAAATAAAAATCATCTGCTACACAATGGTGGAATGGATTTATTATTCACTTCACTTCTTACATAAACAATGTACTAAATAATATTCAGTGTATCTAAATTCGTGTAATTAAGTTAGCCATATCTCAGTACTAAAGTATGGGACCCAAACAAGACTTTCAAGATATAGCTACTATAAAATATTAATTTTTAGAATAAGAGCGAAAATTCATCAAAGGATTTTACATCTCGTCTTAGAAATTACACCTTATTAAAATTTTAAAAATGAAAAATTCAAATTTCTCAATCTCAATCTGCAGATATGCCCATATTCTGAAAAAAAGATTTTTAAATTATTTGTCCCAAACTTAAATCGCAAATTTGTCTGAAAAACTTCTTAATTTGGTCCTCATAGTAATGCCTTATATATAAACTTTTTAAAAATATCTTTGGACACAAAACCACATCTCGAAATTAATGACATGAATTTAGATATACCGTGTAAAATATACAAAACGAAATTTTTAAATATTCATCCAATATATGTAATACAAAATATGCTATATGTAGAGGCATAACATTAGTTTTTCTATTATTTATGATAAGAAAAAAATTCAAGATCAAGATAGCATTGTCAATACAAAACAGTCCAGACGGTAGGACATTTCATAAATGTATCGACAAACTTCGACTAGGCACAAAATTTTAAAAAACATTTGTAATTTTTTTTCGAAACTTAATGATTTCTAAGATACAGTGCTCTCAAAGTTGCTATATGTAAATATCATGGAAATATAATTATTCACGTAGAACAAAATTGTAAATTGTGTTCAGTGGTGTAAACATGGATAAAACTTGCAATAGTTCTATTATTACTTCTATGCAAAACTGAACGATATTAAAAAAACAATAAATTGAGATTATTTTTCATTGATCTGCTTAATATGTGTCTTGGAAATTACTTAGTTTCTAACAAAGGTTTATTTAGATTTTTTTTTTATTAAATTGGTAAGCAGGCCTGTAGCTAGGGGTGGGCCAGGACGGGCGTAGCCCGTCCTGGAATAATTTTCGCCCGACCTACAACGAGCGCAGAAAAAATGAGGTAGCTATTTTTAAATGGACGAAACGAATTTTTGGCCCACGGGCCCCCTCTGAAAAAATGTTTGCCCACCCTTAAAGCATTTTCTAGCTACAGGCCTGTTGGTAAGTTCTATTTAGTGGCGGATCTAAGGTAAAAGGCTCAGGTGGCAAACGCTTTGAAGGGCCCATTTTTTCGGATGATAACATATAATAATCTATAGTATAAGGGCCCTGAGGGCCCTTTTGTACAGGGGGCCCAGGTGGCATTTGCTCATTGGCCGTCCGGTTAGATCCGCCACTGGTTTTATTCTTTGTCGTTTCTAAGAATACTTATGCAAAAACCTGTATAACAAATTTCCAGTCAAACTAGACGCACACACTGGCTTTCCAGAAACCTACAGCTACAGCCTCTAGATGTCTCTAACAAATGTTGTTAATCCTCTGCACTCAAAAGATGCCTTGTGTTTCTTTTCCCTCTTATGCCTCTGTTTTGCTAAGCGAAACCACTCTGACGCTACCTGTTCTATTTTGTTTTGCATCACATATGAAAAGTATATAGGTATTGGTTAAAGTTCCTCACCTTTCTTTGCCGCGATAACCTCCAGGTCAACGCTTTAAATTATTCCAATATCCCTTCCTGAGCATTTCGTGGCACATTCGTTACACTACGGGAGCCCACCCTAAGTGCCCGTGCACCCCCCCGGATCCTTTAGGACAATGTTTTTCATAAAAATTAAAGCCTAAGGAACAATTTAAGACATGTCCTAAAAAAAAAAAAATTGGCTGCACTTTCAAAATGGCGTCCGTTTAAAAAAGAAAATTTGCAAATATTGTTTTTGTCATTTAACACAAAAACTAAAAAAGATTGAGAAAAACTTTCTACACAAAAAACAAAGCGCATAAAATTTCCTACAATTTTGTTCCTATACAATATTTGCATAGGAGTTACCATTTTCCAGATAAATGATTCATCTCTTAAAATAAAATATAAAACGTAAAACTACGGAAGCCCACTCTAACTGTAAGTATAGGTTAGGGTTTAAGTACCATATTTTAGGCTTTATAGAACATGCATTCTGCAATTTGTAATTATTTCCTTTTTTTGTACCTTGTGTCACCTTGTCATTGGGCAGCTCGACTGTCTGTTGGGTGACCTGTTTCTTAATAAATAAATAAATAAAAATAAATAACTGTCCGTGCACTCCCCCGATCCTTGGGGACAATGTTTTTCATAAAGATTAAAGCCTAAGGAACAATTTAAGACATGTCCTAAGGAAAAAAAAACTGGCTGTACTTTCAAAATGGCGTCCGTTTAAGAAAAAATGCAAATATTGTTTTTGTCATTTAACACAAAAACTAAAAAAGATGGAGAAAAACTTTCTGCACAAAAAACAAAGTGCATAAAATTTTCTACAATTTTGTTCCTATACAATATTTGGATGGGAGTTGCCGTTTTCCAGATACCACTGTTACCGTTTTCGAGATAAATATCTGCAAATTATAATATTATTATTATTATTAATTTTTTTCAGTTTATTTTATTTTATTTTTATATTAATAATATAAAGTTATATTATACGCTTTACAATGATTGTCACAGTTATTTCCTCTAAGTGATTTACCGATATATGAATTTCCATGTTTTCTTAATTTTGGACTCATTTATCTGGAAAATGGTAACTCCTATCAAAATATTGTATAGGTACAAAATTGTAGAAAATGTTATGCACATTGTTTTTTGTAAAAAAAGTTTTTGTCCATCTTTTTTAGTTTTTGCGTTAAATGACAAAAACAACATTGGCAACAGTTTTTTTTTAACATATGGCCGCCATTTTGAAAGTACAGCCAGTTTTTTTTTAGGACATGTCTTAAATTGTTCCTTAAACATTAATCTTTATGAAAAACATTGTCCCCAAGGATCGGGCGGGGGGTGCACGTACAGCTAGGGAGGGCTCCCCGACTATTAGTAAATAAATTAGTATCCTGTGAATATTATCTCAAGGATTGCTTCTTTCCACTCTTTCTGGAATCAATATAATAACAATGTATATTTTTTAAAACACAATATCGTCAAATATAGGCAGGTAGTTTAGTTCAGAAAACTTTAGTTATAATAATATATAAAAACATTGAAAATGAAAATGGTGATGGTTACTTCAAAAATACATACCTAATTTAAAATCTCGTTTATTAACTGAATATGAAATACTTTAGAGAAATACAACTTTTAATGGTAATTATTCTTTTTAAAAATATCGTATTCAGTTCAAAAATTTCTTTTTGATACTTATATTATTGGTTAAAACAGTTGTTCAACTCATTAATGTTTTCATTTTGACAGTAATTAGTATCGAATATACCTATCACAATTTCCTTCAATAATAATCAGTGAAAAATTATGATTGACATTAATTATCTACATTTTCAATTCAATTTCTTCTACACACTGATAATTCATGCCAGGATAAATGACTAAAGTGAACACTTTTTTTAATTTTTCAACAATCATTTGGTTCTTACACCTCCTTTGTTAAATACCCAATGTCTTTTATTTCCATATTTTGATTTGAGGTTAGAATTGAAAGTTTTATTTGCATTTGACATTTGATAGACGCAAACATTACATAATATTTTATATACCTGCTTATCTTCAATGCACACTGATCACCAATATTAACTAAATTTAAATTAAAGAGCATAAGACAACTATGTTTCTACACAACAATGCTGGGATGTTGAGCTTCTTTTAGCTTAGTGCAAAAAGGATCCTTTTTGGCTTAGTGAAAAAACTGAAAAATGGCCTCTGCCGAATGCCGGAGTCTGCCGCCCTACCACAAACGCTTTTAAATATAAATTTACCAAACTGCAACATAACAGTTATACAATTTTTATTATTTAAGTTATATATTCTTTATAAGAGTTTTTATGTAACGAAAATATTATTAAACTATACATTGTTATATTACTTTGTTATATTGGCTGAACTTTAAATGTTACAATTTTATTATATTAATAAAACATAACAACATATTGTAACTTGATTATGTTATTATTTTATAACAAATGTCATAATAATAACAACATTAATAAATACTGTTAATGTAACCCATTACTACCAGGTTATATAATATCAGTAATTTTTGTTTGCTGGCACATAATATTGGCTTGAACCTGATTTAATAATGAGTCAATATAGATATGAAACCAAAAAAAATATATTGGACTGATATTAAAATATAGTTCTATGTTTATGTTGATTGATTGACCAGCATACGGGAGGCGTTGTTGCCACTCCTGGGAAACATACCGCACAGTGGGGCAGAAATTCGACAATGTGACATTTAATCGTAAAATGAAATGACCTAAAAGACTATATGTTGTTGACATATGGCAAGAGAGCATATCATTGTATCATTTGCGCCACTATCTAACTTCTTTCAAGGTCATCTCGCCTACCACCATCTCCATGAAACTGTTGTTGTTTAGTAGTATTTGCGTATGCTCGATGCGCTAAATTTGATAACTACAATATATTTTATTACCATAGGAAAAGTTTACTTGTGCATACATCCCCATTGTGAATTTGATGTATTATTATAGGTGAATTATTCTAGTTTAAAAATTAAAGTCAAACTAGTACTCGTGTGTACTCGTGTGTACTCCTTAAAAGTTTATTGTGGTTTTAAATAAAAATCAAAACCAGCGAAACCGGTGTGCCAGCTTACTTACTTTCCGCCAAAATTCATCAGATTTTTAAATGAATATACCGATTACAAGCTTTAAAACAATTAGTTATCAAGATTAGAAAAAAACTTACATGAAACACGTTAGGAAAATGCACTCTCGTTATAGGAGCAACACAAAAATAACACAAAGAAATGTCGTTGCTTTTAGATTTTATTAAATAAATATTAAATGTTCTATTGATACTGGTTTATTCTTCTACATTATCTCTTTCTCCTCCTTCCTGCCTTGTCGGCTCCAATATCGACTCCCTTACCTCTGAATTGGTAACGTCTTCAACAAATGCAGCAATGCCTTGCCGTACTGCATTTCTATCCTTATCAGGTGGTGCAGCACATAATCCGTGAATGAGGACCTCTAAATGTTCACGGCTTAAATTTCTCAGGGCAAGCAAGAAATGAAAATAAGACTATTGTTGGTGGAAATAAAGTTCGCATGCAAAAGTAATTTAAAAATCAAATGTATCTTTGGTTTTATATGCCTCCAACTATACATAAGTTACTTATTCACGGGCCAGACATGATTGCTTCTTCATTGCTTTTAATTGGCCAATTACCAGAAGAGGCCCAGGAGGCTTGGAATAAAGATTTTAAGCGATATCGTGAAAACTACTCCAGGAAATGTTCTTGCGATAAATGTAATGAAGATGTTTTTAATTTAATGTTAATTAGTTCTGACCCGGTGATCACTAGTTACAGGAAACTTCTCATTAAAATGTTTTCCTACGGAAGTTCTTGGGTTACTAATTGCTCCTGATATTTCAATATCCAAAATTTCAAACACGGAGGAAGATGACCTTTCTGCATTAGCAACATCAGATGATCGATCAATTGAGGCATCAAATTAACAGCATTTATTAATGATTAGGTACTATTGCCAAAAGTATTAAAAATTTACTTTCTTGTATATATGTATAAAAGTATACAACTACTATGCAAAAGTATACAACTAATTGCATACCTACCCCAAATTTGACAAGGTGAAAATTTACATTGGTGTTTCACTGTTTATAGATTATAAGACAAAATAATAACTAAAACCGAAACCATCCAGTTCAAATGATGAAGTTTATACTATCCAATTTAGGACATGCTGTATGATAGGTTAATAAAAAACCGCTGCCCAAGGAATCACTACTTCCACATCCAGATTCTCTATCCAAGTCACTCACAACGAAAAAACTTTGTATGTGAAAATAATTGTTTATGGAACTTTAATAATATAATATTTGAAATCCTCTACCCCAAAAACCCATAAAACGATACCCCACAACGGTAGTGGGGTGGGGGTGGTGATAGGGGGGTGGTTGAAGTGAAAAAAATATTTTGAGGTTTCTGGTTCCTGTACATACACTAAATCACAATTTTTTTTTATCCCCTTTAATAAGGAGGTGGGGGTGGTAATGGGGGTGGCTAATGCCAAAAATTTTTTTGAGACCTTAGCTTCTCTTATATATACTAAATACCGAGCTAAATACCAATTTCATGGACTCTTACCTGCTTGATTTACCCATTTACCCCAAATTTACCCCAATTTACCCCCCAACCCTTCGACGGAACAAGATTAGTTCTAGATCTCGTTAAAGTACATATGTGTACCAAATTTCAAGTCAATATCTTAAACGGTTCCAGAGTAAACGTGCGCACAAAAAAAAGTTACAGACAGACAGACCGACAGACCGACAGACCGACAGACAGACAGACAGATAGACCGACAGACAGACAGAAATTTTGTTTTCGCTCAAACTTAAAATCTCGACGTTTCATGACATTTTAAGCCTATTTGGACAATAAAAATTTTTAAAAAATTTTTTGTCGTTACTATACTTCCACTGGACGTGGAAGTAATTACGATTAGGAGTATTATTTTGTACTTAGAGAGACAACAAAATGTGAAATTAGCTAGAAATCGTACAAAAAAATAGAAATAGTAGTTCAAAAATCCCACATACTTCAGCCGCCATATTGATGGATACGTACATCATTTTCAAATTTTTCTTTCAGAACGCACACACTTTTTTGTTTTCACTAACATCAGAAACCTGTGTTTATTCAAAATGTTTCAATTAATCCCGAAGTAAACGTTTTACGTCGCCATATTGAAACCGCCATTTTTACTTTCTACATTTCAACGTCAGATTTAAAACCCTTCTAACGATTTTTTTAAGGATTGTTACGGAAAATAGAATTATTGTCACGTTTTCGAATTCCTGCCCCACTGTGCGTCGGGTCGGCTACATCTATGCTGGCTTGGATTTGGGACATGCTCGATGTCGGCAGCGAGAGCCTTATGACGAGTGATACAGGAATGTAGGATGGGAAGAGTAGAGATGTCTGTGAAATGCGTTACTGCATTATGTGTGATTTAGACTGCTTTCACTTCTTTCTGGGTTTTTGCTTCTAGAGTTTTTCTTCTTCTGAGTCTTCCGTTTCCTTTCTTTCTGATTCCGGGAGAGCATATATCCCAGTACTTCATTGCGTATTTTTCTGACCTTTTTGTAATTGTTTTCCATCTTAATTATGTTGACGTTTTATGCAGTTGCTTTATTTTTGTTGTTTTTGCTAGTAGCTCTTCTCAGACTTCTTCTCTTTGTCTTCTCCATTTTTAATTCCATATGTCATCGTTATGTCATCGTATGATGGCTATGTATGTCATCTTAATCAGGCCCCATGGTTGTTTAATTTTCTCTTTCTCTTCTTGTAACTCTGTGAGCCGTTTTAATTCTCTCCTTCACAGTTTTTGTCCTTTTCGTTGGTTCGTCAGGTAAGTTTAAGTATTTCAATTTGTTTGTCGTTCTTAGGGAACAGTCGCCTATTTTGTATTCTTCCCGGTTGACCATACTCTCTTTTTTAACCGATCTCGTCTCATTATTAGACTCTTCTTGAAATTTTTCTTCTAGCAATATCTGTAAAAGTTCTTCACACACAACTAAAGAAACCAAACGCACCGATCTTTGAAGTATTACTTGTTTATATGCACACGCCATTTTTTTTAAACTTTCACGGGAGACACTAAGTAAACGAATACTGCCAGTACATTACTAGTAAAATACCTCAACTTACATGCCAGTTACTAGCACCATGTAAACAACTAATTGACTGTCCCTCACAGTGCCAGTGCTGGCATTTCCAGAAGTACCTCAACTGACATTACTCACTCGGATGAATTACGACACTCGCCTTCGGCTCGTACCGTAAATGTCATTCTGCTATCATTACACGCTCATTGAATAATACGAGTGTACTATTACCGGACTCTCCCAATCATTTTCTGGCTCAGTCTGATAAAATGTGATTTTCAGACCTAAAGATAAACTGGAAAGTGCTAATTTCCGGCTGGTTTAAAAAAAATTATTTATATTGTAATTTAGTGTTGTTCTTAGGAGAACGAGGTGAGAACTACTTATGGACAATCCCTGGCATGTTTATATCTGATATTTCCTCCAGTTCATCTTTTGAAAATGAGGAGGAAAGTGAGTTGTTGTTAAAGAAATAAAAAATCAATGTTTCAGAAAGTGAAAAAGAAAATGAACGTCTTACATTAAATGCAAAATGTTTCGTAATTATAGATAACGGAGGAAATTATATAAAATTGTTTCATTAACAATTACTAGATGTACTACTGCAGTTGATTAAGGTTCCTCTTTTGAGACCGTTCCATCAAGAATGCTTAATATTGCCAATGTTATCGGAATTTCATATTGCATTTGTATGTACCTGTCCCATGGTAATGGAAATACATTTCTTTCGATAAAAATGTTGTGCTTGTTTCATTTGTAAACAAATGGTTATACTTTTATTAAAGTTTTTAAAAATACAAACTTCTGGCTATGAATGTAAAATTTTACAGGCGGACAATTTTGTTCTTTTTAGGGGATGATCTTAGGTTTTAAAATTATTATGACCTGCCTAATGTGTTTCATAAATTTGTATATGAAATATATGAAAAATTAGGTAATTTTATAAATCATAAATTTTGTACTATTTCTATATTTTCTTTTTGTAAGCGGCCTGACACAATTTGGTACAGTAGGATTCCGGAATTACAATTGCACATAAGACCGCAAAAGACTTTTGTAAAAATTATACAATTTTAAATATCACATTATGCTTACTTGGTGACTAAAGACGATTCTATTTAAGGTTTTTAAAATGTTTATCAAGTTTTAAATTAGAAAAATAGCAGCTATATCAGTTATTTTCAATACGCCTAAGATACTTGCATAAGATGCAAGGTCTGTGAATTTTTTTATCTTACGCAGGATCTTATCAGTTTTTTCTCTTAAAAGTTTCAATATAGCATGGATTAACACGCAATGAAACCGAAAAATCAGGTATTTTTTCCATGTTTTACACAGATTTTCTGTGGGTTCACAATGCCAATGATTCATGAACTCTGGGTCTTTTTAAAAGCTTTTATTTAACTTACTTTGTATGTTAGTATGTTTGGATCAAATCTTGCAAGTCAATTTTGAACCACTTAGCAACGTCCAATTGAGCTGAAATTTTGCATACACATGTAGTTCTGGTAACAATACAATAATATGGTACCAAAAAGTATATTTTTTCAGTTTTAAACTATAATTTGATCGGATAGTGTATTCACTCAGACGTCGCATTCTAAAAAAAGGCGGAGGATCCGGTACTTTTAATTTTAAGTAAGAACGGCCAATGAATATATAAAAAAACTAATTAAAACTTAAAAATAAAATAAGATGTAAAAAAAAACTTTTTAAAAATAGGCTTTTATTGTTTAGGTGTACTAAAACGAAAAAAATAAAATTAATTGTCTTAAAAGCTTGTCGCGTGAATAGAAAAAAATACTTAGGTACCTACAATCTCTATCAAACAAAATTAATGCCTGTATGAACATCTCGCGCGCGAGATGCTTTTAAGGTAATTAAATTTATTTTCCTCGTTTTAGTATCCCTAAATATTAATAAAAGCTAGTTATTAAAAAGTTTTTTTTTTCATTTAATTTTTTTTGGACATCCAAATAAAGAGTTTGTAGTCCAATCAATGAATGCCCAAAAGGGGATTGTAGAGAACATTGAAGGTGGGGGAGAATTTCCTCTTCAAGATTGTATTGGGGGTAGATACTAAAAGTCCCCCGCCCCTAGCCCCAGTGGGGAGGGGGTGGAAAGTTCCCTTTTTTTTCGGTTCTTCGCTTATAACTCGGAAAAGATGAGTCGTACGGAAAAAGAAAATCTGTGCAAAAGTAAACACAATTAAATTCCCTACAAGAATGTTTATATTCATTTTAGTTTTCGAGATATTCGCCAGTGAAAAGATAATTAATAAATAAATTAATTAGGTACATGGAATTTTTCTATCAAAGCGGTTTACCGTGATCTGCTAATAAATCTCAGTCACAAAACAATCTTTATTTTACAACACTCGACGTATTTACTTACGTAATATTTTGTCGAAATCTATACATTTCCTTAAATATACAGTGTGACTCACTCAAAATGAAGACACCCTTATAACTTTTTTATTTTGTTTCCGATTTGAATCAAATTTTACTGAAGTATAGAACTAATTAGGATCTACTTATGATCAGAAAAACATTCGCCTGCCACAAAAGCAAAGCCACCTGCGGTTCCAAAATATGCGGAAAAAATAAAAACATTTTGAATGTTAATAATTCTAAAAAATGCATCGGATCGACCCCGAAAACATATATACACCAAAATTTTATTTGGTTATTATCTCATACCTAAGCTCATCTGGCAAAAGGGATTCTCAGTTTCCGCAGTTTGTGGTGGATACGTGAAATTCTTCATGACCCACTAATACGATTTTTATTTTTTTCCGCATATTTTGGTACCGCAGGTGGTTTTGCTTTTGTAACAGGCGAATGTTTTTCTGGTCATAAGTAGATCCTAATTTGCTCTATACTTCAGTAAAATTTGATTCAAATCGGAAACAAAATAAAAAAGTTATAAGGGTGTCTTCATTTTAAGTGAGTCATTCTGTATATTTAAGGGAATGTATAGATTTCGATAAAATATTACGTTAGTAAATACATCCAGAGTTGTAAAATAAAGATTGTTTTGTGACTGTGATTTATTAATAGGCCACGGTAAACCGTTTTGATAGAAAAATTCCATGTACCTAATTAATTAATTTATTAATTATCGATCTTCACTGGCGAGTATCTCGGAAACTATAACACATAGGAAGAAAATGAATATAGGCATTGTTGTAGGAAATTAATTATGTTTAATTTTGCATAAATTACCTTTTCCGTACGACGCGACGCATCGTTTCTGAGTCGTAAGCGAAGAATCGAAAAGAGGGACATTTCCAGCCCCTTTCCCCTTGAAGCGGGGGGGCTAGGAGCGGGGACCTTTAGTATGTTTACCTCCTAACTACCCTCAACACATTCCTGAAGAGGAAAATTCTTACCCCCTCCATGTCCTCTACAACTCTTTCATTGACTGGACTATTAAGCCAAAGAACAAAATCAGTCGTGAGCAAAGATGTAAAATTGCCGTAATTTACCTTTTTTTTCTCGGATTATTACCGATCTTAGTAATTTGTTTGTCTGGTAAATTAGCAAATTACTATGAGTAAAATATATCATTGATAAGTACACCAAATCGGAAAAAATACTAATTATCGAAAAACATGTTTTTGACCATTTTTAACTATTCAATTGGCTGAAGGATCAGGATCATATTCATTGAAGCCAGGTGAAAAAGTAAATACTTATAACATAATAAAATAATCAATTTATTTCCAAAAATGTTACTTGTTATACAGTGTGTTTATGACAGTTGTTTGTTAACGACGTGATGACTATGTGGTACTAGGTAAAATAAAATTTATTATGTACAATGTCTATTTTTATGGAGGGGTTCTTTTTCATCGAAAGTTAAATAATTGAATTTAAAACCTTCCATCGTGATTCCAGTATTTTTCTAAATTTAATATTAAATACTAAACATATATCTTTACGATTGTAAGCACAGAAATACTTGACAACTATATACTGCCCTGTTACAGAAGAATGTCGTATTTCAGAGAAACTATATACTAAGACAATGCAATCAAAGTTTTGAGAACATAGAAACCAATATATTTTATATATCCCGCTGGGCGTATGCTCTATTCTCGTTCAGCGCGCCAGCATTCAGTTTAGCTGATTAAGTTATTTTTAATGGGTTAATTCTGCAAGGAATCGATTTTAATTCTAGCTTTTTGAAACAGAAAGATTCTACTCTAAGAAATAGTACTATCTTTAGATTGATTTAAACTTTTACTAATTTCTAACATTCCTATTGAAAATTGAAATACGTCTCTGTTAGTTCATCTGCACGTACGTACGTATAGTATAAACACACCACATATAGTAGACCTGAGATCCAAAGCCGATTACAAATTTGGAAAAACGCAAACATACGTCCGTACCCACCGACATGGTCAGTGCCGGGGCTGGAGCTTGAACTAATTACACGGTGGACGGTGCAACTAGCATATTCGCCACACCATACGTTTTAGCCGACTGAGCAACCGTGCCAGTATGTACGGAAACACTATACAGGTCGCAATTCATAACGAATCCACTCGATTTGTAACCACTTCGTCTACTATCAGGATAGAGCTTTATTGAATATCATAATGATTCGTCGAGTAGTTTAATTATTATAAATAATTATTATTTTACACCGACACAAATTTTCGCGGAACTTTCTCTCGTTCTCGGCCTCTATTAGTAATTATTTCTTCATTTAACTTGCTCCAACTCAAGAACGGAATAATAAATTCATATCAAATTTTTATAATGTTATCACTACATATTTTTAACAAAATGTGCTAATATGAAAATACAACGTAACTTTTATATTTAAAATTCTTTTCTAGCATTAGCAGTTCTCAAGAAAAATGTAATTGAAAATACGGTATGCCCTAGAATTGTAAAATTAGTCTCTTCGTCTATTAACAGAATAGAGTCCTATTGAAATTCATTGTTATTAAATTATTAAACAAATATTTAACAAAACTCACAATAAATGCACTAGCGCCAACTTAAATCAAACTATAAAACTATTTTTTCTGCTCCCATACTTTAATTCGTTTATTAGACATTCCCTACCTGTACTTTAATGAGATTCGTTAAGATACAAATTTCCCATTAAGATACAAGTTTAGAACCAATAGCAACGCGATTCACAGCAATATTCTGTCAATATCATCTATTGTCTTAAACATCTGACTGATCTAAAATTGATCAATTTTGACAAGTCTTACTTACTGTCAGAGCTGGGCAAAGTACTCATTTAAACTACTTCAAGTATCAAGTACTTGAAATAGTTTTATGTGCAAAGTATATGGTTAAACTACAAGTATAAGTACTTGAAGTAGTTTAAATGAGTACTTTGCCCAGCTCTGCTTACAGTTGACCTACCAGTGGACCCCCCACAAAGCTTATAAAAATTGGCTCTTAGTCAAAATGTCTGAAATTTGGATATGTTGTAGTTTTTGCTTTTCTGAGCAAAAGTTCTCATGGGCACAAGTCTTGGCTACGACTACTTTTCAAGTTATGAGGGCTTGAACATCACAATAAACATAAAAATTTGGCGGAGTGAAGATAGCAATCTAGCAATCTTCCTAGCAATCCTCCATATTTTTCTTTACTTTACGTCGTATAAATTATTTTCAGTGTAAAAATAGCTTTATACATATATTTCAAGAAAACAAAACAAAACCCGATATAGATAGGGGCTGACGGGGTAGCAATCCACAAAAAGTAAAATATTCTTTTATAACTTTTTTAATACCGTTAATTTATATTTCAAGAAAACAGAACAAAATCCGATGTAGGTAGGTAGGGGCCGACATAGCAATCCACAAAAAGTGAAATATAATTTTGTAACTTAAACGATATTAAAAAAGTTACAAAAAGAATATTTTACTTTTTGTGGATTGCTACCTCGCCATCCCCTACTAGTCGAGAAAATATAACACAAAAATAGCCCCAACCTTCAATTTTGTTTGCAGTAAGTCGGATTGAGATGGGGTTTTTTACATTCGCTTCGTTAACTCGTCTAGAAACTTTGTGCCATATTTTGGTCTTGTACTTTTTTGAAATTACATTGCTGCATCGAAAAGTGAATTCTTATAAGTGCATCTTTTCAAGTGATGAAGAAAAAATTCATATCTTCCAGAAAAAACTCCCGAATCATACGAATTTCAATACCCGGGTTTGTTTTGAGTCGCTGGACTTTAATGTGATGTCCAAATGAGCCCTCTGTGCACCTGGAGGTCAGGACGGCACCAGGAACGTCATCACCTGGAGTTCCCTGTAAACTCATTGAAAATCGATGAAAACTCATTACCCGGAGGTTTTTCGGGTCGCTCGTCCCGAATCTGACAGCGGCAACCTCCTCCGGAGGACCTCGTGCGCGCGGCCTGGCTAATAACGTCATCTACTGGAGGTTTACTGAAATTACTTATCAAATCTATCGAAACTCGTTACCCGGAGGTTTTTCAGGTGGCTCGTCCCGAATCTGACATCAGCAACCTCTTAACTTATACAAAATAAGCATGTCCTCTCTTTTTCAATGAACTTACTTTATCACCAGAGTTGGAATAGTTGATTCAATTGATACTATTCGTTAAACCGTCTAGAAACTTTGTGCCATATTTTGGTCTTGTACTTTTTTGAAATTGCATTGCTGCATCGAAAAGTGCATTCTTATAAGTGCATATTTTCAAGTGATGAAGAAAAAATTCATATCTTCCAGAAAAAACTCCCGAGGGGTAAATGAATGGTATGGGTACAAATATATGCAGGAACAATTTCAAAAATATCTGAACTTTATATTTCTTTTTACAAATACAATTAAGTTAAAAAAAAAACTTTTTCTTAATTTTACAGTTTATTCTAAATATCGTCCGCCTCATCAACTGATACGTTAGTATATAAGAATGCACTTTTCGATGCAGCAATGCAATTTCAAAAAAGTACAAGACCAAAATATCGCACAAAGTTTCTAGACGAGTTAACGAAGCAAATGCAAAAAACCACATCTCAATTCGACTTACTGCAAAAAAAATTGAAGGTTGACTGCTATATTTCTTCGCCTATACCTGAATTTTGTTGTGCTTTCTTGAAGTATATAGGTGCATAGCTAAGTTTCCACCCAAAATGGTTAATGCACAAACGATATTATAAAAGTTACAAAAAGAATATTTTACTTTTTGTGGATTGCTACCCCGTCAGCCCCTATCTATATGGGGTTTTGTTCTGTTTTCTTGAAATATACGTATAAAGCTATTTTTCTGCTGAAAATAATTTATACGACGTAAAAGGAAGAAAAATATGGAGGTTTGCTAAAAATATTGCTATCTTCACTCCGCCAAATTTTTATGCTTATTTTGACGTCCATAACTTGAAAAGCAGTCATAGCCGAGACTTGTGCCCATGAGAACTTTTGCTCAGAAAAGCAAAAGCTACAACATATCCAAATTTCAGAAAATTCGACTAAGAGCCAATTTCCACAAGGTTTGTGGGGGGGTCCTTTTCAAACTGTGTATTTCTTGCAATTAAAATCAGTGAACATGTGAGATAGTGAAAGGGAAATTGAAGTAATAATCCAAAATATTCCCTAACTTTAGTTTTCATATTTACTAAATTTTAATCTGCAATTAATAAATTTCAGAAATAAAGTGTTAATTTTCTAATTTATTATCACTGATCAGGGCTGGCTCCAGGTATTTTGCCGCCCCGGGCATAGTTTCATTTTGTCACCCCTCTCTTATATACATAACATTAGGGTCAGACGGTGTAAAAATGAGACAAAATGACATCTTTCAATTTTTAGGTTGCTTAAAATCGAGTCATATTTAATGAAAGATTGGTATCATATGTAAAAATTACAGGAAAAACTATATTTCTATGTATTTTTTTACTAAAAAGTACCGTTAATTGATAAACAAAAATAAACAGTGTCTCATTTTTACCCTCCAAATGGGGTAAAAAAGACAGTGGAGGGCAAATGAAAGACACGTGATCTATTCCCATTCTTATTGACGTCGTACAAATGGACGTGCAAAAATAAGACAGACGAGGGTTTGTTCTTTTATATGTAATTTATTCAGATTTTTTATTAAACAAGAAGGGACTTGCAGAAGGGCTAGCTTTTTCTAAATTAGGAAGCTGAAATGTGAGTGCTTCAGTCTGCCCAATTTGGTCTCTTTAGTTTCTTTTTTACCCCGCTTTTAATTTTTTCCTTAAAATCAAATTATTGATGATTTAAAACTAGCAAATTAATAAACTTGATCACAAAATGTGAAGTATGACACTTCTAGTTGACGTCTGGCAAATACGGACAATGCAAATAGAGAAACTATAAAATCCCCAGAAAAGTACTAAGGTGCATTCAAAATTTTTTAAAAGTGAATTAAAGAATTTACTGAATAATATTTTTTCCCGCATTAACAGTAGGCATAGGACCTGATTGGATAATATAAAACAGTTCTGAATATACAAAACAAACTTGAATAAAAAATTAAGTTTAATTTATTTCAATCTGGGTTGGATATCACCTTGTCTTTTATTTACCCCGCCTGACCCTATCTTTTCAGTGCGTTATATTTTATAACACAGTCACCTACTGAATATTTTTGATGGTTTGTTTTTTTAGTTATAAGATTTACAGCAATTTTTGGATTTTCAGCAATATAAAATTACTGTATTTAAAAGGGTAAAATAAAATAATTTAAAAAATTAACCGTATTGTAACTTAAAAAAAATACCACACCACATAAAATTAGACAAGAAATAAAATCACATATAAAAAACAGAATGTATGTATGTAACCTACTTTATATTAAAAAAAAACTAACAATAACAAATTATTTATATAAAGATAACATTACAATTGCCCTATATTAGTGAAACAATTGTTTCCTAGCTTTTTTATATTTTTTGGTAACTGTGGATTTGAAGAATTTGCCGCCCCTAGAATTTTGCCGCCCCGGGCAGCCGCCCGCTTCGCCCCCCTCTAAAGCCAGCCCTGTCACTGATGGTAGAGAAAATAGTGTGCAACTCACATTTAATGGCTAATAAGACACGAGCATGATAATTATAATTATTATAATTCTCATGCCCGTGTCTTAATATCCATCATTCAATGGTTGTTGCATAATATAGGTACTATTTTCTGCGAATATTGCAAGCAATGAATTTATTATGTTGATAATCACTTTCATAAAAAAGTCTGTTGTTGTTGCGTATTCTTATTAATAATTATTAATTGATACAAACAATTTCTTAACAAAAAAATGTTCTTTCATAATTATTAAATAGAAAATAAAAAAGGAAAATAATAATTTTTTTATTTGTTTACTTTTTATACTCTTTTCTTGTTTTGACTGATTATTGAACTAAAATTCAAATGATTTTTTGTGAAAATCAAGGATATTATCTATGGAGTAAAACAACTTGACGGTGTGCATTTTTGGTTATTCCAATGATTTTGTATGTACAATAATTGTGACATAAATGCAGTTTCATGGCATATTATCTAAACATTAATCACGTACGGTATTCTTTAGTAGTCAAATCGAATATTTTCCTAGACAAAAACACAACAACTATGACTATATTTACGCGGAGAGTTAAGCTTAACACATCTAACTAAGCAAAATTGAGTTAAGGACTACGCGTAAACACTTTAACCGGCTTTAGTGTACGCTACGGCGCATGTCAGGTCTGAAACTATAGAAAACCTAACCTAAAGACACACAGAATACATCTGGTTGCAAACCGTTTAAAATTAAATCAGAAATTCAACAAACAACCTTAGTAGCGTACTGACATCTGGTGCTGGTGGAATCTTAACACGCTCTTAAAAACCACTACTAACATCGACGTTAGAACTCTTAACATCTTCGCGTAAACACGGTCTATAATAACATTAATAACTAAACAAAAACAAGAGGAATATAAGTATATATTATAAAAACTATTGACTGGCCGACAAGCTGCTCTAAAATTCCTATAAATGCTAAACATAAAAGTCGCATCTGCGCATCAGCATTGTTGAAACAGAAATTTAAACAATTTTACCACACATAAACGACGCATATGCGCAAAAGCGGTACTTGAGCTAAGTATTACATCATTTCTGGTATCAGATACGGCATGTTTGTTAACTGTTTATAAATGTACGGTATTTATGTCTAGTATTGAGCTAAATATTTATAAATTCATACAAATAACGATTAAAAAAAAATAATTTTAAATATACAATTAAATTTTTCATTTTTTAAATACTTTTCACATAGGAGAGTTGGTTAATCCATTAACTCAATTTTGATAAAGATGCACTCTATACGGCAGTATAAGAACATATGAAATGAAAGTTAACCACATTTTTTTTCACTCACCCTATAAATACAAAATCAGTAACCAAAGTAAACTCACGCGTCGTTCATGGCGTTTACACTTCTGCTATCCTGCTACCTGAATATGCAACAAGACACGCCGCTGCTCCCGTGTCGTGCTTAAAATGAGAGAATCGGGAGAAAGTCCAGAGTTGAGTCCGTACGGAGAGTGAAAGTCCTGCGGGAAGTGTAAAGTGTGCGGGGTGCGGGAATTCTCTATCGATCTCAGCCCTCCCTAGTCTTAAACCCCCCGCGGACAGCGGACACTCACAAGCGGCCACTTGCTTATGTATTCATATGCATAGAGGAAGGTGACGTAAGGGCGAGAGATATCATTTTGGGGTTACCGGAAAAATGCAGACAAGCAAAAAAATAACGGGTAGACACTTCAAGATCTGGCACGTTTCTGGCGTAAACTGGATTATTGTAACACCTCATTTAGCACCTAGATGTCACCTGGGCATAATTATCTACATTTTCTGAATTAATTTAAATAGAAGGGTTATCGGCGGATAATCCTTTAAGTTATTTGACATTATCACCCCATATTAATAAGATATTATATCTAAAACACCCTACGAATTTCAGAATATACAATTCCAAATGTAATGAGACATTTGTGATTTTATCATTGTTTGTTACTATTTATAAATTTTAATTATTAGATCATGAAATCGGAAAAAATAATGATTTTTAACTAAAATTTGATTTCAAACAGTGCATGCCATAAGATCTGCATATTGTTAATTTTCTCAACAAGATGTAAATATGTATAATCTAACTATCCTTTTTAATTTTAATTTAACCCATCAAAGATATATTTTCAAAAAACTCCAATCTCTGGAAACAGGTTCCAAATCCTAATTGAATACTCTACTTTTAGAGGTCATAGTCCGCGGAAATTGGGGTTAAAGTGTTGGTTTTGTCTCGACTTCAACCAAATTTATCAACTTTTTTCTCCAAAAGCTACTTTTAATGTAGGCGCATTGAAATCGAATAATCATGATTTAGTGTTTTTTTATAGGTTTATCAAAAAAATGTTCTGGTTCAGATCTACCTTTTATGATGACGGCCTTGTGACCAGACTATTAAAGTATTCAGCTATTTATTTATTTATTCATTATTCAAACATACAGGTTTAAATCCAAATAGTAAAATATTAGTAGATAATAATTAGTGCAAGCTAACACATTATATGATAATATTTTGACATTTCAACCTAAACTAACAATAATCAGTGTTTTATAATTAATTATAAAACACTAATAAAATACAAATAAATCTAAAAGGTATTTAAATTGTTACTTGGGTATAAACTAATAGTGCTTAACTAAAAAAAAATATATATAAACAAACTAATGGAAAATGACAATTTTACGAAGGCATAGAAGGGCCATGTTATTGATATTATTTTTTTAACTTAGAATTCAAAATTGTTAAGTTGGAATTCACAGGCGATGACGTAATTTCCACAAAGACCAAAAGCAACACTCCTATATTAGGCTCGACGAACGTTTCGTCCATCATCATCTGAAGATGGTTACAATTAAAATAAATTTAGGAATGTGTGCTGTATTTATACCAAACTAATAATTCAATGAATTCGACTAATGCCATCACAATATCTAAACTCTGTCACGACTCGACAAACTATGACCTACTAATCAATAAAGCGGGCAATTTAGGATAAGGCCCTTGTCACTGTTTATACTATTTTTATATTTTGCAATTTCTATACTTTCCAAGCATCCTCTTTTATTTATAAAACTTCTAATTAACATTCGGTTATTTATCATAGGAGACTTAAAGCATACCATTGAATCAAACGAATGGTCCGGAATTTACGAATTCAGTTGTAAGGATTATAATTTTAAGTATGTTGGACTAGCGAAACGTCCGAGTATAACTAGATCAAGTAGCATAATATGATCCATCTGAAGAATTGAGAAACTGAAAAAGTCTAGGGATGCGCAGCATAAATAATCTTAGAATATATGTCAATAGTTTAAAATTTATTAGGAACGTAAGAAGTAATAGACGGCTTACAAACTGTAAAATCAGTATGAATAATGATAAAGGCCTTATCCCAAATATCCCGCGAGATTGATTAGTGCGTTTCGTTGAATCATGGCATTAATTTGGTATAAAGACACCATATATTGCATTTACTTAAGTTTCAGTCATCTGCTGATGATGCCAATATGGTTGCCGAAACGCTCGTCGAGTATAGTAATCGAATATTTGTAGAACTATTTCATTTCCGTGAATTCGACTTAGCAATTGCGAATTCTGAGTACAATTGTGAATTTCGAGATACAATTATAATTCTAACTTAACTATTATGAATTTCGAGTTAAAAAAATAATATCAATAGCATGGCTTTCCACGCTTTCGTACAATTTGAAAGTTTAAGTTACGTTTGCAAAACCTCTTCAGCTGTTTGAAGATAATGTTTAAAATGTTTATATCTTGATATATAGATATTGTTGATCGTAAATGATGTAACGTTTTGTTGTAGTGATCAATATAAATTAATTGTTAATTTCCTGCAACATGAGATGATATAAGGAAATGAAAATTTTTTTCTGTTCGAGTACTGTATACATATTACTTATTATTGTTTATTTTTTTGTAAACAATATAAACCCATAATTTTATTCTTTTATCATAATTAAGTTCTGTATAATGAATTTGGCAAATTTATTTTGAATATTTTCAAGTTTGTTAGTATTATTCATATACTTCCAAATTACTGAACAATATTCGAGAGTAGAAAATAGTAATAGGTTTTTTTTAGTTTATTTATTTAACGTCAGCGCATTTCCCCTACCAAGGCCTATCACCGACGCCAGGAGACGAGCTACCCCCTACCTGGAAATTTTGCCGAACTTCTTCTCTGCTTTTTACTGGCCTGACATTTAATAGACCAGGGGACGACTACTTAGGTCCACTTTATTTACTTTTGGACCTAGGCGGGACCCCTGGGGGACATCAAGTGATGAGGAAAATTTAGATTTAGACTTTAGACTAATTTTCTATTTTAACTATAACCCCTCATTAGATTGAGCTATCTACAGGGCGCATCTCCAGGTGGCGGATAGGAGGACGGCCAGTCTGTTGAGTCACACCGGTGGGATTCGTCAGTGACGGCCATAAGGGAGGGCCGCGATTTAAAACCCGCGCGTTACCGAACGAAAACCGTCACCGCGGACCAGCTCACGACACACCGTAAACCGCTTGTGCAATGCAACGACTCCGGTAGCGGACCTAAAAACCCGAGCCGGATAGTACTGACAAGGGACACGGGGGACTTGGCTTAATTGGCCGATTCGCGTGGATAAGATACCACTATAAAAACCTTCCCAATCTCAAGGTATTGTGCGCGCCAAAGGGATGCATGGCCGAGGGGCGGCTCGGTCATTAGCGGCAAAACTCGGGGCACCTGACCCATCCCGTTTTATGCAGTCTTCTGTGTCCACAGGGAGCTCTGAGCACAGCGACCTTTAATTCCCCCTTACTCGTGGAAACCTTATGGAACACCAAGAAAAAAAACAAACCAACAACCTCGGGAGGAGGCCCTGCAAAGGAGGATCCACCAAAGAAACTCTCCGGAGCTGCCAGAAGGAAGCTTCGGAAGATTAAACGGCAGGGACTAGGGGATCTATCGAGATCTGGGCTATCACAGCCTGGAAGCGATGGCATTCCCAGGGGTCGGCCGAGTACAAGCAGAGAACCTCAGGAAGGCAACCGAAGGCAGGGAGTAAAACGCGACCGGTCCGAGGGAAGCACCTTCGAGGGTCTCAGAAAAACGCGGCCAATTGAGAAGGGTAGGGTCAGCAATGAACCTGGTTCTTCTTATGCGGCCGCGCTCACATACATTAAGGTAGCCATACTACTACATGGCTACCTCGAGACGTCCCTGAGTGCGGATCAGGCGGAACTGATAAAGTGCGCCTTGATCGGCGCCCTGGAGGATGTCATCGAAGGACGGAAGGAGGTTCTCAGGAGTGTGTCTACGGCTTTCTTCTTGCCTCCTGCGCTGACCAAGACACCAAGAATTGGTTGACGCGGGTGGTGGAGAAATAGTACCTTGGAAGGGGGAGAAACTTAGCGTCTGTGACGCCAAGGACATACCCAAACCCATCAGGATCTTGGTGTGGATTCCGGGACCAGTATTGGAACCGGAAAAAATACTCAAGCGACTGAGGGTGCAGAATCCAGGGCTGCAAACAAGCACCTGGACTGTCGCGGACACGAAGCCCTATCCAAAGGGACACCAACTCATCCTACTGGTAGATGAGGCTTCTTGGAAGAAGACAGAGGAGCTCCAATGCAGACCCTATTTCAACCTAACCAGGGTTGTATTCAAAGCCTTGGGGAGGAAGAAAGAAGGGGAGCAGAAGGAGCAAAGAGAAGAGGATACTCGAGGGATGCAGGACGAACCCGAGGGGATGGAAATCGCGATAGAGGGGACCAGCAGTGACTCCCACATTCACTTTCATACAGGTTAATATGGATCACTGCAAGGCAGCTTCGGCCGCTTTGCAGATATATATTTTAAATAATAGTATAGATATAGCACTGATACAGGGGACTACAGGTGGGGCCAGGATGGGAAGTAATTAGCCCAGTAGAGAACCACCCAAGAGCTTGCATCATAGCGAAGAAAAATATTAATCTGCTGCCAATGTGGGGACTATGCACAAGGGACCTAATGGTGTGATGCTAACGCACACCACATCGTCTGGGGGAGCACAGGCAACTACACAAGAGTAACTCCTAGAATTTATTATTAGTAATAAGTTAGAAGTAGTAAACCGCGAAAACGAACCGACTTTCGTCACAACAACAAGACGAGAAGTTATTGACATTACAATGGTAATGTGTGGCATTGTGTGGTAATGACAATGCGCGGGACGAGTGATAAGTGAATGGCATGTACGTAAGATTCAAAATAGAAACTCCACCGGAAGAAGGGAAGATGAGCAGAAACCCAAGAACCTGTGAGTGGGAACTCTTCAACGAGAACCTAGAGCAGGGGCTGAAGGACTGTTCATCAAGACCACAAACACCGGCGGAAGTAGAACTGCTGAGTGACTTAATTACCTCAGCAGTAATAACAGCCTTCGAGTTAAGCTGTCCTCTGAAAGAGAGAAGAGCCAAGCGAGAATCCCCATGGTGGAACCGCGTGCTCACTTCCAGAAGGGCAGAGGTTGGAAGACTATTCAACCAGGCCAAAAGGACTGGTAGGTGGGACGAATACAAAGCGGCCCGCCTGAAATACGTCTACGCCATTAGAGAAGCAAAAACCAAATCATGGAGGAAGCAATGCGAGGAGATAGAAAATACTCCCGAAGCTGCTAGGCTCCAGAAAATCTTGCAGAGAGACAATCAGGGAATGGATCACTGTAAAGACAACAAGGGGAGTACACAAACACTGAGAAGGAGACTAGATTTATTACTAGAGACGCACTTCCCAGGCAGTGTAACCACCCCACAAGACAGAAGCGGTCCACCCGAAAACATACCAATAAGAAGGGCGTCAAGGGAGGACTGGAAAATTGCACACAGCATCATTAACAAAACAAGACTTGTATGGGCAATCAATTCAGTTGTTCAGCTCTACTTCAACAGGGAGTGGACATACTTGCAACACCCCCGTGCACACTATTCAGAGCCTGTCTGGGTTATGTACCAACTGGTTGGCGGAAGATAAAGGTGGTATTCATACCTACGTCCAGGCCAAATACTTTCGACCTATTAGTCTAACATCATTTCTTCTGAAAACCCATTTCTTCTGAAAACCCTGGAGAAACTAGTTGATAGGCACATCAGGGACGATAAAATGAGTACAAAACCTCTACATCGAAACCAGTATGCCTATCAAACAGGAAAATCTTGTGTTAGCATGAGCTTACTCAAAAAATAGAAAAGGCCCTAGACAGCAAAGAAACTGCCATAGGAATCTTCTTAGACATAGAGGGTGCCTTCGGCAATACCTCATTCAACTCACTAAGTGAAGAGGCGCGGAGTCGAAAAGTCAATAATTAGATGGATCGACTCAGCACTTAGAACCAGAAAAATTTAGTCCACGCTAGGATCCACAACAGAGGAGGTGTCCGTGATCAGAGGATGCTCGCAGGGGGGGGGTTATCCCCTCTCCTGTGGTGCCTGATTGCGGACGAGCTCTTATCTCAACTGGAACAGCGTGGAATATATGCGCAAGGTTATGCAGATGATATCGGCCATCCTGGTAACAGGAAAACACGAGGGCGCTGCATCGGAAAAGATGCAGCGAGCCCTCGTTATGGTAGACGAATGGTGTACCCATGAAGGTCTTTCCGTGAGTCCAGGGAAGACCCCTGTGGCCGCCTTCACAAGAAAGAGGAAACTCAACCTGGGAAGATTATATCTCCGGGGAAAAGAATTGCAGGTGAGCAATGAAGTTAAATATTTGGGATTGATTCTATGCACCAAATTAAACTTCAATGCACATCTAGACAGAGTGACTACCAAAGCTACGGGGGCATTATGGGCCAGCAAAAGAATGGTAGGTAAAAACTGGGGACTACAACCAAGAATGGTGCACTGGCTTTACCAAAGGGTTGTAGTACCAATAATAACCTATGCCTCTATGCCTCTCTGATCTGGTGCAGTAAAGCCGGAAAAGGGGAGGCAATGAGAAAACTACGAAAAGTACAAAGACTGGCATGTCTAGGTATAACGGGTGTAAGACAAAGACTAACGAATTGCGAAAGCTGAACAGAAAACAGCTGAGATGTGCAGTGGGAATCTTAACAGGACACTGCACATTGAATAGACACCTAACCAACATAGGTGTTAAGGATAATCCAGAATGCAGGATGTGTGGTGAGGATGAGGAAACTCCTCACCACATACTATGTGAATGCACAGCCTTGGTAGCTGGGAGGTTTTCATACTTCGGGGGACCAACCGTGACCCCGGAAGAAATAGCCAGAGCTCCCATTGACCGTACACTCTCCTTTTGGAGAGAAACGGGATTAATGGGATAAAGAGACTATGGGGTACAATAAGCTTAAACTTCAGTACGGCGGGGCCTCTGGCACCGCAACCCATAAGGATAAAAAAACTATAAGAGTTTTATTGCTCGAGTGTCTACGAAGCCACTGAACGATGGACACAGTTAGACTTGTTTTTACATTTATGCAATAAAATAGTATCATCTAATCAATCTAAGGCCTTTTTAAAATCGGTTACACTGACTCTAGTTTAATTCCTCATTACTAGCCTCCCGAATGTGATTTCTGTAGTTAACTAAATTTGAACAAGTTGATTATCCACTGAGGTAACCATCTATATACTATACTATATTATATAAGTTTAGACAACTTAAAGATATCACGGACCTGAAAAAAATTAAACACCACACAAACGTAAATACGTATATTATAGACAACCAACTCATATCTAAGATCTCTTTCTAGAGCTACAAAAAAAATAAGGCTAATTCTTGTTAGTGAACCGAGATATCCCAGTGAATTATTTTATAGTGAAACAAGAATACATCAGACAGTGATTTTATAAAAATGTTAAAATTAGGCAATATCTTGAGAAAAATAAATTGTTTACACCCTCCCATAAATATTTCACCACGCAACAACAAAAATATATTAGCCCTTTAATGTACAAAACAATAGGTCAAAGGTGCTACAATTACTTAAGTCCAAAATTATTTAACACATTGCCAGTGTACCTGCAAACAAAGAAAACAATTTATACATTTAAGTCGAAACCGAATTTAGATATTAATAACTTGCTCAGAGCTGATTAAGTTGGTTAATGATGAACAGGTAGTAAGTATCCATGAACTTTTATATCACGTATTTGCTATATTTGCTATTACCAGGTTTTATCTTACGTCGCGTTTTATGTTACACACACATTAAATATTATATATATTTTTGTTCCTATTTATATTACTAGCTAGTATTTTATTTTTATTTTAATATGTATTATTATAGCACTTAACGCATAGGCGTAGCTTCTAAGAGGTTATACACTATATTTCTTTCTAAGATTTAAATTTTATGTTTATTATATGTGCACATATATCATATCTTTTATATTTATTGTGGTGTAAAATACAAAAATTATTTTAATGTGTATTGAAGCACTTTTTTCTAACTGTATCATATTTGAAATAATAAAACATTATTATTCTCTATTTTCTACTATAATGTATATTTCGGGTCATATTCTACTTATTACTAGTGATTTTTGATACGCCCTATACAACCAGTGAGCGAATAGTAAAAAGTATTATTGGATTTTTAGATATATTTTCTCCTTAATAAGAAAGCAAATGGTATAAGAACAATTATGTTTATAAAATGTTATATTGTATTTTGAAATTTCAACTATCTAATTATAAGAGCGATAAATAGTTTCTTGGGGTCTATAAATCAAATCAAATAGAACAAATGGGAAACAAGCCTGCAGCTAAGTTGAAATAAGAATGTAGCTAAGATGCAGTAATGTGTATCTTTCCACATATTCTTTTTTGTTCCAGATCTATAACTTTGCAGATTCCCTTTCGGATATAAAACAATAATGGCTAGGTGACCCAATAAGATATGTTGGTGCTAAAAGGTATCAAAGAATTGTATTTACTAGCTAATCGATCGATTCACTTTACTACTGAATTTACCATTTTTTCACATTCAATATTAATTATTTTTTGAATAAGCTTTTGAGCTGATCCTTCAATAATTCATGTGCTGAAAATTGCATACATATTTTTGTTACAGAAGGTTTCTAGTCCACATGTACAATTCCAAAACCAAACTCATGAAATAGAATTTCCATTATCTAGACATCTATTTATCATTGAAAGTCAATTTTAAAACAAAAAATGAAGGTTTATTTGTCTAAAAAATTCTTAAGCATGTATTACATTAACAGAATTTTGATTATAAATTAAATATTTCTCATCTTCCTTAATGGAAGAATATTTTGTTTCTCCTAATTACCAATTAAAGTATTGATTTCTTAGTGAACAATAGGATATCTATCAAATTTTTTTCTCTTTAAGGACGTTTTTCGTCTGTCGAATAAATGCAATATGTTTAAAAAACCAATTCCATTTTCTTTGTCCACTTATGAGGTACGCTCAAATCTGATTTTAGCTAACAAAAGTCGAATTATTACTTGGGGCGATTTTAGTTATTCTGATCAGCGGCTTTCATCGAGTGTCAAGTGCTTCGGAGAGACATACCGAATGACGACTTAGTCAAGTTTTATTACTTTCCAGACGGCACATATCAATTTAACCCAAATTTTGACGAAGGACGTCTCCACAGAAGTCGCTCGAAAGTGAATCGAAGACACGTTTATCAGGTTATATGTAGTAAGTATGTTTGGAAAAACTGGAAATATATTATTAATCACTTTAAAGAGCATTTGCATGTGACGAATCATACAGTCCACAGGGACTCATAAAGCTAAGCCCAAGCGAACCAAATTTTTTTTAATTACGATTACCGACAATCTTAATACTTCCTACTCCAAACTAAATTGCATAAATATACCCCTCTAATATACAAATAGCTTCTCTGTAAAGGTTTAATATTTTTATTTTACGTTTATACACGCCTTTTTGCTCACAATGTCAGTTTCTACCGGAAGATTAGATAACTGTCACCTGTTTATGTTATTAAATACCATTCTAACAGAAGGTATTTAAAAAACCTATGCAGAAGTATAGGATGTCTTTTAGTTGAGGTTCGCCCACATATTACCAGGGGACAAAAACCCAAATTTATTTTGATTCGGTTTCGGTTTTTAAAATGGAGTTTCATTTAACTCAAACAATGTTAAAAACAGGCGAAAACGTTTTCCAAAAATAAATTAAGTTAAGTAAATAAGCTAAGTTTATTTATGTTCATAAAAGCATAATAGGCACCAATTCTACTTCTTTCCTCTTAGTTTTGTAGTTAGTGATATTTTTCCCATCTGTTACTTAGTTGTAGAGCTAAATGAAACTTTTTTCGAGCGATTTGTATTAAAACATTTGGGAAAAAGTTAACATTGTAATAATTACCCCTTATCCAGACAGGATTTTTTTTCCATAGTAAATTTACCCCCAATAGTAATGGAATTTTACCCGCAAAGAGAGTGGAAAATTTTTATTTGCAATTTTATTACAGGTAATTTATTTGCAATTTTTATTATAATAATAATAATAATAATAATAATAGGAATTTTATTTTTGTCCATAAATTTTACAATTGAAATATTTATCTTAAGTATTAAATACTATTTACAAATTACTCAATGATATAATTTACGACACCTAAGCTCAAAAGGAGCTTGTCTTGTGCCTACCTATACCTAAACTGATAAAAAGGTTTATAAAAGAAGTACCTAAAATAATAGGATAAACAGAGTGCAGAGGACATACCCAATAAAACTATTTTCTCAAAATTTGTTTAAATTGATCTATATTTTCTTGTACATATATCTTAGTTTTTATTTTATATTTTTTTAAATATTTTATTTCTTTTATTGCTACAGGTAAAACATTATGCATTTTAATTCCAATGTAATCTATAAACTTTATAAATGCCGTATTTGTTGGCTTTGGTGCTGTACTGTCTTTGTTTGTTATCGAACGGGTTATGTGGCCATGATTCGATTTATTCTCTATCTTGGTATTCTTTTGTACATAGTTCAGAATATCTAGAATATATAAACTATCAATATCTAACATTTTGGTATTTTCAAATAATAATTTTGTTGAGTAATATCTAGGTTTGTTTAAAATAATTTTTAATATGTATCTTTGAATTACCTTAAGGTTATTTAATGTATTGTCATACGCTCCTCCCCAAATTATTAAACCGTACTTAATTATAGACTCGACTAAGGCTTTATAAATATTTAAGAGAGATTGTAAGTCCATATATTGTCTCAGCTGATAAAATTTGTATACCAATTTTCTAATTTTTCCTGTTAATATCTCCACGTGTATGTCCCATTTCAAAAACTGATCAATATATAAGCCTAAATATTTAACATTTTCGGATGATTCTATGTACTCTTGACAACTGTCACAAATAATTAGGTTTTTACATTCATGACATTTTAATTTATTTATTCGAGATTTTCCTGCTGCATTTAGAGAGAATGTTAAAAATTTTGTTTTTGTTTTATTAAGAGTTAATAAATTATTTTTTAGCCAAATTGTTACATGGTGAAGTCCTTTTTCCGCTTTAATTTTAACTTCTTCCCAGCTGACCTCAGAGAATAATAAGACAGTGTCATCGGCATAAGAAATGATTTCCCCTGAAATGTCCAAATTTAGCATATCATTTAATATGTCATGTAATAAAATTGTCCCTTACCCAGACAGGATTTTTTTTCCATAGTAAATTTACCCCCAATAGTAATGGTATGTTTCCTGCAAAGAGAGTGGAAAATTTTTATTTACCTTATATTTTGGGGTAATCCTCCATGGTAAATGGAAATTTTCCTGTCTCTTTGCGGGTAAAATTACATGGGAATTTTACACGCAACGATGGTAATTTTACCTCATTTTTTACAGTGTAGCGAACCGGATACCGAATAATCACTGCATTGAAGAAGACAAATTGATTTATTGAATCAATTATACTTCAACTTAATATTTTGTAGTTAAATTTCGGTTTGGGTTTCGGTTATCTGAGAATTCTAATTTCAGTTTTTGTTTTAGGTTTCGGTTAAATTAGTAATTACGGTGCGATTTTCGGTTACAGTTTCTGTTCGGTTTCGGTCCCTAATATCTACAGTACCGGTAGTAGACAAATTTATCCTAGCATCAATAAGTAATCAATATAGGCCTTTGATTTAATTCAAATCAAAAGTCAGTTGATATACTAATCATTTTTTATGATTTTGCATCGTTTTGTGGTTGTCTCTACTAATCGGCCTTCAAAATGGCTTCCTTCAATGCCGAAAGTAGGACTCCGACTTCTACAGTAACTGCCAAAAGTCTGCACCAAGAAATGCAGCATTTTTCCTCAAAATATTTATTTGGCCAAAAAAGTTCTTCAAAGTTAATTTTAATCCATTACTTAAGCTGAAACAATTAAATAAAGAGAATTATTAATAACAGAAAAATATTAAAAAACACAGTTCAGGAATTATACGTAAAAAAGTGGAAAATTTTTATTTTTGAAATAGAACAACCAAATTTGACATTTCGATATAACTTCGCATTATGAGCAACTTCTTAAAATAACATTTTTCGATATCTTCAAAAATAAAGGTAGTTTACTCTTGAGCCAATTTCATAAAATCCCAGGACTAAATGCCAGTGCCAGGACTAAAACAAATTTGTGAGGTCGCTTTTTCATTTGTGAACATGTACAACTGCACAACCTTTATCACAAATAAAATTTGTCAGAAAGTCAATGACAACAAAGTTTTCCATATGGTGCAAATTTTTTGGCGGATACTGTATATGGCCAACATGAATAATGCACATTGACTGAAAAGTGCAAGGCATAATCTTCTAAATTAGAAATAAAATTGTTTAAAACAGAAAAAAAAGTAAACGGTCTCAAACAACTTGGATAACTTTTTATATAGAAAGGTTAAGATTAAATTGTCTGACCAATTAGTCTGTTCCCCGTATATCCTTTACATCTTCAAATCTCTGTTATTTCTCAACTCATCCTGATGAAATTTTCAGAGGCACCTAATTTAATTTCTGCATTTACTTTTCATTTCTATTACTTTTATTTTTATCAATTGTTTAACCTCTCCCCGACAGCCCCTTCAGTATATTTTGTAGAGGATCTAGTAATACTGTCTCGTACTGGTATTATGGAATTATCTTTGAATTCAATTTAATAAAAATCATTAAAAATATTTTAGAAAAAAAAAATAGTTTCAACTTTTTTTACCGTTAATATTTGAACTAGCATCGATTTTATGATATTGCCCTTTAGACTGATTTATTAAGCAAAATGTATTCAATTTTGGCTCTAGCTTATCAAAAATGTAACATAAAAAGTGAACGTTCTCACGAACAGGAAAAATTGGAAAATAGCTACACTTAAAATTTTAAGTTCATTTTTTAAGTTTTACTACAAACTAATCAATAGAATATTTTTACATTAAATAGTTTAGACAATTAATTGGCTATTAATATTATAAGGAGTAATAATAATTATTTTCTATTTAATTTAGAAAGGAGGAATTTGCAAACCAATGAACATTATTTTTTAAGCAAGAGCGAAATAAATTGAAATAAATTTTGAAACTGTATTATGCAGACAAAATTATGCTCTTTCTTTTTTAAAATATAACGAGAACGCAATAACGGACTCGATCTGTGTTAGGAAACTGTTGCGATATGTTTACATGCTGTGCTGTGCTGTTCGCTTCACTCAACTTATCTCATCTTCACAAGAAATGCATGTCAATTTTCACTATACCATATACTCCAATTTTCAAAATTATAGAAGCCTTATTGAGCTTAATTGACGAAAAAATAAGTATAATATTCTAAATCAATTACCATTTTTTCATAATTTTGTTTAAATTGTTCGTTTAAAAAATGTTTTATATTTTAATTAAGAAAACTAACTTCGAGATTAACTTTCTTAATTTATGTTGTAGATGTCTTTTTCATTATTACTTGTATTCCTTGCTAGAACCATTTTTAGATCGTTCACACTCATTTACAGAAGAAATTTTGTTTAATAAATTTCATTTACATATTTAAGTAATTTGAAAATTAATACTTATATTTAAAAGGACTACTACTAGTGTTTGTCCATTTTTTTTTATTTTCTCTCAGTGAAAATATACATTAAACGTAGTTAAAGTCTCTCTAATATATTAATAATTATGCACAATGAAGATGATCAGCATTTTGGTTATTTTTTTGTTATACTGTTATTAGTCAACGAAAGAGTTGTAGAGAACATGGAGGAGGGAAGAATTTTCTTCTTCAGGAATGTGTTGGGGGTAGTTAGGAGGTAAACATACTAAAATTCCCCGCCCCCAGCCCTTTCGCTTTAGGGGAGGGAGGGGGGTGGGGGTGGAAAGGTTCCTTTTTTCGATTCTTCGCTTATAATTCGGAAACGATGCTTCGTACGAGAAAAGGAAATCTATGCAAAATTAAACATAAGTTTTCTATAAGAATGTCTATATTCATGTTCTTCCTATGTGTTATAGTTTACGAGATATTTGCCAGCCAAAATAGATAATTAATATATAAATTAATTTTTTACCTTGAATATTTCTATCAAAGCAGTTTACCGTGGTCTCTTAACAAATCATAGTCACAAAACAATCTTTATTTTACAACACTCGACTCGTATTTACTAACGTAATATTTTGTCGAAATCTATACATTTCCTTAAATATACACTTTGACCCACTTAAAATGAAGACACCCTTATAACTTTTTTATTTTGTTTCCAATTTGAATCAAATTTTACTCAAGTATGGAACAAATTAGGATCTATTTATGACCAGAAAAACATTCGCCTGCTACAAAAGCAAAACCATCTGCGGTACCAAAATATGCGGAAAAAATAAAACATTTTGAATCTTAAAAAAAAATCGGCAGCTACTGGAAGCGACTGGAACCTCCCCACACGGTGGATCTTTATAAGCTCTGTTTGAATATTACATCGGAAATCAGAGCACTGAGCAAACAGATAAATTACACATGACTTTGGGGCCATTTATTTCATGAACAAATATCGAACGAAGTGAAGTGGACAACGAGCAATCTGTTAAAACACATAACCTCTCATGTTTGTTTATGTTGCATGTTAATCAGTTGCCGGATATTATAAGGGTATTAATAGATAATGTTTCGAAGATTTTGTAGAACATTGGATAGCGAAAAAAATAATAGCAGAATTTAGCCCAAATGACATTCTAACCTCAACAAGTCAATAACATTATGGACAATTCAAGCAATTCAAGCAGACTACGCATGCGTCAAATTAAAATCTTCCTGCCAGATCAAAAAGGTCCGAGCAAGTCGAGGTTCGTCCGAGGCCTTTATTTTGCAATATTCGAACGTTTCAGATTTAGCTCGGTTAGCTCGATTTGCATTGAATGAATGATTGTGGCGTGTTCCATCAATCAGACGTAATATCTGAACACGGCTATAAACAATTATTACCTTAAAAAAAAAAAACAACTAAAATAAGTTTTGACATTGTCAAAAATATATGGGTTGGTAACCTTTACGAATGTTAATTTTTAGGTTATGAAATATATTTAGGGACATAACCATCATGCTTAAGTTTTTCAAGTTTATTCTCATTTTTAATGTTTGTATACGCATTTTTAGCAAATATTTAAAAATTCACGCAAATAATTTTTCTATATTGTTGGTTAATACAAATAGACTGCTAATTACAGGTTAGATTTCCAACTTACAAAAAGAGTCCTATTTTATTAGGACAAAGTATTTAGAACTGCATAAACATTACACTGTACTAGATTTTAGTTGAAAGTACGGGAACCAGGCAGAAATTTTAATAATAGCTTCGTAATATTCTTAAATCTTAAAAAATATATATGTTTGAGGTTAGCCGTGAAGTCACGTACAGATGTACCGTAACCTATAAATCAACATTCACAAAGGTTACCAACCCAAATATTTTTGACAGATGCAAAATACATTTTTCCCTAACAATAATACCAATAATATTTTTTGGATGCTATGTCATGTGTGCACATATAATGAATTCTTTTTAATTTTTTTCACGGGATCCAAATCGAAAGGGTGCAAGTGTGAAATATCGTTGAAATTGTAATTTTTACTGCTTTTCAATGGTTCGATTACAAATTGTAAGTAATCATAAAATAAGCAACTTGTTGTGCCAAAACGGCACTAAACGTAATCCGATCTCAACCAAAACCTTTTCAGATCTTCTGGAGCACTAAAGAAACCCTCATGCAAAGTTTCATCCAAATCCGTTTAATAGTTTCGCCGCTATAGTGCTAACATACATACACACATACACACATCATACACACACACAGACATTTTTCAAAAACCACTTTTTTTGGGTTCCTGGGACCTCAAAACGTAAAGATTTGATTGTTATCTCAATTTTCGATTTTGAACCAATTTCAGTAACCTCCCACAATTGTGGGGAGGTTAGAATTCTAAAAAATGCATCGGACAGACGCCACAAACGTACATACACCAAAATTTGATTTGGTTGTTGATGAGGGATTTCTCATACATAAGCTCATCTGGCAAAGGGATCCTCAGTTTCCGTAATTTGTGGTGGTTACGTGAAATTCGTCAAATATCACGTAACCACCACAAATTGCGGAAACTATGATTTTTTATTTTTTTCAGGATATTTTGGTACCGCAGGCGAACGCTTTTCTGGTCATAAGTAAATCCTATACCTTGTTCTATACTTGAGTAAAATTTGATTCAAATCGGAAACAAAATAAAACAGTGGCTTCATTTTAAGTGAGTCATACTGTATATTTAAGGAAATGTATAGATTTCGACAAAATATTATGTTAGTAAATACGTCGAGTGTTGTAAAATATGACTGGCGAATATCTCGTAAACTATAACACATATGAAGAAAATGAATATAGGAATTGTGGGAAATTTAATTATGTTTAATTTTGCATTTTCCGTACGACGCATTGTTTCCGAGTTATAAGCGAAGAATCAAAAAACCTCCCCCCCAAAGCGGCGGGGCTAGGGGCGGGGACTTTTACTATGTTTACCTCCTAACTACCCCCCCCAACACATTCCTGAAAATAATTCTCCCCTCCTTCATGTTCTCTACAATCCCCTTTTAGGCATTCATTGATGATTGGACTATATGTTAAAACCAGATAAAAAAAATCCGTTAAAATTATCGCTGTTTGATGTCTTGGAGTGTTTATTTCTTTTCATTTTTGTTATTTTCATTATTTTTATCATCCTTTATTTCCGTATAAACTGGCGCATCCGCCATTACTTAAAAAGCTTTGAAAATGAATTTAAGTTATTTATATAGATACATTTTGATAGAAATATTGGTTAATTTTATTATAATTGAATACATATATTCAGTTTTTGATGTAAAATAAGCCATGTTCTTTATTTATCAAACTGAAGTAAATTGAAAGGATAATCTTTCATTTCTTTAATAATACACATACCGGTAAAAAAAATTGATTGATGAAGTTTGATGTTTAAAAATTTTTCACGTTTGGACTGATTTTAATGCTATTATTTAGCAAATTGTAAATAATGTCATATGTTTTATAATTTTCAGATAATTGAAATGTGTTCATATTATGGAAAACATTATCGTTTTCTTCATTGACGTAAAATCATCCTGTGGAGTATTTAGGGAACACGGTCATATTTCAACATGCTTCATATACAAGCTACATCTAGCAACATTCTATTTTTTGAAATATTTCAATATCTGTCTTCTCGACGGAGATACAAATTTTCAAATAAAAAAACGAAAATTTTACAGTATTTTTACTTATACAATAAATATAGGAAACTACACACACAACATAAATAACAAAAGAATGAAAAAAAAAAATCAGTAACGTGTATTTCCCCCATGAATATATGTCTTGCTTTGAAAAGGTGTCGAAATGATACTGTTCAGTTTGTTCCCATTCTTCAAACAGTGCTGCACTTAGTATCTTTAAGCTGTCAGGAGCAGAAATACGGTATCGTATCATCCTTCTACCCAGCATGTCTCAGGCATACTCAACGGGGTTCAAGTCTGGGTTGTGGGCGAACATTGTCATGCATCAGTATGATTTTGTTCCCGATAAATTATGCAAAAGGAAGGACAGATGACTCCAAGATGTCCCTTATACACCTGTCAAGATTTATTGATCCCCTCGCAACCCTTTCTAGTCCCATTCCAGCTTCCATGCACACGCCACCTTGCATCATAACCGCCGCCACCATAACTTGGATTTGTTACAAAATTGCTTTGGTCAAATCGCTCACCTATCCTTCAATATAATCTACGATAACTATCTAGTGAACACACAGTCTAGATTCATCAGAAAATAATATTTCGTATCGTAATTGTTTCGCTTTCATAATTTCGTACATTTACATATTTTTGGTTTGCTTAATCAAAGCCTTTATAGCATTTTACTCTAAAATTATAATGAATCGTAGTTTTTAAATATAAAACTTAAAGTCTAACAGAAGCTACACACGTACATACATACTGCATACATGTGCACAAATATTTTTTATTCGATTTGAGTTGTGTGTGTTATGAATGAAATTGATTTCTAAGACAATGATTAAATCAAAATAGATATAATAAAGTTACAATACTTGATAATGATCAGTTGATTATTTTTAAATTTGTATCTAATTTTTAGAATGCCGAGTGTTAACGAGATCACTTTCGGGCTGTCATTTTCTCATTTTTGAACAGATCGAGATGAAACTTGGTATATGTCAAGTTTCTACGACTTCCGCTTTCGCCGAAAGTGACCCCTCACTTTTGATTTTTAAACGAGATACCCTGTATATTTTTACATTTTTTGAATCTAGAGGTCATTCTCTACACGACTGTGTTAGTTTTATAACTGTTTCCGGCATTTTAGATTTTTTCAGGCCATTTTAATTTTCAATCTAGAGTGCCACCACCAGAAATTGTTTTGATATTCATGATTAATTAAAGAAAAATATGTATTAAATTTTTGTTGTTAATTTGTGCCACAAAGAGGTCGAAAGTTGATTTTCCAAATTAGCCAAAATTTTCATATAAAAATTTTAAAATCGCGGAGAGAGTCATGAAATCAAGAGAGAATATTCCAAAAATTCAAAAATATATATATGGATGAATAACTTTTCTAAAAAAAAAAACAGTTTATTTGTGGACAATGTACTTTTATATTTTCTGTATTTGATAAAAGAATGCCAAATAAATCAAACCTTCTGTTGCACGGATTTTCCAAAAAATATATTAAGTTAATAGAAACGTATGATGACGAAAAAGCATAAAAATGGCATTAGTAAGAATAAAAATACATTTTATTGCTAATATTTTATCCGCTCCTCTTCGGAAATGTTATGCTTATATTTCACATTTTTGCTAACATACTACATAGCATACATGTGAGTTGCATACACTAGTCAAGTCCAAGAACAATTACACAGGCACACACAACAAAAAAGTTTTTTCCAGAGATCAGAATTCCATATTCTCATGTATTTTCAACCACTGATCACGAATTTGAGGTCCAAATTGCGAAATTTCCCACCATTTTTTTAAAATCATTCCCTACCCGTACTTTAATGAGATTCATTAAGATACAAATTTCCCATTAAGATACAAGTTTATAACCAATAGAAACGTGACACACAGCAATATTCTGTCAATATCAACTATTGCCTTGAACATCTGACAGATTTAATATTTATCAATATATCAAGTGGTACTTACTGTTTACCTAGCAAATTTTCAAACTTTGTGCTTCTTGTAATTAAAATCAGTGAACATGTGTAATAGTTAAAGTGACATTGAAATAATAATCCATAATATTTCCTAGGTTTAGTTTTCATAATATTTCCTAAATTGTAATATACAATTAATAAGTTTCAGAAATAAAGTGTAATTTTCTATTTTATTATGACTGGTAGTAAAAAAATAGTGTATGCAACTCACATTCGCTATGAATTTCGCCTACGGTTCATGTCATAATTCTCATGCTCGTGTCTTAATAGCCATCATTTAATGATCGTTGTATAATATACTATTTTTTAACCGACTTCATATGGCTCGGCGATAGTCACATATTAATTTCATCACGCTACGTTTAGTATAAAGTGCGCAAAAATTGGAAGCAAGATTTTTTTTAGTCGAGAATTTGGCGAAGTCCCTAATAGTTTAATTTCATAAAATTCAATTCCGATGGAACTGCATTAAAATAATTAGTTAGGTGGGGCGAGCGTAGAGGCGACTTCAATGTGAATGCCAATCAATATTCCGTTAAAGCAACATCGAGCGCGGTTAGTACTTGGATGGGTGACCCGACCCACCTATCTTGGGAAATACAGCGTTCTCGTCCCACCTTCTAGCGGCTTGTATATCAGTGTATACGCGGAAGTTACGTAATTTCAGACGAGGATTACGTAATGGATATACCATCCTTCGGAGGGGATGTAAAGCAGGCGGTCCCTTGTCTATTAAATGTTAGGCAAGTAAAAGATCCCTACTCTTCTTAAGGGAAGAGGTTCGGCAAAATTTCCAGGTTGGGGGTAGCTCGTCCCCTGGCGTCGGTGATAGGCCCTGGTAGCGGAAATAGGCCGACGTTAAATAGTTAAAAAAAAAAAAAATTAGGTTTTTAGGAGTAGCTAATAACGAATCTGATGTCAAAAGTTAAGAATTCAAAATGACGAACTCAATATGGCTGCGATAATTGTAAAATTTTTACAAATTTACATGAAATTTGACGTATAATAATTTCAGGTTTCTTTGATAATGAGCTTAATGTTTAATAAATTATTAATTAAAAAAAACTTTTTAAAAACAAGCTTTTATTCAATATTTCAGTTTTACTAAATTGGGAGTCCGCCATATTGGATTTAGAATGACGTCACTTAGCTAACCGTGCATTGTCCTCCAAACTAAACGTATATGCAAAATTGCAGCTCAATCGGTTGGGGATAACTGTTTTAAAATTCAGTTGCAAGATTTGACCCATACTAACAAGGCAAGTTAAATAAAAGCTTGTAAAAGGTCACAACGATGGATATTTTACTCTGTAGAAGCAAAATAAAAAGACCACTAAAATGGGCGAAAGAAAATGTTTGAAAAAAAAAAGTTGACCCGCGTTCAAAAAAGGTCGCTAAAAATTACGAAATAAAATTTCACCGCCACCAAGTTAACTGAACTTTATTGCCTAATATCGATATTGAAGATGGTTAAAAATACGTTTGATTTCGTTGTTTGTTCATTTTTACACCGATCTCTAATATCGATGATAGGTTATAAGGTTCAATTAACCGTGGGACGGTGAAATTTTATTTCATAATTTTTAGCGGCCTTTTTTGAAGTCGGTTGGTTCAATTTTTATTTAAAAAATTTTTTCAACCTTTTTAGTAGTCTTTTTATTTAACTTCTACAAGTAAATTTTCCGTCGTTGTGACATTTTAAGCTTTTACATTAGGCTCATTATCAGAGAAACTTGAAATTATTATATATGTATATCAAATTTCATGTGAATCTGCAAAAACATTGCAATTACTTCAGCCATATTGGCTTTGCCATTTTGAATTCATAACTTTTGACATAAGATTCGTTATCAGCTACTCCTAAAATACCTAACTAGCAATTTTATTGTGATTGTGACGGAATTTGAATTTCCTATCACAAGATTAAATTATCAATAGCGACTTGACTTCTTATATTTTTACAATTAATTATCTTTTATTTATTTGCTTTTATCATGATTAGAGAATATTATTTAGGTATTATGCAAATCACAACTTACACACATTTTATTCATTATGAAAATACCTACTTTCTGTATATTGTAAATAAAAAAGTGTGAATGACTAAATTTGAATAAATGATTTAAGTATTTTCAATATATATTTTTTTTTTCTTTTTAAAATGCTAAGAATTCTATCATGTAATTCAATACTTCGTCAGTATTAGCTAGAAGAGTAGTTGTTTTGATTGATTCTCCAATAATGAGTGTTTTAAAGTATTTACCTAACTAGTATATTAGCGTGCCCAGATTAGGGCAACAATATACAGAAAGTAGGTATTTTCATAATGAATAAAATGTGTGTAAGTTGTGATTTGCATAATACCTAAATAATATTCTCTAATCTTGACTTCTTATAATTAAGAAAATTTCGAATTCATGATTTTTTCACACATTTTATATTGTGATACGTTCCAAGAGCCCTTTACAATATTTTGCACTAAAAGGATTTGCTGTTTTAATAAAAATAGCGTAGAGAAAAATTAAAGTTTGCAAAATGTTGGCGAAGGCGCCGGGAAATCTATATAAAAATAAGTGAAAAAAATATTCGTTCCAATTAACTAAAACATTTTTTACAAAAAGTATGTGTCTTCCTGATCAAAAAATTTTAATTGAAAAACTTTCGAAAATGGCTCCTTTGACCTCCAATACCCCCAGAAGATACAGAATTTTACAAGAATTTGTAGCTGTATCTCAGAAACTAGACATATGATCGAGTTGAGCCCATGAAAGCTTTAGATCAGAAAGTCGAAATCTACAACATATTAAAATTCAGCGAATTTGACTGGAACCACTTTTCCATAAGATAAGTGCGGGTTCCTTTCGCCCGATCTCTGGAAAACAGATTTTTTATAATTTTGTGCCTCTGTTAATCCTAAAATTTGCAACACAAATGAACTCTGAATAAATTTGATGCACTATAGATTGATCAGTACACTGATGGTATTTACATCTCTCTCGCTGTTGATCAAATCGAGAAATGACCAATATTATCCATTTGACCAACATTACCTTGGTTCCTTATATTTATATTTGAATACCAGAAATTGTCGAAAATGGATTTTGCTCAGCCCCACCCATATGTTCATAGTATAATTTATTCATTATATGATAGTTTCTCTTCGAGTGATATTTTTGAACAAATATTTATTAATTCTCTCAAAACTGGTATAATTATCTGTTTTGTCAATAATTTCAGCATTATCGCAAAAATGTAAACATGATTTAAACCTTTTGAAACGATTTATTGTCATCACATCGCACTAAGGACATCCATAAAAGAATCCCAACGAAAAGCTTGAGTTGAACAAGTGGTCACAAACGATAGTTTATTTAGGTTTGTATTTTGTGTACATTATAATTTTCAAAGAAGAAGAAATTGAATAACACAATTTTTATGGACAATGAATGAATTTGTCCATAAAAATTGTATTTTGATGGTCTGTTCCCGTTTTTATTCTATTCCAGTTGATTTTGGACAAATTGCTAGGGAAATTAATTGGATAAGTTGCAACAAGGTGCAAGGGCTAAATGATTAGACAAAAAGTTAGAACAACAGATTGATTACGAGCCTTTTAGTACTTCTTAGGTAAGTATTTCGTTAATAAATCAATTTTAGCGTTATACATTTTCTACTAAAATCTTTTTTCATCCGTTATTTTCTTTAGCAGTTTGTTAAATACTATAAAAGTATTTCTTTTACATTTTGTTTGTACCTCATTACTTGACATCTCCACAATTAGTTTTGTTAGAATAATAGATATTGACAGCACACATTTTGCAAATATCAAGTTTTTAAAGGCGAGTATTATTTTTATCAAATCAATAGTAATTACTAAATCCGCTTTAAATAACAGATGAATAACTAGTTTAGTTAATGTTATTGCTGTTGATCGTTCATGGAACAAAATCGGACCGCCCTCACAAAAGGTCGTTCAAAATTATGAAATAAAATTTCACCGTCGCCCACTTGATTGAACCTTATTGCCTAACATCGAAAGTCGGTTAAAAATACGTTTCTCGTTGTTTATTTTTACACCGACCGACCTCAATATTGATATTAAGTAATATGGTTGTATGTTGTATACATTGGGCTACCGTAACATTTTATTTAATAATTTTTTGCGATCGTTTTTGAAAGTGCTTCATTTTTTTTAAATTTTTCCCACTATTTTTAGCTTCTACATAGTAAAAGAAAATATCCATCGTTTTGAATTGTTAAGCTTGGACGCTCAAGCCCATTATCTGAAAATGCTGAAATTTCCATCAGTTGCTCCGAAAATTAGTCATTAGGTAGTTCGTTGAAAACAAATTATGGAGTAGTTATGATTTTTGCTCTATATTTTTTGGGGTATTGATTACGAATCTGAGGTTTGCCAACAAACTTGTTTTCTGGAAATTGTACAGCCCTAAAACATGAAAAAAAATTTCCCGATTTTTTTTGCTTATAATTCAAAAACTATCAAGTTTTAGTGAAACATCACTCTATACTGAAATATATAGAATTTCCTATTATTTATGTCCTTGTTTACTAACTTTTTTCTCCACGCATATCATTTAGGCGCAATTGCGAATGTTTAACTTATCTGTTAGGGCGACTTGAACAACGAGAAACCATCCTGTTTGCATGTCATCAAAATTAATAGGTACTTAACTGAAGGGTGCACTCAACTAAAGAAAGTGACTCAAAGATAGGGAACGTGCGTGCACTATTTTCATCATCATTTTTTTCGGCCTGTGCAGAGACGGTTACCGTTCCCTTCAACCAATCAGAAGCTTCCTTCGACCAATCAAATCTTATCAAGACAAGGACTGAATAGTGCACGTAAGTTTCTCTTTCTGCTTCAGTGGTTCCGTATACCTAAAGCATCGAGTGCACGTTCCAGTTTGTTATTAATTTCGATGCTGTACACTCAAAGAAAATGATAGGTAAATTCAACCAAAAAGAGCATATGAAATCGCGCCTATCTAGTTTCATATTTATATCAATCAGAAAAGAATAGTCATACAACTTTATTTGTTTTCGTAAACAAATAGTAGTTTAATAATCATATCTTCTTGTAACAAATTAAATAGTACAATGACATTTTTTTATGTTCACTAACCATTTTCAATTTGGTCTACAATTAAATAGTACAACGACTTTGTTCTTTGTTCACCAACTAATTTTTAGGTTGATCTACACTTTATTGTATGATGAAGTTTTTTTTGGTTAGCCAAAATCTCAGTATTGAGACATCAGACCATCCAAACCAAAGATTAGAGGTCGTTTATAAGATCCATCCAAATATATCGATGATCCCTGAGAGAATTTGAACATTGCAATCATGTTATTAATTTTCTATAAATTCATAAGAGTATAAGATAATGCATGGTTGATTATTGTCAGTGATTTGTATGTGGCGTCATCTGGGAATAATTTCTGTAATAGACTACGTGGTAAGCAAGCAAATTTTATGGTAATTCTTTTAGAACTTCTAGAAGACGACAATAATATTGGTTTGTCTACCAAGTACAATAATACAGCGAACTAATACTGGGTTAGAATTACAATTCGATAATAGCTAAAAATAAAATATACTATTATTTAGTTAAATTTGACAGAATTCAACAAAATAATAGTCAGACGAAAAAAATAATAGTCTTATTCATCTATTTTTTAAGTTAATATTTGTTTTGTTGTACGACAACTTTTTATTAATTAAAATAACAATCACCTCTTGTTTAAAAATACCATCAATATAGTTTAGTTTAACAAAATTAACGATATTGTTAGTTAACCATTTTTTTTTGTTGAATTTACCCATACTATTTCTTTGAATGTATGCACTAAAATAATCTGTCTTACTAATAAATTTCTGTCTTAGTTAATAAACCTTTTCTACTACCGTCAAGTACTTTGTGCAAAAGTTTTCATCTGTTATATGTTATGAATATAATATAATGCCTTTACTAAAAAGTTGATTTGATGAACATATAGAGCCACTTTCACAATAAGAATTTATTGACAAACGACCAAAAGTATTTAAATTAAGTAGTTTTTAATTAACCATTATTAATTTCCATTAACTAGATATAATAGATTCCGCCGTCCTTCAACACACTTACTTTTTGTTGAGCCGAAGTGTCAAGATAATACGCTAACCTCAACCAGCGTTTGTGCCTAAAAGGTACGCGTGGCGAAAAAAGTAATGAAGACATAAATTAGAGGAAATTTGTTGCAGATTATTTTAGTGTAGAATAATGTTTTACCCAAAGTTGATAATGTTTGAATTATAAGCAAGAAACCAGGAAAAAACCTATTTTTCCTTGGTCTTCGGCTATAACTCTAATTCCAGGAAAAATTTTTTTGGCAAACCTCAGATTGGAAATGAGCACCGCAAAGGAACAAAAAATCATAACTACCCCACGATGAGATTTAAAAGCCCCCCCTATCAGCATCTAATAATAATAATTTATTTATTCCAGGAGACCAATGTACAAAGGTACAGGAAAAGTCATCGGTACTTAAAGTACCATTAGAAAAATATTTACGTGTTATCCAGTTAAAATTTGACTACAACAATAAACAAAATAGATTCATAAATAGATAAAATCGACGTATTAGTAACACACTATGTTAATGTTAAATTAACAGATATTAAAAACTTGTAAATGACATGTATACAACACAATAATATAACAAATAAATTTAAAATAATGTACATTTTAGTATAAATTACAATAATTCTTACTAATCTAAGAATTCAGCAACACTATAAAACATGCCGTCATGTAAATACGCAAATAGTTTTTTCTTAAATACTTTAATATTATTTATACATTTGAGATTACCTGGTAGCTTGTTGGAGCACTTAATTCCAACAAATTTTGGCCCTTTTTCATATAACGTTAAGCTGTGATCTGGTACTACCAAGTTCATTTTATTACGAGTATCATGTGTATGTGAATCATTGTTACTAATAAATTCTTCTAGGTTATTTTTTACGTAGACTAATACTACATAAATATATATACATGGCAAGGGTAGAATTTTCAAATTTTTAAAAATAGGCTTACAAGATTGAAGTCTAGTAGCACCAACAATGTTTCTTACTGCCATTTTTTGCAATTTAAATAGTCTAGATGCGTGCGGAGAAATACCCCAAAAAATTATTCCATATCTTAATCTGGACATAAAGTTCGAAAAAGCATATAGATTTTTGCGTTACTTTTTTGAGTCTATCTATATAGTGCGAAACATAATGACGATCGTTTAGATGACAAATTTTCGACGTGCGATTTTCAACTCAAATCGTTGTCAATATATAGACCAAGAAATTTTGTAGATTGTACTTGTTTTAATGATGTGTGGTCTGCCTTGATTAGACAACTTTCGGTCATTAAACTTTTTCTAGGCGTGAAATTAATGAAAACAGTCTTTAATACATTTAAGTGCAGCTTGTAGGAGTAAAACCATCTGATAAATCGATTTACCATATCTTGTAACTTTTCTAAGACTTCTGATTTTGATTTATCAGAACATAAATATGTGTTATCATCGGCAAACAACGATGTTATTTTTTTGATCAATATTTGGCAAGTCGTTAACAAAAACAGCAGTGGCCCCAGAATGGACCCTTGCGGCACTCCAACGCCTACATCCATTTCACTCGATTGCATACCGTTTATGTCAACTATCTGTTTTCTATTTGAAAGATAAGAGGATATCCAATAATTTACTTTTCCCCTAATACCATATTCGTTAAGCTTTTCAATGAGCAATTTGTGGTTCGCTAGGTCAAAGGCCTTGCTCAAATCCATAAATAGACCCATACATTTGTAGTTAATGTCTAAGTTATCATATAATGTATTTATAAAGTTTAAAATGGCGTTCCTTCTTTTTCTGAATCCGTACTGAAAACTATTTAATATATTAAATTTGCTGAGAAATTGCGTAATTTTGTTGAAGACAATCTTGGGGAAGGGAAATCGGTCTATAATTTTCCATTGCATATTTACTATCCTTTTTATAGATAGGTATGACTTTGGCTGTTTTGAAAATATCCGGAAACTTACTTTCAGTTAATGATTTATTTATAAGAAAAGCCAATGGACGAACAACAAAATTTATAGCTGCTTTTAATAAATTTGACGAAATTCCGTCTATTCCAGATGCATTTGACTTTTTGAGCGTTTTTATTGCTTCGTAGATCTCATTTTCTTACACTGGAGTAAAAAACATTGTTGGATAATTGCTCTCAGTTATTCGTGGAGCATTATCATCTGTTTGAAAACTTGAACTTAAAGTATTACACTTTTCAATAAAAAAGTTATTAAAGCTAACTGATATTTGCTTAGAGTCTGTTATTATGTTTTCTGCTATATGAATTTCCTGAATCTTATTTTTTATTTCATTCTTACCTATAGATTTATTAATAATATTCCATGGAATTTGACTTTTGTTGTTTGAATTAATGAATGTTTTTTTATTATCCAGTAACTTTGCAGCTTTGACAACTTTTTTGTAAATTTTTTTATATCTGTTATAGAATGGCTGCACTAAACACCGAACCAGCAACTTTAATGCAATACCGACGTTTGAATTAGTCCTAGCGCATTCGCCAAATATAAGAATAAAAACCTGTTTCCAATTCTTGCTCGCCTTACACTAGACGTAACTTATTAAAAACTATAACCGCCTTACCATACCTTGCTCTTTAACATAGATTTCATACACATCGCTTAAGCCAATCCAAGGTAATGATTGTACACGTTTAAAAATTACGTACGGGACGTATTGAGAATCTTCATCTTTTCATAACTTTCTTGAAGATGGTTAAAGAATATCGAACAGAAAGCAAATAAAGTTTATAGGTGCGTACTAGCTGGATGGACCACCGCGCATATAGATAGATATCATTTATTAATGTCAATACATACGAAAGGTGTACAAAAGTCCAAACATAAAAGTAGAGTGAATATAGACAGCCCCTTAATAATATTAAATACTGAAAGCATATAAACATGTTTAAAAAGAAGACAATAGAATACACAGACACTTGCACTTGTGTGTGTATTTGGGTTAAATGGCTTTTGCTTAACCGACTGGCCAGTCTATTTTAGAGGAAAACCCAAAATGGTAATTAAATTTTACAGGATACAGTTAACAATTAATTACATATGTTTTGTATTTTGAAGGACATTACATTTTACTAAACACTTAAACTATATTAAATTATACTAAACTGAACTATACTACTTACTTATATTTTTTGTATTTTAACATTGCCCGTTTTTCTTTAATTTCTTTTTATACGACCAAAATATTTTATATTATTTATTATTTCTTCACTTATTTCTATTTTTTTTTATACCAATACCTTTCTTCTTTTTTTTGTCATACATATTGTTTAAGTAAATGTTTTTTTTTCCTTACAATTTTTTTTTTGTTCTTTTCCCATTTTTTTCCTTAAATATACTTATAACAATATATAAATCTTCCCACAACCGCGAGAGACAACAATTACATCTAACCTAAAATTTAACTTAATTAATTATATAACTAACCTAAAGTTTACAACTACCTGATTTATTAACCCTAATGAGCTGATATTAATTTAACAGGAAAAACATTATCATAATGAAATATTTGCATTCTTTACAAAATTATATATTGCTTGATATATATTTGTATTCCCCTTTGTGCAACAATAAAATCTTTGTAGGTAACTTACCGCCATGTTTTGGTAATTCTTCGTTGAGAGAGTCAGTTTGATGAATATACCTACTGGAGACATTCTAGTATTATATGCTGGAGATCACCAGTTTCTCCACAAAGACATTCTCGAGTATCAGCAAGGCCTATTTTGTGTTTGTATTTTGGGTAAAATCCATGGTCTATTCGGCATAAAGCCTGTATAAAGTGACGATTTCTATGTTTGTGAAATCATGGTGTTTTGGGTAGGAATGCTTGAATTAATTTGTAAGTCCCGTTGTTGCATCTTCATATTTATGTTGCCAAGTATCTTGTAGCTCTTCTCTAAATAAGCAAGTGAAATCCGAAGGTGGTAGTATATTTCTATCTATGAAGTCTCCCCTTTGAATTGCCAATTTAGCTATACCATCAACAATTTCAATATTCCGAATGCCTGAATGGCATTTTATTTAGGTCACTATTACAGATTATTATTTTCTTGTAGGTGGGTGATCAAAATATCGCTGATGTTTTGATATTCCTTAATTTGTTGACTCAATCTTTGCTATCCATAAAGATAACAAAATGTGATAGCATATTCCATGGCTTTCTTAATAGCTATCAATTTGGCGACACACACGCTTAAACAGGAAATGTAAATAAACAGAAATACCTTTTTTGATAAAGTTATTGATAGATTAATACATAAATTATGCAAAATGCAGGGTTTTATCGTATAATCTAGCTACCATAACTCTATATTTTTGCTTCATTGGTTGGTTTGTAACAGTTGCCGTTGGAAGGACCCACTCACACTATTTACAAGTCACTGACTTTGTATTATTCGACTTTATCAAGAGCAAAGGAACCGCAATATCAAGGGTGTTCGAGCCTGCATCGCGCTGATAAGTGCCAAAAAAACTCGAGACCGATATGCGAATGACTCTGACACTTACCGAAGAGGTGTGGGGTTCCTTTAATTTAAATATAGTTCCAGCATTCCACAGATTTCTGGCCAAAACTCAAATGAACCTTTCACCAACTTTCGAGAAATGAGTAATAAACAAGCTTTTTGGTAAGGATGGATGTTATTCTCGGGAGAACAGAAGGCCTTGATCCCCATATCTACCCTATTTGCGTTCTATAGCTCGAGAAGGAAACACGTGTTTAAACACGTGTTTAAACACAAGTTTAAAATTTTCAGTGAAAATTCACACGACTGTGAATTTTTGGTTTTTTTGTCTTCACTTGAACGAATCGGCCATGTTTGGCATAGAACAAGACAAGAGCTTTATTGTAGGCAGTTAGTTGACTTTATTTGTTATTTAGTGTCAGAATTATAGCCTTTTAGCGAGTGAGCGGTTTCAGCCGTAAATTTTGATTAAAATGAAACTTTTTATTTTTGTTACACTTCACTTTCGCAAGCTATGTGTTCTGTGAATTGCAGCTGCCCCTAGCTGCCGTTTTTTGAGTAAAAGGCACTTTGAATATGTTAATGCAGGTTAAAAATACCCAATTTTAGGAGTAATATAATTACTGATATTGCAATGACTGATTTACTTCAATTCATGAAATGGAATTTTTTTATCATTTTTCCTCGAATTTGGAGGTAATATTCCAGTCGAATCCAAAGTTTTACAATTTTATTCAATTATTTTAATTCCCATCTCTGGAACCCACCCCCATTTTCGGTGAGATTTTTTTTAATTATTTTTCCGCTCAACGCCAGCTGATTTTTGGGGCGTCTCCGGGAGTTTCAGAGTTTTGGCCAAAAAACGTTAACCTGACCCACTGTGATTTGTTACAAGCACTGCGTTTCTAGTAATGATGACAATACCATTCAGAACGCACATTCTAATCGTGGTATTAGGAAACCAAGAGGACTACGACAAAACCTGGCATTGTGCATAATTTATCTACCAGCCCTCTATATTTTTACTTCATTAGTAAGATTAACCTAACAACTAAGTATGGAGTCAATATATAAGTTGACTTCTTTATCTGACACGGTCTGATTGACATTTATATGGTGAGTGGTAAAGCTCATTATTGAGCTTATCTTGATTTAAGTTCAAGCTGTTGGCATTGTTTGATGTTCTATTGTGTACTCATAACTTTCTCTGTTAGTTGATTTAGATCTCTGTGGTAATTGAAAGCGGTGGTGTCATTAGCGAATACTATGGAAGAAGTGTCTTTATCACAGTTGGCAAGATCATTTATATAAATGATAAATAGAACTGGACGAATTACTGAGCCCTGCGGTACACTATGTTTTATCGTGTTATGTTGTGACTCAACGTTATTGTATAAGAGTCATACTCCACCTGAAAGATAAGCTTGTATCAGAAATATATTACTTGGGTCAAAATGATATCAGGTCAGTTTATCTAAGAGAATGTTATGGGATACACAATCGAAAGCCTTGGTTAGGTCATAGAAAGTTCCACTGGTAATATTATTTAATCCAAAATTATGTGAAATGATTTGAGTCAGGTTATTAACAGCTGCTGTGGCAGAGAGTTTTTTTCTAAAGCTGAATTGACTAGGATGAAATAAATAGTTTTCTTCGAAGTAATTCACAATTTGAAGTTTTATAACTGCTTCCAAAGATTTTCGCCAATATTGGAGTTAAGGAAATAGATCTGTAGTTCGACATATCTTTCACCTTTTAAAAATAGGGATGACCTTCGATAATATAAGTATAGATGGAAATGTGTTTTCTTTGATGCACTAATTGATCAAATTAGTTAGGGGATATAATATGATATTTTTTTATTGTTTTAATTATTTGCTCACTTATAAGGTACATATCTTTGCTATTACTATTTTTTAAATTATATATTATCCCTCTGACTTCACTATATGAGACATCCTTAAATTTAAAACTTATAGTATTAAATAAATTGAACCATTGATGGATCTGTTCCAAGCATGACAACTTAATGAGTTGCCAAGCACTTATTGAAACTATAATAAATGTGATGCGTGCGAATGATTGAAAAGGTGGTTATTTATTATACCGTTAAGGTTCTAGAGAATATGCAAAAGACGTTGACGAGTCAACCCTGTGTAAAATGACCAGCGGCCGTAGGCTTGTAAACTTCGCAATAGAGAGCGGGGTAGTGGAATAAAGGGGGGAGCAAAGGGGCTGTAAACTTTCCCTTCTCAAAGATCAATACCTCCACTCTAGTCCGGCGTCCAGTGAGTAGCTTATACTTGGACTTGATACTCTCGTCCTGTTTAACACAGCAGGACGCACCAGGATCCTCTTTTACTCCCAAGTGCAAATCTTTCTCTGACAGCCTTTTTAAAACAGTAATTGTACTAAATTATTCACCGAAGGGGTGAGATTTTCTTTTTTAAAGCAAAGTTTTTTAGGCCGATTCTTTCAGTTTCGACAAAAGAAAGTGATATACGTTATTATATCTACATATCGTGCATGTATAATTGGATAGTCCTATAAAATATTACAGTTACATTTCTCGAAGGCTTTAGAGCAGTTATCGTCCTTAAAAGTAGAGGTCATTTCTGAAATAAATGTATTCGAATCAGTAAATCAGTAAAACAAACATAAATATTCATAATTCATTATTTCTTCTAAATAGTTATAATTTGTATGAGTGAATAAATATTGTATGGTATATGCAGAAATAAATTATATTTAAATTGATTGAATTGAATAGAAATCAAGCTATCTATTTAATGTGCTGAGATCTTCGAAATTCAGTTTAAATTTTTAAAGAACCTTTTTCTAAGCGAGTACTTAGAACAATTATCTCTCGTGTATTTATTAGTTTTTTCTTTCTCTTTAATTGTGTATAAAATTAACGAAAAGTAATATAACTTTTGTCATGGAAACTAAGTTCTCTAAACAACAACTTGTTCCTTAAAAACAGTTTGTATAAAAATACAGTTCTCTTCAATATAATACAAAGCTATATTATTTTCGGGATCTCAGTATATTTATACCGATTTCACAAAATTTAAAAAAAGTTTCTCAATTCGATTGTATGCATGTTTCTTTTTTATATTTGTTTAAACATTTCTCTGGATTGGCTTAATTTCTATGAAACTGCAAAGTGTTGAAATTGCATTAAAATTAGTAGTGAGGTAATTTAGGAGTAGCTGATACCGAATCCGATGTCAAGAATTCAAAATAGTGTAACCAATGTGTTTGCGACAATTGCAAAATGTTTGCAGATTTACATGAAATGTGTAATACATGGTGATTTCAAGATTCTCTGATAACGAACCTAACGTTAAAGCTTAATAATTCAAAACGATGAATATTTCCTTTTACTGTGTAGATTCTAAATAAAGAGGCTACTAAAAGAATGCAAAAATTTTTGAAAAGAAATTGAACCTCTTTCAAAAAATGTCCCTAAAAATTAAGAAATAAAATTTCACCGTCACCCAGCTAATTGAACTTTATTACCTAATATCGATATTGAAGTTGATGTAAAAATGAACAAAAAAGGAATCAGAGGTGCCTATTTTTAACCAACTTCAATATCGATATTAGGTAATAAAGTTTAATTAATTGTAGTTTAATATATATTTTTTTTCAATATTTTTTTTATTGGGGTTGTTTTAAAGACCTGTTATAATGGCTACTACATCACCTTTTATTTGTTTTTTCTGAATTGACAAATATTGTGATTATATTTTCAAGTGTAACCTAATGACCCACTACTACATTTACTGTATATTTTGGTTATTTTGCATTCAGCCAAAAGTAATTTAATTTATGATATAATGGCTTCGCAAAATGTGTTTCTTCCATGACTTAAAAAATGTTGGTTTATTACAGCGAAAAAAGTGCTTTTACATATTTAATGGTGAAATACTATCAAGAACGTCATAAAAAGACACCGGGGCAAATACCTAGGTATCTGTGTAAAATATCTTTCAAGATAATATATACAGGGTGTTTCATGAGGAACTGTACATACTTCCAGGTGCGGTAGAGGACCACTTGAGGTCATTGAAATTTTCCTGTCGCTCTTAATTTCTGAGATACAGGGTGATAAAAGGATTTTGGTCAAAATTTATTTTGGCCAGAACGTCCTTACTATTGATCGGATTTTGTTTAAATTTTAGACACTTTATACACTCATCATAAGTTGATAGATTACTATTATATATTTTTTTAAATTCCAGGACCGGACTTTTTAATTTGATTTTTCCGATTCCTGTAAAAAAAGATTACCCTGTATATATATATATATATATATATATATATATATATATATATATATATATATATATATATATATTTTAACATTCAGTTCTGGCCAAAATAATTTTATCACCCTGTATCTCAGGAATTAAGAGCGACAGGAAAATTTGAATGGCCGTTCCTGAATACCCAAGTGGTCCTCTACCGCCCCTGGAAGTATGTACAGTTCCTCATGAAACACCCTGTATAAATCGTTATGCAGAATTATTTTTAAATGAGTACAAGTTGCAGTTGGGCGTGGCCGATTGCGAACACGTATTTGCTCGAATTCACTTTTGCATAGTGTCACTGAGATTAAGTACACAGTCAATATCTTTTTTATTTGTATTAGATCTTTTTAAGATCCCCGTTAAGGGCAAAATCATTTCCTACATGAACCACACCTCCATTTTTTTTAGTGATACCCAAGACAAATTAAGAAATTGTATTAAGAGGGGAATTTAAGACAGTCATTAACAGCAAACTACTAATCATAAATGCAAAAGGTTACCTTTTACCCACTATGTGCTTGATCTCCCAAGTTTAGAAACTATTACAATTGACCGTAATGAATCTGAAATTGATATAATATCAGCCACTACAACAATTTATCTAGAAATCACCACAGATGGCAATCTAAAATGGAGCCATCATATAAACAGTCTTATAAAAAATTAACATTATTTATATTTCGGAGTGTCATTCCTCAGGTCATTTTATGAAGAAAAGTTCTTATGAACATATGTCCGCAATATTTTGCTGCAGGGTGTTAAATATATTTTTTTTATTATTTAAATCTTATTTTTTAATATCTCAGAAATTACTTTAGATAATTTTCAATTATGGTATGTGTTAATAGGATATAAAACTACATATTTTAGTTAGAAAAGTTATTTTATCGCTCCACCAGTGGCGTCTCTGCAAACATGTCCTCTGATAATTTTCACCAAAAGTTATACTCCACTGACATTTTTCTATGTGGATATTTTTCTGATTATCTTGGTCAATTCTACATGAAAACGGTATCTTGCGTTTTTCTCGTCAGATGCACAATTCTTGATCAAAACAATTTAATTTAAATTGCTTCATTTAGCAGTATTGCAGTATTGATTAATACTTTTTGTACACATAAATCTAGCTATTCTGGAATAAATGACGCTTTTACCACAGAAGACCTATACCAGAAGCGTCTCTGTCGGAGGCACGTTCGATGTTTGGGTGCGTTTGTACGCATCCAGTAATTTAGTCGAGTAGAGAGACGGTCCAGTAATTTAGTAATTGCTTTCCACTAAATTACTTGACTAAAACACGCTGTCCGCATTGGTCGAGTACTAAATTACTAAGCGACTCGACTAAATTACTGAGTGCGTGCAAACGCACCCTTTCATTGGTAAATTGGCGTGATCTTCGGCCATCTTGTCGGTGGTATTGTCAACCTATAAATCAGCACCTTTCTAAATTCACCGCTGGACGCATTGGTAGATAAAATTCGAAGCTGATTTTGGCTTTGGTTTTCAAAATAGCCAATCATATAATGTTATTGCTTACCGGTACGCTCCACTGGTGAATTTAGAAACCTGCGGATTTATAGGTTGACAATAAAATTCAATATTGGCGGGAAGGCCAGAGAGTCGTTTCTGGTATAGGTCTTCTGTGCTTTTACAAACATCATTTTCAAAACAATATTTGTTGACATAAAGTAAGTTGTTGGTATTCAAAACCATCTAATCTTATTATTTCTTCGATTTTTATTGTTTCATTGAATTTATTTTATTACTTCCACGTCCAGTGGAAGTATAGTAACGACAAAAAAATTTTTAAAAATTTTTATTGCCCAAATAGGCTTAAAACGTCATGAAACGTCGAGATTTTAAGTTTGAGCGAAAAAAAATTTCTGTCTGTCGGTCTGTCTGTCTGTCGGTCTGTCTGTCTGTCTGTAACTTTTTTTTGTGCGCACGTTTACTCTGGAACCGTTTGAGATATTGACTTGAAATTTGGTACACATATGTACTTTAACGAGATCTAGAACTAGATTATATTTTCATCTTGTTCCGTCGAAGGGTTGGGGGGGTAAATTGGGGTAAATTTAGGGTAAATGGGTAAATCAAGCAGGTAAGAGTCAAGAAAATTGGTATTTAGTATATACAAGAGAAGCTGAGGTCTCAACAAAATTTTTGGCATTAGCCACCCCCATTACCACCCCCACTTCCTTATTAAAGGGGATGAAAAAAAAACGTGATTTAGTGCATGTACAGGAACCAGAAATCTCAAAATATTTTTTTACTTCATCCACCCCCCACTACCACCCCCCTATCACCACCCCCACCCCACTACCGATGTGGGGTATCGTTTTATGGGTTTTTGGGGTAGAGGATTTCAAATATAATATTATTAAAGTTCCATAAACAATTATTTTCACATACAAAGTTTTTTCGTTGTGAGTGACTTGGATAGAGAATCTGGATGTGGAAGTAGTGATTCCTTGGGCAGCGGTTTTTTTTCGCTGTATTTATTCGAATATTTCAGTAAATATGGTGAATTATACGAATTCGGAAATGGCGACAATGCATTACGTATATGGTCTCGCAGAAGGTAATGCAAAAAAACAGAAGTATGTATGAGGAAAGATAACCTAATAGTGCCTTGCCAGATAGCTGATTCTTTTCGTCTTTGTGAAACTGGTAGTTTCCAAAAAGTTACGTCGGAAGGTACACCTCGAACTGTCAGAACACTCGAAATTGAGGAATCGGTGCTGCAGGAAATCGACGAACATCCCGATACGAGTACGAGGAAGAATGCTAGAGCTCTGAATATTTGTAATCAAATCGTTTGGCAAGTGTACAGGCATTACTTCCCAGGGATTTGCCACAGCATGTGAACTTCCGCCATTGGTACCTTCAAAATGTTACACTAAATCCGCAGTTTGAGTCACAAATTATGTCCACAGACGAAGCAAATTTTGGCGTGGCATTGCATATTAGGAAAGTGCCTTTATAAAAATCTAGAAAATACATACGAATGGCTACTAAAAATTATACTTGATAAATGTTACACTTATTCAACCGATGCCTTATATAAAGAAAGTTGGTCCTTTGATCTAAGAGCTATATTATACGCCAATACTAAACTTACAAAAAAATAGGAACAAATATCAGAACAGAACATGATTATACATTAGACACAAATAGGCTTCAATCCAAGTTTCTAAAGAAGATAAAACGATTAGCTAAAGATGTGATATTTGCATTTGTCCAAAAATATTTAACATCTTATATGATGCAAAGTTCATAACCAACAATTACATTTTAAAAGAGAAATGAAGAAATGAATAAAGAACAAAATAGTAATCACAAAAAATATGTATATGTAAAACTGCACATTGTTCAACAAGTTTGTTTGTATACTAACACCAAATCACATGATTAATTTAGATTAGCATTGTGCTAAAATTAGGCTTTCCACTTAATATTTATTCCATTTTCTGTTTTTAGTAATTTTTTAATGAAAGTTCTTGGCCTACAAAATTTAAGTGTATCGATGACACTGGGTAGGAGAAAAAATGAACTTAAATGAGAAATGGAGATTGATTTTTTTTCGAAAAACAATTAGTGTTTAAGTTATTAATTATTTAATTTTAGAAAAATGTAATTTTAAGGGGCTGTAATTCAAAAACCATAAATCAAAATATCGTTAAATCTTGTATATAGGAATTCTAAAGCATGCTGATCCATAATATTGCATTAGTTCAATAAAAACTGCCTAATATTACTTCTCGAGGAATCGACTATTTTTTTTTCTTAATAAAAATGCACGCCAACGACTAAAATAAGTTTCGTTTTACTCAAAAAAGATATAATAAAGGTCTTTGATACCGATCCTGGTTTAAATTGGACGACTAATAACTGAGCTACGAAGGTGTTACCGTGGAAAGTGGGACACACTGTACAGGGTGGTCAATATTAAAAGAATATGGAAAAAAATGTGACGGAGGGCAATAATATTTCTCATGTAGTGAACACAACTGTCAAAAAAGGAAAATGTATAAAAAAATATATGGTAGTCACGCTAAAAAAAAGAATGAAAGGATGTGATCGAGGATAATATTTCGAATGCAGCTAACATAACTGTCAAGGAAGAAAAATTATAAAAATACACAGGGTGCTCACACGAAAAAAACAATGATAAAAATGTGACTGAGGACAATAATATTTTGCATATACTTAACACGACAAAGAATAAAAATATAAAAAAATACATGGTGGTCACCATAAAAAAATTATGAAAAAGTATGACAAAGGACGATAATATTTCGTACGTAGTTAACACAGCTGTCAAGGAACAAAAATATGAAGAACGTAGAGGGTGGTCATTTTAAAAAATAAATAATTAAGAGATTGTGGTGGAGATAATACTTGGATATAATTATTTTGGAGGAAAGTTGACATAATTTTGGTGAAAAATAAGCATTTTAAAACATAAGAAGCGACAAAGGAAAGTGATATTTGAAATGTAGTTGTCACTACTGCCAAAAAAATGATATGATTTTAATATAAAAAATATACAGAGTGGTCAGCCAACAAAAACAAAAAAATCATAAATAGATGACGCCAAACAGAGAGGGAAGTTTTGTGTAAATACAAATACCTTAACAATTTTTTAAAATTTGACATGAGATTCGATGTCAGCTACTCCGAAAATATTTAACCACCAGTTTTATTGCATTGGCCAAATTTGCAAATATACATTGAACACATATAAAACAAGCTAAAAACATACTCTTCGTCGATTTAGTGAACTTTTTATATAATTGTTACACCTTCTATGGGATATTCTTTTTGCAGTTTTTTGTAAACAATGTTAGTTTTAGACAATATTCTCTAATCATAATTAAAGCAAATAAATAAAAAATAATTCATTGTAAAAATAAATCAAGAGTAGGCTAATAAATAATAATGAATGAATGTTTCCATACTCTACTGATGAGAACTAACGAGTTCGAAAAAACTTGTACAACTTTTCTAGAGTTGAAATAGAATGTAAGGTTCAATAATAGGGAACTTGCCCAAAAAACAAAATTGATTTAAAATACTCAAAATCGTAAACTAACATCATTAAAAATCCCATAGATAACAAAAAATTAAATAAAAAAGAAATCTTCCAGAAATATAAGCGATTAAAATCTGCGGGATTTTACCCACTCCTAGGGGCGAGCGTAGAGGCGACTTCAATGTGAATATCAGTCGATATTCCATTGAAGCAACGTCGAGCGCGGTTAGTACTTGGATGGGTGACCCACCTATCTTGGGAAATACAGCGTTCTCGTCCCATCTTCTAGAGGCTTGTATATCAGTGTATACTCGGAAGTTACGTAATTTCAGACGAGGATTACGTAGTGGATATACCATCCTTCGGAGGGGATGTAAAGCAGGCGGTCCCTTGTCTACTAAATGTTAGGCAAGTAAAAGATCCCTACTCTTCTTAAGGGAAGAGGTTCGGCAAAATTTCCAGGTTGGGGGTAGCTCGTCTCCTGGCGTCGGTAATAGGCCCTGGTAGCGGAAATAGACCGACGTTAAATAATTATAATAAAAAAAAATATATAATAATAATTTACCCACTCCTGAAACGTGACGTCAGATCGAGAAAGTCGAACGACGGCGTCAAGTGACACCAATTCTGCTTTGGCGTTGATAATTCGGCATGCGGTTGTGCATTTGTCAGAAACAACTAGCAGTGAACACAACCTAACCTAAAATTTGTCGGAAAAACATCTTCAATATTCTGAAATGTCACAAAATGCTACTTTTGATTCGTTAGTGCCGAGCCGAATTTTAGAATTTCGCCGTGCAATTTACGATCAGGTTTATCTAGAAGACTTCCTCTTTACGTCGCGATATCGTACGGCCGTCCCAATGGTGTTTTTCGAAAAATATGAACGTGTCAAAATTGCATGTTTTTGCAATTTTTTCGGCGCCGAAAAGCAAGCTGTTTTTTTGCTATTTTTCGCAGATATCTCCAAAACGGCCGGAGTTAGCGAAATAAAATATAAGGTCAAACGAGTATTTTTCATTACGAATCTTTTTGCTACCATCAGATTTTTGATTTTTTTTTCGTTTCGGACCTAATTCTACTAAAATATCGGCATGTACGGCAAAAAATCGCAAATTTTGAGCTTCTACAGTTGGCAACTTTTTAATCTTGGCTCCTACGCCAAAAGACTACTCTAGCTAATTTAAATAGAATTAGATTTGCTAAAACTGATTTTTATATTTTTTGAATTCCGACAAAAATGAAGGCTAAGTTCGCTATCTGTGGGACACCACGCGAGACTAGCCTTCTCGATCTGACGTAACAATGCTCTTCGTGAAGAGTGGCCAGGATTTCAACTTCAATTATTTATTGCAAAGTAAGTACTGCGATTTAAGAGCTGATATTCGGTGTGGCGTGTTTTTATACATAAACACACACTTTAATGAAATAAAAAAAAATAGGCAAGTTCCCCATTGTTGTGAATGACTGAATTTCAATAAATGATTGAAGTATGTTCAATATATTTTTTTGCCTTAAAATGCTAAGAATCCTATCACGTAATTCAATACTTCGTCAGTATTAGCTAGAAGAGTAGTTGTTTTGATTGGTTCTCCAATAATGAGTATTTTAAAATATTTATCCAACTATTATATTATCGTGCCTAGATTAGGGCAACAATATACAGAAAGTATAATAAATAAAAAGGTGGGTAAGTTGCAATTTGCTTAATACCTAAATAATATTCTCTAAAAATACCTATATATGAGAAAATTGAAAATTATTTATTTAAAATAATATTAAAAATACAGAAAAATCAACAAATAAACATTTTAGCATGCAGTGCCGAAAACACATTTCAAAAGTTATAGTTTATGGGCCAACTAGCCAAATTAGAGTATTCGGTATAATTCACATTTACATTCGGTATAATTTCGGTAAAAATACAATTTTCCTTCATACCGCAGTTATATGAGTGTACAGAGATAGCAAAAAACTATGTTTGCCACCTGAAAGTGATAGCTAATAAAAATGGTGGCCAATCAAAGATGTAGACGTTTAAAAAACGACCGTATCTCTGTAAGGTATTGTCCGATTTCAGTGTTCTTTTTTTATAATGACAGCTTAAATTGTGAACTTTTTGTAAGTTCTCATTATTTTTTTCCATATAAGCAACCAGTAAGTAGTAAATCGCTGATTAGTGAAAAATACTTTCGTTTTTCCAGATAATTTGTTTGTTTATCATAAAGGACAATGTTAAAAATAGCTGATTTTTGGCCCCTATCCCGGAACGCATAAAACCCAAAGAAAATGGTTGGAAAAGGCTCAAGATTAATAAAAATACATCTTCATGGTACCAAACGTCTGGGGAAAATTTTATTTCACCCCTAAAAACATAAAGACAACCACTAAAATGCTATAAATAATGGCTTATACTGAATGTGAAAATTATATTTATTTTATGATAACTATTAGGTATTGATTCAATAGAGATAACAAAAAGATAAAAACTACCCCTGTCCACACCTTATTCTGGGGATGGAACGCCATACGCAGCATGTAATATTAAAAAAAATAGGTACCAAGGTGATTAAAAATGTACAAAATGATTTTTTAATATTTGTTGAGCCAAACCTTTAACTGATCCGACCTCAGCATCCCCATTTTCAAAAACAACCCCTATGGTATAATAAAAAATAAATAATAAATTATTATATTATAATTATTACATTATTATATACATATATGTAGCAGTAATTATATATTTTTAAAAGAATGTTTATTAAATCTTTAGAGAGTTTCACATTATAATAATAAATTAATACTAATAATGATAATAATAATGTTTATTTGGAATTAAAAGATTACACAATGTAACAATAAAGATGTTTACCAAATAAACACTCCGGTTTCGCAGAAGTATTCTAGTGACACTTGTTTGAGATGTTGAGTGTGTGAACATTTAATTTTTACACTATTTAATATCTATCTATATATAATATTTATTTATATACTATAATACTGCACATACACATTGTATTATAGTTAACATTTTGCTACCTATATACAGTTAGTTCACCAGTAAGATAAAAAAATAGCAAAAAAAATGTTGAATGTAAAAAGGATCACCTCCTCGTGGTGCATCCTGGCGAACACAATAAGTGGCCAAATGATCCTTCTTTGCAAGTATCATTTACATATTTACTGTACCCTTTTCTCCAACAAGTGAAGCTTACCCAGAAGTACCTTTACATGGAATATTATAATAGAGAATAAACTAATATCATTTTCAACCCCTTACAGTGATTAACTATCTTCAACGTCTATCTATTAAATGCAGACATAAGAACTAATAGAAACCTTTCATTTTATTTTAATTTGCTCTGCAAATATTCTGTACTAGATGCTGTTCTAACATCTCTAAATAACGGCAGTTTTTCTTTATAGGGATACTATTAGGTAATCAGTATAAGTGTTGCTGTAATATTTTCATATGATTCTATATATTTCATAAATTGATAATCTTTTTTCTTCTAACATTAGTTATCATTAGTGCCTGTCATCCCTAAACTGGAGTTGGTGTTGATTCATTTTAATCACCTAGTTTCTTATTTTTTAGTATTTGTAGCGGTGAATATGATTCTACCACCTGAATAGGGTAGTTTGGTTGTTGACGAGGTTGCTAAATAACTATTTGTTCTTTATTAAAAAAAGTGTTGACTAAAACCATAAAGATCAATTGTAATATTACGTGCGGTGAATATTTTTCATATTGATATAGAGGTACTTTTTCGTAATAAAAATACTCACGTCAAGACAAAGTGAATGTCTGTCCCTTTTACTAGTATAAAATAATTTGGAGCATTACTAAGTGCCGCGGCATTTTTTTAGTATCCGATACTGTGAATAGAATTACACCCCGATGGGCGCTATTTGATCCGAAAGTTTACATGTCAGTTGTATTCAAGTAATACCAAAACAGAGAGCATAAACGACCTAATATGCCAAATTTTCCGAAGTAGACAAGGTGATGTTGAATCAACACAACTTCCTCCATGTGAAGATTGTCTTTGTCAAAATTCTACGCGCGCAAACTATCAAGCAGCAAGTTGTTCTTGTGCAAGGTCATGTCAACTATCATCGTGCACTTGTATGATGAATCAGGTGAAATGTACCATTGCGTGTAAGCTGACTAAATGTGAAAATATGCATGAACCCGAGGAAACTGCAGAAGATGTATTTTTTGATGAACCATATGAATGTAGTGACAGCGAAGACGATTTGTGAAAGTTTAGTTGAAACGATATGGTTAAGAAATATTTCAAAAGAAACAATAAACAATTGTTTATAAAATATGTATAATCTGCGTGAATAACAATTTTCATTATTAAAAATTATAAAATTTATATCGGTATTGGTTATTGTCGGTCATATATTTTTCCGTGACAAAAGGTCAATTTCATAATCGAATTTAAAATTGGCTCTAATTAAGGGTATATTTGACTGTGACAGTTACTATCACAGTCAAATGTAATTTTATTTAAAGCTCACTTTAAATTCGATTATGAAATTGGCCCATACTGTTATTCTCATCACACAACATTGTTCCAGTACACATTGTCCAAACACATAAGTGTAATATACCAAATTAAAGCTAATCGTTTGTGCTACAATATTTGTTTGAAACATTTTTTTCTAAAACATCTACGTTTTAAGAAAATTTATGATAAACAAACAAATTATCTGTAAAAACGAAAGTATTTTTCACTAATCAGCGATTTACTAATTAATGATTGTTTATATGAAAAAAATTAATGGAAACTTACAAAAAGTTCACAATTTAAGCTGTCATTTAAAAAAGGACACTGAAATTGGGCAATACCTTACAGAGATACGGTCGTTTTTTAATCGTCTACATCAGCCATCTTGGATTGGCCGCCATTTTTGTTAGCTACCACTTTCAGATGGCAATCATAGTTTTTTGCTATCTCTGTACAGCTATATAACTGCGGTATGAAGGAAAATTATTACCCCCAAATTATACCAATATCTTGGCTGGCCCATATACTATTATAATAACACTTTGATCACTAGAGAATTCGTTCGGGGTCTAAATCTAACGACTCTCCATTACAAGCATTTTTTTACTAATTTTTCATTTTAATTTTTAAAAGCTATTTAAAATTAAAAGTTGAATAATTCAAAAGTTTGATACAAAATCTTAATTCATGCCGCATTAATTTATTTTGTCCCTACCTTTATGTAACCTTCATTTGGTGTTTTTGTATTCTACATCATTTATATATTTATGAATGATGTTATATATCCCTGTGGTTTTCACAAGTCACAATAAACAAATGTTCACTTTTATTTGCTAACGCTACCACTTGACGCTGGATTCACAAAGGGTTTGGGTCGAGATCAAGTTTATCCTGAATTTTAGTACATGCATTTGTTCCCTGGGTTGAATTTTATCTGAAAATATTATTTATGAAAAGTATCTTAATCATACTAAAGGAAATATATTATTTTACACATGTATTGCAAGTGTGGACACACAGAGTGTTTCTGAAGAAAGCGCTTTACATTTTTGTGTGAATTGGAGAGTCTGAGGCATAAGGATTTCGCTAATAACATTTCTCCCAGGGTGTCCCATAACCGAGTTATAGCCCCTCAGAGTGTCGGGCGATCAGTTTTCTGCTAATAATCTTTAAACCGTTTGACGTGCGACAATCAAATTTAGTATTTGGCCCTTTATTCTGATGGACTACTTGATCATTAGAGCAAACTCCCACTCATATGCGGGGTGTATCTTATATAGGATGCAACGGTAAAGTTCAAATTAGAATATTTTTTATCTTATGTCAAATGATAAATTTCGATCGAATATCGGATGGCTTATATAAGTTTTTCTGCTTTTACGTTTTTTCGCACAGACCACAGGAATATTCGAGAATTATTTTTTTTATTAAAGAGAAAAAGCAGCATCTACCTATATGTTTAATTTACGCCACACCACTTTAGCCTTACGATACTTTACATTCAGTATTTTTATTCTCAGAATAAACAAACTTAATAAGTATAACATTAGAAATCAAGTTAACAAACAGAAGAATTGAACGTTAACTGTATAATCATGTTAGTTCTAAGTAGGCGAGGAAATATAACACAAAAATAGCTCCAACCTTTAATTTTTTTTGCAGTAAGTCGGATTGAGATGGGGTTTTTTGCATTCGCTTCGTTAACTCGTCTAGAAACTTTGTGCCATATTTTGGTCTTGTACGTTTTTGAAATTGCATTGCTGCATCGAAAAGTGCATTCTTATAAGTGCATCTTTTCAAGTGATGAAGCAAACATTTATATCTTCCAGAAAAAACTCCCGAATCATACGAATTTCAGTACCCGGGGGTTTTTTGAGTCGCTGGACCTGAATGTGATGTCCAAATGAGCTCCCTGTACACCTGGAGGTCAGGACGGCACCAGGGACGTCATCACCTGGAGTTCCCTGTAAACTCATGGAAAATCGATCGAAACTCGTTACCCGGGTGTTTCTCGGATCGCTCGTCCCGAATCTGACATCGGCAACCTCCTCCGGAGGACCTGGTGCGCGAGACCTGGCTAATAACGTCATCTCCTGGAGTTTTACTGAAATTACTTATCAAATCGATCGAAACTCGTTACCCGGGGGGTTTTCGGGTCGCTCGTCCCGATTCTGACATCGGCAACCTCTTAACTTATACAAAACGGGCATGTCCTCTTTTTTTCAATGAACTTGCTTTATCACCAGAGTTGGAATAGTTGATTCAATTGAAACTATTAAATAAAAATAAAATTAATATCTTTAATAAATATAAATATCTATATAAAGTTTTTTCAGTATTTATCATGATAAACACTATATAAAATTTATATACACGTGGACTGATTTATAATACCGGTATACTTAACGAAAATATCTATGACGCAACTGAGTTAAACCAATGGAATTTTGGAATCTCGTATAAAGAAGGCGCCAATTTGGAATTTTAACTAGTTTTACTTCTATCAAATAATAAATTTTTGTAATAAAAATAATTATTTTTATTTTTAATTAATAATTATTTATAATTTGTTGCGTCATAGATATTTACGTCGAAATGATGAAGAAGGTTGCAGTGGAAAACTTGTTCTACCATAATAATATATTAACTAGCATTCATTAAAGCAATGTTAGAAAGTTTGACGACAAAATTTCAGTAAAACTCTAGGGAGATGGCGTTATTAGCCAGGTCGCGCGCACCAGGTCCTCCGGAGGAGGTTGCCGATGTCAGATTCAGGACGAGCGACCAGAGAAACCCCCGGGTAACGAGTTTCGATCGATTTGATAAGTAATTTCAGTAAAACTCCAGGAGATGACGTTATTAGCCAAGTCGCGCGCACCAGGTCCTCCGGAGGAGGTTGCCGATGTCAAATTCGGAACGAGCGATCCGAAAAACCCCCAGGTAACGAGTTTCGATCGATTTTCCATGAGTTTGCAGGGAACTCCAGGTGATGACGTTCCTGGTGCCGTCCTGACCTTCAAGTGCACATTTGGACATCACATTCAGGTTCAGCGACTCAAAAAATCCCCGGGTACTGAAATTCGTATGATTCGAGAGTTTTTTCTGGAAGATATGAATTTTTTCTTCATCACTTGAAAAGATGCACTTATAAGAATGCACTTTTCGATGCAGCAATGCAATTTCAAAAAAGTACAAGACCATATGGCACAAAGTTTCTAGACGAGTTAACATAGCAAATGCAAAAAACCACATCACAATTCGACTTACTGTAAAAAAATTGAAGATTGACTGCTATATTTCCTCGCCTAAAGGGAAAGTTAGAACAATGCACGAGGATTTGCTCAAAATATTCTCCCACCTGTTGGAGGTTAAGCCGTTTAAGTAAATTAAACCGTATTCTGCAAATAACATCGGGCGCGTAGTTTATAAAATTCATTTTCGCAATCGCTCAATGTTGTCCGAGTGGTTAAACTTAAAGTTAGTTATTCAATCAAGAAAACTCAAGAGTTTAATAAAAAGTTCAAAATGTCTACAAATAAATGTGGTAATAGAGCCTATCTAATAATAATTTATTTCATGAGAATCTGAATACTAAACATGGCAAGAGCAGACGCCTCCCTCAAAGGGAGTAATCTCAGCTACTTGCAATCGAGAATAACAGTATCAATCGACTGGCACAAAAATATTCACAATTTCTTAGTTTATGTCTTGGCTATTTGACTTGGGACTGAGGGCAACAATACTTTTACTTACATGTTGGTTCGTTTTTGGCTAGCTTAAAAGTTCCTAATACTGATTTTATCATTCACAAGAACTAAACATTTGATAATTGCTTTTTACAGCTTACCTTATGAGTTAGAAAAGAAAATCTCGAAAATGCAGAATATGCGTAAGCCAGATATATCTGTTATTTGAGGGGGATACAAGAAAGTGTCGAAGGCAAAATTTTTCTGAGTAATAGAATATTCTAACGGGGTACTATCTAAACTTTTTTAGAACCTCTGAATTTCGAGATTTACTTTTCGGGGTGTTAAAAAAAATTATGAAACAGGCGGAAAACGGTGCCATTAGACTGTTTTTTTCATATTTTCAGTGACAACGGTATATCATATGCCATATTTATTCATTAGAACTAAACACGTAATTACAAAAATATTTTTTAAATCGGAAATTTTGTTTTAATTAACATCGTACTTGCCATGGAGAAGCAAGTTAAAACAAAACAATTAAAAATCCAATGAGTTGTTCTAATATTTATTATAAACACAATTAAGAAAAATGAAGTAAATTGCATTCGCCGGATATACTGAACATAAGGATTATTGTGAGCAAAACGTATTTTTGTAAATTCCCGTGGCCAAAATATTGTGAATAAGAAAAAGATATTGAAGAAGAGGGATTCATTTACATCGAAAAACGATAATCCTAAGAAGAAGAAGAAGAAAACACATTAACAATGTTTTTCTTCTTAATATTGAACTTTTTTCACGAAATTTTAGTTATTTCTTCGGTCTCCGAATGCACTTCAAAGTGCAAGTGCAAATTTGTATTACAACATTTAATGATTATTATTATTACACTAATTAATATATTGCAATAACTTGATCCTTGAGATTATATTAAAAGGGGATGAAATTATATTTTATCAAGTGTGTTATATTAATAATACAAATAAATAACATAATATCTGCCCTATATAAAACTATATGTAGCAATATATACATTTTATATTTACTGCGGCTTGTTGTTACTAGTATAATGTGCCATATAAATTTTACTCCCCATAATCCATAACGACATAATTTATGTTGTAAATAGAAATAACTCGAAGAACAGTATATCCTTTTAAGTGTTTATCTGGGTTATCAAACCTACAACCGTTTTTAATGTTTAATACATTTTCTTTATTAAATTTATCATATAAAAGTTGACTTACATTTGTGATTTTATTGTATAGTATGTCTAAAACTATGAGGTATACATTAGAAAGAAATTAAATCAAATAGCAAGGGAGAAAAATTCACAAATAAATATTTTTATCACTCAATGTGTCCCAATATTATAAATTAATCATAGATATGATATTATAGCAATAGTACAGTACCTAGAGATAAAAAATATGTAAAATTTTGGAATAAGCAATTTCATATATAATGATAATTTTTCTTTATGGGTTATTATTGTAGTAAAAGGTATCGTCTTCCGTTTCTATATAGTCCAGATACTTGCTCTTACCCTCAAGGGGCGAAAACCACCCCTAAATTTAAATATTGAACATTTGAAAAAGTATTACTAACTTCACTAATATGACTTGACATATCTAATCGAGCAAAGGCTTTTTTTGCGCTCAATTCTCTGGACGCGGAACGGTATTGACGGACACACAATAAAATGCTTACTGGATTAGGATATATTTCGTCGATTCCATTTAACGAGTAACTACTTAATTAACTAATTAAATTCGTCCCTCTCTTTCTGGACGAATTTTTGCTACACTCAAAGAAAATGATAGGTAAATTCAACCAAAAAGAGCATATGAAATCGCGCCTATCTAGTTTCATAGTTAAATCAATCAGAAAAGAATAGTCATACAACTTTATTTGTTTTCGTAAACAAATAGTAGTTTAATAATCATATCTTCTTGTAACAAATTAAATAGTACAATGACATTTTTTTATGTTCACTAACCATTTTCAATTTGGTCTACAATTAAATAGTACAACGACTTTGTTTTTTGTTCACCAACTAATTTTTAGGTTGATCTACACTTTATTGTATGATGAAGTTTTTTTTGGTTAGCCAAAATCTCAGTATTGAGACATCAGACCACCCAAACCAAAGATTAGAGATCGTTTATAAGATCCATCCAAATATATCGATGATCCCTGAGAGAATTTGAACATTGGAATCATGTTATTAATTTTCTATAAATTCATAAGAGTATAAGATAATGCATTATTGTCAGTGATTTGTATGTGGCGTCATCTGGGAATAATTTCTGTAATAGACTACGTGGTAAGCAAGCAAATTTTATGGTAATTCTTTTAGAACTTCTAGAAGACGACAATAATATTGGTTTGTCTACCAAGTACAATAATACAGCGAACTAATACTGGGTTAGAATTACAATTCGATAATAGTTAAAAATAAAATATACTATTATCTAGTTTAATTTGACAGAATTCAACAAAATAATAGACGAACAAAATAATGGTCTTATTCATCTATTTTTTAAGTTAATGTTTGTTTTGTTGTACGACAACTTTTTATTAATTAACAGAACGAGATACTGACTTCATATTTGAAATGTATGTGGCACTATTGAGAAAAAATCGAAATTCGAGGGAATCAAACATACACCCATGTCACAAAAGAGAAAAATTCTTACTACGCAGGAACTGATCGAGATACTGACTTCATACTTGAAATGTAGATGGCACTATTGAAGAAAAAACGAAATCCGTGTGAATCAAAAATGCACCTACGTCACAAAATAGAAAAATTCTTACTACACATGAACGGACAGAGATACTAACATCATATTTGAAATATATGTGGTACTATTGAAGAAAAACAAAATTCGAGTGAATCAAATATACACATACGTCACAAAAAATTAAAATTCTTATAACCCACGAACGGATAGAGATACTGACTTCATATTTGTTATATACGTGGCACTGTTGAAAAAAAAAAAAACGAAATTCGAGTGATTCAAAGATACACTACGTCACAAAAGAGAAAAATTCTTACTACGCAGGAACGGGTAGAGATACTGACTACATGTTAGAAATCTAGATGGCACTATTGAAGAAAAAACGAAATCCGAGTGAATCAAAGATACACCTGCGTCACAAAATAGAAAAATTCTTACTACGCACGAACGGGCAGAGATACTGACTTCATATTTGAAATATAGGTGACACTATTGAAAAAAAAAACAAATTCGAGTGATTCAAAAATACACCTACGTCACAAAAAGAAATTCTTACTACGCACGAACGGGCACAGATACTGACTTCATATTTGAACTACAGGTGGCACTATTGAAGAAAAAACGAAATTCGAGTGAATCAAAAATACTCCTACGTCACAAAAGATGAAAATTCTTGCTACGTACGAACGGATAGAGATACTTACTTCATATTTGAATTGTAGGTGGTACCATTGAAGAAAAAACGAAATTCGTGTGAATCAATAATATATCTACGTCACAAAAGAGAAGAACTCTTACTACGCATGAACGGAGAGAGATACTGACTTCATTTTTGAAATGTAAGTGGCACTATTGAAGAAAAAACGAAATTCGAGTGGATCAAAAATACATCTACGTCACAAAAAAAACTTTTACTACGCACGAACGGATAGAGATACTGCCTTCATATTTGAAATATAGGTGGTATATACTATTAAAAAAAAACGAAATTCGAATGAATCAAAAATACTCCTATGTCACAAAAAAGAAAAATTCTTACTACACACCAACGGGTGGAGATACTGACTTCATATTTGAAATACAGGTGACACTATTCAAAAGCGAAATCCGAGTGGATGAAAAATACACCTACGTTCTGATGACGTCATAGAAATGAAAAATTCTTACAATTGACGAACGGTTTGAGATATCTGCTTCATGAATGAAACGTAAATGGTATTATTGAAAAAGAAAGAAATTCATTTGAATAGAGAATACACATGACGTCACAAAATTGAAAAATTCTTACAACAGACGAACAGAAATAGATATCGATTTCATACTAGACACGTGAGTGGTATTATTGAAGAAAGACGGAATCTGAATGAGTGAAAAATAGACCTACGTCCTGATGACGTCACAAGAACGTAAAATTCTTATAACGGGCGAACCGGTGATGATATCGAAAAAATATTTGTACAAGATGAGTCAGGAAAAAAAAAATTTCCAGAAAATTGTCAAAAATTAGAGAAAATATCAATTTTTTAAGAAAATGTAAAATCATTAAAAATTGTTAAATTTTCGGAAATATGTCAAATTTTAAAGACATTTCAAATATACGGAAAAAAGACAAATTTTCATAAAACTTTAAATTGATTGAAACGTAAAATTGAGCGCGAAGCGCTCATTTGAGTGCGAAGCACTCAAGCCCTCCGCAGGAGATAGAATGGGCTTTAGACCATTCTAGTATCTAATTTACATCCTAATTGTCGCCATTTTCTAGATAGTGTCAAAAGTATGTGAACTTAACCTTAAAAAAGATTTAATGCAAGAAATCCTTAAGTGACATTTTGACGATTTTGTAGATTCTATCTGGGACATCTATGCTGTAAATACAGTATTTCATCCGTGTTCAGTGAAAATGAAATGATGAGGTCTCCACCTAGAGATGTTAAACCATGCAAAAAGAAAACCCATAAAACATAAAATGCCTACTTGACGTACTCCTCCCATAGATACACGCCCAAGAGATACAATTACCATAGCATCAATAACCACTACCTCCCCTTCAGGCATCAGCAGTGTTGACGGGTGAAAGATGAGAATAAACTGCACCGCACCACAAAATAAGTCATACTCCTGCGTAGTCAAGTCTGTCATGTTCAAAATGCCGTACCTCAATAATTATCGCCACACTGGACGCACATTGGCATTGATATTATAGATGAAAATTGATTCTTTCCAACTACCATAAAATTGACTTGCCATAAATAGTTATTTTTGTAACAAGGACCTAATATCATGTTTTTTGGGACGAATCGTAGCCGTTTTCGGACAAGACGAAGCCGAGTCCGGAATAGCCGATGAGTCCCAAAAAACTCATTTTCGGTACGTATTACAAACAACATTTTTTTGTTAAAGGTCCCTAAAACATATTTGATCAGAGCAAATATTTCTCGAAAATTAATACAGTAACTAGAGGTTTTAACTTCAGAATAATGTTATATTGAACGGATTTCGTTCATTTTTGGCAGTATTATAGTAAATGCTTCACAGAAAAGTGTTTATATTTTGCGGGGGCTTGCTGATTTAAGACGACCCCCTTCTCAGGGGGTGGTCTTAAAATATATATATATATATTTATTGGAGCTGAAATAGAATCAAATTTTAATAAGAAAAGGTTCTATGCAATTTTTCACATAAATTGATAGTTTTTGAGTTATAACGACTTCAAAATTGCGATTTTAGCTTAAAAAAAAAGGTATTTCCAAACAGCTTTCGTCAAGTATCTCGAAAAGTATTATTTTATCGAAAAAATGTTACAGACCAATTACAGAAAGTACAAACTGGGAATTAATTATATTTTTTGTAGGATGTAGGATTAATAATTTCGGAGATATTTAAGTTTATATTTGGTATCCAAGTGTTTCGAAATTACCTTTCAAGTTTAAAATGCATTTTTTTCTAAAGCAAGTGCTTTAAATGAGCAAAAAAATTTGAGCATCTAGGTAATGCTACATCTTAACGAAAAACTGTGTTTGAAATAATTTTTCTTAATTACTGGCTAATTAAAGTAACAAAATGGTGGGTTTTTTATATAAAAAAATATAAATACGCACATTTTCCGTCATAACTGCTTTATTTCTTATGCTACAGGAACGAGTAAAAAATAATTTGAAACCGCAATTAATTGTCTTTAATTCCATTTCTTAGCAAGCGTGACGTAGGGGTCACAATTTCTGATATGTTTAACATGTAAACTGCATTTTTCGTCTTATAAACGTTCGGACGCCATTTGTAAACTCTCATATCTCCGAAACTATTAAATCTATGTAAATAAATAAACAAGCGAAATTCATTATCAGTTTATGAGCTTTATTTTATTAAAACTAATATTTATTGAGATATTTGGAAAAGGAAAAAAAATACGTTTTATCGAAAATACTTTTATAGTTTAAACTGTATTTTTTTTCTAAAGCAAGTGCTATATACAAACCAAATAATTTGAGCATCTACGTCATGCTATATATTAATGAGAAACAGTGTTTGAAATTCCTTTTTTTAATTACCGGCTAATTACAGTAACAAAATGGCGAAATTGTTATTAAAAAAATGTGTAGATGCACATTGCTTCGGTCATAACTTCTTTGTTTTTTATGTCACAGAAACAAATAAAAAAACAGTTAAAAGTGTAGTTAATAACCTATTATTCTACCTATTAGCATCCTTGACGTAGGTGTCACAGTTTCTGAGATATTTAACTCTCACTCTAAATAATTATCTTATGAACACTTGGATGCCAAATGTAAACTTAAATATCTCCGAAATTATTAATCCTACATCAATAAACAAAAAATTTAATTAATTCCCACTTTCTACTTTCTGTAATTGGTCTGTAACATTTTTTTGATAAAGTAATACTTTTCGAGATACTTGACGAAAGCCGTTTGGAAATACCTTTTTTTTAAGCTAAAATCGCAATTTTGAAGTCGTTATAACTTAAAAACTATCAATTTATGTGAAAAACATAGAACCTTTTCCTCTTAAAATTTGATTCTACTTCAGCTCCAATATGTATATATATATATATATATATATATATATATATATATATATATATATATATATATATATATATATATATATATATATTAAGTGCCACCCCCAGAGAGGGGGTGGCATCCACCCCCTATAAATTAGCAAGCCCCCTCACAATATAGAAACTTTTCTGTGAAGAATTTACTATTATACTGCCAAAAATGAACGAAATCCGTTCAATATGACATTATTCCGAAGTTTTGCATATTTTTTACCTCTAGGTACTGTACTAAATAGTGAACTTCGAATTTTAATTATCATCCGACCATAGCAACCAGATTGTTTAATGTAAACAAAAAAATTTTGACGCGTTCTTTTTATACGGTATAAAATGCGTAATGCACAAATTATATCTGAAAAAGTGAAGGAAATTGTGTTAGATTTACTTCCAGTGAAATCTCGTCATACTTATGAAAGGGAATATGTAGCATTCATTCGATGGAAAGAAATGAACAACATTGTAATTGTAGACGAAGATGCAATGTTGAACTATTTACATATGAAAAGGTAAATACCTCCATTCTTTGCATTCAATATTAATAACATATGTAAATTATCATTTTGACTATTTTCGTATTTTCCTATTACAGTCCCAAGAAGTAAAACCATCTACTCTCTGGTCAAAATATTCGACGATAAAAGCTGTTTTGTCTGTCAAAGAAAATATAGAAATAGACAAATTCGTCAGTCATAGCTTTCTTGAAGCGAAATTCAGTAGGCTACGAGCCTACAAAGTCAAAAGTTTTGACGCGCCAAGAAATTAATATATTTTTGATAAATGCAGGCGATGAGAAGTATTTATTAATCAAAGTAGGTTTAAAATCATACTTTAATAACATGCATCAGTTTCATATTTAATTCCGCAGGTTGCTCTTCTCATTGACGTGTGTGGTGCATGCAGGCGCGAAAAACTACATTCACTAAAAATACAAGATATTGTCCAAAAAGACACACGATGTCTTCTTATAACAATTCCCGATACGAAGATCAACATTAAGAGAGTGTTTCCCGTGGTAGCTGAAGGTGAAGCTGTCAATCCCACAGAAGTGTACCAGAAATATGTTCGACTACTACCCAGGTAGCAGGGTGACGTCATTATGACGTCTTTTAAAGGTGATTTTTGGTCGCCGACGTCATTGTCCCAATAAATCACGTACCAGAGACGTGATATTTAAAACGTACTTCTGACGTCATTATGAAGACGTCAAATACACGTTTCTTTTAGGTCATTATTTTGACGTCATTAAAAATTACGTCATTCTGTCGTCAAAATTGGTCATTTAGTTCACTATATATAAATAGAGATCTTTGACCAATCATAATAGCAATATATTATTACAATAAAAACGTACATATAGAAACATCAGTATGTTTTGACATAGTTGCCGAATATATTTTGCAACCTGAAATTTTAATTTAAATAAATCATTATAAAATAAAAGTAAATAGAAGTATTTAGTGACTAGTTCAATTTTTGCCACATAGTAATAATAATTTTGTTTTACTATTTCTAACTAGGTGTACAGCTTTTAAACATATTTAGATAAAGATGTTCAATGATTCAGTGAGTTTAAGTGTTACGTTGCGAGTTAAGAGGTCCGCGGTTCGATCCCTGCACATTCCGGTTTTTTTTCGTCAAAAACTTTATTAGTAATTGTGGAAAATGAGAGGTTTGCATCCCTCATCGCAAAATTCACTGATTACCAATACGTCATATTGGCGTCATATGTACGACTTCATATTGACGTCATATATATGACGTCATTGGGCTGTGACATTGTGCCGTCTTTTTCACGTCATTTTTACGTCATGCTGAAGGTGAAATTGACGTAATTAATGCCAAAAAACGACGTCATAATGACGGCACCTTGCTGCCTGGGGACCAGCGAATATTAAACACGATTGGTTTTTTACTTCCTATCGGAAGGGAAAATGTACGGTACAACGTGTAGGGATCCATTCTTTTGGGAAAATGTCCTGTGTCGTTGCTGAATTTCTTAAACTTCCGAACCCGATAGAGTATACAGGGCATTGCTTCCGGCGAAGTTCTGCATCTCTTGCGGCAGATGCCGTCGATTTAATCTCGTTGAAACGGCTAGGAGGATGGAAGCAGGTTTTTTCACAACATTATTGTCTTTTTATTCTAAATAATAACTAATTCCAGGTCGTCTTCAGTGGCAGAGTCATATATAGAACAATCAATTGAGAAGAAGAAAAAAGTGTGCAGAATGTTAATGGAGGGAAGAAAATCAAACCATCGAGTAACATAATATCGGTTACTACCGAAGCTACTACTACAACATCAAAAGAAATTAACACGATACCCTCGGGTTCGGGTATTTCGTTTGGGGGTAATAGCTTGGAAGGTGCTCAAAATTGTTCATTTAATTTTCATTTTGGGCCATAATCATTTAATTATTATTAATTTAACTTATAAACCTAATAATTAAGTTATATTGTTGTCCTATTAGATTAAATAAAGTTGTTGTATGAACCATTTTGCATTATTTAACTAAATGATGCTCAAAAGTTGCCATGGCAACTTTTTGGAACTAAGTCCGGAAAATACTCATTTTATGGACTCAAATGAGTCCGTAAAATAGCTATTTTAGGGACCAAATACAAAACAAATTATTTTCAGTCTCCAAAGATATTGTGTCGCAGGACAAGGTAGAATTTTGGAAAATGCGCTAAAGTTAGACATTGAAACATTTTTCATGTTGCTCGACGATATGTGGCTTGGCAGGCTAAATTTTAATTTTAACCAAAATTGTTGCAAAATGAAATAAGCATCATAAAATGAGATGGACGCCTCCACAAGTTTATCTCGAAAACGGATCGAAATCCGCTATCGATTTATATGTCGTTAGTATGATTAAAAAAGCAGGGAATCATATCATATTCATCAATCATATATCATATCAAAGTCTGCCAGTGCCTGCTGTGTGATACATACGTTGCGAAAACCTCCGACTGTAAAATGTCTACAAATAAATACCATACTTGCGAAAAAGTAATAGTAAAAAACACGTCTCAGGACTCAGACGATGGACAGTACTACATTTATACACCAACAATAACTCTTATCACCACTCCAACAATAATGCCAACCACTACAACAACTACCACGAGTACAACCCTCTCCACCACTTTAACAGTAACTTCCACACTGACTTCCAGAATGGCAACAACCGAATACGACACAATCACCCCAGTACCATCACCCGCACAAAACCTACAAATCCCCGCCACCCCCCCCCCAACCCCATCCCCTTCGTCACAACAGCTCGATAAAATCCTCCAACTAACACAAAAGGCTTTTAATCCAATACAAAACATCACTACCGAACCATTCCAACCCACACACTCCCCTGACAAAACCCTCCCCAACCCCAAAAAAAGGAAATTTAACCAACAACCCCCCCCCCCCATTATCATTCACTCTAACACCTAGGTCCAGAGTTACAACGACATTATTACCAATTCACCTGAAATCCAAACCCTTGAAACCCCAACACCCAAACTGACGGAGCAAGAGACAACAAGAAACCAACCCCCACACCAAGTATATCAATATATACCGAAAGACATTTGGAAGTTATAGACTTAATAAATAAACACAGCACTCAAAGACCAACTTTTAAATTTAATATCTCTTCTCTTACATGCCAACCTTTAACGTCAGACGACCACAATGCCATCATAAATTTACTAGTCCATAATGAAATAGAATTCCACACATACAACCAACAAGACAATAGACCAACAAAACTAATTATTAAATACATACCAACGGACGTACATATCGAGCAAATGTAAACCGACTTGCTCAAAAGAAACATACATATACAAAAAATAGCCAGACTGACTAGTTCCAGGACCGGAAAAAAACAACCCTTACCTATCATACTGATAACTATACACAAAGGGGAAGCTGACAGGATGTGCTCACTCAAGGAACTCTGCTCCTTAAGGGTCAGAGTTGAGGAGTACATTAGGCCGGGGGTTTGGACACTCCTCGGAGTTGTGCAACCGCATCCCACATTGTGTGAGATGTGGGCAAACGCACGAGGGTGGGCCTTGCCCCGCTACGAGGTGCAACCAACGCAACATAAGAGCAAAGAACCCCCAATCACTACCACCACCAATATCATACCAACCCCAAACCCAAAAAAATCCCCGACAGCACAAATTTTCCACCGTTAACCCAAAAACCAACCTATAGCCAAAAAGTAAGTCCAGACCAGACACACCCCCCAGACGATACAGAAACAGACACAGATTATATCACCTTAAAGGAAATACTTAATTTCCTCAGAACTTTTAACATTAAAGACATTTTAAGTAAACTTGGGAATGTAATCAATAGATTCAAGAATAGTAAGGATTCCATTGACAGGCTACTCGTAATAATAGAATGGCTAACATCCCTATTCACCTAACAAACCAAAATCCCGTCGAAGCTAAACTATTTGTACACAATTAACCTGGGCAACTGGGAAAAAAAATAAAAAAATTAAAAAAAACAAAAAATTACATAAACCAAAAAAAAAAACAACAAAAAAAAACCAAAAATAATAGAAACAAACAAAAAACCCCAAGCCCACGAAAAAATCCATAGGCAAAACACCCTGGACTACATATTGTAAATCTGCTTCATCCCAACTTCTCCCAAAACACACCACACCCATCCAACCACCACCAACACAAAACGGAGAAACAACAACACTGTGCACGCTACAGCCAGCAAACATAAACAAACACAACAAATGCTACATCCCAGAAGTAGATAACCAAATGAACAAACAACCCATAAACAAGCCAGCCGTAGAGCAAAGCCATTTTAAAAGAACTATACATACAACCCGAGTTAAGCATCAAAAAGATGGAAAGGCTCAAGCATTAGCGCACACTACGAAGAAAAAAGCAGGGAAGCCTCAAATATATCAAATATTTGCCTCCAAAAGCATTTTTAAGTGTTTAGTCCTGACGAATTATAAAATCGCCCATAGGGACTTCTAACACAGGCACACAACATAAAAAAGTGGTCTGCTACTGGAACTCCATTGGGCGACGTGCTGAACAGGAATCGGGTGTCCGTTTAGCTCTACCACACACAATTTCTTTATAACGTTTTTATGAAGTTCCTTAGGTTATTTTCGCGATTTACTAAAAAGTGGTGGATGATGGAGCTAAAGAGGCACCTGATTCGTATTCAGCACGTCGAAATACATGGGAGTTACTCAATGGGGCTCCAAAAACGGTTCATTTTTTTTTGTGACGCCCCCCCCCCACCAAAAAAAAAGTGGTCTGTTTTTGGGACACCATTGGGTAACCACTGCAGGGAAATTAGACAAAGAAACGAAGAAACTTGGACAAAATTAGTAAAAACCTGAATTTTTGCACATACTTTCTTTGAGGTGCCCCAAACCTAAATCCACAAAAATCCCAACATGGCTACCCAAGATATTGAAGGTCAAAATTTTTTGCAAATATCTCGCGTCCTATGTATCTGATGCCCATGAGGTTAATGTGAAAGTTGCAGAGAATTAAATTATCTACAGTTGTTTTTTTTTATTTTTTACCACTCTCTCCCCCTTTTTCGAGATATTCAAAGTCAAAGTTTCAAAAACATGGTTTTTTGATAATATCTCGCGCCAATAAAATCGGGCAGCAATAAAGTTGTACGGAATTCAATTATCTACAAGATTGGTATTTTGCATTTTTTCCCAAAACCTCGCCCTTTTCGAGATATTCAAGGACGAAATTTAAAAAAAACGGTTTTTTGCATGTAGACTCCGCGAATATCTCGTTCCCTATGCATTAGACCGCGACGAAGTCTACTTGCAAAAATCGTTTTTTTAAACTTCGACCTTGAATATCTCGAAAATTGCGAGGTTATGGAAAAAAATGCAAAATACCAATCTTGTAGATAATTGAATTCTCTACAACTTTTTTCTTAACTTTATTGCTGCCCGATTTTTTTGGCGCGAGATATTCACGAAGAAACATGTTTCTGAAACATTGACCTTGAATATCTCGAAAAATGGGGGGTTTGGTAAAAATTAAAAAAGATAACTTGTAGATAATTTAATTTTCAATAACTTTCACATTGACCTCATGGGCACCGATGCCATAGGACGCGAGATATTTGCAAAAAACTTTGACCTTCAATATCTTGGGTAGCCATGTTGGGATTTTTGTGGATTTAGGTTTGGGACACCTCAAAGAATATCTGTGCAAAAATTCAAATTTTTACTAATTTTGTCCAGGTCAAATGCTAATTTCCGTGGGCTAAACCTCCATGAATTTCGATGTGCTGAATACGAATCAAGTTGTCCGTTTAACTCCATCACCCACTAACTTTTAGTAAATCGTGAAAATGACCCAAAGAACCTCATAAAAACCTCATAAAAAACATTATACAAAATTTGTGGATAGTGGAGCTAAACAGACACCTGATTCCTGTTCAGTATGTCGAAATACATACACCCAACGGAGCACCAGTAACAGATCACTTTTTTCATTTTGTGTTTGTGTAATAATCGTTAGTCGAGATTAAACATCCTCTGAGGGAAGTGTCCTTAACTTGCTATGCGTGGTATGCCGACTTGATTTGTTTTACGTTACATGTTATTTCACTTTATACAAATTGAATTTTTGATCAATATGTATTCGTATTATTTAAATTTGAGTCCTATTTTTGAACTAATTAACTTTGAGCTTAACATCTCGTGCAATTCTGTGTGTTGAATAGGTAACTGGTTTTTAAGTACTTCATATAGTTCCTCACGTCTGTTCAGGGTCCTGATTACAGCACAGAAACTACCGAGATAATTCCGTACAAGTGATTAAGATCAAGACACATATCAGAAAAAAGTGGATCGACAGACAGACACATCGAATAGTGACAGAGCAGCAACCTAAGGTAAGTATTGATGTTTCTACTGTCGTCTATTACAGGACTCAGGTCCTAAGCCATCTTTTAAGACTTATAGTAAATCACCCTGAGAATGTAAGGACGCCGCCTAAACGTTGCAGAAGACACAGCTGGTACCATCGTTAGGTAGTTCTTATTGTGTCGTTCGGATGCAAAGTTGTAAAATTGTCCATATTAACAATTAGCAGAGTAGTCAAACTCTCAAGTCATAGACCATAGTCATCTAACAGCTGACTATTGCGACTCTCAGGTTGTATTCAAAACGATTGCTACATAGGCGCCTATAGGCGTTACTTTAGAAGTTAAAACACAAAAATGCTGAGTTAATGAACTCGGATTGTATCGATATTTCACAGGTGGTCTTTACATGGCAGACTAATCTATACTTTATGATTTGATCTAGTTCAGATGGAGCGCCCTGTGTATGCTGTCGGGTTTATCTTGATTCGATTTCTAGTCATCTGTAAGGATTTGTTTACCTGGGTCATGGCAAATAATAGTGGACAGTAGTGACATCATTATTGAATCGGGGCTATTAAAGAAAAACTTCTTTAAAGGCTCGATTCAAAATATCCAAGAACTTTAACAGTATAACGTCTGCGAATTATACAAATATAATGATTACTATTTTTATTATTAATTCTTACGGTGTGGAGGGTGGTACAGGGAAAGTAATTCGACAATTTCTCCTACATCCCTGAACCGAAAAATTTCTTGATAGGCTTTTAGAGACAACTTTATAGAATGGTACTAGGCTATTGAAAACTAAAGAAAGAAAAACAATTTTTTCTTGTGCAAAAATCAAAAAAATATTTTTTTGTTGATTCAATAGTCTGGTATCATTTTATCAGGTTTTCTCTAAAGGCCTATCAAAATATTTTTCAATCGGTTCAGGGCTCTAGGAGAAATTATCGAAATTATTTTCTTAAGCACGGCACTGCCACCCTTAAAAAAAATTACTTGATGAAACATTCACTAAGTTCATCTTGAAGGTCAGGGAAAAATTATTGGCACATTTTGCAAACAAAAAGGTTGAAAATTTAAAAAAATTCTCAAGAAAAAGGTTACTAAAATTTTAGAATTTTATATATTTCATAAATACTGAAAAATATTATATCGTAAGGGGAAAAGTGTCTTGAGAATTTTTTCGTACTAGTTTACGATGTATTATCACCTTTTCAGATTGAAGTCATTTATTTGCTTTATTAGTTCTAGTGATCAGAATTAAATCAACCGTATATATGAGGATTAGATCATTTCTTGTTTTTTTTTTTCATATTAAATATTGGATATTGAGTGTATGAAAGTTATCTACTAAATATCCAAAATAATTCTTCCAAAGTTACTAAAAATTATAAAATAAAATGTCGCCAGGTTAAAGAGGACTTATTTAATGTTGATGTAGATGTCGCACAGTGGGGAATTTTCCCGAATAGCTGGCCAAAATTCATTATTCAGTAGTGTTCATGTTTTTTTGTGTTCTTTTAAGGTTTAGTCTGACATATTTAACTCACCATCTTGTTTTTGAAAATTATAACATCGGATTCGTAATTAGAGAGTCCAAAAATAAATGTTAATTTTAGAGTACGTATTGGATATTATGAATTTTGGTCAGCTGTTGAGAAAATTTCCCATTGTCGCACAGTGGGCCATTTGCAGCTTCTATGTGGACAAAATTCTACAAATTTCTAAATGAGCTTAAAATAGTTGTTAGAAGAGAGGAAAAATATTGAAAAAATTCTAAGCATAAAGGGGGTTGAAAAAAAAATTTGCCTCTAAAGTCCCAAAACTCTGTGAGTATGATAATATAATATCTGTGCATAAATAAAAAATAGTTAAAATATTATATATAGTAGGGGGTTGAAAGATAACTATTATTTTGAAATTCTGAAACTTTGTGGACATGATAATATTCGCTAAAAATAGTAAAAAAAATCTAAGCAATAAGGGGTTGGATTTGAGAAGATTGAAAAATAAATAACTTTAAAAAGTATGTAAAGAAGTTTCAAAAAATTGTCTGTTCAATGTTTTAATTTTTTAACATAACTTAATTTCAAATCATTCAAAACATTGCGAGGATTGCAAGACCTTTTTGCTCTCTGGAAATTCTATAGGAGGAATGCATATTGTGTCCTATCCCAAGCGCACTGTTTCTTAATAAATTACAACAATGTTTAGTTTACATTCTAAAAGTAAGGCTAACGCTTGTTCTGGACAATATTTCCATTGATTTTTTAAATCGTGTTGCTGCAAGATTTTGCCTCCTTCTTTCCCTCTCTCAGCCAAACTCCGAAAAATAACACACATATCTAAAAAACGGAATAAAAAAATGAGCTGCAACCGTGCATCCAAATTTACTTTAATTTGGTGAAGTATAAAATGACGTAAAATGGATAAAGGTCGATTACAAAAATCACTAGCAATGGAACTGTAGCTCTTAATCAATTACAAGTATTGTAAAAAACTTGTAAGCTTTTTGCTGGGCGACCAGAACTTGTATCACTAGATGTCATGGCTGATCATCATAAGAACTTGCTACTAATTCGATGTCATTGTTGTAGAACTCTCCAAAATCGTCCTAAGTTGAAGACATAATCAAAATTCGACTTAGGCAAAAATTTCATTTAAAGACATTTTTGGGAGTCTGCGGAGGCGCAGATCAGTCCACAAGGACCGTTTTGGGTTCTATAAGGCGTTGGAAATGACCAGGCGAAAATTCGAAGAAACACCGAATTTTCACTTAGGAAAAATGTTTTTGGTTCAGAATATCAGAGTAGAAGTATATAATGACAAAGATTTATGAATAATATACTTTTTCAAAGGTACCATAAATTGGACTTTGAAAAATAATATTTTTGGAAGGGCGTCAAAATTTGGCCCAAGAATCGATTTATCGAAAGTACGCCAAAGTTTCACTTGCAGACTAATTTTTCAAAACTGCGTTGAAATTTGGCTTGAAGATCGATTTTTCAAAAGTACGCCAAAATTTCACCCGCAGATTAACTTTTCAAAAGTACCTTGAAATTTGGCTTGAAAATCAATTTTTCAAAAGTACGCCAAAATTTCACCCGCGGATTAACTTTTCAAAAGTACCTTGAAATTTGGCTTGAAAATCAATTTTTCAAAAGTACGCCAAAATTTCACCCGCAGATTAGTTTTTCAAAAGTACCTTGAAATTTGGCTCGAAAATCGATTTTTCAAAAGTACGCTAAAATTGGTCTTAAACTGGATTTTTCAAAAGTACCACGAAGTCAGTTTAAAAAGTACCACGAAAATATACTTTAAATTATTTTTTATTTTTTATTCCTCAACCAGAGACATTGACCTTTGAGGTACGATCATTGAAAGCCCAATTCTAAAGTATGAGCATAAAATTTTAACGATGCACTGCATCCAAAAGGCAAAATAGAAGATTTTGTCAAAGCCGGCGTAGTGCCGATAAGCAAAAAATTGATAAAAATTAATGCGCATGTACAAGGCCGGTTTCTCGCATAGAAAGAGTTTGGATTGACCCAGCGGCTCGCAATTTGGTCGAGCGCGTTGAGTGGTCCAGACAAAGTGATGGTAGAAAAGCCAATAACGGGGCTTTTCAAATGACAAAGTTATAGAGGAAAACGCCTTGTGCATAAAAATCCAAAAATTCAATTTTGCCTAATAGTCGCTCGAAGGTGAGACGCTGCCAAATCGATATTATTAATCGACTGTGATAAGGGTTAGTAAGTCGTGGACTGATCGAACGCCACTCAACTTATGCAGTAATAAGTCCTCAGAATGTGTTTGAGTACGTGAATTTCCACGATACAAGAACTTTAAAGCTAGGTAGTCTCTAGCGAAACTAAATTCATTTAGTAAAACTTTTTTAAGTTAATTTCAGTCAGCCTTAATTATTCATTTACCCAGAGTCTGAAATGATTCTAAAAGCTCGCATTTTGATTCTGAGAAGGTACGTATGAATCTTTTCTACCTAATCGATCGTTAGCGCGAGCGCTCTCGCTTGTATGGTCTGAAAGTCACTACCTTGATTGGGGAAGGCACGATTCTTTCTTGAGAATTTTGTATAACCAATTCTGTTAAATAAACGGATTCTTTGAACTAATATTTCTTAATTGATCTTGAGGCCTGTTGACGGTCTATAATCCCTGGAACTTTCGTAGAGAAAGCCGGATGTGTCGAGTTAATTCGCATTAACGTTCGACCTTCTGGTTGCTTTACGAAGGTTTGATAGGGATTTTTTTATGCGTTTTTTGAGAAATATATTCCGTTATTAATGGACCAAAACGCGATTTTCGCGTACCAAAACTAATCCCTCCGCAGAGAAATTCTTCGGTTGGGATTTTTTTATGCAAAAATTCAGGAAATTAAGAGGTGCCTAAACCCCTAACGAGGGAATTCGGGTCCAGAGAGAGCGTAGTTTCCGATCTGTGGTAGTGCAGCCTTGGTCCCGCTTTTCGGCTACCGAAGTCATCTTATCTCGAACCCGCCTGGGAGGTAGAAGAACGGGGTAATACGCGACTGGCGCCCCCTGAGAAATAAATTGGTGTCGCGTCATTTTGACGCCCGGTAGTGCGTTCTTCTACATGGCGCCCAACGTGGGGCGTTGTTAGTCAGCAGGGCTTTCTGGAAAGGATATGGATGAATCAACGCCTTTCCAGTTTTACGACGAGCCGACATCTGTGATGGACAACGTCTCTAGAGGGTTAGAGAGGCCGTGCGCGGAGGATGTACTGGGTAGTTCGGGGGTTGGCCCGAGTACCACTGAAGGAGTCATACAGCCCTCCTCAGAACAAGTGTTCGCCCAAATGGCAGCAGGTCTTGCCAAAGCTCTAAGCGAAGCCACGCACGAGCATAAGTATCGGTCGAAGCATCCAAATGCGGAATTTCATGGCTTCGAACACGAAGACCCTGAAACCTTCATTTATCAAATGGAGGAATTTTTCGTCCGAGTACGAATTACGCAGGATAACGACCGACTATATAAAATATCAGAACAGCTCAAAGATGATGCTAAGAAATGGTTCGAACAATATCGAACCCTAATTACCACGTATCCTCTATTCCTCGAGCGGTTCAGAAGCCGTTATGATTCAGGTCAAATACTCACCGAAGCAGTAGCTAATTTATATGGCAAGAAACAAGATGCCGAGGAAAATACGTCAGTATTTATTTCAAGGAAGGTATGCCTCTTCAAGAGGATCGATCCGTTTAAGCCGGAGGCGATGAAGGCGGCTACCATCTTCAATCAATTGAGACCTGATATGAAAATGCTCCTAAAGAGTGCCGTCATACCAGATACAAATACACTAGTGACGATGACCGAACAAATGGCTAAAATCATGGATGAGAATAAAGAATTCGAGATTCTGCAAAATGCCAACACCACTCAACCATTAGAAAAACACATATTACAGATACAAAATTATCCGGCCCCTACGACGAGGCGCCAGCTTCAGAGTTTCCTTGGTTTATGTAATTGGGTACGTGAATATATCCCTAATGTTGCAATAATTACAAAGCCCTTGACCCGACTACTCTCGAAAGACTGGCGCTTCAAGTGGAATCCGGAAGCCCAAGAAGCTTTTATTTTACTAAAAGAAGTATTGAATAAACCTCTAGGACTGCACCGGCCAGATTTCAATAAAATGTTCATACTGCAGACGGACGCATCCTTAATAGGATTATCTGCAGTATTATATCAATTGGGGGATAATGACCAGAAGCACATCGTCTCTTATGCTAGTAATACGTTATCTCCGACGGAGAGAAAATACCATATTAATGAATTGGAATGTTTGAGCGTAGTTAATTATATAAGGAAATACAAAATATATTTGGCAGACCGTCCATTTATAGTCAAAACCGACAATCGAGCTTTACTATGGTTAAATAAGCATAAGGACGAGAAAACGAAATTTACTCGTTGGTCATTATTACTTCAGGAATACAGCTTCACCATAGAACATTGTCCCGGCAAGGAAAATATATTGGCTGACTATCTTAGCAGGAATCCTCAAGGCCCAAACGTCGAAGCAGACGACGAAGAGGAGAGAATGTACCCACCAAAATTCTCGTACAAGGAACGAATATCAGTGATTACCACATTGGAATTAAACGATCAGGTCAGAGAAGCGCAAACGCACTCCAGAGATATCCAAGACCAAATCGAACGATGGAATACTCTAGTGCGACAAGCAGATAAAACCGAGGCAGAGGTGAAATTCGTCAATACAAGACAAGTGATAGGCGGCACACTTTGGACAAGAGGCGAAAATGTTAAAGAAAAATTATACGTACCAAAACGTATGGTCATGAGAGTAATATCTCATTTTCACGACCGACCGGAAGTAGGTCACCCCGGCCGCGATGAAACTGTTAGAATCATCTCGGGCCGCTATTATTTTAATAATTTGTCGAGACTAGTTAACAAATATTTAAATGAGTGCATTATTTGTAATTCCGTAAAAAGCAGACAGTCACAACCGAAGGCTCCTCTCAGAAGCCATGCTCCATCGCATCCGTTCGAAGTTTTAAGCGTCGATGTAATCGGACCACTTCAGCGAACCAAAGATGCAGATAACCGATATATATTAATGGTAGAGGATGTATTTAGTAAGTGGGTCGAAGCCAAGGCGTTCACCCAAGTCAGTGGAAAAACAATAGCACAATTTATCGAAGAGGAACTAGTGGCGAGATATGGCGTTCCGAGGGTCATCATTTCCGACCAGGGAGGCCACTTCAATTCCGGCTTTTACGATACGTTCTGTACACGTAACAATATTGAAAGATTCTTCACAGCAGCTTACCACCAACAGGCCAATCCAATAGAAAGGAGGGTGCAAGAAGCTAAGAAGATCTTAAAAACCTTATTATATGGTTCACCCAACGACGAGTGGGATCGACATGTTAGTCAGATGGCATATATCTTGAGAACAAGAAAAAACGCCGCTACGGGGCATACGCCCAGTTTCGTAGTACTCGGCTATGAATTACCACAGATTGGTGATTGGAATATGTTCGCTTATAGACAAGAGCGTCGTAATCAAGCGGACGTTCCCCGCCTTGAAAGAGTCAAGGAGATTCGTAAAAATCAAACAAATTACCAATGGCGTTACGCGCCCAAAGTGGCGGTAACGCCGATCGTATATAAAGTGGGAGATATGGTAATGACTAAAAGGATCAGGAAGGATCATACCTTCACACCATCGTGGAGTGGGCCACACAAGGTTTTAAAGAGATTGTCCAATGAAGTTTACCTCATTCACAAGGGGGTAACTTCGACGAGATTACATGTCGATGCCATCAGGCCGGCACCTAAGGGAGACCCCGATGTTGAATTGGAATTGTCTGAAGAATCAGAAGATAGTCCGGATGAAATTCATCTTAGTGACGACGCTTCCTCATCAGACAATGAGATCGCGCCCAGGTCAGAGCGACGTAGCGATACCACACTAGTTCAAATCAATGTTCCCGCAAGTGCTCAAGATGAGCCGGATGTAATAAGTCGAGATCCCGAAGATGCTCGAGATGAGCCAGATATAGAAGAGTCACCTCTAGATATTTCTGAGGTCGACCACGGCTAATAGCCGTTTTCGCTTTTTTTTATATTTTTTCTCAAAATTCTAAGTGACGATTTTGACCTATATGCGGTCGAATCGAAAATTTAAAGTCTACTCCATGAGCAGACATGGAAAGACGGCGAACCCGACGCAAGAGCGCGATCCGGTAAGCCTAGCTTCTCAAGAGCGAGAGCCGCCAAGTTCGAGTAATGGACGTAGGCATAAGTACGAATCAGTACGAGTTTCGGAAGCTGTTTTTCTTATGCAAGAAGACAACTTCTATTTTAATCATTTTAAGTCAACAAAATTAACGTATACCCCAAATGGAAACTACGAGTTTCAGAAGCCGTTCTTCGCTCAAGAAGACGCTTCAATTTTTTTTTTTATACTTTTTTCACAAGTCGTGATGACCGCACGAGTATCGTAAGCCGATTTAATCTACCTTACGAAGTAGAAACTACGAGACGAGTTTCAGAAGCCGTTCTTCGCTCAAGAAGACGCTTCAAATTTTTTTTTTTATACTTTTTTTCACAAGTCGTGATGACCGCACGAGTATCGTAAGCCGATTTAATCTACCTTACGAAGTAGAAACTACGAGACGAGTTTCAGAAGCCGTTCTTCGCTCAAGAAGACGCTTCAATTTTTTTTTTATACTTTTTTCACAAAGTAGTGATGACCGCACGAGTATCGTAAGCCGATTCAATCTACCTTACGAAGAACCAATTTCTAACCATTATAAGTTAACAAAATTCATGTTAGAAAAATATTTCATTAAAAACAACACATTGTGTTTGTTAGTCGACGCGTCCCAGTCGACGACTTGCTAAAAAGTCAATCTAGTTGAAGAACTGCATTTTCCATGTGCAGAAATGGAAAGATGACCCAGCCTGTCGCAAGGGCGCGGCATGGTGAAGTCTGGAACTCAAAGGCGAGGACCGTCCAAGCTGCGGCATGGAGATATAGACAGCCTCTTCTAGAAAGGGCCGAAGTTAAGCAAGAGCGAGACCAGGGCGAAAAAGCGAGTGCAACGAATTAGTGAGAGTGGACGCTAAATCAAAATTGTGCTACGCTTCGCTTCGCTTCGCACCTCGACGCGGGTGTAATTAAGTTGATAAAAATGTTGTATCAACTTGTCGTATTGTTTAAAAAATGTATTTATTTTTAAGTTAGATAGGCGAATCAGCCGTCTGCCCCAATTAAGGCCGTTATTTTTAAACATCTGTACCATAGGTCAGACCGTCAAATGAAGGCATACAGACATACAAGTGAATATGGAAATTAAAGGCAATCGATGAGTAGAAAAGATTCAACCAAAGGAGGGGAGTGTTGTAGAACTCTCCAAAATCGTCCTAAGTTGAAGACATAATCAAAATTCGACTTAGGCAAAAATTTCATTTAAAGACATTTTTGGGAGTCTGCGGAGGCGCAGATCAGTCCACAAGGACCGTTTTGGGTTCTATAAGGCGTTGGAAATGACCAGGCGAAAATTCGAAGAAACACCGAATTTTCACTTAGGAAAAATGTTTTTGGTTCAGAATATCAGAGTAGAAGTATATAATGACAAAGATTTATGAATAATATACTTTTTCAAAGGTACCATAAATTGGACTTTGAAAAATAATATTTTTGGAAGGGCGTCAAAATTTGGCCCAAGAATCGATTTATCGAAAGTACGCCAAAGTTTCACTTGCAGACTAATTTTTCAAAACTGCGTTGAAATTTGGCTTGAAGATCGATTTTTCAAAAGTACGCCAAAATTTCACCCGCAGATTAACTTTTCAAAAGTACCTTGAAATTTGGCTTGAAAATCAATTTTTCAAAAGTACGCCAAAATTTCACCCGCGGATTAACTTTTCAAAAGTACCTTGAAATTTGGCTTGAAAATCAATTTTTCAAAAGTACGCCAAAATTTCACCCGCAGATTAGTTTTTCAAAAGTACCTTGAAATTTGGCTCGAAAATCGATTTTTCAAAAGTACGCTAAAATTGGTCTTAAACTGGATTTTTCAAAAGTACCACGAAGTCAGTTTAAAAAGTACCACGAAAATATACTTTAAATTATTTTTTATTTTTTATTCCTCAACCAGAGACATTGACCTTTGAGGTACGATCATTGAAAGCCCAATTCTAAAGTATGAGCATAAAATTTTAACGATGCACTGCATCCAAAAGGCAAAATAGAAGATTTTGTCAAAGCCGGCGTAGTGCCGATAAGCAAAAAATTGATAAAAATTAATGCGCATGTACAAGGCCGGTTTCTCGCATAGAAAGAGTTTGGATTGACCCAGCGGCTCGCAATTTGGTCGAGCGCGTTGAGTGGTCCAGACAAAGTGATGGTAGAAAAGCCAATAACGGGGCTTTTCAAATGACAAAGTTATAGAGGAAAACGCCTTGTGCATAAAAATCCAAAAATTCAATTTTGCCTAATAGTCGCTCGAAGGTGAGACGCTGCCAAATCGATATTATTAATCGACTGTGATAAGGGTTAGTAAGTCGTGGACTGATCGAACGCCACTCAACTTATGCAGTAATAAGTCCTCAGAATGTGTTTGAGTACGTGAATTTCCACGATACAAGAACTTTAAAGCTAGGTAGTCTCTAGCGAAACTAAATTCATTTAGTAAAACTTTTTTAAGTTAATTTCAGTCAGCCTTAATTATTCATTTACCCAGAGTCTGAAATGATTCTAAAAGCTCGCATTTTGATTCTGAGAAGGTACGTATGAATCTTTTCTACCTAATCGATCGTTAGCGCGAGCGCTCTCGCTTGTATGGTCTGAAAGTCACTACCTTGATTGGGGAAGGCACGATTCTTTCTTGAGAATTTTGTATAACCAATTCTGTTAAATAAACGGATTCTTTGAACTAATATTTCTTAATTGATCTTGAGGCCTGTTGACGGTCTATAATCCCTGGAACTTTCGTAGAGAAAGCCGGATGTGTCGAGTTAATTCGCATTAACGTTCGACCTTCTGGTTGCTTTACGAAGGTTTGATAGGGATTTTTTTATGCGTTTTTTGAGAAATATATTCCGTTATTAATGGACCAAAACGCGATTTTCGCGTACCAAAACTAATCCCTCCGCAGAGAAATTCTTCGGTTGGGATTTTTTTATGCAAAAATTCAGGAAATTAAGAGGTGCCTAAACCCCTAACGAGGGAATTCGGGTCCAGAGAGAGCGTAGTTTCCGATCTGTGGTAGTGCAGCCTTGGTCCCGCTTTTCGGCTACCGAAGTCATCTTATCTCGAACCCGCCTGGGAGGTAGAAGAACGGGGTAATACGCGACTGGCGCCCCCTGAGAAATAAATTGGTGTCGCGTCATTTTGACGCCCGGTAGTGCGTTCTTCTACATCATCACCACCTAACTAGTCGTCGTATTTTCTAAAAAAATGTTTCAATTTTCGTGATGATTTTTCCCACCGTTCCAACATTTTTGAATACCACTGTATTATATTAGTTTTCATACTTGTCCTGCTATTTTCACTCTAATTAGTAATTTTAAATTTGTTAATTAGTAATTTTCAAAGTTGTTATGTCAAGTATTTTTATCAAAACCTCGCCACATATTAAAGATCTCTTCGCGACAATTTATGTCGTGATTCTGAAAAAATATATATATATATTTTAACGCAAAAAAGCGCAAAAAATGCATAACACAGGCAAAAACTAGCGACATTAGTCTGTAACATAAGCCAAAAAACAGTATGGAATCTCTTGGAAGTGATAAAGTTTAAACATGCAGAACTTTGTTATTTTGCTGAAAAAATATCATCCTATTTTAAGGCCCATAGTTTAACTTTATATGAAAGATACACAAACGGTAATATCTGAGACATAGTAGACTCTTACCTATAGTTGTAACATCCATAACACAAATTATGACTAGAATATTATATCACAAAATAACTTTGAACACTGAACACTTGCTACAGTTGCAAACGAACTAATAACAGGTACGGAAAATTTAAGGACACATTGACTACCTGTAGTTTCGTAAGTACTTATAGCAGGTAGATAATTTCTCGAATTTAATTTAGTTAATATGTTCTTAATGGGGCTATCTGGTTTTTTGGATGATATTTTGACCTGAATTTTGTCCGCCTAGAATGGCCATACGGTCCACTGTGTGTCGGTGTGAAAATGAAAATGTAACGGAACAAAAGTTATTTCTAACCGACTCCAATATGACTATTAGGTTATATTGGCTAACACTATATCAACCTTACTTTCACAAACATATAGCATATACCAGGAAAATTTTTAGATTCTTCTCTTAGGGAACCTATTGTGAGGAGACGGACGTCTTTACCCGACCAACTAGTTGTCGTTCCTACTAAAAATATAAAGTTTTCAAACGAATCAATAATTCGCCAAATGCTGAACTATAAAAATCTCTACAGAGAGGATAAATTCGCCTAAACCTGGAATATCAAAATACCTCTGACACGTCCATCGACAAACTTATAATAAGCTCTTTTCTTCTACCTAAGACAGGATACCAAATACTTCTTATTAATATACTACCAAGCTCAGTATATGAGAGACTTTTGAATGTTTAGCCTGAGAAGTTTAATATGTGTAAAGCTTCTTGTCCAGTGTGAATTGAAAATGCAGAAAATATATTTTTATCAGGTGCTTGATGAAATGCGAGATCAATACGAATTAGATGAAGATAATACGAATGCAGTTTAAGAAGTCGAGCATAGCGCCAGAATTTATTATTAAAAAGTAACATTAATAAAAAGCGTTTATTCCACAACAACGTATACATAAACAAAAAGGTTAACAATACATCGATTGAGGAAGCTGTTACTTGGTGATAGTTAATCATAATGATATAAGAAAGAACACTTTACTCTATCACTAATTTATTGTAACATAATATTCTAGGAAATAGCGTGCAAATTCGACGACGAATGGTTACCATCTACCAGACGGTAATCGAAGAGACCATATAAGTACGAAATGTTTTTCTCTCTGGAACTTTTTGGTATGGTGGGGGGATAGGGAGGGGGGGGGGCATTTATTTATAAATCGAATGATTATCGATATCTGTCCGCATAGGCAGTTAGTCTATGTACTTCACATGCCCCAATTACGCTGGCAGACGAAACTTAACCGGAAATAGAAACTAAAATTTTTTTTTTCTATTTGAGGTTAACGCGCGATCGGAAGTTTCGTCTGCCAGCGTAATTGGGGTATGTGAAGTACATATACTAACTACCTATGCGGACAGATATCGATAATCATTCGATTTAAAAATAAATCCCCCCACCATACCAAAAAGTTCCAAAGAGAAAAACATTTTGTACTTATATTGGCTCTTCGATTACCGACTGGCAGACGGTAACCATTTGTCGTCGAATTTGCACGCTATTTCCTAAACTATAAACGTTACTGTAGTTTCGGCACATTAACTTGCCATTTTCAAACGTTGATACAAATGAATGAATTAACAAAGGGCTGTGCGTATTTATAAACAAAATCTTAGATATATAACAATAAATATTAAGAATATTAAAATTATGCAAATAAGTTTATAAGAAATTAAAATTTAAACAAAATCTTAGAAATATAACAATAACATTAAGAATATTAATTATGCAAATAAGTTTACAAGGAATTAAAATTTAAATACATTAAAGAGATTAGATTGATAGAGGTTCAACTGGTCAGTTAGAAGATTATTGGCCGAAATTTTGTTAGATTTAATAATTTCAATTAATTCTAACAAATTTAATTTAAAACCTTTTTCTTCCACATGTAATATCTTTAGATCATTTATATTAGGAAAGAAATAAGTCACAATTTTCCTAAAATAAATGATCTAAAAATATTAGATGTGGAAGAAAAAGGTTTTAAATCAAGTTTATTAGAATCAATAGAAATTATTAAATCTAACAAAATTTCCTACAATAATTTTCTAAATGACCAGTTCAGTATAAATCTAATATCTTTAATGTATTTAAATTGTAATCCCTTGTAAACTTATTTGCAAAATTAATATTCTTAATTTTATTGTTATATTTCTAAGATTTTAATTTCTTGTAAACTTATTTGCACAATTTTAATATTCTTAATATTTCTTGTTACATATCTAAGATTTTATTTATAAATACGCACAGCCCTTTGTTAATTCATTCATTTGAATCAACGTTTGAAAATGGCACGTTAATGTGCCGAAACTGCAGTAACGCTTATATTACAATAAATTAGTGATTGAAAACAAAGAAAAGTGTTCTTTCTTATATCATTAGGATAACAATACATACAGATGCAAGATTACTTGAAAAAATTGAATTATATCTTAGCTAAATTATAAGTTGTGCTGATAATATTTCCGTCATAATGCAAGAAAAGAAATGAACAAAAAACATTTACCTAATTAAAGTACTTGGAATTAAATGAGTGTAAGAATGTTGGATTAACTCTTATCGTCTCTCTAACAAAACTAGTACATGCCATATTCATAGTTGAGAGGAGATAATATTAAGGATCCGCATAGAATTGTTTTAATCATTTTATACAGAACATGTGTGTTGGCATATATTTTCAAGGACAATTTTATAATACACTTTTTATATACAGATTTCTAGCACTCTGATTTCATTGTAGCCAAATATTCTCATATTGCTACTTGCTTTGATTCATGTTGTAGTTCGGCTAAATTTCACATTAGTGAATCTGATTGGAACTAAAACATATAATTTTCCAATTAATTTGTATATTGATATTACACGCCAGTAAAATAATATTGTATATTGTCCAATAAAGACTTTAATATTATCTGTATTGGCAAATAGCCTCTGAACGAGTAGACTTTGTTAAGGGACTCGTTACTTTTAAAGCGAGGGCAAGGGTATTTCACCCTGTAACTTTTCTTGTTCAACTTTCTTTTACCATAAATTTGTAATTTTTGACATTTTTACGTAAAAGGCCTTATTTGCTTAAAAAGAGATAAGTTAGAATTGACGATCATATTAATGGCCATATTCCAACAACCTCTATACAGATGCGCGTATTCACAATAATTAAGATCACTCTTTTAAAACATTTATTCATGTGTTATTATAAATGTAATTTTTGATCATAGTCAGTGATTGATAAAAATGAAATTTAAAATATTCTGCTTTATATTATTAGTTTTACAAATATTATTTAACGCTGACTTCAGTTAGCTAGAGCTGCCTTGGGGGTAGGAGTTTCAGCGAGTCCTTCAGGACCTTCGGAAGGATTCCGTTAACAGGATAGCAGGAATGCTGGGAGGAGCGCGAATCCCTGTCTTAGCTTGAATGTATAATAGATTATCAATAAATCTCTTCAATAGTTTTTTTAATTTGTGCTCTTGATAGAAGTTGTGCTGAAAATATAAAGACGAAAATTACGAATATTGCAGATACAATTTGGGCAAATAAGCTTTCCTTATTGCAATTTTGTTAAATCTTACATTCAACATTTTTAGTAATTTATATTCTTCACGGACTGAAATATATCAGGACCGTACAATTATTTTAGCAGAGTTGTAAGCAAAATAAACGCTGTTGTAAAAATAATGTAATAAGCATAAGCATCTAAAAATCTTCAACTTGATATATCCTGATCATTAATACTTCAATGATTCTAACTCAAATCAGTTGATGCACGTCAAAGTAAAATGTTTATATGGTATGGCCAAAATAATTTCTTCTAATGATGGCATATTAAAAAATGAGAAACGTTTTGTTGATAGAATTTTCACTTATACCTATAGAAAATAATCATCGGGTACGGCAAAAAACATGAACCCACGTTAATTCTTTAAGTATACGGATTATCCGAACAGCTATGTCGTATTGTTATTAAGAGAGTACATATTTCAAACGAGCAATACTTTGAGATCTATTTTCACAAAAACAAAACCGCTAAACCGTGAACAAAATTCAAAAAACTGCATTAATAGCATTGCGCGTAAGTGTAAAAACATTATGTGGGTGTCATCCAAACCATTCAGTGAAAGATTGGGTCACCACAAGGATTACACCAGGAAGAATGAAATTCGAAAATCAAAGATTTGCAAACCCGCTTGGGAGAACGGACATAGCATAAACTGAGACTCGGCAAAAATTTTAACAAAAGAGACAGACATCAAGAAAAAAAATTAAAGAATCGGCGATAATATTTTTAAATGAGGATAAATGCGCGTCGTATTGTTCCGTAGAAATTTGTACAACCTGATTCTACGACGTCTAATGAATAATTTAAACTAGTTTTCGTCCCATTGGGACGGGTTTGTAAAAATGTACTCGAAGTTAGTTTTTAAAGTGTCCTATGAGCAGAGCTCGGGAATTTCATCTCTGTGTCGTCAAAATCAGGGTTGACTCTAGGTCAGCATGAAAGATTTTTATGCAAGCATGACACAATATATCTTACCTTGTACTTTTTTTTTAGTGAATTTCGTAATATCCAAAGTTAATATTATAAACACTCACTCGATGGGGAGGTAGGAGGATGTAACATTGAACTAACACACACACACACATACCCACATGTATTTCTCAATACCTTAAAGTAGCATACACACATTTTTATATTCCGTCGATTCTGTATAATTTCACGCTTTGTAGATACAAACGTACATATGGCTAGATTTGTACTACGGATTGCGAAACTACGATCTCGGATGGTCTACCATTTCCCTTTATTAAATGTTGACGTAAATGCCACAGTGTAGGTATAATAAAAGGGATTTTGTCAAAGCAATGTTTCACAATGTAGGTGGCGTCGCGTCGCCTAATTAAAGAAGATAAAACCGCATTTGTAAAAAACATATAGAAGTACCGCCGTACACTCGAATCTAATATTGACACTCGGTAAGGGTCGAATGCCTTCAACACTGCAATTGTAAAAGAATCAACTACGTGTTTAGGTAATTGTCAGTACGTTTCACAAATGTAATAAATTTCCGATGAAACTAGGTTGCGTATTAACATTTTAAAACGAAATAAAATGCACTTTATCTAGTCCAGACGACAGAGACCATTTTATAGTGAAACCCACAAAAATTTGCAAACTTTTCAGGATATTATTCTATACACTTTCACGAACTCATTAAAAAAAGTTTACTCAGTTTGCAATATTTTGTGGGTAAATACCCTTCATGGACTGGGCTAATCACGTTGTGTACATTTGTTATGCACACAGTACATGGCAGTTTTATGCCATTAATCCTCAACTTTGTTTGTTATGTATGATTTAATATTATATAAAAATAATTTATTTTATTGGGAAAAAAGTGTTTTATGTTGCCAACAGCTTATTGGGTTTTATATTTAATTACTATAAAAAATAAACATAATAAACACGCCACATAATCCACATAATATATTAAACAGAACAGGAAGGTATGCATTTGACACAAAATTGTTTTTTATTTGATAGGTATGTATTAACATGTTTTTGTAAGAACCATTACCGCCTTTAGGTTAAATTTATTACCAAAAATATATTGTTGCTGGCAATGATGAATATTCACCATTTCGTTTTTTTGAATGTTTTAGTAGATGTATGCTATATAATATTATCTCTATACGAAAGCCGTCTCTGGCGCCGAGATAAAATTCCCGAGCCCTGCCTATGAGAGACAATTGTGCTAAATTTGAGCTTTTTATGCATGCTAGAAATGATAAAAGCCGTCAAGATATCGAACATAATTTAACCTCATTTCGGAATAGTGTATGAAAATTTTCTCGACGCTATTTTTATAAGCGTGTGTCCTCTAATCGACGAGTGTACTAAATCTTAGCTTTTTCATATTCTAGAAGTGGCAGAAACAGTGATAAGTCAGTGAGTGGAAACTCATATTTCTGTACACGAAAAGTGTTTACGAACTGACACAAAAAATACACAAAATTTGCAACAAAACGAGCCAACCAGTTAAAACTGGTGAGAAGTAATATATTTCAATGCCATACATACCAACCCTATCAGAAAGATTTCAAGCATATTAAAAAAATCACTAGGTTAGAGTAGCTCATAAACCAAATATCACAAATAAATTCTTTACAAAACTTAAACGCAAGATATTTACAGAAAAAGAAATTAATACCGTTTACAAACGTAATGACATACTGAATACATTTTTTTATTATGAAAAAATGTCAAGAGTTAGACTTTTATTTTTGGGAGGATATCATCTATTGACCTAAAACCCTAAATTTTTTCTCCCTTCTCTGTGGGACTACCTTTTCAGAAAATTTAAGAGGGAACATATGTCGAGTAATACATTAGTTGAAAGGTATTTTCACCCTGATAACGACTGTGGTTTGTTTCTTTGGTGAATTTGTATGTGAGATATTTGATAACGAAGTTCCAGCCATATTTATATTCTCTAAGAACCTAGAAAGGGAAATATTGTACTTTCCCAATGTAAGATTTGAAACAAATCATGAAAAAAAAAAAACAAGTTGCAAATTAATTTTTTGATGGTTTGGTCTAACATGAATGGACCAACTTTTATCCCACCTTAGATTATGACGCCTGTTATTAACTTACGTTATTCATAAAACTTTTTCAAGTCATAATTGATTTCCATGAATGATAATATATATCATACAGGGCGATTCTCAATTACGGAGCAATTCTTCTGGAGCCGCGGTAGAAAAACAAGTGTAGTTCGTCATAGACATAGTCCGATATTGCAATAAAGGTGACACAATCCCCAAAGGGGGTTCAGGGAAGTTTTTTTATTGGCTATTCTAAAGGGTTTGAACTGCCTGCTGTGAGTGTTAAAATTTTTTAAGTATATTTCTAAGTATCATTTTTAAGTTACAATGTTTAGAAAATATTAAATTTAAGTATCAATATTCGTCATTTCTTCTGTTTATTACATTATGCTTTATTACAAGCTTTTACTTAACTTGCCCTGTTTGTATGTTTGTATGTTATGTAGTTAGTAAATTTCATTCATTTCGTAATAGTTATCTTCAAAAATACCTTAATAAAATTTTAGATTTAGATTCATATATCAGCTAATTTACGTGAAATTCGTTCGAACCTGAGGGACAAACAGTATAGTGGAGTCAAATTAGGATTTTAATGTGAATTGTCTGCTCATGGCAGTTTTTCTGTTTTAACGTATTCAACAGCTCAGTTTTGCAATTTCTGCGAGGTCGGCGTATTGTTCATTTAAACAATTTAATTTTTTATACCGTGTTTTCCATCGGTTTCCTTTGAATATCTTGAAATCTATAAGTCCTATGGAAAACAATAAAGATAAGGAAAATGTTCGTTTTGAGCTGTACAATAAAACTGCATAAATTATAATTCATTCCAATTGTCATTATTATTTAAAAAAAATTGAATATTGCAAAATTATGCGTTTTTAAACAAATCACTGTTCTTTCAAAAATAATAGATAATATTCAATGAAATTTTGGAAAAATATTGCTCTTATAAAGCACAATCACCACTTAAAATTTTAAACCAAAATGATTACTAAAACGGCTCAAATAAGCAATTGTTGCTAAAACTTTACACCCTTATGAAATCCTGCTATCAAGACCAAGAAAAAGTGCTAAGACCAAGAAACGTGTACTATGGCTTAAATTATAGCGTTCTATGAGTACTTGAAGATCACGGAGAAAACATTTTTTTTTTAAATTAAGCCCGTTTTATTACAGTTGTTTATAACTAACTTCGAAATTTTAGTTATAAACAAATTCAAGTAACGCTCTGGTTTTCCTATGAAATCAAAAACGGTAAATTAGTAATGAAAGCAGATTAAAAAATCCAACTTTTGAAAAAAAAAATAATGCTCTACTTGCATTTGGAGCTGATATACGTTAATTTTTACGTTTAGGTTACTTATAAATAGACAAATCGATTTTTCTTCTTGAAATTTGGGCTGGTTATTCTCCAATGCTTATTATATTGTCTCTGCTATTTGAGGATAATCCAAAGCTACAATTGTTAAAATCACATCGAATAAAGCTTCTTTGAGAACATAATGCACATTTTCAGTTTTTTTATAACTCTCTTAATTGTTGTCACGAAAATGGTAAACCAACCTAACTTGTGTTCATATATACAGCTTAGCAAAACTTTTAATATTACTTATATAATAAAAAAAATGCTTCGGGAGCAGGATTTGAACCCGGGACATCCGTATCTGTATAAGCATTGAACCCGGGACGTCCGTATTCTGAATAAAAAGTGCTAGTCGCCTTACCTACTGGACTATCTAGCGACTGAAGTCCGGTTTGTAAAAACATAATATAACATTTAGGCAAATTTGATGATTTTCGAATCTCTAACAAAATCGCATCTATACAATATCTTTTAACAACTGTGGCTTTGGATTATTTTCATGTAGCAGAAACAAAGCAATAGACATTGGATAATTACCAGTCCAAATTTCAATAAGAAATATCGATTTGTTTATTTATAAGTGACCTAAACGTAACAATTAACGTATCTCAGCTCAAAATGCAAGTAGAGCATTAACTATTTTTAAAGTTGACTTTTTTAATCTACTTTCATTACTCCTTTACCGTTTCTGATTTCATAAAAAAAACAGAAACCTTGAATTCGTTTATAACTAAAATTTCGAAAATTATAATCAACTGCAATAAAAGGGGTTTAAATTTTGAAAAAATAAAATCCCTCTCCGTGATCTTAAAGTACTTATAAAGAGCTACAATTTGAGCCATCGTACACATTTCTTGGTTTTGATGGCAAGATTACACAAGTTGGCTTTTTAAATCTATTTTTCTACCTTTACCGTTTTTGATTTCATAAAAAACCAGAGATTTACTTGAATTCGTTTATAACTAAAATTTTAAAAATTATAATCAACTGCAATAAAAGGGGTTTAAATTTTGAAAAAAAAAAAAAATCCCTCCGTGATCTTAAAGTACTTATAAAGAGCTAAAATTTGAGCCATCGTACACATTTCTTGGTTTTGATGGCAGCATTTCACAAGGGTGCATAGTTTTAGCAACAAGTGTATATATGAGTCGTTTTAATAAATAATCATTTCGATTTGAATTTTTGGTGATTGTACTTTATAAGAGTTATATTTCTCCAAAATTTCATTGAATAATTATCCATTATTTTGGAAAGAACAGTGATTTGTTTAGAAACGCATAATTCTGCAATATTAATTTTTTTTTAATATTAATAACAATTGGAATGAATTATAGTTTATGTGCTTTTATTGAACAGCTCATAACGAACATTTTCCTTCTTTTTGTTGTTTTCCATAGGACTTATAGATTTCGAGATAATCAAAGAAAACCGATGGAAAACACGGTCTAAAAAATTAAATTGTTTAAATAAACAATACGCCGACCTCGCAGAAACTGCAAAACTGAACTGTGAACTTAAGTTGACCCCCTGAACACATTGAAATAAAAATTGCCCTGACCAGACAATTCACATTGTGAATTTTTTAGTGCTAATTTGACTCTACTAGTATGTTGCAGTTTCAATACCTTGTTGTCTTCGTATTTTTGTATACTTAATTAAAAATCTTAATAACATTTTACTCTAAAATAATATAAAACATGACAGTTTACACTCCTATGGCGATCGCCCTGTGTGGTGGATATAGCCCAATTCTAATAAGTAGTGTTCTGCCAAAGATTAGAGAACCTTTCGTTCTGCCTTGCTATTTTATATATATCCAAATTTGAAATAAAAATGTTAAGTCTAATAAAATATATCGTGTTTATAAGAAACGGTCCACAGACATACATACACACAGACATTTTTAAAAGCTATTTGTATTCTACGAAGGCGTATAAGGGCCAGAAATTTTTATTTCATTTTTATTTTTAGATAATTATGCCGAATTGTCACTTCGAATCGACAATTGTCACTTTGAATCGACAATTGTCACTTCGAATTGACAATTCCACATGTAATGGTAAACGACATACTCAGTTTAGCCCCCCGCCCCCCTTTCCCGACCACACCACAACCTCTCGTCACATCTTCTTGATACCTCGGATATGTGTGGGGAATATTTGGCGATGCCTCCTACCCCCAGCCCCTTCCAAATTGGGGGTGCACACTCTAACTCGGTCCGGGTGCGGTTTTCAAACGTTCTGACTAGGGGTATCGACGGGGGAGGTGACTCGATGGACTTTTGAAGTGGCACCCACTCTCCCCCTCTCCCTTTGGCCCACTGCGCACCAACACGCGCTCGTCAGATCTTCTTGATACCTGGTATGTATGTTGGGATAAGGCGTGGGGAATATTTGGCGATGCCTATTCCAACTTGATTCAGGTGCGGTTTTCAAACGTTCTGACTAGGGACATCGACGGAGAGATGACTCGATGGACTTTTGAGGTAATCCAAATTCCGCTCCACGGCCGGTACGGGAGGGAAGGAGGCATCACTAATTATTCCCCCGCCCCATCCCAACATATATACCAGGTATCAAGATGATCAGACGAGCGCGTGTTGGTGCGCAGTGGGCCGGAGGAGGTGGAGAGGGAGTAGTGGGTGCCACTTCAAAAGCCCATCGGGTCATCTCCGTCGATGCCCTCATTCAGAACGTCCAAAAACCGCACCCGGACCAAGTTGGAGGGTGTCCCCCGAATTTGGAAGGGGATTGGGGGAAGGAGACATCGCCAAATATTCCCCACTCCTTAACCTAACATACCAGGTATCAAGAGGATCCGACGAGCGCGTGTTGGTGCGCAGTAGGCCGGAGGCGATGTAGGGAGAGAGAGAGAGAGAGGGGGATAGTGGATGCCACTTCAAAAGTCCATCGAATCACCTCCCCAGTCGATGCCCCTAGTCGAAACGTTTGAAAACCGTACCCGGACCGAGTTAGAGGGTATCCCCCTAATTTGGAAGGAGGTTGGAGGCAGGAGGCATCGCCAAATATTCCACACGCCTTATCCCCACATACATCCGAGGTATCAAGAAGATGCGACGAGAGATTGTGGTGTGGTGGGGTAAGGGGGGAGGGGCGTGGTGGGGCATAAGAGTATGAGTATGTCTGTTGAAATATAATTCTTGAACGATATTCATTCAAATTTTCTGGTAAGGTGAGATGGCCCAATGGCTAAAGCTTATGCCGGAGTTATTAGTAGTTAATTTAATTACCTTTAAGCCAAATCGGGCCCACCCCCACACACCACACCCACCTCGGCGATGTTCGCCGTGGTTGTCTGGTTGGCTCCGGACTGGAATCCGATAAAGCACATACTTGTACTCAATAATATTGAATACATTTTTGTTGTAATTGCAATCCAAAGGTCTTGTGTTCGATCCCTGACATGGTGGTTCTTTTTTTTCATATATTTTTTTTTCACAATAAAATTGGTATCACAAAATTTAGAATGTTCAAAAACTAACATTGTTTACAAGAAAAATGCGAAGAGTGTCCTATAGAATGTGTAATAATTATATAAAAAGCTCAGTAATTCGGCGAAGAATATAATGCTTCCACTAGTTAAATTTTTTTGTCCAGTTATAATATTCCTATTATTAGATTAAATCAAATAAGTACATTCAAATAATACATGTAATAAAAATACTCTGAAACAGTTGTATTTGTATTTTTCCCAAAGCAACAATTATTGATGAATATAGGAACGATTAGTAAAACACTGATACTAAACGCAACACAAATCAATATTTCATATCATATGTGTAACTGCATTGATAAAAAAGGGAAAGACCCCGACATAATAACCCAGACTGTCGGCATTATTCATTTCCAAACTTGTAATATTTTCCCCAAGCGCGACACTGACCTTACTCACTTACATCCTTAAACTTTTCCAACTTCCAAGACATTTGAACTTTACAAATATAATCTGTTTGGAAACTTCAACAGACATCTTGTGCAATACATTAGCGATATTACCGGAAAAAAAGAATGATATTTGAATTGAACTTATCAGGACTATTATACTATAAGTACACAACTCAGTAGGTAAATGACACTGAATTTATATTCAAAGTGTATCTTTAATATGTATCAATGAATATATGTACAGGATGATGATTCATTTCTTTAAATCTGTTATTTTTAAGATAAGATAATTTTTCTTTAAAATAATGATAATAACATCTGGGTGAAATTAGATTGTATCAATTGTTAGCAACAGCCATTTATTAAAATGTGCAAAAGTGAAACGCTCTTTGAGTCGCCACAGTATTCATCGAAAGTCTCGATTTTAATTTGTGTGAGAAGAAATAGTGGAGTCTAAATTTTTAAATGAAAAAAATTGTTTCGGGTTTAAAAACCATTTCACTAAGCATGTCCAGTTAGTAAATTAGATAAGTAAACCACTGAGTTATCTTTAATTACTTCCACATCACCGTAGCGAATAGATAAAACAAAACTTTTTTGGTTCAAATAAGCTTAGAATGTCATGAAACGCCGAGATGTTAGGCTTGAGCAAAGAAAAATTTTCTGTCGGTCTGTCTAACTTTTTTGTGCACACGATTAGTGATATTGAGCATGATATGATGATTAGTGATTATTAGTGATATTGATTTGATGATTAGTGATATTGATCATGATTAGTGATATTGACCATGATATATTGACCATGATATTACCGTGTGGTAAACCAAATGGTAAAGTGTCATACACATACAACTTTTCTCTCTGAATAATAGTGATTTTATAGTGTTAATTTAGAGTTTAAATTCTATATTTTTTAACAACAGGAAATTAAAAACCTAGTGCATAGTGGTGTTAAAAAACTAAACAGTTAGTTGCAGTAATATCTCATATATTTGCATAAATAGACATTATTAAAGCATTAATTTTATTTACAATAAAAAGTTCAAGTGTTTTTGTGACAACTTTTCCTGGGTGGCAACAAAAAGGAAGGAGCTGATAAAATTATTGAGGATAAGAAATGTTTAGAATTAAAAAAAGAAAGACGGTTGCGCTACTACTGTCCTGAATGTTATGACAGTGTCACTGAAATCTAAAATATATTAAAACTCAATCAACAATTAACCGAAGAAAATTCTAGATTGAAGCATACGATAGAACAGACTCCATTGTCAGATATTTCCAACAAACTTCTTAACCTTGAATTAACCTTGAAAAATGTACAAGCAACATATATACAAGCAATTAATGAGACAAATAAAACCATATCAATACAACAAGATAATTATCGCACGGAAATACAACAGTTAAGGAATGAACTACAAACAATACGAGATAGCAATATAGATATGATAAGACTCTTCACAGAATCAAAGAGTAAAAATACTGATAATAGTACGACTCATGGAAATAAGCCTAATCAAAACTCAAATACAGCATGTTCAACTAGTTCAGAGAAAATATTGACTTCCAATGCTTTTCCCTATAAAACTGCACTCACCAGCACCAATTCAAAAACTATATCCAACAATAACTTGCAGAAATCTGCTAATAGAATAGATAACAGTTCATCTTACCCAATACTTTCTACAGATAATAGTACTAAGGATCAAGCTAAAGATGATGCAGGTTTTTGTGAAGTTAGGAGACCGAGACAATTGAAAGTTGGAAATGGAGACGGGGACAACACATTTCATGGAAGAGAAGAAAAAACTAATAGAAAAATATGGTTATTTATATCTATAGTTCCTGATTCTATATCAGATAATAATATAAAACAATACATCGAAAAACGAACTAGTACTAATGATGTATATATAAAAAAATTGCCCACACTCAATGCTGGACAAGACAACCAATCGTTCATGGTGGGACTTCTGAATACAGTTTATGACCCAAATTTTTGGCCTAAAAAGGTTATATATGGTCGTTTTAACTTCAAAATGGGACGGCGCTTCCTCGATAATTCACATAAATTAAATACCAACTCTAATTCACAAGTGAATTCTTTTTTAGCGCAGATCAACTCTCCTCAAACATAGCTAACACTAATACTTTGTTACATGAAGAACTAATCTATCTTAATGCTCAAAGTTTAATAGCTCATAAAGACCAAATTGTAAATAAAATAGCAAAAGTATACCCACGTCTTATATTACTAAGTGAAACGAGAGTTACCAATGATATTCAAACACATGAAATATCTATAGACAAGTACCATATATTAAGATGTGATTCAGACAGCAGGCATACAGGTGGCGTCGTAATGTATATTAAACATGGTATTGAATATTCTGGAATTGAACAAAGTGTGAAAGCGGGAAACTATTGGTTCACGTCGGCAAATGTCACATTAAACCGTATTAAGTGGAAAATAGGTTTTCTTTATAGAGACAAGTGGAAGTATTCAAACATTTTTAGAAGACTTTGAAACACTGTGTGAAACGCTAAGCAGTAAAAATCAAAAATTTATTATAGTTGGTGATTTTAATATTAATTATAAAGAAGATTCTTTTTACTGTAAAAAACTAATTAATTTAATAACTATATTTGGATTTGAACAAATTGTTAATGATTATACAAGATGTACTGATACAAGTAATTCATTAATTGATCTTGTTATAACTAACTGTGATTCAATTAAATGTGAAGTTCATAATTGTCCGAAAATTACTGATCACTCCATAATCTCTGTAAAAATGTTAGCATGTTTCATGGAAAGTAATAATAATGTGAAAAAAGTATTTAGAAATCTTAGTGATTATAACATGAATAACATTTGTTTAGAACTGATGCAACAAGATTGGCCTTTAAACTGTGTTGATGTAAATGATATTTATGATAAAATGTCAAATAATTGTGAGAATGTGGTAAATATTGTATCTCCGATACAAATGTTTGAAAACAAATGTAATGATCTACCATGGTATGATATGGAAATAAAATATAAATCAAAAGAGAGAGATGTGGCATATAAGAAATTCAGGAAATGTAATAATAATGAAAAACAAAATTTATGGGTAATTTTTAAACAAAAAAGAATGAAGTGGTTAACACATTAAAATTAAAAAAGACCCAGTATTATGAACAAAAAATTGATGCTTACAATAATAATCCTAAATTAATGTGGAAAACCTTAAAATCCTTAATTAAACCAAAAAGTTATAAAGTTTGTGAAAATAATATACGTTTTGAAATAAATAATTCAGTTTATGTATCTTATAGAAATGAGGAAATTGCTGAAGGCTTCAATAACTTTTTTTATAGCTAGTGTTGTTGAAATAACTGACTCCATCTCTAATGCAAATCAGTGGTCATCGAGCAACTATGAAACTATTAAATCTGAATTTAATGAATTTTCACTACTACCTTTAAGTCAATTAAGATCAATTATATTAACCGTAGACAATAGTTCTAGCCCGAACTTGGTATTAAATTCAAAAACTTTAAAACATATCTTTCAAGTTATAGGACATGTTATTTTACATTTTGTTAATATCTGTCTATCTAAAGGAAAATTTTCTGAAGCACTGAAAACTAGCACAGTTGTTCCCATTCCAAAAATAGAAAACTCAAATGAAGCATGTGATTTTAGACCAACTGATACTTTACCACCTCTCGAAAAAATATTGGAATTAGCTGTTTATCATCAATTATCAGCCTATTTTAATAATAATAATCTCTTTATAGGTAATCAATCTGGTTTTAGAGCTAAACATTCATGCGATACTGCACTTCAGTTGACGATTGCACACTGGAACAATGAGATTAATGACAATAAATATGTGGTGGCAGTATTCTTGGATTTTAAAAGAGCATTCGAAACAATTGATAGAAATATTTTGATAAATAAACTTAAATATTACGACATAGGAGGAACTGTGTTGGAATGGTGTAAAAGTTACTTGTCTAATAGGTTACAGTGTACGAAATTTAACGATAAGGTATCAAGTACAATGCCAATTAATATTGGTGTACCCCAAGGCAGTGTACTTGGACCACTCCTGTTTATTGTATATCTTAATGATTTAAATTCTGCTATTAATTGTGACTTCATTAACTTGTTTGCTGATGACACCTTGATTGCAATTACACATAGTGATGTCAACATTGCCATCGAAAAAATGAATATCGAATTAAATAAACTATCAGGATATCTCAACACTAATAAATTAAAATTAAATATAAATAAAACTAAAGCAATGATTTGTACTAAAAAATATAATTACTCTAAATTAAATATAAATAATGTTAATATAGTCTTTGGTAACAATAAATTAGAATTGGTAACAGAAATAAAATATTTAGGCTTCATGATTAGTAATGACTTAAGTTTAAAAAAACATGTTATATATGTACAAAAGAAAATAACAAAAAAACTGTTTTTCTTTTCCAGAATTTTGAAATATTTAACAATAGCAACAAGCATAACAGTTTTTAAAACAATAATTCAGCCTCACTTCGATTTATTGTGCAAGTATCCTAAATTTTCTTGATAACAACAGCATTGCTGTATTACAGAAACTGCAGAACAGAGGAATGCGGATTATATTAAGATACAACAGACTTACACCTATTAGAACAATGTTGAATGTACTTGACTGGTTAAGTGTGAAACACCGCTTAAAATATTTTACTTCAATTTTTATATACAAGATTTGGAATGGTTTACTCCCTTCTTATTTCAACAAATATATTACTTTTAATAATCAAGTGCATAATCACTTAACTAGATTAAATAGTCATTTATACATTGGAAGAAAGAAATGTACCAAACACACATTGTTTTCTGATGGGTGTCGGGAATACAATATCTTACCAAATGAAGTCAAAGAAAGTACTAACTTGATTACATTTAAACAAAAGTTATTTCAACATGTTAAAAGTTCTTAGCATGGCACCCATGCACATACTTGCAACACTTACTCCAGCTGGGGGTGCAAAACCGAACCGGCAGCCCTAGCGCACCCGGGAGGGGAAAGCGCTTTCCCCTCTGGTGTCGGTCGTGGGCTTGTTGGGCTAACCACCCACAAGCCCGATCCTCCGGTTCCAGTTGGTCGAAGACAGGGCCCCCACGATCGACCCCGTGCGGATAGGGGTCAAGGGCAAGGTGGTGGGGCCCAACAGGGAAGGATGCCCATTGATGACGACCGCTATAACCAAGGACGCTTTGAGTGGACAGATGAACTGAGGGACGACCTGATGCACTGTTATGAAAGCAGTGAACCCGGCCGAAGGGGGTACATGGCGCGAATGCATGCTCTGTGGTGTGAAAACCACCCGGAACATGACGCCTTCACACCTAAGAACCTACGTGATTATGTATCCCACCTTCGTGCTAGAGGCTATGTCAGAGCCGCTCCTCAGCCAGTGAATGAGGTGGCCGAACAGCCACCGAAAGAACCGGTTGAGGAAGCGGTTCCCATCGTTCAACCAACACCAGAGGATCTCAGTACCAGACGGGGGTTGCACAACATAAAACCTCCCGGGCCACAAGACCTGGCCAGAGTGGATGCAGAACTTCGTGCAGCGCTACCAGAAGAGACTGACATCTGGCACATAAATTGTGCCGTGTATGCTGCCGCTCAACGCTTGTCTCAAGTGGAGAGGCGAAATACTACCTCTCCACAAGAAAGAGCGGGACGGCGCATACAGAAGATGGAAGCCAAGATCCGGTCGGCGAGGCAACACGCATCCCGTATCCAATGTGTGATGGACTATATGGCAGCCAATAGGCCTTTCACGCCTAAAGTGCGGCGAGTAGCTGTCAACTTAAGACGCGTCCATCACACACTTAATGGAGCAGTGCTGCAAACCACCAAACAGCACTGCCTCGACAGGATACGGATGCTAGTGTCTTGTAAGAAGTCACTAGTGAGGCGGGCGAGGGGGCCAGCGGAAAATCAACTTTTCCGCAAAAAGGCCTCGCGCCTTTTCGAACCGTCTCAGCGTGTTGCTGAAAATCCGCCGACTGCAGATCAGGTGGAAAACTTCTGGAAAACGTTGTACGAACAGAAGCTTCCACTCAACAGAAACTCTCCAACCCTGGCACACTTTGAAACCTTTAGCCAAAGGTTTCGCCAACCACACGAGGTGTGCCAACCAATAATCCCAGAAGAGGTTCGAAGAGCTCTTGAGGGCTCTAAGAACTTTGCTGCTCCAGGTCCCGACGGGATAAATAACTTTTGGTGGAAAAAGTTATCGAGTACCCACCACCATTTGGCCAGAATTTTTAATGCCTGGCTAAATGGGGAGCAGCAAATTCCTTCTTGGGTTGTTGAGGGGCGGACAGTGCTGATCCCCAAGAACGGAGATTTGTCTAATCCAAAGAACTACCGCCCGATAACCTGTTTAAATGCATGTTACAAAGTGTTTACACGCATTTTGTACATGCGGGTGCTCCACGCAGTTGAACCGGTTTACGAACGGATACATGAGCAACGAGGGTCGAAGAGAGGTGTCGCTGGCTGCAAGGAGAACCTGCTGATTGACAGATGTGTCACGCAGGACTCCGTGCAGTATAAGCGGAACCTCTCCATGGCCTGGATCGACTACCGCAAGGCATTTGACATGACATCTTATGAGCTTATTTTACATTTGCTCCAATGTCTTGCGGTACCCGGTCCCGTAGTGAGATGTACTGAAGAACTGATGCCGCACTGGAGGACTCGCTTTACTATAACATCCGGTAACGATAGAGTCCAGACGGAGCCGGTATCGTTCAGAAGGGGAGTATTTCAGGGAGACTCCCTCAGCCCCCTTCTGTTTTGCATCTCACTACTGCCATTATCCGTTTCGCTCCGGAAAACCCGTGGATACAACTGCGGTACCCCCGGCGATAGGAGGCATAAGGTCACCCATTTGTTTTATATGGATGACCTTAAACTTTATGCCTCCGGAGAAAGGGACCTACACCAGTCCCTTAGGGTGGTACAGGAGTACACGCAGGCTGTCGGTATGGAGTTCGGGTTGGACAAATGTGCACTGGTCCATCTCAAGAGAGGACGATGCGGGGACTACGGAGAGGACGCGCAGCTCGTAGACGGAAGCATCTTACATCATCTAGATGCCGGAGAGTCGTACACTTACTTGGGTGTCGAGCAACGCTCCACCCAAGAAGTGAGTGTAGTCAAAAACGCTCTCCGCGGCAAGTATCAGCACCGACTCCGACAGATTTGGTCTTCAGAACTGTCGGGGAAGAACAAGGTGTCTGCTACCAACATGCTTGCCGTTCCGATCCTTCTCCACTCCTTTGGAGTGGTGAAATGGAACCGAGAGGAGTTGCGTCAACTCGACGTAGGAACCCGCAAGAAGATACATCTCAATAGCAGTTTGCATCCTAAATCGTCCGTTCCACGGTTATACCTCCCACGACATCGGGGAGGCCGTGGACTCTTGAGTTTGGAGAGTCTCCATAACAGGATGGTTCTGGATGGAGCCTGTAAGATTATCAGGAGTTCGGATCCCCTCCTCTGCATGGTCCGAGACCATGAAAATGCAGGGGAAGGAGCGTTTTTGTTTAAGGCAGCACAGAGAGCAGCCGATGAACTTGGTCTCTCCTTCGACGTCGAGCGGGTAAATTGCGACTCTGTCACCGAGTTGGAACCTGCTCGGCGAAAAGCCCAAATTAAAGCGGCAGAACACAACATCTTTCTGCAGCTTCATACGGATAAGCCAATGCATGGAGTCTTCTATAAAAATATAGAAGATCTTGGCTTATCCGAAAGGCTGACCTTTGCCTTCTTAAGGTCAGCCGGGCTGAAGTCTGAGACCGATGGATTCATAATGGCTTGCCAGGATGGTGTATTTAACACTCTCGTTTATCGAAGTCGTGTCATGGGTATAGAGGTCCCTGATGTCAGCTGCAGGGCCTGCCGCAGGGCGCCAGAGACTTTAATGCACTTGCTGTCGGCCTGTCCGACATATGCAGTCTCGGCCTATATTCAGAGGCACCACGGAGCATTACGAGTGCTTTATTATCACTTAAGGCACTCGTATGGGATAGGCGAGACACCAGTGCTGCCTTATGCTCCGGGGGATATTGAGTCCGTTGTGGGAAATGAGAAGTGTCTAATTTATTGGAACTACTCTTTTCCCACAGTCAGGCAAATACAAGCCAACAAGCCTGACATAGTCCTCCTCGACCACCAACTCAAGACAATGTTTGTCGTGGAGTTCTCGGCTCCCGCGGAGAACAACATTGTCTTGAAGGAGGAGGAAAAACGGACAAAATATCGAGATTTGCTCTTCGAACTCCGCAGACTCTATCCAGACCATACTGTTAAGATAGTGGTACTGATTATAGGAGCCCTCGGTGGAACGAGACACACACTGCTTTCAGAACTTAAGAGCATACCGGCATGCCGAAATTCGGCAGAGGTCTTAGCCGGCAGAATGCAGAAGGCCGTCATCCTCGGTTCATTACGTCTGCTCAGGGCACACGATTCGCGGACCCAGTAGTCACTCACCCCACGGACGTAGGGAGTGGCTACCGGTACTACCAGCTCCCCTCTGTGAGTGTCGGAGCCACAGAGTTTAAAGGGTGACTGGCAAGGAAAAAAAAAATTATTATTATTATTATTATTATTATTATTTTTTTTTTTTCGGTTTCCCGTTGCCGGACAGAGCTTCCGTGGCCTCCGACACCACACGGTAGCCGCGCCGGTTAATTAATTACAGCCACTCTCCACGACCTATGGAGTTAGTGACTGTAAACACCTGAATCATGTGCCCTAAGCAGACGAAGGGACCCCAAGATAACCGCCTTCTGCATCTGACCTGCCAACCATTCTGCCGAATTCTGACAGGCCGGTATGATCTTTAATTCTGAGAGCAGCGAAGGCTTCATCCCTCCGAGTACGCCGATTATTAGGACGACCATCTTGACCGAGTAGTCTGGGTACAGCACTTGGAGCTCATACCGGAGATCACGGTATTTGGTCCGTTTTTCCCCCTCCTTCAAAGCGATGTTTGTCTCAGCAGGTGCTGAGAATTCGATGACAAACATCACTTTGTTCTGATGGTCGAGGAGGACTATGTCAGGCTTGTTGGCTTGAATGAGCCTGACGGTCGGGAACGAGTAGTTCCAATAAATTCGGCACCTCTCGTTCTCGACAACGGACTCAATATCTCCGGGGATGTAAGGCAGCACTGGTGTTTGATCTACCCCGTACGAGTGCCTTAGATGGTAGTATAGCACTCGTAAAGCCGCGTTATGGCGGTGGATGTAGGCCGAAATCGCGTATATCGGACATGCTGAAAGCAAATGCATTAGCGATTCCGGCGCCTGACGGCAGGTCCTGCAGTTGATATCAGGGACCTCTACACCCATTACGCGGCTTCGGTAGACCAAGGTGTTTATTACACCATCCTGACAGGCCACAATGAATCCCTCGGTCTCCGACTTAAGCCCAGCTGACCTTAAAAAGGCGAATGTCAGCCTAGTCGATAAACCCAGTGTTTCTATGTTCTTATAGTACACACCGTGCATGGGTTTATCGACATGCTGCCTGAACAGATTCTCCTGTTCGGCAGCTTTTATTTGGGCTTTCAGACGATTTGGCTGAAGCTCGGTGACTGACTCTGGATCAGCACCGCGCCGGCCACCTCGTCTGACGTCGAATACGAGACCAAGTTCATCTGCGGCTCTTTTTGCTGCCTTGAACAATCCTGCGCCCACCCCTGCGATTTCGTGATCTCTCACTAATAGCAGGAGCGGATCCGAGCTCCTGAGGATGTTACATGCCATACTCAGCGCTACTCTGCCATGCATACACTCCAGACCCAAGAGTCCTCGGCCCCCCCGATGACGTGGGAAGTAAACACGAGGAACGGACGATCTAGGATGAATACTCCTATGGATGTTCATCATCTTGCGGGTATCTCTGTCTAGTTGGCGCAGCTCATCTACAGTCCATTTTACTACCCCAAAGGAGTAGAGCAGAACAGGAACGGCAAGCATGTTAGTGGCAGACGAAAGTTCGGAGGACCAAATCTTTCGGAGTAGGCGTCTGTACTTGCCGCGGAGAGACTCCTTTATTTGTTGCACATCCTGGATGTGATGTTGTTGCACACCCAGGTATGTGTAGGTCTCCCCGGCATCCAGATGTCTCAGAATGCTTCCGTCTGCGAGCTGCGCATCTTCAGAGAATTCCCCGCATCGCCCTCTCTTGAGGTGGACGACCGCGCACTTGTCCAACCCGAACTCCATACCAATGGCCCGCGTGTACTCCTCGACCACCCTTAGAGCATTTTGAAGTTCACGCTCACCGGAGGCATACAGTTTGAGGTCATCCATATAGAACAGATGGGTGACCTTATGCCTCCGGTTGCTGGGTGGGCCACAGTGGTACCCGCGGGTTTGGCGGAGTTCAACAGATAACGGCAGCAGTGAGATGCAAAAGAGGAGGGAACTCAGAGAATCTCCCTGGAATACTCCTCTTCTGAATGCTACCTGTTCTGTCGTAACCCGCTGTGCACCTGATGTTATGGTGAAGCGAGTCCTCCAGAGTGGCAGCAGTTGTTCTATGCATCTCACTAGTGGCTCTGCTACCGCAAGACATTTGAGCAAATGTAACAATAGTTCATGTGATGTTGTGTCAAATGCCTTACGATAGTCAATCCAGGCCATCGATAGATTCCGCTTGTATTGCACAGAATCCTGTGTAATACAGCGGTCTACCAGCAGGCTGTCTTTACAACCTGCCATGCCCTTCTTGGCGCCACGCTGCTCGTATATCTGCTGGAAGACCGGATCAACCTGCCGTAGTGTCCGAGCGTACAGGATACGTGTAAATATCTTGTAGCCGGAGTTCAGACAGGTGATTGGCCTATAATTCCTTGGGTCGGACAGATCACTCTTTTTGGGAATAAGCACGGTACGTCCCTCGACAAACCAGTCCGGGATTGGCTGCCCCTCATTCAACCACGTGTTGAAAACTCGGGCCAGACGACGGTGAGTGGAAGGAAATTTTTTCCACCACCAGTTGTTTATGCCGTCTGGACCCGGGGCAGCGAAGTTCTTGGTGCCAACAAGAGCTTGCTGGACTTCCTCCGGACTGATTGCCGCGCACACTTCTTCTGGCCCTTCAAAGGTTCTGTGGCAGAGAGCCTCGAAGTGTGCTATTGCTGGAGTGTTGCTATCGAACGGACGTGTCGTTTCGTAGATTCCTTTCCAGAAGTTTTCGACATCGGCTACAGTTGGTGGATTATCGACAACACGCTGTGGCTCTTGAAATAGGCGGGAAGGATTCGTACGGAACAAAGCATTTTGCTCCATACTTCGTACCCGCCTATTTAGCTTTTTCTTGATAGCCATAAGCGCTCGAATCCTATCTAAACAGTGCTGCTTAATAGTGAGCATCACTGTCAGATTTAGAGTGTGGTGTTGGCGTCTGAGTCCGGCTGCTGTTCGCCGGACTTTAGGCGTAAATGCCTTGCCCGTGGTTACGTATTCTACCACACTCTGGATTCGAGAAGCGTGTTGTCTGGCCAACTGTATTTTGCCTTCGATCTTTTGTACACGCCGCTTAGCCTTTTCGATACCGCTCGAGGCATTGTTTGTCCTCTCGCGGGGAACGAGTTGGCTAGCAGCGTTGTACACGGCAGTGTTGATCTGCCAGATGTCGGCGTCTTCTGGCAGTTCCTCATCGATGACAGCGTCCATCCGCGCCAGGTCTTGTGACTTTAGGGTAGCCCTGCTGTTAAGGCTAACCCTCGTCCTTAAGTCAACATCGGCGTATCTTCTAGGATGTTCCCCAACAGCTATTTGCCGCGGTGGAAGTGCGGCTGGCACTTCTTCCTGCTGCCGGGGTGCCCTTACGTAGCCTGACCTGCGCAGGAAGGATACTTGATCTCTGAGCTGTTGCTCAGAGAAGGCGCGATGCTCTGGATGCATGTCGCACCAGATATCGTGCAATCGCGCCATGTATCCCCTGCGCGCAGGTTCGCTGCTCTCATAGCAGGTCAGCAAGTCATCTCGAAGTTCCCTCGTCCACTTAAAGCGTCCTTGTACATTGCGTGCGTCGTCAACATTGACGATTATTGTTATTATTATTATTATTATTATTATTATTATTATTGAATTGAAATTTAATACACATTTGTATTGTAACAAAATCTGTAATTAGATATATTTTGTTCCTATTCCGTTGAAAGCTTGAGGGGTAAAAGGCGGTAAATATCTTCATTCTCTTCTAACAAAATAGTTGCTTTTCGCATCGAATATTGATTCCAAAGAGTTGATGGAGCTAAAGTTTTCGATTTTCTAGATATGTAAGCCAAAATAACATCTTCATTAATTGTCGTGATCCTTTTATGAGTCCAAATTTAGAACAAATCGTAGATATTTTCTTACCTGTGTTTTGACTTGTTGGCCAATAACTGTATGGTAACCCGAGCCGCATCTTCAAAAATTTCATCTGGCATGTTTTCTATATCGCTCTCGTTGCTACTTTTCACAATTTCTGCGCAAAACTTTTTTTTTACGACTGCCTTGAAAAGTGTTTAAAAACGCACAGCTAACTACGCTTGAGAATCCTGTCACTTTCCGAACTACTAGAAGTGGTACACGGAAGTAGAATAATTTCGGATTAATTTTTGAAAAAATAAAAAGTTCCAAAAATGGATATTTTCGGGACGGTGCTGAAAGAAATTTTGCCACATTCACGATTTGCAGAAAGTTTTCTAACCGAGTGTCACTCAAGCGTTGATAAATAACTTATAATTTTATCACAACTTCCTTAAGCTTTTAGGAAACTACGAGAGTAACTGTGATGACATTATTTTTTAATTATCAACCCCTTGGAATGTTATAGCTGAAAATGCTATAACTTGGAAAATTTAAGTATTTTAACGAAAAAGTCCTAGTGATCTTTGTAGTTAGTGATTAAGAATTTGATACATAAAAATCGAAATTAAAATGGCGCAATCAAATGGCCGACATGAAGTTGAAAATTAAAAAAAAAAATCGTGAAAAACTGAAACAAAACCTTTAAGAGTGTAGGGATTTTGACATCATGTTAAAATTATAAAAACAGTCGAAAATATATAAAAACTATTGTAGTTACGGATTCTCAAGTTCATTGATCTCAAGCATGATATTGTAAACTCTAAGTTTAAAATAGCAACTGCAATAAAAACGATATAATATCAAAAATAATGTTAAACTCGTAAAACTGTAAAAGGTTAATAGCCCAGCCAAACTAGGCTTAAGAATGGAAATAGTTGGGGTTTAAGGTTTTATTGCTCAAATGAGTCACCAATGGGGTACTATTTAATACCCAAAAGGTTTGACGGGGTGAAAAACGTTTTTTGCAAATAATTCTAAAACTTGATCTGAACGAAAAATACCTATACAACAAATTTAAACCTTATTAAAGTATCTTTCATTTGAGGTCGTCTTATTTGGATACGGACCGACCGAGGCAGAGCTTTTTTTTTGATACTTTTCAATAATTTAAATTTCACGAATTATGAAAATAGTTAAAGAAAACAATATTTAAAAGAATTAATGGTCTACTTGTAAATTGATAGGTTTTGTCTCAAAAAGATAAAAATAATCTAGAGTTGCGATTTTTAAAATTAGATCAAATATAAATAGCATCTTTGAGAACATAACGCAAGGTAACGGGGTTGGCACGAAAAATATTCTCCCACTCATCGAATTTTGCAATTAGGCAGTCAAGATAAGAATTAATTTTTGTCAGATTTTGATTCTTTTATTTAATTTTATTTTTTTACTATGTGGTGGGAGTCCAACATAAGTTTAAATTTCAGTTTTTGGAGTGCACCCATTTGGCTGCTATCTTGAAAATAAGGGTGTAAATGTTTTTTTAATATACCTATACTATAACTGCCACAAAAAAATTGTAGGCAGATTTTTTTGTAGATAATAATATTGTATACCCCTTTTTGTTGTAACTTCGATAATTAAGAAGTTGTAAGAAAAAATTAATGAACATTTAGGGGATGAAAAACTATTATTGTTAATAACTTTTTTTCTATTAATTTTGTGAAAAAAGTACATTAGGACTGTTTTATAGAACATTTCATAACAAATAATTTGACCTACTATTTTCTTAAATTTTGAGGGTTTTTTACCACTGCAAAGGAAAGAAGTTCAAAAGCAAGTGAGGTATATAGGTAAAAAAAATTATTGGTACTTTATTTCTACCTACATACCATTTATATTGTTACGGTCGATTTTCACATTAAATAATGGCCAGAAATTTATGTACTAATTTTCGTTATTTTCCCAAATTTTATTGTGCATTTGAGCCTATTGGTACCGCCCCTCGCCAATAGATAATAATAAAGTATAACTGGTTGCATAATAGCACTACCGGATAGTTCATGTCGGCCATTTAAATGCGCTTTGTTACAGGAAGTATGGGTGAGTGCGTTCAGATATTCATTAAGAGAGTGCATTGCAAAAACGCCCTTTTAAAGCTTCTACAATGGCCAGTATTGTTGATTAAACCTTCTTTTGGTGGGTAGATTTATGAGGGGACGGCTTTCAAAGTATATTATGATAATATTTGTGGATATAAACGAAGTTAGGAAAATCTATTCTAGTTGTGGGGTACACCGTGAAGTGGAAATTCTGAACGTACCGAGACGGAAGACAAGAACTTGACATCTTTATAGAGGACATTTTCTTGGTCATTTTTCCTTTTGCTGCTTAAAGATTGAGTCGTCTGAATACGAGTTTTAGCAATATTGTAAGTTTTGCTCCATTTATGGGATTTAGTATTCATCACGACAAGATTAGTCGTATTTCCATTTGGTTTTTTTTGAGTATCGTTTTGGGGAAATGCAGCTACGGATTTCCGGATAAAATCAATTTTTAAAGCACGTGGCGTCGTCTGAATGCAAGACTTTGGAGTGCCATTTTGACAGCCCACATCACATCTCAGGTACGTCTCTGAAAACCCACTTAAAGTTGAAATAGATTTGTAATTTAGGTTATTTATTTTATTGCAGAGCTGTTTGTTTGTTTGTTCGTTTGTTAGTTGTTTCCTTGTTGAGTATGTTACAAGTATTGGAATCTATTTGTTAGTTTATGGCTATTTGGATTGATACTTTATGATTTTACTTGGATCTGTTACTCGTATTCTACTTGAGCTTTTATGTCACATTCTACACTTCACGAGGGACTTCCAGCCTGACTCTGGTTTCAACTTCTAGTCCAGATTTTGGTGTCTAGATGGTGGATTATTGACTGACATCTTGTGTATGTATGGTACTGGGGATTTCGGCACGTTACCTTAGACTCCACGTAGATGGTCTACCACCTGCGGCTGTTATCACCTGAATTACGCTACCCTGGTAGGACGGGAAAAGATATTCAGACACTACAAAAGGTAAGCAGAATCATATTCTCTTAACGAGGGATCTGGTACCTCAACTCAACGTCCACGGGACAGTAAAATAAATTTTCAAGGAATATTGGTAATATTTTGTTCGTAACGTAAATCTCAGTAACATTTTAGATTTCAATAATATTCGTTATATTTTGTGTATCGTTACTTCACTAACTGAATAGTTTTGCCTTATTTTACAAATATATGTCAATAATTTTAAGTAATTTTATGTTTTACCTTGTAGTTTTTTTGTCACGCTTCTGGCATATGACCTTTTGTACATTTATCAAGGATTTATTATTTTGTAAGATATTCTGTGTATATTAGGTTAAGCGTGTTGGTCCCACTTATTAGGTTCACTTATTAGGGTATATTGTGATACTTGTACTGCGTACTGAGTTATCAGTGATAATTGTGAAATATTTTGTACTACGTACCCTGATATTTTATTAAATGTTTAATTAGAACGACGTTGTCTTTCATATCTGACCACCTACACCACCCCAATTATCGAAGCCACCCCCAAGGACCTGACTAGTCGGCTCCTCACTAGCGTATTGTAGGGGGGGGGGAAGGGTACTGCACGTAAAATATTAAAATTTTGTTCTGGGCACAGGGTGACTACCCTACCTTGCGTTCGAGGTTTAGCAGCCTTTGGGGCCCCCTTTTTTAAGTGGGTCCAGGCCTTGCAACAATATTATTATATTTTATGTTTATTATATTAACTTATTAATATATTTTTCATTGATAATATCATATTTTGTACTATTAATATACAGTGCGTCTGCGGATAGGGTACTGCACTCTTGTAAACTTTCTTATTTTTGACTTGCTGAGAAAAAGTCATTCTTTATGAAACGTGCTTGTCTTAGGAAGTCATAAACAGTTGTCAAACTTAAGGTAAATTATACAGAGTATTCCAAAAATTACAAAATATGAAATCGACTTTAAGCAAACTATATTTTTTACATATTTATTGAAAATTTTATTCAATAAAATTTTTTCAATTATGAAGAAAAGCTTAAATTCAGAGTGTAGTTGCAAAATATGGAAATAACAATTTGTGTCCCTGGATGGGGTACCGCACTCTTGTAAAGTTTCTTATTTTTGATTTGCCGAGAAAAAGCCATTTTTTATAAAAAGTTATGAAGTCACATACAGTTGTCAAACTTGTGATAAATTATACAGGGTATTCGAAAAATTAGAAAATATGAAATCGACTTTAACCAAACTACTTTTTTTACATTTTTATTGAAAATTTTATTTAACAAAGTTTCTTCAGTTACGCAATGAATTTTTCTCGGCAAATCAAAAATAAGAAAGTTTACAAGAATGCGCTACCCCGTCCGGGGACACAAATTGTCATTTCTTTATTTTCCAACTAAACTACGTATTTAAGCTTTTCTTCATAATTGAAAAAACTTTATTAAATAAAATTTTCAATAAAAATGTAAAAAAAAAGTTTGCTTAAAGGAGTACTCTGTATAATTTATCTGAAGTTTGACAACTGTTTATGACTTTCTAAGATAAGCGAAACTTTTTATAAAGAATCACTTTTTCTAGGCAAATCAAAAATAAGACAGTTTACAAGAATGCGGTACCCCATCCGGGCACACCGTTGTATATTAATTATAAATAAGATGATATTATTAATGAAAAATATATTAATAAAATAATGGAAAAAAGATAAAATATAATGATATAAATGGTATGTAGATAGAAATAAAAAGTACCAATAATGTTTTTCTACCTATATACCTCACTTACCTTTGACCTTCCTCACTTTGTAGCGCTGAAAACCCTTAAAAATAATCGAAATATAAAAAAAATAGTGGATCAAATAATTTGTTACAAAATGCTATAAAAAAGCCTTAAAGCCATTTTTTTCATTAAATTAATAGAAAAAAAGTTATTAACAATAATAGTTTTTCATCCTCTAAATTTTCATTAATTTTTACTTATAACTTCTTAATTACACAGCCACACAAAAAAAATAAAGTGTCTTGACCCCAGAGGCTGACTAGGTAGACTTTATGTTTTTCGGGTCGCTGAATCCGAATCCGGGGTCTATTTGATCCCATGTCATCAGGTTTAAGGTCATTTGAACGTCAAATTGAGATATGACCGTGAAATATTCCGTAAAAAATGTATTTTTATGTTTTTGAGGTTGCTGAATCCGAATCCGGGGTTTATTTGATCCCATGTCATCAGGTTTAAGGTCATTTGAAGATCAAATTGAGATATGACCGTGAAAAATTCCGTAAAAAATTTATGTTTATGTTTTTGAGGTTGCTGAATCCGAATCCGGTATTTATTTGATCCCATGTCATCAGGTTTAAGGCCATTTGTAAAAAATGTATGTTTATGTTTTTGGGATTGCTGAATTCGAATCCGGGGTTTATCTGATATTATCATGTCAGAATCAAGGTCAAATGAAGGTCAAACACATGAAATTTAATAATACAATCTTTTTGACCCGGATTCTGAAAAAGCAGAAAATTTTACATCCAAATACATCCTGAACGGTTTTCTTAGGTCATTTGTTGGTTATCAAGCGGTCAAATGCTTCTTTTCCATTTCTTAGCTGATATATCGATTGTAAATCGAAAACTTGCGTCTATGACTAGTGACCTTCAAGTTTTTGTGGTCGCTTATTACGATCTCGGTATCCATTTGATACCATGATGTATAAACTGAGGTCAAACGCTATAATTCGAATGATATAATTTTTTGGACCCTGAAAGATCATCTGCATGTCAAATACAAATCTCTTTTGAATCTTTCAACTGAATGTGAAACCGTCAGCATTTGCGTTACCCGATGTACACCACGAGGAGGTTGCGTGAACGGATTTTGTACATCATAACGAGCTTACTCCGTTGCCCGCCGTCACCGCGAGGAGGTGCCCTGGATGCATACACAAGTGCTATGCTGATTTGGGTGTAACGGTTGTTCCATGCAAAGAAATTTCATGATAAGTTGCAGAGCGAGAAAATGAGTTCCATAATTACAGTGGCATGGTTTGGAGTTGTGAAGCTCAACAACTTTAATTATAAAGAACAGAATTTTTGCTATGAGAGACTAAGTAATAAAATTATGGGGTTACTCGGTTATGGGATTATTGAGCAATGTGGTCATTCGAGTAAACGGATTCATCAGCTTTCATCGTCTGTAATCCCCATTTTATAGCTACGGGATCAGGTTTTTAGAGCTATTAGGTTATTGGGTTATCAAATTTTGAGGCTATTGAATTCAGCAGATTTGGATTTAGGTCTTTGGACTTAAAAATGTAGTTTAAAACATCTCAAAATAGTTTAATATCTCCATATGAAACTCGAAGTTCGGTTCGACTCAGATCAAGACGTATTTGGACGTAATATATTTTGTTCTTTGAGAATACGGGGTTAAAAAATTTATATAATTGGAATTATGGTGTTTGACCTTCGATTGACCTTGGTTTATACGTCATGGTATCAAATAGATACCGGGATCGTGACAAACGACCACAAAAACTTGAAGGTCATTAGTCATAGACGCAAGTTTTCGATTTACAATCGATATATTAGCTAAGAAATGGAAAATAAGCATTTGACCGCTTGATAACCAACAAATGACCTAAGAAATCGGTTCCATGAACCATTCAGGATGTATTTAGACGTAAAATTTTCTGCTTTTTCAGAATCCGGGGTCAAAAAAGATTGTATTATTGAATTTCATGTGTTTGACCTTCATTTGACCTTAATTCTGACATGATGGTATCAAATAAACCACGGATTCGGATTCAGCAACGTCAAAACATAAACACAATTTTTTTGCGGAATTTTTCACGGTCCTGTCTCAATTTGACCTTCAAATGACCTTAAACCTGATGACATGGGATCAAATGGACCCCGGATTCGGATTCAGCAACCTCAAAAACATAAACATAAATTTTTTACGGAATTTTTCACGGTCATATCTCAATTTGACCTTCAAATGACATGGGATCAAATAAACCCCGGATTCGGATTCAGCAATCTCAAAAACATAAACATAAATTTTTACGGAATTTTTCACGGTCATATCTCAATTTGACCTTCAAATGACCTTAAACCTGATGACATGGGATCAAATGGATCCCGGATTCAGATTCAGCAACCTCAAAAACATAAACATACATTTTTTACGGAATTTTTCACGGTCATATCTCAATTTGACCTTCAAATGACCTTAAACCTGATGACATGGGATCTAATGGATCCCGGATTCGGATTCAGCGACCCGAAAAACATAAAGTCTACCTAGTCAGTCTCTGGGGTCAAGACACACTGGGGTTTTTTTTGTGTGGCTGTGTTATTATCGAAGTTACAACAAAGAGTTACAACAAAGAGTTGTGAATAAAGGTTGTAGATTACATTGTTGGAGTTATAGTTTTCAAGATATATTAAAAAACCATGTATACCTTAATTTTCAAAATGACGGCCAACCACCCCCGATCCCGAAAACTCAAATTTGAACTTATATTGAACCTCCTACACACAAAATAAAAAACAAAATCGCGTCCAAAATGCACGGTTGTCCTTTTTTTAACGCCATATAGGAATTCTTTGTATGCAAGGGGTCGGTGGCTCAGTGGGATAGCGCGTCTAGCTTGCACACTGAGCGTATCTAGCGAAGTGGGTTCGAGCCCCACACAGCGAAAAAATTTTTCATAGGAAATTTTCCCCAAGAAGTGGTTCGGATTCCACCATAAACTGTAGGGCCCCGTCTCCTTCACTCAGACAAATCTAGATCTCCTAGACTTAAGAGGGTCATTCAGATGACATGGAAGGCGGTCTAAACACATTTTAAAACACACAACACATTTTAAAGTAAACTAGTTTATGTAATTTAAATGTATATTTATTTATTTCTATTTAGCAGAACGAATTCCCAATTTCTTGATACACATTTTATAATTATTATAATATTTAAATTTCAGACATGCAGAACTTTCCTTATATTTTATCAACGATCAACGTGGTTGATAAATATTTACTTAATACCATGAATCATATACATAACACGGAGGTAAAACTAACAAGTGCACGCAAATAGAAAGATTCAGGTTAAATGATCTTTGTCATTAATATAAATTTTAATTTTATAATTATTTTAACCATGTAATACGAAGTAAATTATGATTTACAGAAGGTAGGTAATATATTTTACATGTTTACAGTCAAGTATTTTATCTTATTTACCTTTTGGTAAATTGAAAGTCACCCTTATATTTATTTTGATTGATCCTTTATAGAAAGTTAAGACCAATTTGGAATAAGTTTGCTGATCATTTGGCATAAACGGAATAAAATAAATCAAGCCATTTCAGTTGCAACAAATTCAGGAAATTCGCTGAATACGAAGATAAATGGCTATGTAGTTAGCCTATCAAAAATCCGATACACAACACATGTTTATTCTCACATAATACTTCCACGTTGGTTTTGCAACGGAATCATGAATAAGTAACTACCACCCAGTGACACCTTTCTAATAATTAATCGCTATAAATAAACAATATCATTAGCATTGTTTCTTGTTCTTTGTTAGAGTCTAACTAATTTTGTGAATTGAGCGCTGTAAATTATAAGCCAACAAGGCCGGATTGCGTTTCGAGGGAGTAAAATCGGGATGTCAGGTTATAATTTTAAAATAACTAGTAAATTAGATGTCTAAAGCTTTAATTGTACAGTTTTGACTCCATAGTACCAAGCGGTGTTAGGCATTTTAAATCGAGGAAGCTATGCGGAAATTTTTAATTCAATTTTATTGAATAATGAAATTATGCGAAATTTAACCCGAACTGATTTATTATATTATATGTATTGCGGTGGATTGGCTAATGGAATATTTTATTTATATAATCAGGGATACAATGGTGATGTAAATATAGTTTATCAAACATATCATTTTAGATAAGGCACGAAATTGAATTAGAAAACCATTCCGCCAATGATGTAAGTGTATTGTACAGGGTTATCGTATTAAGTTTCTCACTCGATTTCACTGCTTTTAGTCTAGGAGATAGGTACATAAATGGTTCTGGGATGTAACATGTTGGCATCGCTGTTATGTTTTAGCAAATATTTTTCTGAGTATTTTATCTTACATGAGTCAGACAATTCAAAAATAATAAAAACTTGGATAAAATTGTTGCCCATTAGCTTGGTTTCAGTGCCATTAAAATTTAAAAAATCCCATGCATGCTATAAGAACATACTGTCTACACTTCACATCTGGTACGGCTCTGGTAAGGTTAAGGAATTTTATTAAAAACGTTTAGGTCCGTAAGAATACGCAAAAAGTAAGCAAGAAATAATAACTCTGCAGAGAACACAAAAATAATGTATCCACTACAAAACGTAACAACGAAGACACATCACCTACTGGTACAAAAATCGAGCACTAAGCCATCACTTAGAAGGAGAAAACATAACAACCCCGGCTCACGCCAACACTATGAAAAGACCAGTAGAGGAGTTGACAAGACATCAGGAAGGGTATTCATGCAACTGACTCAAGAAACCAGAAGAAACGAAAAAAGAAAAAAATGGGGAAACCGGGTTCCACGTGGAAAACAACAACTAAAAGGATCATGAACAAACTGAGAAGCGACCAAACATACTGGAAAAGGAAGCGAGTGGGGAAAAATGAACTCCACAAAGAAATCGCAGCGATATACCCTACCAGAACCAGAAACCGAGGCATCAGAAATCTCAGAAGGAGAAGAAGAAAATTTGTAGAAACAGAAACACAAAAAGAGGAGCATAAACATTAAATAACGAACACAATGCGACAACACATTGGACTTGTCATCTTGTTGTCGAGGCGACCAGACCTGCTTTATAATGCTCTGTCACCAATGGATACCCATAAAAGTTTATGAAAGTTAAATAGTGACAACGTGTAAAAAATATAGTTAAAGAAAGTATAAGTGGATGTGTTTGTAAAATAATACATATCTCGGAACATATTCAGTAATTGATAAGAAATGTTAGATAGTGTTTAATTAGCTATACAAACCAAAACTTTACACAGTGCTTCCCCTCTAACGCAGTAAATAATGGTATATATATAGTACAGTGAAATCGTGCCAGGCGGCAAAGAGGAGAAAGAAATCAGTAATAACCGAAGAGAGGATTGTCTGTATGGAGCACTAAGCCATCAATTAGAAAAAGAAAACCGGCACACACTAACGCTATGAAAAATCAAGAAATATGTCCATTATACTATTAGGAGACTTCAATGCACATATACTCCACACATGGCCTAACGAAAATGGAAACGCGCTGAAAAACCTAGCACACATGTTTGACTTAACAATAAGAAATACATAGAGCAAAAGTCAAACCTGCATTGACACCTGGAGTAATGAAAGCTCAATCACACAAATAGACCATACTTTGGTAAGCAGAGAGATAAGGGCAAGGATCAAGAAGGTTAAAGCAAAAAGCAGCAGAAGAAAGCGTTAACACTGAACAGCAGCAAACTAAAAATAGGGAGACCATGTTACACGTGGAAAACAACCATCGAGAGGATTAAAAAAAACTAGGAAAGAAAAGCGAGGAAAAAACATGCATCATGTGGCTCTCGCTGCTGATAACAAGCATGACCCAAATCCAACCCAGGATCGGAAACCGAGGAATCAGAAGACTCAGCAAAAGAAGATTTGAAGAAGCAGAAACACAAAAATTGTTGCCCATTATTAGCTTGGTTTCAGTGCCATTAAAATTTAAAAAATCCCATGCATGCTATAAGAACATACTGATTGTCTACACTTCACATCTGGTACGGCTCTGGTAAGGTTAAGGAATTTTATTAAAAACGTTTAGGTCCGTAAGAATACGCAAAAAGTAAGCAAGAAATAATAACTCTGCAGAGAACACAAAAATAATGTATCCACTACAAAACGTAACAACGAAGACACATCAGCTACTGGTACAAAAATCGAGCACTAAGCCATCACTTAGAAGGAGAAAACATAACAACCCCGGCTCACGCCAACACTATGAAACTACCAGTAGAGGAGTTGTATAGGTAACCGGACGAGAGAGCTCCATCGAAATAAGAACGGAAAATATAAACGAAAACATAGCCACGGCAATCATACAAAATGATCAAGATCATTGATCATTGATCAATCTGACAAGACATCAAGAAGGGTAGTCATGCAACTGACTCAAGAAACCAGAAGAAACGAAAAAAGAAAAAAAATGGGGAAACCGGGTTACACGTGGAAAACAACAACTAAGAGGATCATGAACAAACTGAGAAGCGACCAAACATACTGGAAAAGAAAGCGAGTGGGAAAAATGAACTCCACAAAGAAATCGCAGCGATATACCCTACCAGAACCAGAAACCGAGGCATCAGAAATCTCAGAAGGAGAAGAAGAAAATTTGTAGAAACAGAAACACAAAAAGAGGAGCATAAACATTAAATAACGCACACGATGCGACAACACATTGGACTTGTCATCTTGCTGTCGAGGCGACCAGACCTGCTTTATAATGCTCTGTCACCAATGGATACCCATAAAAGTTTATAAAAGTTAAATAGTGACAACGTGTAAAAAATATAGTTAAAAAAAGTATAAGTGGATGTGTTTGTAAAATAATACATATCTCGGAACATTTTCAGTAATTGATAAGAAATATTAGATAGTGTTTAATTAGGTATACAAACCAAAACTTTACACAGTGCTTCCCCTCTAACGCAGTAAATAATGGTATATATAGTGCAGTGAAATCGTGCTAGGCGGCAAAGAGGAGAAAGAAATCAGTAATAACCGAAGAGAGGACTGTCTGTATGGAGCACTAAGTCATCAATTAGAAAAAGAAAACCGGCACACACTAACGCTATGAAAAATCAAGAAAAATGTCCATTATACTATTAGGAGACTTCAATGCACATAAACTCCACACATGGCCTAACGAAAATGGAAACGCGCTGAAAAACCTAGCACACATGTTTGACTTAATAATAAGAAATGCATGGAGCAAAAGTCAAACCTGCATTGACACCTGGAGTAATGGAAGCTCAATCACACAAATAGACCATGCCTTGGTAAGCAGAGAGATAAGGGCAAAGATCAAGAAGGTTAAAGCAAAAAGGACAGCAGAAGAAAGCGCTAACACTGAACAGCAGCAAACTAAAAATAGGGAGACCATGTTACACGTGGAAGACAACAATCGAGGGGATAAAAAAAACTAGGAAAGAAAAGCGAGGAAAAAACATGCATCATGTGGCTCTCGCTGCTGACAACAAGCATGACCCAAATCCAACCCAGCATCGGAAACCGAGGAAATCAGAAGACTCAGCAAAAGAAGATTTGAAGAAGCAGAAACACAAAAAGTGGAGCATAAACACTCCATATCAAGACACAGCACATATTTCACACGAAGATTCAGAAGAGGCAGATGCCCAGAACCAAAAACACAAAAAGGGAGCTTAAACGCTCCCTCACGACACAATGCGGTAACGCATCTCATAAATACCTACACCTCCCATCTCATGTTCCTTTATCATGCGCTATGTGGCTCTCGCTGCTGGCAACAAGCATGACCTTAGTCCAACCCAGCGTGGACGGAGCAGGCCCAGCTGTATAAACCTGGGAGTGGCAGCAATGCCTACCGCACGCTGGTAAATCAATCAATCAATCAAGAATAGTCTCTGTGAGTGCCAACATTTTTTTCTCAATGTAACTCCCCAAAACCCCCAAACATACCGATTATATGCCAAAACAATAATACCGATTATTATGCCAAAAAGGATGCAAAAATGACACATTTAGTGAGTAATGACCAAGAAATTTTCCTTTTTAATATAACAAAGTATTTGAATGTTTGGGGGTTCTGGGGGTGGTTTGGGGGGTTACATTGAGAAAAAAATGTTGGCACCCACAGAGACTATTCTTTGGTACAAAATCAAGTATAAGAAGGTGCTAACATTTTTTTTTTTGATAAGCACCAGTTTTAGCCCGTTTTAGGCAAAAAGTTCAATTTTTAGCCAAAAAATCTGAAAAATGTTGGCATATGGTTTTACAGCAATAAGCATTGACAACGAAAATTTTCCGCCTAGTCAGAAAGTGTTATACTACGTTCCAATTTTGGCCATAATTGATGTCGCCAGTGCTGCCCATTGGACGGAGAAAAAATGTTGGCATTTATCGAATGTTGATCGCCAAGACACCCTCTTCAACTAACACCAAGCCCCAACGTGTTATACTCTGTTTCAAAATTGAATATTTTCGGGGGCGGCTAGCGCCAAAACTGTCAGGGGGGAGGTCTAACTCACATAAGATAAAATACCCTGGAAAAATATTTGTTAAAACATAACAGCAATGCCAACATGTTATAACCCCGGCCCCCTATGTGTAGCTATCTCCTAGACTATTTGTTTTTCACCTAAGAAAAAAAATCCAAAATTATACGTATATAATTTTTTCAGGAGACTTAGAATTCAAGAGAAAAAACAATTGAAAATCAAATATTGCAGCAAAAAGGTAATATACCAAGACCTGGTGCATTTTTTCGGCCGTATCTCATAACTTCCTTGCATAATACGTATTTTCGAGAAATACTGCGGGAGCCCAACCTAACTGTCTGTTAGGTTGGGGACAATGTTTTTCATAAAGATTAAAGCCTAACAATTTAAGACATGTTCTAAAAAAAAACTGGCTGTACTTTCAAAATGGAGTCCGTTTAAAAAAAATTGCAAATATTGTTTCTATCATTTAACACAAAAACTAAAAAGGAAAAAAACTTTCTGCACAAAAAACAAAGTGCATAAAATTTTCTACAATTTTGTTCCTATACAATATTTGGATAGGCGTTACCATTTTCCAGATAAATGATTAAGCTCTTAATAAAATTCCATATAAAACGTAATACTACGGGAGCCCACCTTAACTGTCCGTGCACCCCTCCGCCCCCCCTCCCCCGATTCTTGAGGACAATGTTTTCCATAAAGATTAAAGCCTAAGGAAAAATTTTGTCATTTAACACAAAAACTAAAAAAGTGATTGAGGCAGTATTTTATCTGCTGAACACCAAAGAGGTTCTCCATTTTCTTGCCATCCATAATCATTCCAAGGCTTTGGAATATTGTGAATAAGTTCGTCGGATAATCGCCAAATACGGGTTTGGTAAACACTCCTTTTAATATACTCGATAAAGCAAGCTCTTGATGGTGGAATCGAAGAAAAATCAACTTTAGTGTCAATTGATAAAGACAAATCTTTGTCACCACATTTTTGTCTAACGGCAATTAGTAAATGCCGAACATTTTTGAGGTCCATACTCTTCTGCTAATGCGGATATGTTAATAAGCCTTCTTTTATTGCCAAATCCGGTATCAAAGAGTAATTTACATTTAATTTTATTGGAATGAGCCAGTAAAATCCAAAATATGTCACTATCAACACTTTTAACCCTAACCTGTTCATAACCCATTGTTACCGTTTTCGAGATAAATGTCTTCGAATTATAATAATATCATTATTATTAATTTTTTTCAGTTTATTTTATTTTTTGTTATGTTAATAATATAAAGTTATATTATACGCCTTACAATAATTGTCACAGTTATTTCCTCTAAGTGATTTACCGATATATGAATTTCCTTTTTTTTTTTAATTTTGGCTCATTTATCTGGAAAATGGTAACTCCTATCAAAATATTGTATAGGAACAAACTTGTCGAAAATTTTATGCACGTTGTTTTTTGTGAAAAGAGTTTTTGTCCATCTTTTTTAGTTTTTGTGTTAAATGACAAAAACAACATTGGCAACAATTTTTTTTAACATTTTGAAAGTACAGCCAGTTTTTTTTTTAGGACATGTCTTAAATTGTTCCTTAGGCTTTAATCTTTGTGAAAAATATTGTCCCCAATTATCGGGGGGGATTTTAAAACGAGTTCCCACATCCACATTTTCTAGTCTCACAGTATACGTAAAAGTTATGTTTGAGACGAGGATTACGTAAGGATATACCATCCTTCGGAGAGGATGTAAAGCAGTCAGTTATCTATTAAATGTTAGGCAAGTAAAACATCCCTACACTTTGACAATATCCAGGTTGGGGACCTCGTCTCCTAACGTCGTCATCGCACAGAGGGGCAAAATACTTGTTCTTCATTCAAATCAACATTCTGGATGCCAGTTTTAAGATAAATTCAAGTTTTTTTTTTTAAATACTCGTCATATAATTCCCTATCCTCTGTGCGGAATTTTGATAGTTTTCCATTTTTTTTTGATTTATGGAAAAAATGGAAATTGTATTTTTTCCCTACAAGTATCCTGAGATGTTTCTAGATGCTCAATTAATTTATTATCTAGAGTTCAAAATAGGCTCTATGAGGGTTGTCGGGATCGCTAATTACAAATTAGATGCGGAAACTAGAAAATTCCGCAAGGAAAATCGAATATGGCGGCATTTCCATTTTTTTACTACACGATGAGAAAAATTTGTTTATGGGACTTTAATAATATAATATTTGAAATTGTCTACCTCAAAATCCCATAAAACGATATACCACATCGGTAGTGGGAGTAAGGAGTAGGGGGCGGAAGTGGGATGGAATAAAAAAAAGTTTGATGCCTTTAGTTCTTGTACACACACTAAATCACAATTTTATTTTTTTCACCCCCTTTAATAATGGGGTGGAGGAAGCAATGTGGGTATGAAATTTTATGATCTACAACACTAATAATAGCCAATTACCACATAGGAGCAACCAGGACAGAGATAATTACGAAAATATGCAGCGAACCACAATTTTTCACCATTCTGAAGGCTGTACATCGTAAAATATTAAGAATAGAGAAAAATTGTTTAAATAAAAGTCATACCTTTTTTCATTTTCTACAATATTGGTAATTAGCAGGAAAGGAGATAATTGAGAAAAACCCATTTTGATTGTCATTTTTTCAATATGCTGGCCACACGATATTTTTGTGGAAAACATCAATTAATGATTGGGGCAAGCCCCTCTATAGTATAAAGAAAGAAAATCTCTTGTAGGAATTATTCATACGTGGGTACCTTCCATTTTTTTGCCCTACAGACTATATTAATCTTGCTAAGCATTAAATTGTACAAAATTTAGGGCTCTACAAGATTGATAATAACTTTTTGCGTGATTTGGGCTATTTTTGCATTACAAACCCTTTTTATTTGACCTATTGATTGGACTAATAATCTTGTCTTCTCCAGGCACGTCCTTATTGGTGTATTTATCTAGGGCTGTGGCTCCTATACTCCATAGGGAAGTAAAATGAAGCGTTTTTTCTTGTTTGGCTCGGCCAAAGAATCCTAACGAAATTATATCCTAAACGACGTAAGATATCGAAGTAATTATTTTTTCATAATTAATTATTATTAATTACTTATATGAGCAAATATCTCCTGAACGGCTGAAGATCTGAAAGAAATTGTTCTTTCACAGATTTTAATATTTTTACTGTAGAGTAATAACGTTTTTGGTGAAACGAATTGCGACTACTGTTCTCAGCCCTTCAGCTTATAGAACATTTTCAAAGGCCTAGGAATATATATCTGAAATGTCAAGGACAATATGTAAAAGAAAGTGTGCAAAGGTGGGCAACATGTCGCATTCAAGATGCCACTTTTGAGTTTTACTTCAAAAGTTGAGGAATTTTTCTATTGATTTTCTCTAGGTTTGATTTTAAAAGTTAATTTGGACTTTATGGAAACAATTATCTTAATAAGAACTGCAGGTTACACTTATGAAAAATGCTTGTAAAACGATTCTTATTATTTTAGTAATTTTTGACTCTTTAATTAACTATTTATAATTTTAATTATGATGTGAGCTCCAAGTTTTTACTTCTTTTGGAATGAATCATAACGTGGCCTTAAGAAAAAGGCAGCCTTTTCTTTAAAGTCGCCTTATTCAATTAATTTTTGTATTATATAAATTGGACAGAGACAGATTTAAAGAATCTGGTGCCCTGGACCAGTAGTAAAGGACCCCGCAGAGAGTATATGGAAAAGTGGTCCCAGTCAAATTTGTTGAATTTTTAATATGTTGTAGATTTAAACTTTCTGGTCCAAGTTTCTCGAGATTTCTTGTTTTAATAAAAATAGCGTAGAAAAAAATAAAGTTTGATAAATGTTGGTGAAGGTGCCGGAAATTCTACCTAAAAATAACAAGTGAAAAAATATTTGGTCAAATTGGCTAAGACTTTTTTTACATAAAGTATACGTCTTCCTGATCAGAAAAACTCTTATTGAAAAAATTTCAGAAATGCTCCTTTGATCTCTAATATACCTCATCAATAAATTATGAATTCTTGTAAAATTATGTATCTCCTCGAACTTCTAATTTCTTGATGGGGTATTGGCGGTCAAAGGAGCAATTTCTGAAAGTTTTTCAATAAGAGTTTTTGATTAGGAAGACACATACTTTATGTAAAAGAAGTTTTAGCCAATTTGACAGAATATTTTTTCCCTTGTTATTTTTAAATAGAATTTTCAGCGCCTTCGCCAACATTTTTCAAACTTTATTTTTTTTTCTACGTTATTTTTATTAAAACAACAAATCTTTTTAGTGAAAAATATTATAAGAGGCTATTAGAAAGTATCACAATATAAAATGTATAAAAGAAAGTCATAAATTCGGGATTTTTTTAATTGTATCTTGAAAACTAGATGTAGGATCGAGTTGGGTCTATGAGAGCTTTTAATCAGAAAGTTGAAATCTACAACATATTAAAATTGCTGCCAATTTGACCGGGAACACTTTTAGGCCAGTCGACAGGTAGATTAACATCGTTTTGAATCGGGCAAAAGATTTTACTATTGGAACCAGTTCATTATATGCCTCTTTTAAACATACCAATTTTTCCCCCTCGTCCGCCCCCTGCAACACCCCCAATATTGGGGCAATATCGCTTAAAAATAATTTCTTTGCCAATGTCTCGTTTCTGAACGGTCCTACCAAAAAAAAGATGGTTATTAAATTTAAAGATAAGTAAACTCTCTACTGAAATAATTCACACACATTTTACATAGTATTAAAATTCTTGGAGTTATAGGCGGGGGAAATCAAGCATCGTATCACATCCTCGCTGTATAACGGCTGAAATAGCAGTGCACTTCGTAGTCCAATTCTTTTTGTCCTCGTGCTTGTTTTTAGACATAATTGTTTGCATAAGAACATTAGGACTGTCCGGTATGTCGTTCTCAACGTTTTCTAAGAAAGCATCTGATGCGGGATAACTTTTTATTTCACATACATGAGATCTAATATCTTCTAAAAATTAGTACGTCTAAAAGGGGCCTATAATGAACTGGTTCCAATAGTAAAATCTTTTGCCCGAATTAAAACGGTATTTACGCATCCTGACGACTGGCCTATTTTCCATATGCTCTGTGCGGGGTCCCTTGGCTTTCGTCATAGTGAATTAAAAAAAGTATTTTATTGTTACTTTTTATTTTTCACAGAGACAATGCACATTGTTCCAAAGAACTCATAGTAAATAATGAACTTTAAATCTTTATGAAAGTCGCCTAAAAGTTTTAAATTTTAAAAAACGTATACAAAATTTGTGAATTCGGGAAAGGTTGTAAAGTATACATAACACATTTTTTAAATGTGATCATAAAAAATGTAGTGCAATATGAAAGTTTTAGACCGTAAATATTTTGTGAAAAATTAATTATTGGACAGGGCATGGATAAAACAGTGCATAATCACCATTCGGTGCTTCTGTCCAAAGCTCCTGTCGCCAGATGAGAAAATCTCTCTTAATAATATTAAAAATCGTTCTTTTTATAATAGCATTTTCATGACAAAAATGAGTTTTGAGGGTATTTTCTGAGTGGTGATTTATTTTTGATAGTCAAATTTCCATACACTTTCAAGAATTCACGCTATTGAGCGATATGTCTCCTAAAAATATGAAAAATTTTTCAATTTTAGCGTAGTTTTCAAAATTCTATTTCGTGTTGTGAGACTGAAAACTTAGATTATTAGGGTAGCTTGGAAAAATTACCTTTTTTATTATTTTATTCAATTTTGCTGGGTTTTACATCATCAATACCCTGCTCTAATCATGATTACTAGTACTACCTAAAGCACTACCTGAGAATACCCGGCTCCTCCGCCATTTTGTAAAGTAATGCGTGATGTAACGATCGTTTTGAATTTAATTGTCTTTTCTAGGTATATTATTAAACCATATATATTGATAATAGCTATTTACGCAACAAGAAATAAAAGTAGTACTTTTATCACTATAGGCGTGAAGATTATTTATCGAGGCGCAGCCGAAATTAACAACTAAATGAAATTGTTTGCTATTCTCAACTTACTTTATCTAACCCCGTTATGAAATGTCAAATTTTAAATGCATTTTTGACGTTACGAAACGTCACATTTTTCATAACTGTCAGTTTCATTGCATAACTAGTTATGTAATGAATTTAGAAATAGTAAAAAACACACTACCTGCCATCTATGTAAGTTGGATTATTCATATTGTAAACAAAACGCACTGTAAACAAATCGCACGATAAACAAAACGCACAGGACACGCTTAGTTCGCTGACGCGGGGTTTAAAAAGACAGATGCGCTTACGTAATTTCCAAACGCTGTCAAAACTTACATAATATTTGTTCAATAATATTGTTGACAAGTAAACTAAATTCAGATTTTACTAAATAAATAAATAAATATGATCGTAGGTAAAGTATAGTACTTAATTCGAGTTGTAAAGCAATTACGCACTCATGGAAATACGCAATCGCCGCTACGCGGCATCGTGCGTAACTTTTCCATTCATGCGTAATATGCTTCTTACAACACTCATTAGTAATATACAATTACGTAACTGATTATTAAACCCATTTGTTGATACCAATTTTCAAATTTCTTATATACTTCTTCATTCCTGCTTTTTGATTTACCAGGTATTATTGAATTTACTGCTAAATTAGACAATTATTGTTATATCAGATGGAATATACTTATCTGAATCAACCATTTTCGACTTAATTTGCTTAAAAAAATTCGGCAGATTGACAAGTAAAGTTTGTTTATATATAAATGTCAATCCATATTAATGCTTAGGTATAGCGATAAACACAGAACTTATTTGTACATCTATAAGCGTAGTTATGATGGAAACCGCAAAATAGTATTTAAAATAAATTGTCATTTCCTTTCTAATTCAGAGCGGGATTAGATAAAATTTTGTACTTAACATGTTATGAAAAGAGTAATTTTACATGATGAATATAATATTTGCCAAAATGAGCGAGCGAAGCGTGCGAGTTTTTCAAATTACATGAGGTAACTGGTTACGTAAATAACTATTACAGTGAGTTACATGATTTTATCACTAGTGATAAAAAGCGACTCTGATTTTATAAGAAGAAAGTGTTCTCAAAACCAAAATAGCATTCAAGAAATTGTCAGTTTGCAACACAGGATTAGAAAATAGTTATTTATGACGCTAGGTGTGCCAAATTATATTTTAACGCATGAGAATGAAGTTTTTAGTTAAAAGTGTCACAAATCGCTCACGAGGTGCACACAATATTTTTTTTCTACGATCGTGCAAAAAGTTAATACTTTTTACTATCACTATTTACTATTTGCTATAATACTATTTACAGTGCCAACAGTTTTACTTTTTGCACTAGTGCACGACCTTAAGTAAGTTACTTTTTGCACTACTTTTACGTTTGACAGTGACAATTTCTGGAATTAATTTTCAGTTGTCAGCTTGAAATCAGAACATTTAGTTATAAAACCGAAAATAAGAAAAACTGTAAGTTGATCGTAGAAAAGAAGTTGTCTGCAACATGGGCAAAAAGTATATTTGTTGCATTTAGCATGATTGCAGCTCTCAACTTCGTCGCGAGCTGCAAACTTCGTGCTTCCGTTCAACAAATATACACTTTTTGCACTTGTTACACAAATAACTATTTTCCACGACAACATTGAAATATGTCCATTAAACGATCGTAAATTCAATCATAAACAGCTACATTTTGCACAGAATATCATATGGCACAGCGGACCTGACACGTGATTCATACTGCATTTGTTGCTTAGCAACCGTTTTATTATGAACCATAATGTGTTAGGATGGTGGTCCGCTGTGGCTAGTGGGACGACTAGAGCGACGGCGGCTTCGAGAATATGACACTAGCGACGGGAAACGTGAGGGATTTAATCTTTGATAATAAACTGCCAATTTACACTCTTTATATTAAGATTACAGCGATAACACGCATACATGTGTTGTTATCAACCAAGGCACAAATGATATGTTCAAATGTCAGATTGAAATTCAACAAATGCCAAATTGAGAATCAATTTAGAAAAGTGTCACAAAGATTTGGTAATATTTCAAATGATTCAATTAATCAAATTGTATTAGAAGATACACCCAAAAACACCATTCAAAGTAAAAAATATACGTGAAATATGTTTTTAGAATTTTGTTCGATCAGAAAATACGAATTGAATGGAGAATAAAAAATTATCTTACCGAATACACCTCGAATATTGATAAATACCCAAAATTTGGTCGTAGAGAATGCTTCAAGCCTGTTGCTTAAAGGTAATATTACCAAGCAACACTCTTTCAGCAATTCATATGACAAAATTATCTCGGTATTTTAATGCTCTAGGTGTATTATAGGTGATAATTTTCCTAGAGAGATTATCAGCTATAATATCCCTAGGACATTGATAATGTACGAGATAATTTTATGACAATCGAAAGCACGTTGCTAGGTAATATTACTAAGCAACGTGCTTGAGATTGTCATAAAATTATGAGGCATTTGTCAGTGTCAGAGGGATATTCGGTCAGAAAATTTTTTGAAATAATTTTATTGTCATAGTGATGGTGTTATCAGCTATAATATCCCAAGGACGTTGATAATACGAAATAATTTTATCACAGTTTCCGAAAGCACTTGCTTGGTAATATCCCGACGCCGTAGGCGGAGGGATATTACCTAAAAGCAACGTACTTGAGAAAGTTGTGATAAAATTATGAGCTATTTATGAACGTTCGAGGGGTATTCGCATAGATAATTTTTTGCAATCTATTTTATTTATTTGTTCAAAACTATTTATTAAAAACGTAATTATTAAAAGAGCAATTTGTAAAATTAAATGTAGATTATGTATTATGTATTATTTGGTGTGTTTTCCTCCATTATTATATTCATTAAATCATTATTTGCAGTTCTAAATCGACATTGTCAAAAAATAAACTTTAAATTATTGAACTGTCATTGCTGTCAAACTGGATGACATGAGTGAATAGATCCCTTGGGGATCTTTTTGTATGTAATATCACTAGTGCTTAAAATTTTACCGAAAATTTTTTCAAAAGTGTGTTGCCTGGTAATATAAAGAGTGCAAATTGGCAGTTTATTATCTGATTAAATCCCGACCGCTTTAGCGGGAGGGATTTAATCTTTGACAATAAACTGCCAATTTGCACGAGTTATATTAACTAGGGGCAACTTAGGTTGAGAAAAAATTTTTAGATAAAATTTAAAGCACGAGTGGTAGTTGAGGAGAATATTTCACGAATAAATAATTCATTAAGTATATCTTCAATATTATGTTTTCTCATTAATTACCTTCAGACGTTTTCTTGTCACTTTTTAGAGTTTACTGACCTTTATTTTCAATTTCCTCATTAATTTGATATACAGAAATATTTCCAAACCGACTCATATTGTCAAAACTGCAAATCTGAAACAAACGCAGTAGAAACAACGGAGATTAGCTATATTTTAAAATAATCTAGTGACGTTTCTATGGCAACTAGTAAATAAAACGAGTTGAAACCTTAGATATTATAATATATAGACTGGCTTAACATCTTTCAGGCGTTTCTGAGGTGCAATATGACGAGGAACGATAGAGAGAGCACTACTTTATTCCCGATATACCGCCTATTTATTACGGTTTCGAGATTGACATAGAGAGCGCCATTTAGCGCTACCGCTACTAGAGTTATATTCCATAATAATTGTTCATTGATTCATATTTACGTATTTAATCCTTATTTTTAACTTAACGAAGTTTACAAATTATGTTGAGGTTTGCTTCGTTAGGCAGAGTGAATTTTAAATACAACAAATTAAAATATTGCACAGCTTTGATTCAACTAGTTACTTTTTGATAGATTATCGTATGTAAGTATTTAGGTACATTTTTAGTTTGTTTCCAGAGCGAATGTGTTTACTTGACATTTATAATAAATGATTTGCTTAACTTTGTAACTACGTTATTGAGCTATTGAAAGCTGTGCTTGACTTGTTCCTGTATTATGAGCTAGGTATATTACGTACAATCTTTGTATATTATTGTTACCTGATTGAAAAGTAGGCAAATTGAAATAGTTACAGATAGGCAAGGGTTATAGCCTATATATTTCAGACAGGCTTCTCTTTGGAACTGACGATTGTTTACTATATATGTGGTGTGTTTATGTTTGCTAGTACATAATACAATATTACAATTTACAAGGTAAGTTAACAATTAGTAATAAGCTAGAGAAGATATTTATAGATAAAATTTGAAAGCGCGAGTTGCCCTATTTGCGGAAAATATTTCACGAAACAAAACGTCAAAAAATTACCGCAGTATTTGCCGCTGCAGCGACATAAAAAATTAGAGCGATAAATTTTGCATGTTGGTACTGTCAAAAGCCGATCTAGCTTGAATCACCACTAATAATGACATTTGATTGGTGCAATGTTGTGAAAAAACGGGCTCTCATTGGCTATAGCGTTAATCAGTGTAATTCTGTTCTGATTGGTTGTTTCAGCACACCTGATTAGAAATGGACGAATTTAATAGGATTGCTATTTGAGCTAAAAATTTTCAATGTAATGTTAAAATGATGATTTGTGTCACATGTCAAGAAATAACGAAATTTAATTGTCAGTGTAATGTTTTCTGATTGGCTTTTTCCGCACCCGATAGAAATTTGCGAATTTAATAGGATTTATATTTGAGCAAAAAATTCTCAGTCAAATATTATTTTGTCAAGTGATATCAAGTTTTAAGGGACTGAAAACTTTTATAACTCGATTTTTAGGGAATAGTTTGGATAATAATCATTTTTATCATTTTGCTCAATTTTTCTGGGTTCTACATCAATTCCATAAGGTGGTTTGAATTTTTGAAAAGAAAGTATAACTTTGTTGAAAAAAATAAATTTTACTTAAAATCATTATGACGTTTCATTCCAGAACTTACAAAATAAAGCAAAAATCATTAAAATCGGACAAGCGGTTCAGATAAAAATCAAAAGATTTTGGATGATGCGATAATTTTATCCATGAGTGTAGACTACGTAGTAGTTTTGCTAGATGTAACCTACAATATGCCCTTTTTCTACTTGGAGATTTGATTTCCAAACTTAAATTAATGGCAATAGTAGTCTTTTTTCACGGAAACTAACTATTATAAAGTAAGCCGATCAGAAAACGTTCAATACTTGTATTTTGTCGGTTTTTAAAACAATTTTCGTCACCAATCCACTTCAACAGTGAACACGTGATGGATCGTGTGGTAGAGGACTGGCAGGAGGTATATGAGATTTGCAAATGATGAAGAAAAAATTTTTTTTGAGGCCTTTGGTTCTTGTACACATACTAAATCACAATTATATTTTCTCACCTCTGTTAATAATGGGGTGGGAGTGGTTGGGGGTGGCTAATGCCAAAATAATTTTTGTGACCTTAGCTTCCCTTATATATACTAAATACCAATTTTATAGACTCTTAGTTGCTTGATTTACCTATTTACCCCCCATTTACCCCCAATCCTTCAACGGAATAAGATCAAAATATAATATAATTCCAGACTCGTTAAAATACGTACGTGTACCATGTACGAAATGTCAAGTCAATACCTTAAACGGCTCCAGAGTAATCGCGCGTACAAAAGACAGACAGATCGAGAGACAGATTTTTTTTTGCTCAAATTTAAAATCTCGACGTTTCATAATATTCTAAACATATTTGAACAATAAAGAATTTCATTTCTTTTTCTGCGTTACTATACTTCTACTGGATGTGGAAGAAATTATGATTGTAGATCGAGTTCATAAAAACCGAATAAAGGCCACCTAGAAAAATTCATGCATCACAAACCATCTGCTAATAGGTTGTGAATGAGACGAAAAAACTATTATAGAGCAGTAGTTTTACGTCAGCTCTTTCAAATTTATATTTTTATTCCATTTCAACTCAAACAAATGTTATGCAGATTTATATTAGATTATATAATAAAGCAGTATATTATGATTTCGAGTTTATCTACTTTATAACTGTTCTTTCTGTTTTAACTTTACTGAACGGAAATTGCAGAAACTTTTGCCATTTTCATGCACGTAAATATATTGTTAAACACACAAGTTGAACTTTTATACATAAACGTAATTTGCTTGCTTGAATAAATAGGACATCAGGCGGATATGTTTATAGGTATCGTTTAGTTCATGATTAACATAATTTATCACCTGGCAAGATTTAGGATCAGATTTATTCTTTCAATGTTGCATTTTATCGCATGTGATGTAGTATTTTTAAACTTAACTCCACAACAATTACAATGAATTTTGACAGAGAAATAATAATATCAATTTTCTGTTTCGTGTGAGTTAAAACTTGTTTAACACCTTTTATAAACATTTTACGTTTATAGTACGTGTGAAACTTTCATGGCTATATAACAATATACCATTACTGAGTGGTAGTTTAATTTTGTCACTAAACATGATATAATAGTGAAATAAAAATAAATTTCTTAAAAAAATGTTTGGAGAGGACAATTTTTTGCTGGAACTTGAAGAACATAGACCTCTGAAAAGTACATTCTTGCAGTACATGACATTTTATAAAACATAAAAGCTCGGCCTACTGCTGTCTTTTTTCTGGGGTGGAAAATGAAGAAATCATTTTAGCAATGTTTTTATTTCAAAACTGTGCCGATCAAATGCAATATAATCTTCGTTTTTGCGAAGAATATAATAAGTAAATCTGTACAAATTGACAAATACACATCCCTTCGTCAGTTGTTTGAGTCAATGCACTCTTTCAAATAGAGAATCCCGTGCAACACTAGATTTTCATTGGCAATTTCAAAATTCTTGTTTCGTATTTTTTCACGAAGTGAGGGATTGCCGAATCCAATGGAGTACTCAAATTTGCATTAAAGAAATCGCTAATAAGATGTCTTCGTTTTCCACCCCGAAGAAAGAACGTAGTAGCCCGAGTTTTTTGTGATTTATAAAATTTAATGTATTACAAGAATGCACTTTTCCGAGGTTTACTTTTTAGAAAAAACCCGATTTAAATCGGACTTAAAATAAACTTTTTGTGGGGGTAGTTCCAATCAAAATGGGACACACTGTATATAAAGATGTATCACTTTAAATTTTGAATGAAATCGAAAACATATTTATTTAAACAATTGAAATTGCTAATTAACGATCCGTCGACGCAGGACACGACAATTCTTTTTGAAGAGAAATTGACGGAAAATAGTGAAATGTGATATACTTTCGAATATAAAAAAGGGATATTATGTTGAATAATAAGAAAGTCTACTGTCTAATTTTTCTTAAACATTATAAACATAACATGTATTATATTTGTTTAGATTAGTAAGTATTCTAAATATAATGTAATATACATAGGCTCAATTTTCATTTCAATTTTTTTCATTTCATTTATTTTCATTTTGCTACAATGTATTATATATGTCAAATTAATACATTAATTTGGAGTGTAGTTTATAGATGTGCAGTTAGTGCAAGTGCTTAATGTTATTTAATGAAATGCCCTTATGTAAATAGGAATATGGGTGTAGATTGCAAGAAATAAAAAAATGTATATATAATATATAACCTATATCGAATGTTTACCTACCTATGTATAGTATATACCTAAGCAACACAGTTACATTAAATGAATCCATCTACCCAGAAAATACAGCAGAAGAACAGAGAACCATACCTCAGTTTGTGTGATTTAGCAGAAAAACTATTAAATATATTGCATGAAGCGATTTTTGTTTTATATAACGTACATTTTTACTTTGTATTTAAATGCTTATATTATTTGGTATATTATTATAAAATTCTGATCCTAGAAAAGAAACAAATTTCTGATATGTTGTCTTTGTAAAAAAATCATTTGTTATTGGCCGGGTGTTGATATTATGTTTTAACGAACTTTTCTCATATTTTGTACATACGTACGAAAACGATTGACTATAATATACATAAGTCTAACATTTAATAGCTTGGTTTCGTCGTATAGCAGTGGTGTAGGATGATTTTTGGGTTTTTTTAACATGACTTTTGTTACATAATATGGTACTGTTTGTAGCATATTAACTGTAGGGTTATATAGACCCCCCAACCAACTCTAATTTGCAATAAAGCTTTGTACTACTAGTAGTAAGAAAGTCTATGTACCAAAAGGGCACTAGACGACATCCGATCTGCACTAAAACCTATTAAGTTCATGTATGATACTAATATTTTCCGCATGCAATTTCATCAAAATTAGTTTACTAGTATCGACTCAATCGTGTCCACATACATACATTCGTACATACACACATACATACACATAGGCATTTTAAAAAAACAATTTTTCGTATTCCTAAGACCTCAAATTGTAAAGATCTGGTTTTATCTCAATTTTCGATTTTCGATTAATTGCAGTTACATCCCCATTTTTATAGGAGGGGAGGTTAAAGCTGCCATGAAAATATACAACACATGAGATAGTTTGCACCAACCTTACCTTATCTTTCATTTATATTCCCTCCAGGTACTAGTAGCATGTTAGCCACATAGAGTATTTGGAACATCTGTACATTTCTTAATTGTCTATTTATTTAAAATCAAATTATTAACACTATAGAAACCAGTGTAAAATCGCATAGTTTCTCGTCAGTGCTCTACTGGTTCCTAGCAGTCGAACATTTTTAAGCACGTCCTCACCCCAGAAGAACCAGCGGGTGGAGAGTGTTAACAGAGGAGGAGACATGAAACGACCACCGCTATATTACCTTGAGATTGGGCAGAATCGCGCCGCTTAGATGGTAAAGGGCAGAGGGTAGGTTGAACAAGGATACCTTCAAAAGAAGTCTGGCTGGCTCCTTCCGAGGAGGCATGGTCGAAACATAGGAGGCCCTCACCGATGCGGTTACTAGAGCTTGCAACGAGTCAATGCCCAGGAAAGGAAGCAGAAAAACCAGGAGGCAGGTCTATTGGTGGACGGAGGAGATCGCAGCCCTCAGAAGAGAATGTATCGCGATTCATCGACAGGGTATTATAAGGCAGAGTAGGAGAGCAGGACTTGGGGAGAACCCGTCTCTCCAGCAGTACCGGAACGCCAGGAAAAACCTTAGAGACGCAATTAAAAGATCAAAGAGGGAGAGGTGGAGGGAATTATGTGGATGGAAATGCCTGGGGAGATGGCTACAAGATTCGTACAAGATAGCAACTCGACAGATCAGAAATCTGACCCCTGCCTTGCCGGCAGAGAAAGTGGTGGAAGTCGTGGCTGCCCTATTCCCAGAAAGGGATATAGTCAGATGGAGGGCGGTAGAAGTGGATGTGGTCCCTCCACTCACGGAGGAGGAGCTGGAGGCAGCATGTGCCAGACTTAAAAGTGGAAAGGCTTCAGGCTTAGACGAGATTCCGCTTGAAATAGTCAAGCTAGTTGCGGAAGAATTCCCGGGAGACATCTTAAGAGTAATTAACCGTGCTCTAGAGAGTGGGGATTTCCCGAGCAGATGAAGGAAGGCCAGGATCGTCCTGATCCGGAAAGGGAACAAGTCGCTGAAGGAACCGTCATCCCACCGACCGCTATGTTTACTTGACGCGATGGGCAAGCTTCTCGAGTATCTGATACTGGGGAGATTAGAGAAGGAGATAGCCGAGAAGGGCGGCTTATCTAAAAGCCAGTTCGGTTTTCGGAAAGGACGATCAACGGTAGGAGCCATTAGACTACTAAAGGAGACGGCGGAGGAAGCCCTAGCCACGAAACAGATATGTGCTGTTGTGACCCTAGATGTCAAAAACGCGTTTAACACGGCGGGATGGGAGATGATGTCAGGAAGATGCAGAGCTTGGGGGTAGCTCCGTACCTGATGATGAGCTACTTCCAAGATAGGATGATCGGATTCGAATCAGAGGGAGAGATAACCTGGAAAAGCATCACGTGTGGGATTCCACAAGGGTCGGTGCTTGGTCCGACCTTGTAGAACGTGATGTTTGGTGATGTCTTTCGATAGCCTTGGAAGGAGGATGTGAAGATCATCGGGTATGTCGACGACTTGGCCATAACGATGACTGGAAGGTGGACTGTCCAAATAATAGAAGCAGCTAACGAGGCCATCAGAAAGATTGAGAGATGGCTAGAAAGAATGCATCTTGAGCTAGCTGCCGAGAAAACGGAGCTCCTGATTATCACCAGGAAAAGAAATCTTCCACCCATGAAAGTTAGGGTGGGCCAGGTGGAGATATCCCCAGGGAACCACCTGAAATACCTAGGGGTAAAATGAAATACCTGTGGGTTTGGCTGGACTCCAAGCTGAACTTCGGTGTCCATGCCACAAAGACGGCCGAGAAAGGGGGAAAGGCAGCCACAGCCATTGGGAGGCTTATGGCCAATATGCACGGACCGAGAGCGAGCAAGAGGAGACTGCTGTGCAGCGTCGTACACTTTATCCTCTTGTCTGCAACTCCGGTCTGGGAAAGTGCGATGAAGGTGGATAGGACGAGGGGGAGGATGGCTAGGATCCAGCGATGTGCCGCACTAAAGGTACGCAGTGCATATAAAACTATTTCGTACGAGGCGGCGTTGGTAGTGGCGGGGACCCCCTTTGATCCGATGGCCAAAGAACGGCTGGAAATCTTTGAAGGAGCCGGGAGGACAGAGGCCAGGGACAGGCTATTTGAAAGATGGCAGAGGCGGTGGGACACTGCAGACAAGGGAAGGTGGACGAGACGCCTCATCCCCAACATCAGAGCGTGGATGGAACGGAGGCATGGTGAGGTAGGCTATTACCTCACCCAAGCCCTGAGCGGACATGGGTGCTTCATGGAGTACTTATATGATATTGGCAAGACTAACAGCAGAGAGTGTGCATACTGTGGAGAGGTCGATGACGTGGAGCACACCGTGTTTGCATGCAACAGATGGAGGGTAGAGAGACGAGATGGTGGGGCATTGTTATTGTCTCCGGAAAATATGGTAGAGAGGATGCTGGAAACGGAGGAGAACTGGAGAAGGGCGAAGGAGGGAATAACCCGCATTATCAAAAAGAAGTAGAGAAGGAAAGAGAGATGGGTTTGATGGAGAACGCTAATTAACATCGACAAACTTAAATGACCTGCGGATCCGTTGAAAAGCGAAAGCAGTCCCAGGTCAACAGGAAACACTGAAGAGAGGGAGGGGTTTTAGCTGGTTGGAGTCCAGCACCACCCGTTCGCAATAGACTCTAAGCGACGGGTGTCCATGATGATTTCCCCTCCCACAGATAAAAAAAAAATTCACATCCTCTAGAAAAACTCTGACTGCGTCTTACAATAAGTCAGATACTATTTTTTTCTATTTATCAAGTTCATGGTACATCTAATAATGAGTTTTAAAATTTTAAAATATTATCAACTAATTTAATAATTTATTATGGATAGTATCTAGTAACCCAGGGACAATGCTTAACCTTTTTAAAACCTCCTTTGCATCTTCCGATTATAGTTCGTGATTCACGTCGACCAAATGATATTATGGATGAATAAATCACAAGCTATTTTTATATTAAAAATACGTTGCTTGTGAATTTTTCATTTGTACTCTTGACTTTTTTCATTCATATAAATGAAGCAATTAACCTGAAATTTTCTACTTAAAGAATATAAACGTTAAAAATAAAATAATTATTATTCTCATATAATGTTCATTTCCACAGTAAACATGCAATGTTCTGCTAAATAAAAACGTATCCACCACATGAAGTGACGTGCTTTCATATTTCAGAGCAGACATGAAGCACGCAACAATCGTACGGAGTGATAAATGAAGAATTCGGTATTCCTATTTTTTATAATAGAATGAGGTTTTTTGAAATACGTAACCATGCACATGAGTAAACTAGCGAATACAGCTGTCTATCCTAAAATATTTTCATTGTATTTATTATTAAGAGAACTACTGCGTACCCTTAAACAACATAAACAATAAAGAAAGTTATTTCTATTTAAAAATAATCTTAATTTGACACTGAAAGGGCAAATTGATGGAAGTATTTTTATTACTCAGTTAATAAAATTACTCTCTGTTCAAAAGATATTTCAGTTTTCATTGGTCAGGAAGTATGTATGTATTTTCATGAGGTTCTCCACTGATTGACCGTTGTACCTCAAAAGATAACTTCAAAGCAGGATTAGACCCAAACAAACCTTCAAAAGTTGTAATAATGCTGCTAAAATAGGTGTTGATTTGATATGATTTGCTTGATCTGAATAGAAATTACAAAGTCTTAAAGGTTTTTAAACTTATGTGATACGAAAGACAGATGGGTTTGCTAGCGGCTAGGAGACAACGTAACTGACAAAAATGTCAATAGGTTGATGACTGATGGCTTAATATAGATTTATACTCAGTTTCTTGGTTTTCAACATTCTTGTTTTAATTTGATCATGATATTGCCTTAAAGAAACTTTGAGATGAAATAACGACAAAATTGAATTCAGTGATCCCAAAAACATAAACATAAATTTTTTCACATTTTTTTACTCCACTTTTTCTCAGTTTGACCTTCAAATGACCTTGAATCCGATGTGATAGAGCCCAGCCAACCACGGATTCGAGGTCAGCGACCCAAAAAAACCCATGTAAGCATTTATCCAGATTTTTTAGTCGCTTTTCTCAATTTGACCTCAAAATGCCTTGAAATGACCTCTAGATGTTCTGATGTTCTTGAAGGGTAAAAATAACAGCGGATTTGAATTCAGCGACCTCAGATAAACATAAATTTTTTTCAAATTTTTTACAACACTTTTTCTCAGTTTGACCTTCAAATGACCTTGAATCCGATCTGATAGAGTCTAGCCAACCACGGATTCGAGGTCAGCGACCCAAAAAACCCATGTAAGCATTTTTCCAGACTTTCTTAGTCGCTTTTTCTCAATTTGACCTCAAAATGCCTTAAAATGACCTCTAGATGTTCTGATGTTCTTGAAGGGTAAAAATAACAGTGGACTTGAATTCAGCGACCTCAGAAACATAAACATAAATTTTTTCAATTTTTTTACAACACTTTTTCTCAGTTAGACCTTCAAATGACCAAGAACCTGACGTGATGAAGCTTAACCAACCTCGGATTCGGAATCAGCGACCCAAAAAACTTATGTATGCTCTGGTAAAGTCTGGTGATTGTTCTTAGATCAAATGTTGACCTGCGTAATTATTTGCCTTAAAACGCCTACTAAATTAAAAAAATTTAATGTGTTTTTTTTGTATATTTTATTTTGTATAATGGAAAGAATAAAAAATTTTAGGAGCAGCCTAATTGTCTGAGCTTTAGCTACCATTTATTAACAAATCATTCTTTCTTTTAACACAATTCATGGCACTGTACAATTTTTAAATTACGATTTTCTTCTTATTAAATCAAATTAAACTTTACAAAAAATGTTTTATAAATTAATAGAACAACTTTCGGAGGAAACAATCTGAAGGTCTAAAGTAAGGATCACCCCAGTGCATCTTTTATATCTTCTGAGCTGTTACATTTAATTTTTCTAATCTCCGTGTATATTATGGATGCAACAACCCGTCATAGCGTAATTGGCAACTGGCAGCTTTCAGTGTCAGTTAGGTTGCGTGCCCGGTAATAAGCAGGCGCTTATAGCATTTGAAACCTATACCGTTTTTAAAACTCGACAAACTTTGCCAAACTTACACACCCCACGCTGCTGTTCATATCGTACAACTTACAGCAGAGCCAGCGCTCTGTTTAAAACATGAAAAAAAAGTAATCGACTCCATTATTGATACACCGGTTCTTTGTGAAAAATAATGCATGTAAAATTATTTGTGAGTGAATTTTAAATAATAGTTACCTATTTTTTTGCCTTCACATTCAATCACTTGCACCAATCTTTTGTTTTCTTGCAAAGTACTGCTGCTAATAAAATGTTTCTTTTTGTTATTTAGAATTAAAAATTCAAGCTGAGATTTTATGATTTGTAAATAACAAAAGGTTTTTCTCTTTTTCATTAACTAAATACTTTTACCTACAAATATATACGTGACTTATGTATAGTTTCTTTTTCATTATTAAATATTTGCACACTGTCACAGAAAACATACAGTGCTCCCGTAAAGTAGTGGAGAAGTTCGATAAAAAGTGTGCACATTTTTTTAGAAAATTCGCTTGCATGTCAAAAGGTTCTAATGAATGCCATCTTTGATGTATTTTTAAAGTTTTTGGCAAATTTTCCACAGTTATGGCGTTATCAACTAGGTTAAATGTTTAAATTGCACTCTTTTCGCATCTTGGCAATAGCCATGGTTACTAAACTCTTTTTGAACGTTGTCGATAATTTCCGCTGATATGCGAAGTATTTCTTGGCGAACTCTTCCCTTTTTTTCCACCTTCACGTATACTTTGCTTTTAACGTATTCCCATATAAAGTGATCAAGGGGCGTCAGGTCTGACGAGCTCAGTAGTCACCCAATTGCCCTTCTTTCTTTATTTCTTTCTTTCTTGAGTGTTTTGTAATTAAAATTAGACGCAATGTTCCTAACTGTGGAATGAGGACTTTCTTGCACTCTCAACAAAGCATTAAGCTGGTGATGGCCAACTAGATTTAGGAAGATGGCTTATATGTCCATATTTCCTGAATTTTGACTACCCTGCTTGCCGTGTTATTGCTAATAGGTTTCCAATCAGGGTAAGTTACATTGAACAATTCAACTACTTCTGTTTGGGATTCATGGAAATAATACCAGTTCTTTCACGGTTCATGATTTTTACACATGAAAGTGAACATCGTACATTTGTACATTAAAAAAAAAATAACATGCTAACGAGGATGATTTCAGCTTTTTATCTTCGGAAGCATAAAAAACTCAGCCGTCTTATCTACTGCCAGGCTGCAAATGGAACATTTAATTTAGCTGCCTGAAAATTTTTCATTTCTAGTAAAGTTAGTATTTTTAAACTTCTAGATAGTTTTTCTTAAAACTTTCCCGATATTTACTGTGATATGTATTGTTTGTAAAAAAATGCGCTCTTTCAAATTTCGTAACAAAAAATAGGAGTGCGATTAAAAAATATATTGACGACGTCATTGCTTTGTGAAAATTAAAATAAAAAATATATCAAGAGATGACATTCCTCATGAACTTTTCGACATATTCGAGCAAAGGACCCCGGAGCAAAACCGATGAAAATGGTGTTTCTGTGAAATCGGCTGAAACTTTGCAATTTGTGTGTAACCCATTTTGATCAAATAATAATACGAAATGTCAAACATTAACAATCTGTCATAGTACCATCAGTCACAGCCTACTGCTTAAGAGTAATTACTGCGCTTCCTTCATTAACCATAAAATACCTATATGCATGTTTGGAGCATATTTAACGTCCGAAATGTCAAGAAATATTGCAACCTTTATATATTTGAAATCAGGGAGAAAAGATCTAAAAGAATATGTAAAAACATACAAAGTTTTCAATTAAAAGAAACAACCTTCATTGATATATCACGTGACCTATGCAAACAATTTTTTTAATTGCATTTTAAAAATTTATATATCCAACCCTACAACTTGTATACGAAACTTTTTTTATTTCCAATAATAACAAAAGTAAATGAATAACCCTGTACAAGTACAAATACCAAGTACTAAATTTGCCAAAGTACAAATACCAAGTATTTCAACTAACACTGTACAAGTACAAGAACAATACAAGTATATATATATATATATATATATATATATATACAGGGTGTTTCAGCTAAAAGTTCCCGGGTCATTATCTCGTAAAATAATAAAGATATTTAAAATTTGTAAATCGCGGATAATTGACACCAAAAAAGGTCTTAAATAACTGCAGTTAGAATTATTCCTTCGCAGTGCACAGAGATGGCGCTGCGGTGAGAAATTATTTTTCGATGGCTGGAACCTTGAAACATGATTCATACGATTAGTGAATAAATTGTGAGTAATTTTGACTATGTAAAAAATTTTGTAAATACCAAATACGTATATACGTGCGCAAACACTCTACAGGTCGCAAATCTTAAATAATCTACTTAACTTTTTTTTTAATCGCTTCGTCTATTATCAGAGTAGAACTCTTTTAAATTTCATAATTATTGGTAGAGTAATTTAATTTCATCCATCCTCACACCCCACTACGATATTCCACATCGGTAGTGGGGTGGGGGTAGTGAGGATGGATGAAGTAAAAAAATATTTTGAGGCCCTTGGTTCTTGTAAATCACATTTTTTTTCACCTACTTTTATAATGGGGTGGGGTAGTAATGGGGGTGGCTAATGCCAAAAATTCTTTTGAGATATTAGCTTCTCTTGTATATACTAAATACCAATTTTATGGACTCTTACTTGCTTGATTTACCTATTTGCCCCCATTTACCCCAATTTACCCCCTACCTTTTAACGGAATAAGATGAAAATATAATCTAGTTTCATATCTCTTTAATTCTTAATCGAATGGCATATGTTTCAAACCTTCCTTGGTCGAAAAATATTTTTAAACTGCAGCGCCATCTCTGGTGATAATGTTATAATAGTAAATTGTACTTCCTGAAGGAGGCATTAATCATAGAAATCTATTACCGTTTACAGAATAAAAATATATTTATTAGTTTCCGAAATATCGGCTGTGGGAATGTTAACTGAAACATACTGTACATACGTGTACCAAATTTTAAGTCTATATCTTAAACAGTTCCGCAGTAATCGCGCGCACAAGAAAAAGTTACAGAGAGACAGACCGGCAGAATTCTTTTTGCTCAAACTTAAAATCTCTACGTTTCATGGCATTCTAAGCCTACTTGAACAATAAAATATTTAAAAAAAATTTTTGCTGTTACTATACTTCCACTGGATGTGGAAGTAAAATGGTACCTTTTTTTTGGAGTAGAATCTTCCCCTATAATTAAAATTGATTTCTTCCAGAGTTATTCAATTAAACATTACTTGTATCAGCGAAACTGTGTGTTGGTGCGCTTAGTGAGAATAGAGCATATACCCGGCGGGTTGTGCAATTATTCGGAAAAATCGATTTTTTTGCCAACATCTGTAGAAAGAAGGCCAAATTATGAAAATTGCCATGTGACGTCGCGTAGCCCAAGAAATTTTACATTAGAAAGGGTATTTTTTTCAAATTCTATTTTAAAAAATTATGGAAGGCCGTTTAAACATACAGGAAAACAACCTCTTGTTAAATTGTAATAAAATACACCATTTTCTTTAAAAAATATTTTTATTAACTTAATGTAAGAATGATTTTAAAAATTAAATTAAATAAATTGTAAAAGTATTTACACAGAACTTCTCTCTTTGTTTGGCAACTTTTACATTTAATTATTTTATTCCTTCTCACTAAAATTAAAGCAGGTTTTTACCTTGACAATTGTGTTAACTAATTGGTAAATATTATTGTTTTTCCTAACATGTTTTAAAGGTGTTCACCCTCCACATTTTTAACCCAAAATGTACCAGGTTTCTTACATGGCAATAAGTGCTACTTTCCAAATATTACTATTCTCAGTCAAATAGTTTTTCAACCGACTTCATAAAATTTAAAAAAGGAGGAGGTTTTCAATTCGACCCGTATGTATGATTTTTTTATATATTTGTTCAATGATTACTCTGGCGTAGCTTAAGCGATTTCTGTCAGACCTGCTGCAAACTGTAGGGCTATGGTCTGGTGGTGGTCCCACACTAAATTTATCAAGCTACATCTAGTGTAAGGTGAACAAAAATTGGAAACAATTTTTTATATTATGAGCATATTCGAAGATTTGGCGTAGTCGCCGGTAATATCAATTAAAAATTTAGTTCTTGATTTATAATAATGATAATTTTTCACAAACAAAGGGCATTATTATAACTTCCTACCGTGTCATATACCATTTCGCAACGAGAGAGAGCCTTGCATGGAGGCGAATTAGCCGAAGAATGTATTCTACAACAGTATGAACTGAAACTTTTATTGAAAAACGCGCCCGTTGAACAATTTGCTTTTAAAAACAAATTATTCAGCATGCTCTCGCTAATGCTGTTAATGATGACGATTTCATTATTTCATGGTTTTTAATTGAGATGCGATAAGCCAGCAAATTTTTTGTAGATTTACGTGAAACCTGGTACAATGGCGGAAACCGAAAAGTAAACGACTATTTGATATTATGTACTGTGGACTAAAAGTATATTATTATAAGGAACTAAAGTGAGGTTATGATGTATTATTTGTTTATTTTCTAGGCCTTGAAATATGTGAAGCTACTAAAAAAGGTTTTTTTTTTTTAAATCGAATCGCCTTCAAAAATATCTCTAAAAAGTAAGAAATAAAATTTCACTCAGTTTTACAAATATCTTTCTACCTATTAGTGAAAAGTAGCACGGAACTGTACCTCATTACCAAATATCAATTTGAAGTTGGTGCAAAACGTATTTTTTCTGAAATCGATCGGCAATGTCTACATTTTCGGCGCGATTTCAGATCGAAAAATGCACAATTCCAGTATTTTAGTCCGTTGCTAAGAAACTATCAGAAAACAGACCGGAAAAGATTCGTTGCCAAGCAACGATCAACAAAACCGTACGGGAATGTTACTTTCCCGGCCTAGGCCGGGAAAGTAACATTCCCGTACGGTTTTTTTTATGTATATTTTAGAGAGTAAATAAATACAGGCAGACAAACCAACTCACATTAAAATTGCATTTATTAGTAAACAGTTAGATTGTAATGAAGAAATGTTATGCATTAATACAAATTCCTTAATTTATAATAATGTTGATTGTGATTTCAGAAAAAATAGTATGTGTACTTCGGTGTGAAAGCACATAACCGGACTTCGATGCTTGTTGGCCTCGGCTAGCGCCTCGTCCAACAATTTGCATCGTCGTCCGGGAATGTATTGCTTTCACACCTAAATACACAATATACTATTTGAAATTAGTATTTTTTTTGCGACTTCAAATTAATATTTGAAAATGAGGTACAGTTCCTTGCTACTTTCCACTAATAGGTAGGCAGGTATTTGTAAAACTGAGTGAAACTTGATTTCTTGCTTTTTAGATATATTTTTTGAATGAGGTTAATTTTTTTAGAAATATTACTAACAAGACTAACAAATCGAAGGACAGATAGACTGGACAACTGAATTGAAGGATCTTAATTTTTATAATCTAGATAATCTGTAATGTGAAAATCCTAAGTAATCTACTACAGTGATTTTTCCGACTAGAATACTTCCCTTCAGTGAGCGAGGAATGTAAAGAATCTGCAAAATTATTTGCAAAATTCTCCTCACTATATTTGATACTTTTTATTTATTAATTATTTTTCTGTTTGGTGACCACATTGTATTTTTATTCTTCAGCAATCAACCATATTCCGAAGAAATTTTTTTAGAGTAACCACAAAAAGTATAGCCGGTTTCTTTGTTCTGTTAACTGTATTCAAAATAGGATTGGCCTGTATCGCATTTTTTTCATTAATAATTTTCTTAGGGTATCGAACCTGAATATTTTTCATTAAAATTCTGTCACATTTCTTCCTCGATAATGATAATAGACCTATCAAAAATCTTTATTCTTCAAACAGGATTTTTAATATGACGTCAACAAACAGACACACCACAGATATAGAGACATACTGACGGAATAAAGGGACCTTAATTTTCGTAATCTACAAATCTCGTATAGTGATTTTTTTACAATTACAGTACTTTCCTTCGGTAAGCGAGGAAAGTAATAGACTCGGAAGAAACATAAATCAAATTATTATACATAATTAAACAACTTTAAGGTAACTGTAGGAAATAACACTCACCAGTCCAAGAAGCCTCTAAACCTACTTTTTGGTAGTTTAGTCCCCACTACAAAGAAAAATTGATTTAAATCGGCGATAAAAAATCCATTGGACGAGAGCTTTAATTTAAAACAAAGATCATCTAAAACTGTCAAGTGAGAGCCACTGGTAATTAGGAAAGAAAACTCCTTGTCTTTCAAATATATAGATTTATTTGTTCATGAAGCAGGAAGAGTATTGTAAATGTAGTTAAATTTTCCTCTATTTATACAAACATTACATGTATACCATACAAAATTAAATTCATTGTATAATCTATATAGCGTGCTATTTGACAATGAAATATATTTTAATATTTCGGCAGGTTCAAAGAATCTGTGATGCGCATAAAAATATATTATTTGGTTTTAAAAATAACTTATGATATAAGAGTAACCAAGAATAACAAATCAAACTGCATATTCCTTGTTTTAAAGATATGAAAGCGAAACCAGCATTGACATAATTATAATTAGTCTAGACATAATCACCATAAAATTTTATTATAAAAAATGATTTATGATAAATTTACAAAACATAATGCAGTTACTTTTAAGTTTTATTTTTATTCTCTATATTGTTGAATACGACGTCCCTATAATTAAACCATTTATTAGTATATTTTAATTATGTATAATATGGCAATGAAAATTAACTCTTGTGTGTAACATTTAAAATGTTATTGTCTGGCAAATCCAAAATTCCAGCAATGATATAAAAAACTAATTTTACAATAGTTAGAAATTTCTTAGTCCTATCCATAATGTCTTTTACATTACACAGTCCCACAAAAAAAAAGTGACCTATCCAGCGAACCAGACTAGTATATCCTTATGTATTTGGACCCGCTGAAACTGAATCCGAAGTCAGAATTGTAAGATTGGCTCGTCTTTCACCCCTAACCCTACGAAACCACACCAAAACAAAAAAAAAAGTGGTTTGTCCGGCGGACCATGCCAGTATATCCTTATGTATTTGGACCAACACCACCTAAATAATATAGGTGGTGTTGATTTGGACCCACTGAAACCGAATCAGAAGTAAGAATTGTAAGATTGGTTCGTTTTTCGTCCCTTACCCCAGAAAAATACCTCCCCCCCAAATGGCCTGTCCGGCTGACCATACCAGTGTATCCTTATGTATTTGGACCCGCTGAAACCGAATACGCAGTCAGAATTTTCACCCCCAACCCCAAAACTCCCCAAAACAAAACAGAAAGTGGTCTGTCCGGCGGACTATAGCATCTTTTCCAAATACAAAAGGATACACTGGTGTAGTCCGCCGGACAGACCATTTGGGGGAGGTTGAGGGTTAGGGATGAAAAACGAGCCAACCTGACAATTCTGACTTCGTATTCTGTTTCAGCGGGTCCAAATAAATAAGCATACACTGATATGATAGCCGAAGACCACTTTTTTTGTTTTGGGGGTGTTTTTTGGGGTTAGGTGTGAAAAATGAGCCAATCTGACAATTCTGACTTCGGATTCAGTTTCAGCAGATCCAAATACATAATAGAATGGTCCGTCGAACAGACCATTTTTGGGGGAGAGGTGTGGTGTCAATTCTAACTTCGAATTCGGATTCTGCAGGTCAAAATACATAAGGATACACTGGTATAGTTCGCCGAACAGACCACTTTCATTTTGGTTGGTTGGGGGTGTTTTTTGGGGTTAAGGGTGAAAAGTGAGCGACAATTCTGACTTCGGATTCGGTTTCAGCAGGTCCAAATACATGAGGATATACTAGTCTAGTATGCCGGACAGACCATTTTTTGGAGGTTGGGGATAAAAAACTGACAATTCTGACTTCGGTTTCGGCGGGTCCAAACACATAAGGATATACTGGTCTGGTTCGCTGGACAGACCTTTTTTTTTTCGTTGGGCTGTATTATTTTAGTCTTTCTTTGTTGTATGTCACGACTGATAGGTTCACATCATATATTGCGGACTGCAACTCGCGGTTACCTGTTGCACGGCCTCATCATGAGTTCCTTGGTGACATCAGTCCAACGAATTTCGAGGACCTCTTCCTCGCCGGTATGATCTGGTTTTCTCTTATACATTAATCGCCCTATCCCTTTGTGGCCTAGTGGTTATCTTGTGGAACCACCTTATGTACGCAAAAATGAACCTTAAAAAACAATGAATTAATGAAATTATGTGAATTTTGTGACAAAAAAATTTATCATATTTTTGTTCTTATTTTCGATTTTGCGAAATAATATTAAGAATTGTTTGTCAAGATTTTTTGATTTTTTGATTTTATGTATTCAGTAGAACAATGTTGTCTCAGTGTCCCACGGGTAGGGGAACGTAGCACTGAAAATCCGCTAGTAAAATATATTTTAATCGCAAACTGTTCATTGGAATGAAAAAACCGATAAGGATAACAAAAGGATAACAATATTAGTAGAACTGGTAGACAATACTTTTACCACGAAAATTTTTTCCAGCTTAGATAAGAAGTCTCAGAGTCTCTAAAAGTAGACATTCTTACATATATTGATGATAATCACAAGGTTTATAAGGACTATAATAGTATCCCCTGTTGGTTTTTATCAGGCCGCAAAGGGCTATATTATCCTTCTTGCGGTTGATATACATTTCATTTTCATTTTTGAAATAGATATTCGATGTCGGTAACGCCTGACTGCAACTATCGTCCATTTCGTAATAGTCAGCCATGCTAATCTATATATAAATGTTTTCTTTTAAAAGTCATAATGTTTATTAGGTATTCGACAACGCCCGACTGCAAATTCTATTTGTATTGGTGATACCGTAATAACATTTTAAGGTAAAATTGTTATATCTTCTAACCTACATCTGCATTCGCTCGAACCTGAAAGACACACTGTATATTGCAGTTTAGATATCTTGTACATCATTTTTATGTTCTTAATCAAAAATATTTTGAACATTATTCTCTAAAGTCATAATAACTCATAGGTAGTTTATATAAAATGATCCGATGATCACCGTCTGTATGACGCAGATGATCCAGTTTCACTAGGACGTGTTATACCATGCTATTTTATACGTCTTGTATCAAAGATTTTAAATTTAACCGAAATTATCATGTTTAATAGACTTTTGCAGTCGGCAACGCCCGACTGCAACTTTAATTCTTTTCATAATAGTCATATTAAAAATACCTTAATAACATTTCAAAGCAAAACTGATATATCGCCTTATCTGCGTACAGCGTGGTCCAAATTAGATGGGATTTGAGGTTTTATCTAAAACTATGGCAGATATACAAAAACCAATATAGGTGTCCTAAGCTCGATTTTCGAGAAACAAACAATGGCGCAAACCGCGATCGCCTTTCTTTTTTGACTACCGAGCTACAGAGCGTTTTTGTAAAATTGACATTTTTGGATAACCTCTATATTTCAATTACCAAGTGTCGAATCGCAAATCGAGTAACATATTCTTTAGGCACTTTTTTGAGTAGAATCCGTTGTTGATAAGAAGAAAATTATGCATACTTCAGTTTTCGAGATATAGACATAACTTTTGTTTTTTCAAATGGAACACCTTATAAATTATTTCATTATTCACAACTTAAATTAGCTATCCAACGATATATCATATACCATGTTCATCTTGAGAAAAAGTGCTTAATTTTCGAAAAATTTAATATATTTGTGAGGAGGCCTTGGAAAACTATTACTTAACAACAACACGCATTATAATATCAATAAAATTTTGCCAAAAATGGGAAAAATTAAACTACAATAAATGTTCGAATTGTCTTCCATTGACATTTATGCATTTTTGACACCTTCTCCTTACAGCATTTGTTGCATTTCCAATCATGGCAGGAGTTATTGTCAAAACGCAACTAATGTTTTGTTTTCCAATTCTTCTATGTTATTAGAACGTTCTCTATATATAATATTTTTTAAATAACCCCAAAGTCAAAAGTCGGCAGGGGTTATATCGGGAGATCTAGCTGGCCACAACATAGGACCATTATTTCCTAAAAATTAAACAATATCTAAACTACTTTGTTATTTGTTAATGTCGAGTTAGCTACAGGCCTGTAACCAGAATTTAATTGTAGGGGGTGCTCGGGGAATTTCAGTGGATTAAATAATTTATTTCATCAAAAACTTAAGTATATTCTTTATGATGTTTATTATAACATATTATAATATTAGTAGGTATCAGCAAAAACAAGGATTCTAAAATATGAAAAATTAACACAAGAATTCGTAAAAAAAAAGAAAAGGTAAAATATAGTATGAATTAATATTAATATTAATCAATAAAGTTGCAATCTCCTGTTGCGCCTGCTGCTAAATTTTCTGAAAAATACATCTGTGTCAATATTTTGCGTCCGCTCCTTCTCAAATGCAAGTAGAATCAAGTCTGCCATTCTTTGATGACACATGGACATTCTTTGGGGACGATTTATTTGAGTCACTGTTGAAAAGGTGGATTCGCACACTGCAGTGCTACAAGCAAAATTCCTGTCTGTAGCCAAGAGATTGTAAGTATCCTCAAATGCCAATCTTTGGTTATATATTTCTTGGAATACTATCAGCAGTCGACTTTCTTCCTTGCCCTTATCGTTGATAACTTTTACTTCACTTTTTTTCTTTTCTATAAATTGCCTGAAAACTTTTATTTCTTCTACTGATGGAAGTTTTATTCTCAATTTCGAATCAAAATATTTAATTTTATTCAAATCCATTTCATCTTCAACCGTGAAAATGGCTTCCAACAATTCGGCGTTCCACTAAACCTTAGGTTCATTTCGTTTAAAATAATGTCAATTACTTGATTAAATACTGCTTTAAATGGTGATTGGATACTACAACATCTGTAGATCTTTCCCCAGTATGATTGGTTACAATGTAATCTTGAAGTTTTCTCGGTATTTTTCTTTTGCATAGTGGCAAGGAAACAGCTGCATCATCGTCTTCAATATGAAACTCAGTATTTAACATTTTTATTATTTCTTCCTTAGTGCCAGTTCTCATTTCTTCAAGAGATTTTGTAGCAGCATTTGTAATTTCAAATGAATCTCTCAAGCTACATTCACGTGCCTGGAGAGCTTTGTTCGCAGACTCAGTACTTAAAATTGTTTTCACAAAAACAAAAATCTTTAGATTTAATAACAGCTAACAGGGCGTTTATGCTATTTGTAACAATCTGGAAAATTTTCAGAGAATTTAATATTTTGGAGGTTCTTTTAATGAAAGCGCATTATAATTATTGAAAATAAATAAAAAATATTAACTAAAGTTTTCTCAGGTCGTCTCCGGTTTTAAATAAAAAATATATGTTTTACAAATAAAGTCGTAATATGGAAAACTTTCCAGAGGGTGCTCAAAGTTTTTCAGAGGGGGTGCTCGGTTCCCCCTGGCACCCCCTAGCTAGAGACCTGGTTAGCTAAATTAATTGTTAGTTATCAATTTAGTTGACTTAGCTAACTAGACATTGATAAACTAGTCCTGCCCTATCCAATCCTCCCCAAATTGAGCATTTAAATAATTTCGTGTTTCATTTGACTTATGACTTGGGGCGCCATCGTGTTTGTAAACTAATCTTTGAAATTGCCTTACAGGAATATTGTTAATATTTTCGGTGTTCAAATTACCGTGAAAAAAATGGTATCCAATAAAACCACACCATACACCAAATCCAAATCGTCCTTGATGATTAACTGTAGCATTTACGTGCGGATTTTCAAGAGCCCAATGGTGGTTATTATGCCGATTAAAAATTCCGGCACTGCTTATATGGGCCTCATCTACCCATACAATTGTTCCTTCAAATCCTGGCACTTCATTGCACTGACACAAAAGCCACTGGCAAAAATCGAGACGCCTTTGAAAGTCGTTTGGGTATAGATGGTGACTAATCCTAATTTTATAGGGTTTGAATTTTTTTTAAGCAACGCAACGTAGTTGTTTTTGGGATTCCTAAATTTTCCTGTATTTTGCGAGACGATATATTGGGATTTTCTCTTATAGTTTCTAAAACAATATTTTCTACAGCTTCTCTACCTACTTTATTATATATTTTTACTCGAGGTTTTACATTTGTAAAACCTCTTAAAAAACTCTTTTAAATTTTGTTGTAGACTTTTCAATATTTTTATGCCTGGCTGTCTCTTTTCTAGATATCTAAAAATATTGTTTAGGTGGCACTTTTGGAATAAAATTTTGCTGTCTTACCTATTAAAATAAAGCTCGGAAGCTAAATTTGAATCTTCTCCGCATTCTATAAAACGCTTAATCATATCATATTTTTCACCATTACTAAATTGAACTATTTTTAACAATGCTCACTCACAATTAACTCACAAATTAGTTTTTGATATTTACGATTATTTCGATTTTCTTTTTTTTACCATGGCCTTCTCAATAAATATTAGAAATGCGATAAATATGCATAGATGTCAATGGAAGACAATTCGAACATTTATTGTAGTTTAGTTTTTCCTATTTTTGGAAAAAATATTTTATATTATAAGAAGTGTTGTTGTTGATAATAGTCTTCATGGCCACCTCACAAATATATTAAATTTTTCCAAAATTAACCACTTTTTTCATTGAATAGTTAATTTAAGTTGTGATCGAATAATGAAATAATTTACATTTAAAAAAACAAAATTTATATCTATATCTCGAAAACTGAGGCATGTAAAATTTTCTTCTTATCAGCAACGGGTTCTACTCAAAAAAGTGTCACTTAATTTTCGATTCAACACTTGCTACTTGAGATACAGAGGTCATCCAAAAATACCAATTTTCCAAAGATAGTCGAAAAAGATAGACGATCGCAGTTTGCGCGATTGTTTGGTTCGCGAAATTCGAGCTCAGGACACCTATATTGGTTTTTGTCTATCTACCTTAATTTTAGAGAAAACCCCAAATCCCATCTAATTTGGTCCACCCTGTATAGTTCGCTGCTTGAACTTGAAAGACGTACTGTATTGCAGTTGAGATATCTTGCATACTTTTATTTTTTATGGTCTTAATCAAAAACCTTTGGCCCTAAAGTTATAATATAATATAGTTTGCATAAACATGACACAAATGATTTACATCACGCTTTTGACGATCACCCTAATGACAGATATAATCCAATTTCTGTAGGAAGTATTCAACCATGCTATTTTATATATGTTGCAAATGGAATGGAAATTTTAAGTCCAAGAGAAATTATCGTATTTATCTCGGTATTTATAAATACTCGCAATCGGCAACGCAAGACGGCAGTTACTTTATTTCATAACAGTCTTACTAAAAATACTTTAATGATATTTTAAGGTAACATTGCTGTATAATCTAACGTATAAGTTGGTTCGATGCTGAGAGACAACCTGTATATTGCGATTTATATATATTGTACATCTTCATATTTTTGCGCGTAATCAAAGACTTCAGTAACATTTTACTCTAAAATTATAAGAGCACAAGATGAGGTTTTACTCTCTTCTAACGATCGCCCTGTATGACTAATATGATTCAATTTCTATACGAATTATTCTACCATGCTATTTTATGTATATTCCAAGTTCTAAAGAAAAATATTAAGCTCAACAGATTTTATCGTATTTAATAGATATTCGCAGTTGGCAACGCCCGATTATTTCATAATAATCTTACTAAAATACTATGTATCATATTTTAGGGTAAAATGGATATTATCATCTAGTCTACATAAAGTTGGTTCGAACTTGAAAGACACGTGCTTATTGTGGTTTAGAAATTTTGTGAGTTTTCATATTTTTGTGTGCTTAATAAAAACTTTAGTAACGAATTAAAATAAAAGCTGTTTCACGTAAAAATGAGAGTTTGCGGTCCTCTGGTGATCACCCCATATGAGGGATATAGCCCAATTTCAATAGGGAGTATTCTATTATGCTGTGTTATATACAGTGTGTTTCACTTGAAACGGTAACACCCCAATAACTTTTTTACTTATTTTCCGATTCGAGTCAAATTTTACTTAAGTATAGAACAAATTAGGATCTTATGACCAGAAAAACATACGCCTCCTACAAATGCAGGGCCACCTGCGGAACCAAAATATGCGGAGAAAATCAATAAATCATGTTAGGCATTTTTTATCAGAAAATTTTGTTAATGTCCTAAAACCTTGTGCTCAAAATTTAATCAAAATTAAAAAATTGAAAAATTAAAATTTAAAAAATTTTAAAAATAATTATTTAAAAAAAAACTGTAAATTGCTTGACAACTATCTGGCAGCTTGGGTTTAATTTCAAACAGAATTGTCATGGTACAGTTTTCTAAACAAAGAAAACCCATTAAAATGATATTTTCAGAGTTTGGCATTATTTTAATCAAAATTTATATATTTTTTTATTTTCAAAAACATAATTAACAAAATTTTCCGATAAAAATATGCCTAATATGATTTTTTGATTTTCTCCGCATATTTTGGTGCCGTAGGTGGCATTTTTCTAGTCACAAGTAGTTCCTAATTTGTTTCATATTTAAGTAAAATTTGATTCAAATCGGAAAAAAAATAAAAAAGTTATTGGAGTGTTACCATTTCAAGTGAAACACACTGTATATGTTCCAAATTTGATGTCTACAAGCGTTAGGCCCGGCAAAGCCCAAGACGTCCCCGGCGTCGGCGACGTCGTGGAGCGGCATCGGCGGCTGGGGGACGAAATGGCTTTGGGGCCCACCGGTGTATACGATATCTGCCTGGGGCAGCATCCCCGGGGCAGAGTGAAGCTCTGAGAAAGGATTATTTAAACCCTGCGGTGGATTGCCGCTGGGCGCCAAATAATCCGTCCTGGAATTGTTTCCGTTGGGCGCCAAAAGTGAAGTCCAGCGGTTGTTGCCGCTGGGCGCCAAAAATGAAGTGCAACCGCTTGGGGCTGCACCGGTAGTATGAGGCACTGAATTTTGTGGGTTGGCGTCGCCAGAGGCGTCCAATCCGCCTCCGAGGACGTCCTCCCACGGGTGGCGAACCAACGCCGTGTTAGTCAGGTCCATGGGGTCCATGTTCGATTCCCCCTGTAGATGTGTACTCATATTTTTACCTGGCGACACAGTCAGGCCAAATGACTATGTGCACCGAACCCTAGTCCTGAAACGGAGGTACTAAACGGCTGAAGGCTGTTTGTGCTATAGTCCCTCCGTCTGTCTATCCCTATCAAATTTAAATGGTGGTGAAGCCGTCTGAATTTACTAACGCGGCTTCGTCTGTCATTCGCGAGCTAGACAGACTTGGAAGAACACCACTTAGATCTCAACACCTGTGAGGGTGTCGCCCAGTGGTGAATTCGCCCTTGTCTGCCGAATTTACAACCGTCGAGGTACGCTTCCACTCGGGGCACTGACGTCAAGGTTGTTGTTAGTGACGTCGGTGAGCCCTGAGTGAAATCACCTGGTATATGCACCCCTTAAGTCGGGTGAGGCTGGAGGAGAGGTTTTGTGGATCCTGGGATGGTGGAGGCGAAAACGTTGGCTGGACTTGGTTTTCGGAGTTGAATACACCCCGGTCACTGAGATCATCAAGCAGAGAGCCAGAAAGATGTACGCCCTTGCCGAGGAGCATGGGAACCCACTAGTCAGGGAGGCAACTGACTATGACCCAGCAGATGCTCCGAGGCACAAGCGGCCGAAGGTGCAGCTCCTGGATAACGGGTGAGTATGAGAAGCATACCACCAACCGACGATCCACCCCCACGGAAGAGACATGACGATACCCAACCACCCACCCAAGACCCTGCGGGTACCGGACAAACAACCGTCCAGTACCCGTAGTCCCCCTAGCTCCGGGCAGACCAAAAATGCTACCAAAGCAGTTAGGTCTGCCCTTCCTCGAGCTACACAGCTCATCCTTACCCTACCGATGATCCGGATGACAGGATGCCTCTTGGCATCTTGTGTACCGGCAGTCACTTCCGCCACAAACCCAAAACACCCAACAGACCGATGACTACCCCCCGGGGGGCAAACAAGCTGGCGAAGAAAAGAAGACGAAGACAGAAGAACGCCAGAAGAGGCCTTAGCCAGCAAGGTCCAACGAGCCAGGACCCAGGGAGGTGGGCCGAAATCGTCTGCACCGCTCACATTTGTGAGTGGGGCCGACGTAAAGTAAGCTCGCCCGCCCGGCACGAGGCTGGTCCCCGGTCTACAGCGATGTATTGGGGTAAAGGGCAATAGTCCTGCCCGGCCCCAGTCATCCGAGACCGACATCTTTAGCCAAGAATATTGGCGCTCGGCATTTGGCAGTCGACGAGTGCAGACCTCCAGTGTGCAGTTGAAGACAGTGCGAAGCGAACTAGCGAAGTGGAAGCCCCACAGAGAGTGCAAGTGGAGAAATATCAGTCGTCTTTATCAAGACGCTGGTATAAAAAGATAAATAAAGTCCCCCGCCTGGGGACACTGTGTATTAACCTTTCCCATTTCCTATCCTTATTTCTCTTTTAGGGTAAACAACGTGAGTGACGATATGGAAAAATACGAAGTGTCAGAGGCAGACATAGAGATGGAGCTAGCCTTAGTAGACGCTAGGATAGCATCCTCCAGGGCCTCATCCAGAACATCCTCAGCAGGGAGGATGTCATCAAGGGCACGATGCGAATTATTAGAAGACGAGAACCGAAAACTGCGGGAGGAAATATCGCAGTTAAAAGACTCAATCAGGAGTACAAGAGAGCAGAACGCTAAACAACATAAAGAAATGATGGAAGCCATGAGGGCACTACAAAACTTCAGGAAACCAACAACGGGTAACGAAAACCCCCTGGAAAACCCCCCGGAACAACGGCAGAAAGAAACCACAAAAAGGAAAAATATTCAGGACAACGGGGAAACAAACCCCCCTACTAAGACATCCAAGCAGCAGTCACCCCCAGTCAAACCCTCCACAAGCCAGGACAAGACAAGCCAAATGAACACAGACACAGAGACCCCCGAGCCCCCCAAGCCCCCCCGGATGCCCCCAGTTGTCCTACGAAGCCAAGAGTCATGGACAGTGGTAACCAAAAAACTGCAAGACGCCAGAATAAAATTCAAAAACGCCAAAGCTGTCAGAGATGGTATAGCAATAGAACCCACAACACCGGATGACCACCGTAACATGACCAGACTATTCAAGACCGAGCAGAAAGAATACCACACCTATGCCCTACCGGAAGAGAGGTTACTTAGGGTGGTAATTCGAGGGATCCCCAGTGGGGTCACCAGCGACGAGGTCAAGGCAGACCTAGAAATCCAGGGATACACACCAGCCACCGTCCAAAGGATGTCGTCCAGGAGGACGAAAAAGGACATCCCCATGATGCTTGTCCAGGTCCCGCAAAACCAAACAGACATCCTGAAAGTAACTCGCTGCTGCTACCTGGTAGTTAAAACGGAGATGCAGAGACCCAAGAAAATTATATCCCAATGCCACAGATGCCAGACCTTCGGCCACGCACAAGGGCGGTGCACGGCGACTCCAAGATGCGTAAAATGCGGCGAAGCCCACCATACCACCACCTGCCAAAAACCGAAGGACACCCCAGCAAAGTGTGCAAACTGCCAGGGAGCACACCCCGCAAGCTACAGAGGATGCCCCCGTTGCCCCAAAAAGACTGCCCAGACACCTGCCCCCCGGAAGCAAACAGCTCCCGACGCAGCCACCAGAAGGACGACCCCCGGGCTTAGCTATGCCAGAGCAGCCCAGGGACCCGCAGGGAAGCCCACCAACCCTGCCCAACCACCACAGACGTCCCCAGAGGCCGGCCAACTCGCTGCTGTCATGGCCCAAATGCAGCAGATGTGTACCATGATGGGGGCCCTGTTTGCAAGCCTGCCCCACCTCACCCCCCAGTGACGCCACCTGGACCACCCCGTCGATGGAGAAGCCACCGGAAGAGACATGACGACACCCAACACCCTACCCACGACCCTGCGGGTACCGGACAACACACCGTCCAGTACCTGTAGTCCCCCTGGCTCCGGGCAGACCAAAAATGCTACCAATAGCATTTAGGTCTGCCCTTCCTCGAGCTACACAGCTCATCCTTACCTTACCGACGATCCGGATGACAGGATGTCATTTGGCATCCTGTGTACCGGCAGTCTTTCCTGCCAAAACTTCCAACACACCTAACAGACAGATGACTACCCCCCGGGGGGAAACAAGCTGGCGAAGAAAAGAAAACGAAGACAGAAGAACGCCAGAAGAGGCCTTAGCCAGCAAGGTCCAAAGAGCCAGGACCCAGGGAGGTGGGCCGAAATCGTCTGCACCGCTCACATTTGTGAGTGGGGCCGACGTAAAGTAAGTTCGCCCGCCCTGCACGAGGCTGGTCCCCGGTCTACAGCGATGTACTGGGGTAAAGGGCAATAGTCCTGCCCGGCCCCAGACATCCGAGACCGACATCTTTAGCCAAGAATATTGGCGCGCTCGGCATTTGGGCAACGGCAGTCAGACTGCACACATCGTGAAGCGATGTGGGAAATTCCTAATATGCAAATATTTTATTACAGGGTGGTTTTTTTATTGTTTGTGCGAAACTTTGCTGATGGCTGGCTATCTCCTCTGGGGTATATGTTCCCTGCTCGGCTGACGGCCTGGGCATAGATAAGTGAGGTTAGGATTAAATTGTTTGGCACAATTTAATCTTATTATTTTTTTTTAAATTTTCCCTGGGCCTGGGGCCTTGGGCCCGATGACATTGAATTTAAAATTCTAAGTCTATCAGAAGTTATCGTGTTTACAAGAAACGGTCTACACACATACACCATCACACATACATACAGACAGACAGACATTTTTTATTCGAATTTGAATTCAGTCTGTTATGAAACGGATTTCTGTACACTTTTTTTCCTCCGATTATGATTAAAAATTTTTGGCCGGTTATAATATACCCATTTGATTAAATCATATATGAATATGAGCTGTAATTCCCTAGAGGTACGTTTTGTGTCTGTAAGGACTTTTTGACTTATTTTCATGATTACTACACACTGTAAAAGTTTGGAACCATATTTTACACTCTGCATACTTACTTCCTCAGTTTCAGTTTGCTCTCTTATAATTATTAAAGGCAAATGAAAATGACATTACAAAATCTTAATAAATCAATGAATGTTTTAATAACATCAAGATAACTGAGTATAAACAACTATATTTTGAATGAACGTTAATACTTTATATATTTACCTATTAGTGGAGTGCTCTTAAATTTTGATTAGGAAATCAACTCGATCTGTAGAAACCTATTATTTAGGGGCTCATAAGCATGTAGAAAAAAATCAGCTTCAGGTCAAACTTTTGGGATGGGGAGAAGACGTTTGTTAACGTTTTTTTGTAAAAATATCTTGAAAACTACGAATTTTATTAAAAAGCGTTAAAACATATTGAAGATTGTGAAATTATCTTTAATTTGAGACTATATGATCAAAAGTTGATATACAATGTGTTTCACTTCTCGTGAAGAACTATTTCCAATAAATGAAAGTTGTGAATAAAAATTGGCATTCAATAAATCGCTAAAAGGGCCACTTTTTATTATTACACATCAACTTAAATGTAACATCGTTTTCTTTTTTTCAGTGGTTTTATAATGCTTGGAAATCTGTATGTATCTGAATGTATCTGTATGTATCAAATTTACCACTTCCCGTTATCTAATCGAGCTGAAATTTTGCAGACACACGTAGTTAAATAATAAATAATTTCAATAATAATTGTGCACGACTTTAATTTGCTGTAAAAAGTTCTCTTTATGTATTAGATACAATTGTCTCATGGAGTTCTATAGCTGATAAAAATTTGAAATGAATTCGACGACAAATAAAAATGATACAGGGGTGTCTTCACGAGTCGTGAAACAAAAATTTCTTTTTGAAAATATTACGATTATCCCAAAATTTTACAAGGGGGGCATATCAAGTGATTCCGAACAACTTTCATTAACAAACATTATTTCTAAGTCTACTATGATTTCTCGAAAATCGCGATTTTCTTTTTATCGCAGTAGGCCGGCGTTTTAGATCTAGGCGGCATTTATGTGTTGAATAAAGTCGTCTTATGGAGTTGTATGGCTGATAAAAATTTGAAATGAATTCGGCCACACACAAAAAAGACACAAGGGTGTCTTCATGAGAACTGAAATACACTGTATATATATTTTTTAAATATAGTGTTTCTCTGTCCCTTTCTAAAAGTTAAATAACATAACATAAACATAAACACACCAAAGATAGTAGACAACCCCCAAATCCAAAGCCAAGGCTGTCCGGAAGGGGGTTACACATTCGGAAAAATGCAGACATACATCCACACCCACCGGTGTTGTCAATACCGGGGCTGGGGGTCGAACCCAGAGCACGGTAGCGAGTCGATCAGCGTATTCGCCACACAATACGCCTTAACCGATTGAGCTACCGTACCGTCCCTGCCAAAAATTCCACATAGAAACTTATAAAAAAAAAGGGATGCGGTTTTATCGTTCCTATAAGTTATATTAGTATTATACAGAGAGGATTTTATCTGTTTTATTAAGTTTTAAATCGGTTATGAAACAGTAATTCCGAATGAGCTATTTGGAATTATCATGTTGCCCTTTCATGAGTACTTATATGAAATATACATCAACAAATCTACAGTTTAGTGTCTGCAAATACACCCTTGCCCTTATATCTGTAAACATATGGAATTACAGATACAACTTTAAAGAGATTCTAAACTTTTCTATAAGTAATATCATAAGAGTTCCAGTCCGTCCTTTCTCCAGTATCTATCGTATGTAACACACCATTTATCAACATGTTTTTATTGTAAATTTCAACATTGTTTTTTATTAGTATTAATGTGGATATACATGTCAACAAATGTACAGTTTCAATTGTATATTTTACAGATGTATTTTTATTGTAAACTTCCATTTTGCTTTTTTATTAGTATTAATTTGGATATGCATGCCGACAAATGTACAGTTTAAATTGCATATTTCAAATAGAAATACTAATATTGTGGTAAACACAAAATTCTGCAAAGTCCTTATTTCCTCGGGTGTTCTTGTTCTAGCCTAGAAGCAATGAATGAGTTAGCAGTGAAAGAGACTGCTTTGTTTTTAATTTAACACACACTTCAGTTTCTTAGGTCACATTAGATTAGATATGAACTAGCTACACGTATACAGCTCCCTCTACTGGAGCCTGGAGTAAAGTTGCTGCTGAAATTTCTATCAGTTTCTACCAGAATGGAGCAGCAAACATTTACTTATACCACATCAATGAGAATTTATGAGAACAGTATCTAAGGTAAAACGTGCGGCTTTCCGTGGTTAAATGGCAAGTGTTTCTATAAGAAACGAGTTGCATTAGGTTGACTTGCAATTGAAGATTACCAATTATAATGTTTGAATAGGGATTTATGAGATCAGTTTCTATGAGTATTAATGTTTTTTTTTCAGAAATATATTAAATGTGTTTTCATTTGTTTTGAATGGGTAAAAAGAAAGGTCAGTTTTCAACTGCAATTACAAATACAAGTTTAATCACTTTGAATGGGGTTATATGCGATTAATTTCTAAAAGTATTTATGCTGTTTTCCGAATATAATTGTGATGAGGTTTAATCAGTAACAAATTGTTCACTACTTGTTATGATATGGTCGGAAATTCCAAGTACACATTTAGTATTCCTTCAAAAGGATTGATGAGAGCAGTTTCTACGAGTATCTATTTGTTGTTCCTCTAGTAAATTATATAAGTCTTTACATTTACTTATACTATCTAAATAAGAATTTATGAGAACAGTATCTAATGTAAAACGTACGGCCTTCCGTGGTTAAATGGCAAGTGTTTCTATAAGAAACGAGCTGCATTAGGTTAGAACAGTATTGATTTGCAATTGAAGATTACAAATTATAATGTTTGAATAGGGATTTATGAGCTCAGTTTCTATGAGTATTAATGTTTTTTTTTCAGTAATATATTAAATGTGTTTTCATATGTTTGAATGGGTAAAAAGAAAGGTCAGTTTTCAACTGAATAAATTACAAATACAAATTTAATCACTTCGAATGGGGTTATATGCGATCAATTTCTAACACTATTTATACTGTTTTCCGAATATAATTGTGATGAGGTTTGATCAGTAACAAATTGTTCACTCTATGTTACGATACGGTCGGAAATTCCAGGTACATATTTAGTATTACTTCGAAAGGATTGATGATAGCAGCTTCTACGAGTATGTATTTGTTGTACCAATAGTAAATTATATAAGTCTTTATCAGTATGCATTCGGATCTAATTTAAATATGAAAATTATATCAGAATAAAGCAACCAAATATTTTAAACGGAATCTATTTTTAAATCCAGATATTTACTTATACTATCTCAATGAGAATTTATGAGGACAGTATCTAATGTAAAACGTGCGGCTTTCCGTGGTTAAATGGCAAGAGTTTCTATATGAAACGAGCTGCATTTGATTAGAACAGTTTTGATTTGCAATTGAAGATTACAAATTGTAATGTTTGAATGGGGATTTATGAGATCAGTTTCTATGAGTATTAATGTTTTTTTTTTCAGTAATATATTAAATGGGTTTTCATTTGTTTGAATGGGTAAAAAGAAAGGTCAGTTTTCAACTGCAATTACAAATACAAGTTTAACCACTTCGAATGGGATTATATGCGATCAATTTCTAACAGTATTTATGCTGTTTTCCGAATATAATTGTGATGAGGTTTGATCAGTAACAAATTGTTCACTACATGTTACGTGTGGAAATTCCAGGTACATATTTAGTATTACTTCGAAAGGATTAATGATAGCAATTTCTACGAGTATGTATTTGTTGTGCCAATAGTAAATTATATAAGTCTTAATCAGTATGCATTCGGATCTAATTTAAATATGAAAATTATATCAGAATAAAGCAACTAAATATTTTAAATAGTATCTATATGTAAATCCAGACATTTACTTATACTATCTCAATGAGAATTTATGAGAACAGTATCTAATGTAAAACGTGCGGCTTTCCGTGGTTAAATGGCAAGAGTTTCTATAAGAAACGAGCTGCATTAGGTTAGAACAGTTTTGATTTGCAATTGAAGATTACAAATTATAATGTTTGAATAGGGATTTATGAGATCAGTTTCTATGAGTATTAATGTTTTTTTTTCAGTAATAAGTATATTAAATGTGTTTTCATTTGTTTGAATGGGTAAAAAGAAAGGTCAGTTTTCAACTGCAATTACAAATACAAGTTTAATCACTTCGAATGGGGTTATATGCGATCAGTTTCTAACAGTATTTATGCTGTTTTCCAAATATAATTGTGATGAGGTTTGATCAGTAACAAATTGTTCACCACATGTTACGATATGGTCGGAAATTCCAGGTACATATTTAGTATTCCTTCGAAAGGATTGATGATAGCAGTTTCTATGAGTATGTATTTGTTGTTCCAATAGAAAATTTGTCTTTATCAGTATGCATTCGGATTTACTTTAAATACAAAAATTATATCAGAATGACACAACCAAATATTTTAAACAGTATCCACTTGTAAATCCAAACATTTAAAGATATATTTTAATGAGAACCAATCAGAACAGTATCTAATGTAACGCGTGCGGCTTTCCGTGGCTAAATTTTAAAAGTATTTTTAATAAATAGCTTTAACGGATTTGAACAGTTTTAATTTGCAATTCCAGATGAATAGTTTTAATTGTTAAATAGGGATCTATGAGATCAGTGTCTTTGTGTAATGTTTATTTTCCAATAAAAACACATTTTATTGAAAAAAAAAAACATTACACTGACCTCATAGATCCCTAACAATTAAAACTATTCATCTGGAAATGCAAAACTGTTCGAATCCGTTAAAGCTTATTTATTGCAAATAATTTTAAAATTTAGCCACGGAAAACCGCACACGTTACATTAGATACTGTTGTGATGGATTCTCATTATAATATTATCTTGGATTTACAGGTGGACACTGTTTAAAATATTTGGGGTTTCATTCTGATATGATTTTTATATTTAAATTAGATCCGAATGCATACTGATAAAGACTTATATAATTTACTGTAGGAACAACAAATAAATACTCGTAGAAACTGCTCTCATTAATCCTCTTGAAGGAATACTAAATATGTACCTGGAATTTCCGACCATATCGTAACATGTAGTGAACAATTTGTTACGGATCAAACCTCATCACAATTATATTCGGAAAACAGCATAAATACTGTTAGAAATTGATCGCATATAACCCCATTCGAAGTGATTAAACTTATATTTGTAATTGCAGTTCAAAACTGACCTTCCTTTTTACCCATTCAAACAAATGAAAACACATTTAATATATTACTGAAAAAAAACATTAATACTCATAGAAACTGATCTCATAAATTCCTATTTAAACATTATAATTTGTAATCTTCAATTGCAAATCAAAACTGTTCTAACCTAATGCAGCTCGTTTCTTATAGAAACACTTGCCATTTAACCACGAAAAGCCGCACGTTTTACATTAGATACTGTTCTCATAAATTCTTATTGAGATAGTATAAGTAAATGTCTGGATTTACAAATAGATACTGTTTAAAATATTTGGTTGCTTTATTCTGATATAAATTTTCATATTTAAATTAGATCCGAATCTTTACTGATAAAGACTTATATAATTTACTAGAGGAACAACAAATAGATATTCCTAGAAACTGCTCTCATTAATCCTCTTGAAGGAATACCAAATGTGTACTTGGAATTTCCGACCATATCATAACATGTAGTGAACAATTTGTTACTGATTAAACCTCTTCACAATTATATCCAGAAAACAGCATAAATACTTTGAGAAATTGATCGCATCTAACCCCATTCGAAGTGATTAAACTTGTATTTGTAATTGCAGTTGAAAACTGACCTTTCTTTTTACCTATTCAAACAAATGAAAACACATTTAATATATTACTGAAAAAAAAACATTATTACTCATAGAAACTGATCTCATAAATCCCTATTCAAACATTATAATTTTGAATCTTCAATTGCAAATCAAAACTGTTCTAACCTAATGCAGCTCGTTTCTTATAGAAACTCTTGCCATTTAACCACGGAAAGCCGCACGTTTTACATTAGATACTGTTCTCATAAATTCCCATTGAGATAGTATAAGTAAATGTTTGGATTTACAAATAGATACTGTTTAAAATATTTGGTTGCTTTATTCTGATATAATTTTCATATTTAAATTAGATCCGAATCTTTACTGATAAAGACTTATATAATTTACTAGAGGAACAACAAATAGATACTCGTAGAAACTGCTCTCATCAATCCTCTTGAAGGAATACCAAATGTGTACTTGGAATTTCCGACCATATCATAACATGTAGTGAACAATTTGTTACTGATTAAACCTCTTCACAATTATATCCGGAAAACAGCATAAATACTTTGAGAAATTGATCGCATCTAACCCCATTCGAAGTGATTAAACTTGTATTTGTAATTGCAGTTGAAAACTGACCTTTCTTTTTACCTATTCAAACAAATGAAAACACATTTAATATATTACTGAAAAAAAAACATTAATACTCATAGAAACTGATCTCATAAATCCCTATTCAAACATTATAATTTTGAATCTTCAATTGCAAGTCAAAACTGTTCTAACCTAATGCATCTCGTTTCTTATAGAAACTCTTGCCATTTAACCACGGAAAGCCGCACGTTTTACATTAGATACTGTTCTCATAAATTCTCATTGAGATAGTATAAGTAAATTTTTGGATTTACAAATAGATACTGTTTAAAATATTTGGTTGCTTTATTCTGATATAATTTTCATATTTAAATTAAATCCGATCTGTACTGATAAAGACTTATATAATTTACTATAGGAACAACAAATAGATACTCGTAGAAATTGCTCTCATCAATCCTCTTGAAGGAATACTAAATGTGTACTTGGAATTTCCGACCATATCATAACAAGTAGTTAACAATTTGTTACTGATTAAACCTCATCAGAACTATATTCGGAAAACAGCATAAATACTTTTAGAAATTGATCGCATATAATCCCATTCGAAGCGATTAAACTTGTATTTGTAATTGCAGTTAAAAACTGACCTTTCTTTTTACCCATTCAAACAAATGAAAACACATTTAATATATTACTGAAAAAAAACATTAATACTCATAGAAACTCATCTCATAAATCCCTATTCAAACATTATAATTTGTAATCTTCAATTGCAAATCCAAACTGTTCTAACCTAATGCAGCTCGTTTCTTAAAGAAACACTTGTCTTTTAATCACGGAAAGCCGCACGAATTACATTAGATACTGTGCTCATAAATTCTCATTGATATGGTATAAGTAAATGTTTGGATTAACAAATGGATATGGCTTGACTCATTTTGCTGGTCAATGCGGATATAAACTGATAACAATTTCAACAGCAACTTTACCTAACTCTTATAGAAACTTATTGACCATATAGGTTCTCATAGATACTTATTAATTTTTGATAATTTTCAATACGGATTGATGAGATTTTTTTGACAGGGGTACCATCGTTTCTTCTTCTTGATTAACTGAAAAGGGGCTTTAAGGCTTTACAACAAAAAGTATTCAGTACATTGTGAAAAGTAATTTAATTTCCTACAATTTTGTTCTTAGTGCAATTCCGACGATAGAAATTAGCCAAATTATGGCTATGTGTTGTTAAGAAAGTAGGTACGTTTTTTTTTAAATTGAAATTACAAATGTAGTCCTTTAATTTGCATTCTGACAATGAAGTGCATTTAAACTTTTTTATAGCTTTCGAAATAATAAATCAAATGGCATTTTCTTGAAAAATAATTTATAATAAAAAAAATCTAACTTTTTTTGGAAAAAAACGTATCTATTCAAACTTGTTGTAAGCAATCGTCTTTAAGTAAATAAAATATTGCAAATTTTTATTGCAAAATAAATGTATTCAGTTATCTTTCAAATAGAACCAACCGCGTTTATTTACCTTAATCTCAGCCTCTTCTATGGCCATTTGAATCTGGTAAAAATAATGTCAAACTCACATGAGCACTCAGCAGACTCGATTTACATGAAAATGGAGGGTTCTGCGTTCTCCATAGAGGAGGATGTCTCTGAAGAAGAGGAAGACGAAAATCGAAATTAAAATAAATGTAAAGTTTCTCTTTGATTTTTTTGACCTTTTTCTAATATAAAGAAAAAATTGTTTATTTAAAATTTACTCTTTAAACAATAACCCTCATATTATAATATTTTAACTCTATTAACTGAACATTTATAATCAATTTTCGCACAATTTTTTTCTTAATCTATAGAATATTCCCTGATTTTGGTCTTAAGTTCAGCCGCCATTTTATTTATTAATTCCTTTCTTTAACTTCACTTTAGTTGCTAAAAGTTTTAACAACTAGGATATTTGAATATTTGAACACAATATTTATTAATACCAATAGAATTTAGCATGTTTTGATTTTAAATTCTGCCATTTTGAAGCCGCCACTTTAATAATTAATTCGGATATTTTTCTAAATAACGATTTTTTTTTCTAGTGTTAATAATGTCAAAATAATTTATCATAACAAAACTGTTTTTTTTTTGGAAATTTAAAAAATAATGACCTGAGAAAAGTGGTAGAAAACTTCATTTTTGTGCAGCCGTACGTGAAATGAGTATTTTGCGTTGTCAAAACAGTCCGAGATATTCAATTTCACGGCCGTTCACTTTCATAATAATTGACGTTTAAGTCAATCCAAAGTTGACTATTCTAAAATATAAATCTTCAAGCGCCGCATTTATAATAGTTTTTAACTCTGGAGAAGTACAAGAAATTGAAATCTCATTATCGCTCTCAGACATTTTTACAATTATTCGAGAACTGTCAAGTATACATTCAAAATATACCGATTCCATAGAAGCCTCTGACGTTAAGGCCAAAATAATTTGACAGGTTGTCGAATTGTCTAATTCGTGTGAAACAAAAAAAATAATTTTTGCTATTAGCTACCACTACCGAGAATTTTCGCAGAGAGAAAAGTTGGGCGTCTCGTCAAAATGAAGCTACTCACGAAAATTCAGCCTGTTACTAATTATTAAAAAAAAGGGTGTACTGTGGACTATACGTAGTTACTTCCCAAATGTTGTTACTGTCCAAAGTAGACAATCTGGGTGAAATGAAGGATTTACGAAATATTTCGATTTTACCAGCGCTGTCTAAGCTTATGGAAAATGCCTTAAATAATCAAATTAGGTCTCATTTTAGTGAAATAATAATACCTGAAACTCAGTCGATCAGGTCATAGTTGTGTGACTGCTCTACTTGGAGTGGTGGATGATATCTTGTCGACAGCAGATAATAACGAATTGACTATCTTGGTTCTCTTAGACCATTTGAAAGCTTTCGATAGGATAAACCACCCTCTGATGTTGGCAATGTCGCACTACTATGGTTTTAGCCCCGATGCTGAAGCATTGATGAACTGTTATTTTCAAGAACGTCAGTAATAAGTTATTGTAAATAACAAGACCTCTAACTTAATGAATAATAAATATTGCTTCAGACATCTTAAATACTGATTTAAAATCACTTATTAACGCCTCAAAATATCATTGTTTAATCATAAATAAATCCTTCAAAAAGCTCGGTTGTACTCTGTGGAAGAAAGAAACAAGAGATGAATGTCAAGATATGTTAAAAGTAATTGTCGATGATTCTTAATGTAAAACTAAATATTCATACATCAGTAAGATTCACAAATCACGTGAATGAAAAAGGCATGCAGTAATTTTAAGTCGATATTTGGCTGCAACTCATTACTTAATAAAAAATTAAAGTAATGTTATGCAACACCTTGGTCTTATCACATTTTAATTACGAAGATGTAGTCTATAACCCATGCTTAACCGAATTGACAGTTCACGGCGGTACATGACCAGTCAGGTGCAACGTTTTTAAAATGCATGCCAATCAAATATATGAATGAAATTACCATGAATATGCCAGAAACGCAAATTTTAGGCAGTCGTCGCGTGCAGAAGGGTGTGCAAATCGCTTTTTTTTGTTTTTTTTTGTGTGATGTATCATAAAATAATTACCTTAAAAACTCCACTATACAATAAAGTAAAATTTAGGCGCAATATTAATCAGTTAAATACCCGTTATAAAAATATTTTAACCGCGCCAATGCAGCGGACAACCTCAACCTCAATAATCTGATTTCTGTCAGTTCTTAGAGTATCGGTGGAGTCCTTAGTTGACCGTGTTTTACTTTTAAATTTACGTGTAATCATAATAATCTCATAATATTCGAAAAAGATCAAAGCTATTGTTATGGTGAGCCTGTGATTCTAGTTCTTTCCAGATGTCTTTTAGATAGGAATTCTTACATTTACAACAAATTGTTTGAATTGTCTGCGACAGTCTCGTATACTCTTCCAATTCTAAGGAAGTGTTGACACCTTGAGCCTTCAAATTTTTCCTGGCTTTTACTTCAGTCAAAGTTTCGGCAGTTATCCAAGGTTTCACATTTCTGCGTGTCTCGCCTTGTGTTTCTGTTACTGCTCGTTTGTTATTCCCGTTTAGAGGATTCCACAGGATACTTGGATCTTCGCCATTTAATGGGTTGAAGTCACTTGTATATTCTCTTAATTTATTTCGGATAGCTGGTCCAACAGTTATGTTGCCCTCGACACGTTCTCAGCTTTAACGAGAAGGTACAGATGAGCAACTGGTGATCTGAACCACAGCACCAGGTAAGGTTTGAGAGAGCTTTATTGAAGATATTCCACCTATTTCCTATTGTAATGTATTGGAATTACTTGTACCTAACGTTGACAAGTAATGAAGTATCATCGAATGCTAGGTGGCGCTGTGTAGCTGACGGCCGGAGAGACGGCAGTTGATGTCGGGCAGCGGTGCGAGTGGGTCGGTGGTGTGAAACTAAGTGAAGTGTCTTATTCTGACAGTATAAGCGAAGTGAGACATAATCGGGCATATTACAAGTGGCGACGAGGATACATTTAACAATAAAATTTGAAAGCAAGTCCCTCAAAATAATAATAATAAATACATAGGACAAAAATAAATAAATAAATAAAACAAACGTGGAAGGTAGATAGAGTTGACATACGACCGATCATACAGGAATACAGGAATAATATCGCGAAGCACAGTGAAATAAACAGAAGAACTGGATATAAAATATTTAATATCCCATTTACAAAACTGTTGTGCTGGACACATGTCATATGGTAAGACGTTTCTTATCAATTTCAAATTAATATGCAGAAAGGCTTGACAATTGCCCGTCTGAAGCAACCTACCATCAGAAAGACTACCGTTGAAAAAGACTGCGAAAATAATAATAGTAATAATTTTAAAATAATAGAGTACACTAGGTACCTCAGATCATGGTGATCGTAAAATCAAAAAATTTTAAACTCTTATTTTATACATTGGGACGAAAGATCGTAGATCTCACTTAGGAAGTCAAAAGTACCTACATTGTGTACCTTAGGTCATGGTGATCGAGGAAAACTATTAAGGAATTCTTAAATTCTAATTCATACATTGTGTATGAAAGATCATAGTGATCATATAGAAAATCAAGGGTACATTGTGTGTCTAAGATCAAGGTGATCTGGGGGGAAAATATTAAAGAATTTGTAAATTCAAAATTTGCACATTATGTGTGGAAGGTTAGAGTGATCACAAAGAAAAGGAATAATATCAGAGTACATTGTGTACCTCAGATCATTGTGATCGAAAAAACAAAAGAAGAATATTAGAGTAACTTGTGTACCTTAGATCATTGTGATCGAAAAAACAAAAAAAAAAGAATATCAGAGTACATTGCGTACGTTAGATCATTGCGATCGCAAAACAAAGGAAGATAATCAGAGTACATTGGGTACCTTAGATCATTGTGATCGCAAGAGAAAAAAAAACAAAAACAAAAGAAGAATATCAGAATACATTGTGTGCCTTAGATCATTGTGATCGCAAAACAAAGGTATTTTAAATCTTAATTCGCACCGTCTGTATGAGAAATCATGTTGATAGCGGAAGAAAACCCCTTCCAAATATTATTTAACACGTATTTGGTGTACGGAACTAAAAAGAAACGGAGTAATTTTCTTTGATATGGTATATATGTTAGATCACACTAGAAACTCAAAAAAAAAAATGGTGTTATGTGTTGCTATGTAACGCTGAAAAAATTAAAAATAAATTACAATAAAGAATATGTTGTAATTATGGTTGGAAGCACACGCCTCTGTTCTATTTTCCTTATTTGTATGTATTTTGTTACCTAGACATACATTAAAGTTTTTGTCGAATGGAGAGATAACATCATTAGTTTAAAATAAATAATATTTATTTTCCTTGTATTATAAGTATTTCATTACTATAAGTATACCGATACTACCTCAACATTAGGTATAGAGGAACGGCTGTAAATCGAAGAAAGAAGAGCTGTGAGCACCAAACAACAATAGGTTATAAACCTTTTCACTTGTGTTTGGCCACTAGTATTCCTCTAGTGGGACTTCTTTTGAAGGTCAAAGTTATCTATGACTTTCCTATAGCCATTTAGACCATCCAACTTTACGGAAAAATTAACCACTACAATATTAATGACTCCACCATTTTGTTAAAAAAAAAAAAAAAAACTGATGGCTAACTTATTCATTTTGCAGATGATTTAAATTTTAATTTTAATATCATATAACCCACATAACCTCATCAGTCCTGAAATCTCTTGGCTGTAAGTATAAGAAATTGCAAAAAAAAAATTAATATGAAGGCTTGGTAGTTATGTAATGTCAAAATTAAATCATTGCAGGTTAATATAGCATCCGTATTATGCAGTTCTCAAAAGTCAATTGAGATTGTACAAAGAAAGTTTTTAAAATATTCTACATTTAAATCAAATGGTTATTATCCTGAAAGAGGAACAGATGATAATTTTTAATAAGTAAATTAGTTTCGACCTCTTATCACAATTAAGTTTTAGTACCTAAGCAGAGCTGCAGGATATCCCATTTTATATCGATATGGCTAGAACTAACGCTCTTATTAAGTCACCTATTCATATTGTGTGTTCAGATTTTAATAAAATTTCTTGCAATTGCGATGTGTAATTCATGTTCACTTAGGCAAGGCTTAAATATGGCACATCAAATTAACCATGCATTGTGTAGTTGTATTCTTTGGCCATATCCTATTTTGGTTATTAGAATTATTTGATTCTTCGTATTTCTGTCTCGTCTTAGGTTAGTAGTTCGTAATATTATATTGAATATTTTGAATACAGTTGCAAGAGTGCAGCATGGAAGACGGTCCGAGCAATGCCTGAGGTGTCGAAGTGAAACTGTAAGCCGCGCAGGAAATATTAAGGTTTATCCAGTCAAGGTTACAGTGTGTCGAAAGCGTGGTTAGGAACATCTTGATTCATACTGTGCATATATCTTCTTGAGAGAGAGGATTCGGAAACTGAGCCGTGATTGGTTTAAGATCGGTAATGCAGAAATTTGGCTTTTGTCCTGGAATGGAACTTATAAAACTGATCTAGATAAAGTGGTTGTCTACCAGAAAATAATTATTAGAAAATCTTATTTTCGAATTTTAATGTTCTCAAGAGAACTGTATATATTTGATATATTAAGATATCATTAACATCAACAAATATTGAAAAAATAATAATAATAATAAAAATAATTCTATAGTTATAGAGGAAAAACAATAATCCAAAAATCCTATTTTTAAGGAATTTGATGTTTTGAACATAGAGCTGTTGTATACTAAATCAGTTCTCCTGTTTTCTTATAAACGTAAATCGATTTTAAACAAGCAAATTGGTCACACCTATCACACCTTCGAGGCAAAGTAAATTTAGATACGAATATCCTTCGAAGAACTAAAACACAGACACAAAGATTTATAAATTATTTTGCCTTATGCATTAAAAGAAATAAACAATGTAAATTTATTTAAGGAAAAATTACTATATTTATTCCAGCAAATAAGGCTATTTTCTCAAATTTGTTATCAAGTACCGATTTTATTCATAAATCTATGCTATTCATTTATTTTCATAAATTTAACTTGATACGACGGACAGTTCCAGAATTGTACTTTTGTTTATTAACTAAATTTTTGATACACACACTTTATTTAATAAGTATTAAAAATGTTTATAAAACCTTGGAACAATGTAAACGTGATTGATTTGATTTAATTATTATAGACATGAATATGTGCTTCTTATCTGAAATTTACGATATACTTCCGGGTAAACTTTGAATGGACGAAAAAAAAAAAGGAAAAAAAATGAACACGTGTATTACAAGAATCTTCTTGCAGCTGATTTAATCATTGTCGCTTTTATAGGTTCCGTGATTAAACTATCTATTTCCCGCACACTTTTGTAGGCTTACTAGCACAGACGAAGCTTGTTTTACTCTATCATATTTAGCCAAACCTAAAGAGATATGGTGACTGGATTGAATGGTTAGCGGATTGAGTACAATTCACAGTCTATGTTGATTATGGATTGACATGGCCAAAGGTCGAACTTAGGAACTATTTTTTGAGAATTGACTGATCGTTAGCGATGTTACTGCATGGATCATGGATGTATTGGTCACATGCTTTTGGAAGCGCCCTTGAAATGAATTACCTCCTGAAAGATGAAAACATAATTGTAGACGAAGAAGTAAAAGATACAGATAAAATGAGGAAACAAAAAAAAAAGGAAAAGAATATGGAGACAGAAAAAGGAAAGCCAGGAAAGCAAAGAAAATATGGAGACAAAGTCTACGTCAAAAAAAAAATATAACAAGAAGTAATAAACTATCGCCAAATTTCGACAGCAGTTCCCATACTGTTATCAATGCAAATAAGGGCGACATCCGTGTTAGAAAGGACCAAATGGGATAAGAAATTCGGAAAATGTGGTTCATCTTAAAAAGATAGAAAAAAGATAAAAGGAGAGAGTGTAGGGTCCGAGACAGAGCTGAAGAGGACATCTTGACTGCACCTAACGAAGATGGAAAATAATATTATGAGGTTACAAATTATAACATGAAATCACATTAGAATAGGCTTTGGTTTATAAGTAGATTAGGAAAAGATACATACAGTATATTTAACGTGGTCTGTTTATTATTTAAAGTTGCCTTATTTAAACAATTATACTTCAGTTAAAAAAAATTATGAGGAAAAAGAGATGTAGTGTATTGGAATTACTTGTACCTAACGTTGACAAGTAATGAAGTATCATCGAATGCTAGGTGGCGCTGTGTAGCTGACGGCCGGAGAGACGGCAGTTGATGTCGGGCAGCGGTGCGAGTAGGTCGGTGGTGTGAAACTAAGTGAAGTGTCTTATTCTGACAGTATAAGCGAAGTGAGACATAATCGGGCATATTACACCTATCATGATATAGTCAATTTGATTCCGATATCTACTGCCAGGTGACAACCAAGTGAAAAGGTGCCGTGGACGTTACTGGAATGCAGTCAGTATTAACTATCTATACTATTGAGTTATATATATTATCAAATATTAGCAATTATTATCTACAAGAAAATTTTCTAAAAGTACAGAAATTCTTATCTAATCATAAAATTTTTTTATCTGAAACGGTTTAAACGTAATAAATGAAAAACCAAAAAAAAACGTTATCCATTTTACAAGATGACGGCAATAGCACAAAGTTAATCATCCGAAACTGTTAGTATGCTCGTTAGAAGGTTTATTACTACAATTATTCTCTTGTGTATACTGCCTTGTATTTCGTAAAAAGACTGAACTAGATATTTGGCACTGAATTTGTGCGTATTGTTAGATTACATATATTGTTGTTATAAAGTAGAATAGTGTTAGAATAAAAGTAATAACGAGTCTCGCTTTTATCTGACGGTTAATTTCCGATATATTATTTTAATAGTTCATTGATTTCCTATAAATAACTCAAGGTCAAAAATAAGTTTAAACAATGTACGGTTTAACTGAAAAATATTTCTTTAATGTATGGCATTTGCAAGTCATTGATACAATATATGTTGTTTAATGAATCATTCTTGTAAAAAAAAACATTATTGAGATAAAAACGCATTAGAATAACAATAAGTACTAAAAATAGAGTAGGTATTAATAAGAAATATAAATTAGGAACTGTTTTAACTGCATTCACATGCTTTGATTTTAAATTTAAACCAATTTAATCCTTTCCCTGACAAGGTTTCCATTCCCTTGGAATGCAATAAGTTTGACTTCAGAACCTTAGTTGTGGCAGGAATCCATGAGGTGGACATCACAGAAAGTGGGAGGAAGTCCGCCATCTTGATTTTTGTGTCGAACCGGATGTGCGTTGTATCTCTGCAACCGATGCGCTGATCCGATATTAATTTTGTTTATTTGTTTTTTAATTTGCCTATAAATTTTACGAAGAAAAATGAAGGTTATTATAAATTTTTCTTTACCTCTTAATATAACTGTGTAGGAATTGACATAAAAAGAAATAAAAACTAACAATCAACATTTTTTTAATCACAACCGTCCACCTTTTTTATAAATATATCTTTAATAACTCCGTTATTTTAAGAGCTACAAAGAAATTCATGACAGCCTTTTTTTCTACATAAAATTTGCAATCGAACTAAAAAACAACATTAAAATCAGACCAGCGCCAGCGATTGTAGAGATAGAACGCACATCTGATTTGACATAAAAATCAAGATGGCGCACTCCCATATTCCGGGATGTCCACCTTATAGATTCCTGACCTATGTATATCCCCAATTGATCCTGAAGTCAAAATCTCTACACTACATTTGGTAATGAAAACTTTGCCAGGGGAAGGACTAATTATTGAGCAAATAAATAACAGAAAATTATAGTTAAATTTTCATTTACTTGACACGATTCATTTATTCATTCTGTGACCTCTCTTCATCTTAAAATGTATTTGTATCTTTTGTAATATATATGGTAAATGCATCGAAGAAGCATAAAATAGTTGTTTATAAACATTTTTCAAATGCGCCATTACTTATGTAAATGTAACATTTTTACAAATGAATTTATAAACTATAACTACTTAATATTCATTTCATTTCATTTTAGGTAAATAAAAATAGCTGGTTCTCGAATATTTTAAAAGATTTTTATGCAAAACTTTTCTCGATACATCCACTCGATATCATTGTAAGATAGTTTTATTCTATCTGCTATATCTTAGAACATTAGTTACAGTGAAACTTCTATTCCATTCCGTTCAATTCGTTTTATACTTCTCCTCCTTCACGAATATTGAGAAAAGTTTTGTATAAAAATCTTTAAAATATTCGAAAACCAAATATTTTTATTTACCTAAAATGAAATGGAATGCATATTAGATATAGTCATAAATATAGGGCCGAGGAGAGAAAATACGGGCCCGGGGGATACATCCGAAAAAACAAACAAGCCCGGGCTCGGGGGGAATCACCCCCTCACCCCCTCGTCCCCTCTCGACAGGCTTGCATGAATACATTTGTGTATAGTCCTGTCAATTAATGGTTTCTAGAGGGAAATGCCGAGATCACAATTTTTGACTTGTGGGCTGTGTTTGGACTATTTAGGAGGTAAATATACCAAAAGTCCCCTAACGTATTAGGTGGGGGGGGGCTGCAGGGGGGCACGAAGAAGGTCCCGGTTTTTGGTTTTTCGCTCATATCTCGAAATCGGTTAGCCCTAATCAAAAAGTGGCTATATGCAAAATTAAAGCTGACTAAATTTTCTACAATAATGTTTCCATTAATTTTTTTCGTATCTGTTATGGTTCAGTAATAAATTGTATATCTTTTGGCTGTATTCCAACTTTATTATAAATTTATTATAAATTGAAAAACAAATTAATAATTATAGTCCAATTAAATAAGTCGACAAATCAAAATTTTGAGGTAAATACTTGAATTTTTGATATAAGTTACTTTGATGTATTAGAACACGATTAATGAAAGAAATTTTTTTTTTAACCCCCGGGAAGGGGTGAAAAAAATTATAATAAAGTGTTTTTCAAAATTACTCAAAATGTGTAAAAGCTAATAAAAAAAGTTTCAAATAAAAATTGAAAAGCATGAAATTTTACATAAACATGATCTGTTGACTTTTTTGGTATTATTAAAATTAACAGAGTTAGGGTGGTTAGAAGTTAAGGGATGATATGTACAATTTTAAAAAATCATAGCGTGCTGAAAAGTTAATGAATTTAATTTTTTTCTTTTTCTGTTTGCTCAGAAAAATATAAACTTTCGTTTCAACGAAATGGATGTTTTTTTAAATTGTTAATAAAAAAGTTATAAAAATTTTAGTTTTTTTATTTTCAATTAAAACCACTTGGAATGGTGAAACGAATTTTTTTATATACCATTCTGTTCATCATTTAATATACTGAACATTTACTTTTGAAATTTTTTTTTACCCATCATTTTCAAGCCGGTATGAATTTAATTACCTGTTTAATTTTTTTCCAAACGTAAGACACTGCTCTTGTGACGTCACGATAACTGAAAAGAAATAAAGAATGCATACGACAAAGATAAAATTGTTTCGTAGCTGCTGCGTTTCCTACAAGACGCGCATGCGTAACATCTATAGTGCATCTGCACGTGACGTCACAGCTAACCTCAAAGATATGTGTTTCTTAAGATTTAAGAGTATTACGCAGCTATTATTAAAATGTCTCCTGGTTCCCGTATTTTCAACTGAAATCTAGTTTAGTGTAATGTTTATAAAGTTCTAAACACTCTGTCCTAATAAAATAGGCCTCTTTTTGTAGGTTGGAAATCTAACCTATAATTAGCAGTCTATTTCTATTAGTCAACAATATTGAAAAATTATTTACGTGAATTTTTAAATATTTGCTTGGAGCCAGTACCGGCTCCAAGCTAAAAATGCGTATACAAACATTAAAAATGAGAATAAACTTGAAAAACTTAAAATTTAAGGTTATGTTAGGTACATGATGCAGATGCCCTATTAGACTAGTTCACAAGTTCAAGGCTGTGTTAATGCTTGATAAAGCTCGTAAAAATATTAGTGGATTCGGAATGACAGAAAAATGTGCAAAAGTTTCAAACCCGCACATAAACAGTTGCAAAAGTTGTAAACAAATGAAGATTGAAAAAATAACGAGTTTCGTTTTTTGCAAATAACTCGAAAACTATTAATATTTAAGAAAATTGACAGAACGATTCTTAAAGAGGAATGAATTTCCAATAAAAAAGCCGAACTCCCGAAACTCTATCTCTATTAGGTATTAATAATTCTAATTTAATGTTGAAAATAGTGCTCCGCACGGCGAACACTAAGTCGTTACGATGCTCTGAAACCGGCCGTAATAAGTAAAAATATTTTTTTATGTTATTAAATATTAATTTAAATTTTTTTTTAAATTATGGTATTATTTAGACACTTCATGGAACAATATCCCGTTGAATAAAAATTGTTTCACCGATTTTTCATAAAATGAGCCTATTGTTAATTAACAAATTTTTTTACAGTTTGCGTTTATATTTCAAGTCGGATAATTGTTAAACTGAAGCCACTAAAATTATTTCTCTTCGTGGAGAATTTATGTCAACTATACTTTATGGGATTATGACATTGCGATGTTTTTAATTGTTATACTCTATTAGTTATTAATTATTTCACCTAACAAAAAACTAAAAAATAAAAAAGAGAGGACGAAATTTTATCTTTATTAATTTTAATTATTATTACTGTTTTTATATTTAAAAGTACTGTAAGATTACATAAACTTTAATTTTTTATTGCTATTATTTTTGAAAAATTTTTTTTTGTCATTTTATTTGTTATAAAATATTGTGATTAAAAATTAAAAAAATTTCTTAATTTTTTTTTTAATTGTTTATAATATTTTTTTTCTTTTTCATTATTTAAACAAATTATTAAGAAAAACATTTTTTCTTAAAATTTATTATTTGCAATTATCTACGAGATGAAAAAAAGAAATTTTTTTTTTCTTAATTTATTTGTTTATATAATAAACAATTTGTTATAACAATCGCCGAATATTTTTTTATAGAAAAAAAAATAACAAAAACAACCGTAAACATGTAAAAAAAAATAAATTTAACATGTTTATGTATACGGTAGTTTTTGTTATTTTTTTCTATCTAAAAAGAATATAAACACATTCGGCGATTGTTAATAACAAATTTTTTATTAAATAAACAAATAAATTAACGACAAAACATTTTTTTCTTTTTTCCATCTTGTAGAGAATTGCAAATAATGAAGTATAAGAATTTTTTTTTCTTAATAATTTGTTTAAATAATGAAAAAAGGGAAAAAAATATAGGTAAACAATTAAAAAAAATTTTTAAGAAATTTTTTTAATTTTTAATCACAATATTTTTAGGCTATTGTCTTTGTCCAAAAAAAGAGAGTTGAAAGGAATTAAAACGTTAAAGGGTTTTTATTGTTTCTTATGTTCAATTGACCCCAAAATATGAGAAAACCGCTGAGTGCTACGTTTTTGAGATCGAAGTAAAAAAGGTCCACTTTTCACATTTTTGAGTTTTACTGGAAAACTATGCATTTTTCCTATAAACACGCCAATAGAAAAGTTGTAGAGAATTTAATTTCCTATCGAAATGGCGCCTTCAGAAGTAAATGTTTTTTTTATTTTACAAAAATACGCCCAGAAAACAAACAAAAAATGAAAAATTGCAATTTTTGATTTTTTTAATTTTAGCCTGTAACTTTTTTTCGGGTACATTTAGGCATAGACATTCTGCATAAAAAAGCTGGCTTTTTACCCGTTAATAATCATTTTAACGGTAAAACGCCTGCTTTTTTTTATACAGCAATGTCTATGCCTAAATGTACCCGAAAAAAGTTACAAGCTAAAATAAAAAAAAATAAAAAACTGCATTTTTTCTTCTGAAGGTGCCATTTCGATTGGAAATTTAATTCTCTACAACTTTTCTATTGACGTGTTTATAGGAAAAATGCATAGTTTTCGAGCAAAACTCAAAGCAACAATCGGCTCATTTTATGAAAAATAGGTGAAACAATTTTTTTCCATCGGGATATTGTTCCTTTAAGTGTCTAACCATACCATAATTTTTTAAAATAAATTAATATTTAACAACATAAAAAGTATTTTTACTTATTACGGCCGATTTCAGAGCATCGTAACGGCTTAGTGTTCGCCGTGCAGAGCTCTATTTTCAACATTAAATTAAAATTATTAATAATAGACTTAGAGTTTCGGGAGTTGGGACTTTTTTATTGGAAATTCATTCCTCTTTGAGAATCTTTCTTTAAATTTTCTTAAATATTAATAGTTTTCGAGTTATTTGCAAAAAACGAAACTCGTTATTTTTTCAATCTTCATTTGTTCATAACTTTTGCAATTGTTTATATGCGGATTTGAAACTTTTGCACATTTTTCTAGATGTCATTCCGAATCCAATGAGCTTTCACTTATATTTTCACGAGCTTTATCAAGCATTAACACGGTTTTGAATTTGAGACTAGTCTATATGTACATATATCTCAATGCAGCGGTGGTGTATGTTTTGGTGAACAAATGCTCCTACAAATTGTTAACAAATTTGTTTTTAATAATTCTTATTTTAACTTTTCATAAGATTCATTTAATATAGAATGGATCATACATTTTGTTTTAAGAATGAAATATTTTCTTCTAGTTGTTATTATCCATTAAAAAATGGTTCAATTATTTATTATTTAATTTATCCAATTTTATTTTTTAAACTGTTTATTTTTATTTAGATTAGGAATAGAATAATATCAATGATCTATTTTAATGGAAATGTATCGATAATTTTTTTTAAATGTCATTTTTTTTTCATTTAAAATTGAAATTAATGATACAAAAAAAAATTGTTGATTAATATATTTCAATTTTTAAAATATATATACAATTATAATAATTTTCACAATAATTTCTTATGGTCTTAAAAAATAATAAATTAAAATAATGAAATTTTGTAATTTAAAAAAAAAGGTAATGTAAATATTTGTAATCGTCAATTTTTTTGAAATTAAGAAGAAAAATTATTTCAATTGTTAATGTCGAAAAAAAAAATAATTTTTGCTATTGTAAATATTCATTTTTGCAAATAATTTTTACTTCTACATTACGGATTAGTTTATTAATTTAATCGAAAATGCGCAAAAAGAACATTTTTTGCAACCTTATTATATCAATAATGTCAAACAAATAATTCTAAATTTAGTAGAAATCAGCAATTGACAGTAATAATAATTTCTTTCATTACAATTCAAAAATTAATTTTAAAAATATTTAGATCACGTAAACAAAATTTCACGTTTCTAATACCTATAACCAAAATGTACATAAAACGAAGCGTGTAGATTTCGCAAAACATGGAGAAAAAAAGTCTTATCAATATTTACTTTTTTCCGATTAACGACAATTGTTGGCTAATCAATATTTAAACGGAACACTCTTATTATACTTGTTCGCAATTAAAAATTTTGTTAACAATTTGTAGGAGTATTTATTCACCAAAACATTCGCAACCGCTGCATAAGGCATCTGCATCATGTAACCAACATAACCTTAAATTTTAAGTTTTTCAAGTTTATTCTCATTTTTAATGTTTGTATACGCATTTTTAGCTTGGAGCCGGTACTGGCTCCAAGCAAATATTTAAAAATTCACGTAAATAATTTTTCAATATTGTTGATTAATAGAAATAGACTGCTAATTACAGGTTAGATTTCCAACCTACAAAAAGAGGCCTATTTTATTAGGACAAAGTGTTTAGAACTTCATAAACATTACACTGAACTAGATTTTAGTTGAAAATACGGGAACCAGGCAGAAATTTTAATAATAATCGCGTAATACTCTTAAATCTTAAGAAACTCTTATTTTTGAGGTTAGTTGTGACGTCACGCGCGAATGTTCTTGCTGCCGTCATAAGGTGAAAAGCCGCATCTAGATATTTGTCATAAATGAGATTCTAATAATATATGAGCACCCAAGAGTTCTGCAATTAAAAATATTATTAAAAAATTCTAAGGTACAAAAACATAAGTGCATAAAAAGCAGCTACATGATTTTCTTAATTAATATTTACTAGTTGGGAAAAAATACAAACGCCTTTGTTACTTTCCTCGCCAACTGACAATTTACAGATGGGCTATTCTCCTTATGACTTATAACGGCGGTATAGATGTGACGCATGCGCGTCTTGTAGGAAACGCAGCAGCTACGAAACAATTTTATCTTTGTCGTACGCATTCTTTATTTCTTTTCAGTTATCGTGACGTTACAAGAGCAGTGTCTTACGTTTGGAAAAAAATTAAACAGGTAAATAAATTCGTACCTGCTTGAAAATGATGGGTAAAAAAAAATTTCAAAAGCAAATGTTCGGTATATTAAATGATGAACAGAATGGTATAAAAAAAAATTCGTTTCACCGTTCCAAGTGGTTTTAATTGAAAATAAAAAAATTAAAATTTTTATAACTTTTTTATTAACAATTTAAAAAAACATCCATTTCGCTGAAACGAAAGTTTATATTTTTCTGAGTAAATAGAAAAAGAAAAAATTTAAATTCATTAACTTTTCAGCACGCTATGATTTTTTAAAGTTGTACATATCATCCCTTAACTTCTAACCACCCTAACTCTGTTAATTTTAATAATACCAAAAAAGTCAAGAGATCATTTTTATGTAAAATTTCATGCTTTACAATTTTTATTTGAAACTTCTTTTACTAGCTTTTACACATTTTGGGTAATTTTGAAAAAACACTTTATTATAATTTTTTTCACCCCTTCTCGGGGGTTCAAAAAAAAATTTTTTTCATTAATCGTGTTCTAATACATCAAAGTAACTTATATCAAAAATTCAAGTATTTACCTCAAAATTTTGATTTGTCGACTTATCTAATTGGACTATTATCGTAGAAAAAAATTTCTTGTACCTTTCACAGCAGATTGAACTCAAATATCGAATAAAAAATGTCTTTGCATCTGTAGTGTGTGCGTGTATACCGTTTCTTGTAAACATGATCACTTCTGTTAGACTTAAAATATTTAATTACAATTTGGAACATATGTAAAACAGCATATTACAATAATCCCTATTAAAATTGGGCCATATCTGTAATACATGATGATGACTGTTTTCCGCTAAATAATAATTTTTTTTTTAGTTATTTTGGGATCAAAACAACTATTCTTTGCTATCGATTTACTTTTATCAGAAGGGCAAAAATTCGATCATCTTTAACATTGTTCTTTTTCTCTTGGTTTTCTCCAATTTTCATTCAACTAATTATTTTAGTAATTTTCAGCTTCCGGGGGGTTATTACTATGATATAGACACTCCAAAAAAATCAAGTTTCTACCACTTTTCGAAGGAGACAAATGTCAAAATGCCTTTTCCTTAAGGGCGCCATATTGTATCTGCCTTACTGAATCCTCCGAACTTAGGATTTTTCTAATCAACCTTAGGTGCCTATTATAAATATCTGTAACGAATTTTCATATTATGAATTATTTTTAGATCCATATTAATAAATATAAAATATGTTATACATGTTTTCCGTTATATTTGCTAGCCATCATTAATCAAATTTAACACTGAATACCGAATACGATTGAAATGGTTTTAATAAAATTTAACATTTCTTAACGTCACAATTACTTTTTGAACTATATAATACATTTTCAGTTTATTCTGTTGTAAAATTTATTTATGCTTTCATGTATTGTGCTTGTCCAATATATTCCCAGGAATTGATTTGAACCCATTCAAAACTAGAAAATAAAAAGAATCATATAACCTTAACCCACCTACAATAGTATAAAGGAAACGTCAGCTTCTGTCGCTATTCAAATTTTAAAGAATAGCTACCCAAATTTATATATCAGTTACAGTCGTAGTTCTTAATATTAGAGACATTACGTTAAATAAATTTACACTTATTTACACGTATTTATTTTTGTCTGCTAGTGTTTCGAAAAGTTCTATATTTAAATATTAATTGAAATAAGAAAAGTTCAACTTTTTCTAACAAATGCGGAAAGAATATTTCCACATGCAAAAAGTTGTAAATGTAAACCAATGTCATTAGAACAAAATAGCTATATATTAATACTTTAACGAAATCCGAACTCTTGATCCAATTTTACTTCCACATCCAGTGGAAGTATAGTAAAACGACAAAAATTTTTTAAAAAACTTGTATTGTTCAAATAGGCTTAAAATGTCATGAAACGTCGAGATTTTAAGTTTGGGCGAAAACAAATTTTCTGTCTGTCTGTCGGTCTGTCTGTCTGTAACTTTTTTTTGTGCGCACGTTTACTCTGGAACCGTTTAAGATATTGACTTGAAATTTGGTACACATATGTACTTTAACGAGATCTGGAACTAGATTATATTTTCATGTTGTTCCGACGAAGGGTTGGGGGGTAAATTGGGGTAAATTTGGGGTAAATAGGTAAATTAAGCAGGTAAGAGTCCATAAAATTGGTATTTAGTATACACAAGAGAAGCTAAGGTCTCCAAAGAATTTTTGGCATTAGCCAAGGGGATGAAAAAAATTTTGATTTAGTATACACGAACCAGAAACCTCAAAATATTTTTTTACTTCTTCCACCCCCACTACCACTCCCTGTCACCACCTCCACCCCACTACCGATTTGGGGTATCGTTTTATGGGTTTTTGGGGTAGGGGATTTCAAATATTATATTATTAAAGTTGCATAAACAATTATTTTCACATACAAAGTTTTTTTGTTGTGAGTGACTTGGATAGAGAATCTGGATGTAGAAGTAGTGATTCCTTGGGCAGCGGTTTTTAATTTATTCTTCCAAATAGTATACTCCAGTCAAATAGGAAGAATTAGAAGGAAATAACTGATAAAGTTTTGAAATTTGGGAGATTTTTATTAAGATGTACTAGGTACTATGTACGACGAAAGTCCTGAACCCAATCTGTTGCTCTTGAGTCGCCATCTGGGAAAAATGTTGCACCGATTCAATATTTTGATTGTATCCTAACTATTAGCGATATCGAAATTAATTTTGATTTATATAAAAAATAAAGCTTATAAAATTCTCTAGGCGATAGTCATAAATCATCCGAGCGTGTAATAGCTGTTATACGCGAGTGGGATACTATACTTTATCCACGACTACTTTAACTGTTTTAATCGTTTAAAAGTGATGAAATAAAGTTAGTTCACAGTATGGTTGGAGCAATGGATCTTTGAAGTGACGTCTTCATCCTATTTTGTTAAAGGATGGTAATGATTTCGTACTATAGGCGGAGCAAACTGATTATCAAAGTAAGAATTATTATTATTATTAATAATAATTAATAATAATAAATTGGACTAGACTAGACATAAAGAATCAGATTGGTATTGGCAGTAGACTCAACTAGAATTCAGGTATAATGAATTAATTGCGACACGAAGAAACAACAATTCATGGGCCACTGACGATTGAATTAGGAGACCGATGCGCTTCAATGTAGTCTAGACGTACGCGTTACCATTACTCTCAAATATTGTCATGTAGGAAATATTAATAATTGAATTCGACCATAATCTACTTTTAGATTTATAAATAACAAAACAAATTCAATGTCTGAATAGGATTGTTTACCTTGTTAAACTTACAACTTGTATATATGTAATGTTTATAAAATAAGCAATAATAATTAATATAAAATAAAAAACAATAACAAAGAGAGGATTCCGTGTTTGGACTCGCGACAGTCAGTATCGAAGTTTTCGGCGTTAAGTAATAAGAGTTCAGTGCAAACTAGGTGACATCTCTCCCCGAAAATGAATAGTTGGTAAGTCCCTTCGAGTTAATTGTTGTTATGTGTGTGTCCAAACAATTTTAGGGCCAAGTGCCACAATAAATATTGTTATGTTGTTTTGATCCGTCGAGTTTAATTTCCTGACAACTTAACCTCTCCCAAAAACCAAGTGGCCCTAGTTATAACCATTCCGGTGGTCGTGATATATGGTGGAGGCGCTGTCTTCGGTTCTGGGTGATTTTGGTTGTCGGGAAATTTTCAAAATTCATTTTAAATTCCAGCAATTTTTTTTAGTGTCATTTTTGAACGGAAAATTAAATTAATAAATTCATCTAGTTTCAGTCACATAATATTTTAATGTTTTTAGTATTCATTTGCATTCAGGTAAAAAAAGTAGTTTTGAAATGCCATAAGATTGTTTGGGGACAAGTAGTTTAATTTTAAATTCTCTTTTAGGACGTGAACAAAAATATTCTCTTTATTTTTAGTGCGATTTTTTCGTGAGTGTTTTATTATTATGTGCTACGCTATTTATTGATATAAATAATATTTGAGAATATTGTGGACAAATTAGAAGATACTCTATTACATTGTTCAATTGTTTTGGTGGTTGTGGAAACTATTTTATCGTCAGTTTATGACAATTTTTTAAATTTTTTTCATTATTCTGGAAAGCTAGTTGAATTAAGTAGTTAATACTGAGTTCTGTATTTTCTTTGGCAATAATTGTTTACTGAGTTTGGGATTTGATTTTTGTCAGTGTTGTTGTAACAAACCAACCAACCCAGAGGTTTATTTTTGTTCATTCCAGTTGATCCACTCGTAGATGTTCTTTGCATTAGTTAATTTATAGGTTGGCTGTAGTATTTTCTTATTGTTTAATACTGTTTTATATTCGCCAATAGATGCTTTATAACGTCTCATCCTTGCAGTTGTTATATATCATTTTGAATATTCACCATTTAGAATTCTAACATCACTTCTACTACTGTGAAAATTCAATTCTAATTAATAACCTTTCACTGAAAGCAACTGCGGAAGATTTGTTTTTTTCCTTATTAGTCGTGACATTACGTTCAAAATCCTAAGTAGGGCAAGTATACTTGGTGTAAAAAATGGTTAGAGGTCCGAAAGTCCGATCCTTAACGAGTATGTTAAAAAAAAATCGGTCACCACTTCTACACTTTCTATTATGATTTTAAAGGTTCTGAGTTAAGTGTCGGATAGCTCAGTATGAATCTGTGTATATGTGTGTAAGGCTTGGGCTTTGTTAAAAGTATATCACTAGACAAAATGAAGTGTTGGGACTGTCCCTCGTTCGAGGCACTGCTTCCTGCCAGGCTTTTTGTGTTGTGTTTTTCCTGTCATAATTCGCACTTCATATTTTAGTACTCCTGTGCCACTGATAAGTTGATGGAGATATGAGAATCTGAGATTTTTTTTCTGTTTGTGTTTGCCCGTATTTGCTATGTCTTCTGCGGTCCAGCGCCTCTCAGTCGTATTGAATAGGCTTCACAGTTTCTGGTACCTTACCGCACAGCTAAGATCGCCAGCAAACTTTGCGATAATGTGCAGGTGCTTCTTAACAGCAAAGCGTCCAGTCAGAAAACTATCCATTAATGAGTGTTTTCTCATGTCGATTTATTTTTTCTTAAAAAATAACGATTTATTGGTGCTAAAATAGGGTAAGCACGCCCACAGATCCAGGTTCTCTCAAATAGGCACAGACCAAAAAAAAAAAAGTTTGAAATTTGCATAGACGGGTGAAAATGACATAATTAAGATAGGAGCATTAGGCAGATGAGGCATTAGGTATTATGATGGGTGCATTAATAATAATAATAATAATGATAATAAAGAGGGAATACACTTATTATTATAATCAAGTAGAAGTACTAGTAGAGTACATAATTATAGTAAGTAGATAATTGGCGTACAGAAGTAAGAATAAGAATAAGTACAGAATTGGAGGAGTTCATAATTGTAGTAAAAAATAAAGAGGTAATATAGTTATTGTTATAATAGTGGGGCACACACAATATTGAGAAAGCAGAGAAGAGATAGAATAAAAGTATATATAGATGTGTGTTAATTTTCCTGCCATTTTTTAATATTTCGAAAAACTGGTAATTTTCTTAAATTTAATTATACTTGGGTTTTATTAGAGTAGGTAGTAGGTATGTTTAAGATTAACTTGAAAAAAAAAATTAATTAACTAAAACCGCTGCCCAAGGAATCACTACTTCCACATTCAGATTTTTTTATTTAAGTCACTCACAACGAAAAAATTTTGTATGTGGAAATAATTGTTTATGGAACTTTAATAATATAATATTTGAAATCCTCTACCCCAAAAACCCATAAAACGATACCCCCCATCGGTAGCGGGGTGGGGTGGGGCTGGGGATAGGGGGTGGTAGTGGGGGTGGATGAAGTAAAAAAACATTTTGAGGTTTCTGTTTCTTGTACACACGCTAAATCACATTTTTTTTCATCCCCTTTAATAATGGGGTGGGGGGTGGTAATGGGGGTGGCTAATGCCAAAATTTTTTTTTAGACCTCAGCTTCTCTTGTATATACTAAATACCAATTTTATGGACTCTTACCTGCTTGATTTACCTATTTTCCCCAAATTTACCCCAATTTGCCCCCCAACCCTTCGACGGAACAAGATGAAAATATAATCTAGTTCTAGATCTCATTAAAGTACATATATGTACCAAATTTCAAGTCAATATCTCAAACGGTTCCAGAGTAAATGTGCGCACAAAAAAAGTTACAGACAGACCGACAGACCGACAGACAGACCGACAGACAGAAATTTTTTTTTCGCTCAAACTTAAAATCTCGACGTTTCGTGACATTCTAAACCTATTTGAACAATAAAAATTTTTAAAAATTTTTTTGTCGTTACTATACTTCCACTGGATGTGGAAGTAATTACACTAAAGGTTTAAAATGGTAAAAATTTTAATATTTAGCAGCCTTATTCGTGTGAGTTTAGATAGATGAATAGACAGATAGATAGATAAATTCACCAATGGTGATTTAATTTATGTTGTCCTTGTGGTTTATCAGATTTAAGAATGACTGTCTACAACAGTCGAGATTTTTCAATTGATTTAAGGTAGACTTTACCAGAGTAGGATATAAACTACCGACATGCGCATATATCCCTTTCATTTTAAGTAAAATAAGTAAATTAGCATAAGACCACTACAATTTATAATGTTCACATATATTTTATCATAGGTTTATCATACACGCTGGTATGCTATTATGAGGTACGAGATAGCAGGTAGGGATAATTTTAGGGGGGTTGCATCAATAGGAAAGACAACAGGCCAAAATGAGAAATTCTGGCCAGTTCAAATTCAATTTGATTTATTCTTTTTTATCTTTTGTGTGTAGTATTAGCCCGATTAATTCTCTATCTAGTAGTAAAAATCTTTACTGCTTCCTCCCAGGCTTCTTGTGTTGTGTTTTTCCTGTCATAATTTGCACTTCATATTTTAGTGCAGGACGAGCGTGCGTATGTAGTAGACTGTGGAAGACATACATGCTTATATCCATTACAGGAAGTTCGATTGTAAGGAATGAGACGACAATATACAAACGATAGTCGTGCTGCATTAGTGACGTCAGTTCAAAGATCCATTGCTCCGAATATAATACTTTGTTTGACGTTTTAAACGTGTACTCTCCCTTGGAAAAAATGGAGTCGCCGTTGATTATGAAAATTGCTAGTTCCTGATTGGTCAGGGGTGTGTTATTATGAATTCATGTTCATAATGCACTAGGAATACCATTATTCGTCAGTTATTAAACGTATAATACAATGGTTATTCGATATCGCGGATAAATAGTAAAATTCAATGTGCAATGAAATCTTTTGGGCGAATACGTTCTCGTAGAACACTGCGAATTTATATCTTTACTGATACGGGCACATTTCAATATATAACTCGTGTATGTCATTAACAGTGTATATGTGATTCAAGGAATACATTTTCTTTTAATATAAAAACAATTGACGTCATCCACTATAATGAATTTTGATTTTTTCAGTTTTGACTTATATTCATAATCGGCGACCCAAAAAACGGTCAACTATTTTTTTTAAGAAATGATTTTGGGAATGTAACACGAATTAACCATTATATGTTTCACTAAATAATTATATTCATTTCTTGCAATTATCTGTGGTTTCTACCGCTGTAGCATAAAAGCACTCGTTGGGACAGTGTAGTGAATGAATAAGGTATTTTTCTGCAACAAAACTTACCACTTAGCAAATATATCGTTTTTCTTGTTAATTATTCAGAAGTTTTGCATGATATTCGCTTGAGGGCACTGCACTAATATTGCTCTTATGATAATTATGTGTTCCATAATTTGTCCGAAAAATGTTAACCACATTATACATTCTGAAGTAAGAAGTCAATTTTGTCAAAAAAATTATAATAAAAATTCAACAGATAACACTGTTAAACTTACTTTATTATTGATAGTGGTAAAAATAGTTAACATATTATTTACTTCTACAAAAGCTGTTCAAAATTTTGTCCATCGACTTGCAAGCACACTTGAGCCCGTCGCATCTAATTTCCTTGCACTAGCTCAAATGTTCCTCCTTCCTGTTGTTCCTGAAGATGCAAATTATCGGCAGCCGTTGCACAGTGGCACCAATCGTGATTTTTTCGTTCAAAATTATCTAAAGCACTTGTTTCGCAACCGATTGGGATAATTTAAAAAAAAATACTCATAATTTAATTTCCAAAAAACGTAAGAGAGCCAATTTCGGCATAAACTTTAACAAAAATATTTCATTTTTCATCATTTTTTAATATTTCATAGCCGTCATTGATTTCGTCATCTTGCAGGTTGGTTTATGACAATTTGGATATCAGATTCATAATCAGCGACCTCAAAAACCCCCGAGTAACAAGATTTATGTAAATTGGATAAGAAAAAAGTTTTTATTTGTAAGTTTTATTAAGTTTTAAATAAAAAATGGCCATTTTGGCTAAGCTCAATAATTTTGGTTAGCATAATTCAACAATCGGCTCTCTTACGTTTTTTGGAAATTAAATAGCGAGTGTTTAAAAAAAAAATTATCCGAATCGGTTGAGAAACAAGTGCTCTAGGTAATTCTGAACGAAAAAATCTCGATTCGTGCCACTGTGCGTTGTGATGCGTTTACATAATTTATATTTCTTACATCGGTATGGTGTACTTCGTTTTTTAAATATCCCCGCAAAAATAAGTACAAAAGGATTTAGATCTTGGGACGGCGCACAGTGGGAAAAATATGCCCTTTTTTGGACAAAAATCTGCCGACAGTAGAGATTTCAATCAAATTAAATAAAAAAAATAGCAAATACTCTTAAGACATTGTACTTTAGAGTAGTGCTGCGGCAAAGTGGCTTTGGATTAACCTAACCTAAAAATCGCAGATATTACTTCCACATCCAGTGGAAGTATAGAAACGACAAAAAATTTAAAAAAAAATTATTGTTCAAATAGGCTTAGAATGTCATGAAACGTCGAAATTTTAGGTTTGAGCAAAAAAAAGGTCTGTCGGTCTGTCTGTAACTTTTTTGTGCGCACGATTACTCTGGAACCGTTTAAGATATCGACTTGAAATTTGGTACACGTACGTATTTTAACGAGATATGGAACTAAGTTATATTTTCATCTTATTCCGTTGAATGGTTGTGGGGTAAATTGGGGTAAATGGGGGCAAATAGGTAAATTAAGCAGGTAAGAGTCCATAAAATTGGTATTTAGTATATATATATATATATATATATATATAAGAGAAGCTAATGTCTCAAAAAAAAATTTAGCATTAGCCACCCCCGATACTACCCCCACCCCATTATAAAAGGGGCGAAAAAAATTATTTCATTGTAGATGACCATTCGAAGCTTATTTTAAAGAGGAAGATTGAATGATCTATTTATTAGAAATAAATTGAAAATTTGTTTGAATCCTATACATAACCTCAAATTTTGCCAAAAAGTCATTTTTTAAATAACCTAAAATATTTCAAAATCCTGACATGGTGGGCAAATTCTGAGGCCAGATTCGGATTCAGCGCGAAAAATTACTTCGGAAATTGGATAATGTTGGGGTTAAAACTGAATGAAGTAAAAAAAAATTGAGGCCTTTGGTTCTTGTACACATACTAAATCACATGTTTTTTCACCCTTTTTTATAATGGGGTGGGGGTAGTAATGGAGGTGGCTAATAACAAAAAATTTTTTGAGACATTAGCTCCTCTTATATATACTAAATACCAATTATATGGATTCTTACCTGCTTGATTTACCTATTTATCCACATTTACCACAATTTATCCCCCAACTCTTCAACAAAATAATATGAAAACATAATATAGTTCCAGACCTCGTTAAAATACTTATGTGTACCAAATTTCAAGTCGATATCTTGAACGGTTCCAGAGTATTTAGTATATATAAGAGAAGCTAATGTCTCAAAAAAATTTTTGGCGTTAACCACCTCTATTACTACCTCCCCCCTATTATAAAAGAGGGTGAAAAAAAATGTGGTTTAGTATGTATACAAGAACCAAAGGCCTCAATTCTTTTTTACTTCATTCAGTTTTAACCCTAACATCCAATTTCGGAAGTAATTTTTCACGCTGAATCCGAATCTGGCCTCAGAATTGGCCCATCATGTCAGGATTTTGAAATATTTTAGGTTATTTAAAAAATGACTTTTTTTGGCAAATTTTGAGGTCATGTATAGGATTTTAAAAAATTTTCAATTTATTTCTAATAAATACATCATTTATTCTTCCTCTTTAAAATAAGCTTTCGAATGGTTATCTACGATGAAATAATTTTTTTCACCCCCTTTTATAATGGGGTGGGGATGGCTAATGCAAAATTTTTTTTGGAGACATTAGCTTCCCTTGTATATACTAAATACCAATTTTATGGATTCTTACCTGTTTGATTTACCTATTTACCCCCATTTACCCCAATTTATCCCACAACCATTCAACGGAATAAGATGAAAATATAACCCAGTTCCAGATCTCGTTAAAATACATATGTGTACCAAATTTCAAGTCGATATCTTAAACGGTTCCAGAGCAATCGTGCGCACAAAAAGTTACAGACAGACCGACAGACATTTTTTTTGCTCAAACCTAAAATCTCGACGTTTCATGACATTCTAAGCCTACTACTAAATTTTTTAAATTTTTTTGTCGCTTCTATACTTCCACTGGATGTGGAAGTAATATCTGCGATTTTTAGGTTAGGTTAATCCAAAGCTACTTTGCCGCAGCACTACTCCAAAGTACAATGTCTTAAGAGTATTTGCCATTTTTTTAATTTACTTTGATTGAAATCTCTACTGTCGGCAGATTTTTGTCCAAAAAAGGGCATATTTTTCCCACTGTGCGGCGGAGGCCAAGCTACTGTGGTCCACCGGGTCTGATCCAACGAATTCTTGTACTTGGACCCGGACTACTACAAGATAATGAGGTGGCGCACCATCGTGTAAAAACCACATCCGCAATCGGACCTCTAAGAAGGACAGGAAGATCATTTCATTATTGAGAAGTTGCAAATACTGTCGGACTTTTTACCTTATCTTTGTCAGATTTTTTATGCAGCGTTTATTTTAATACAGTTTACCGAATAAAAAATAATATTAGAATTTAACCATTTTTATTATTTTCAATAATATTGTAACTAACAATTTTTATCTCCTTTTCTCTGAGTCTTTCTTAAATTTTTTTCACGAAACTGACTTCTTATTTCAAAGTGTGGTTAAAATTTTTCGAATAAGCAATATTTTATGTTATTTTTTATCACTAATTTATTGTAACATGTACTTTACTGCAGTCCCGTCACTCAACGTGTTATTCTCAAATTATTCAAGAAGCGAATGAACATACAAAGGTCATTGCAAAATATTTATAGTAATTTTGTGATTATCTTGAATAAGATGAGAAATTAAAATCTAAATGGACTTAGAAATGCTGATAAAGGTATTGTAGGTATTCCAAGTATGCTAAATTGAGATAATCCAAGATTTATACTTGTATAAAATTAACAAATGAAGTTATTTAAATACATGAAATAGTGTACTTCAATTTTAGGTTCGGTTCTAACTGGTCATTTAATTAGTACATGCCAAAATTGCAAAAACCCCAAAAATCATCCAAGGGTAGTGAGCAAACCTGGCTACCCTCGCCGTTTTCGAGGACGGCCAACACGATGGTGATAGTCGCTCGATCCCTACCCCCTCGAACTACTCTTAAATGCAAAAAAACACCTCTTTTTCTCATTCTTCGTTGTCAGGCATGCGAGCACTTGTTCGATCGGGTCTTTTTGACGACACTCAATATGTCCTGTAAAATTTCGTAACCAGACATCTTAACGACCATGGGTGGAAACGAAAAATGGGAAGAAGTGGTGGTTTTATACATTCAGGTAGTTGGTTAGGGATGGGAGGCTAAATAATATCAGCATCGTGTTTCCCGCCTTTGAAAACGTGTAGAAAATCATTTTCAGTATATTTGGATGTTTTTTGCATATTTCGGTATTGAGGGAGGAGGTGGTTTCAACCCGGGTGCTGTTAGGATGTCTGGTTGCCAAATTTTAGAGGATATATTGAGTTTCCTCAAAAAAAAAAGAAAACCGATCCAACAAGTCCTCGCATGCTTGACAACGAAAAAGAGGAAAACAGAGGTGTTTTTGCATTTGAGAGGGGTAGAAACCGCGCAACTGTCACCATCGTGTTGGCTGTCCTCGAAAACGGGGGGGGGGGATAACCATGTTTGGCCGCTACCCTTGCACTTTTGGGGTTTATCCCCTTTTTTTGCAACTTTGGTATGGACTAATTAAGTAAGAGGTATCCAGAACAATTTTTTAATTTAAAAATGTCTATACATTCTACTACGTTTAACTTAAAACTTTTTTGTGCATACAAGATTATCTAATTTAGAAGAATGTCTCTTGACAAAGTTGTATCTGCTTGTTGGAATCTAAAAGAACATAAATGTTCTTTTATCTAATTTCAAATGAACAATCAGGTTGACCTACATGTGTCAAGTTGTAATGCCCTGGGTTCTTCAGTATACCAGTTTTTTCTTTACCATTACGTAAAATGTCAGGAAATTTTCACCGTGGTTTACAACTGTCTTTTAAATTATGAGATAACAAAGATTTTAATAAAACATGTTAAGGAGGCATATTTAAAGTTGACGATAGCAATAAATATGTCTTATAAACTCTGAGAAAATTTTTGGTAAAAAAATTGTGTCTGTCATCTCACAGTATAAGAGTTATTAAAGGTTTTTTTTTTTTTTAATCGCCTTATTTATATTAATGTCCTGGCGGAGTTTAGCCGTAGGCTATTCTACCACTCGACCAGGACGGACACACACATAGACAATATCACAACACCCATTCCCTGCGACATTGCCATCTGCCGCAGCTGAGACTCGTACTCAGGAGAGGAGAGCGACTAGATTGTGTTGTCTCTCACACAACGGCAATCTAGTTCACTGCTATCATCTCGGCAACACATGAAAAACGCTACTACACATCCATACCTTAACCAGGATTCGAACCTGGGACCCCGTGGTCGCAAGCTTAACACCTAAGCACTGCGCCACCGAGCCGCCGGTAGTCAAAATTCAGTGCTGAAAATAAAACTGATAAATTGAGGAACCCAGCTTTCCATAATTTCACATGTTTGGAGACCAAACTAGTAAAATCTTAGTGTTTTTGTTTTACACAATTCAATTTTTGATAAATGTGTCAACATTTTCTTTATTTTTAGATTACAACATACATCCAAGCATGAAATGTGCCCCAGTACATCTATTAAACAGATCTGAATATGCTAGACGGAAATTTAATAGGAATTTTCCGAAACACATCGAACCGGTTTATGTTACTAAGGGATGCCATGGGTAAGAGCAAAGAAATTGAACTATGTTGTGACTAAAATAAATTACTTACTACAAAAGTCAAGTGGTGTTTAATGGAAGGCAACAGTCAGTACACAGCCTTTTCCAGATTTGGTTTGCATCACAATTGTCGGTTATATTATTCATTACAAAAAAATGACTAAATGAAGAAAGTTTCCTTTCTTTTGAAAATGTTGTAATGAGTTCGAATAATGCTATACTTTTCTTAACTATTTAATAATAAACTTAATATTATAAAAGAGATACATTTTTTATTATTACTTAACATTTGTATAATAATGCCAACTACTTATGTAGCAAATTGGAAAACATCTTTTGTGTATTCAATTGAATATGTTTCGCTGATCCTAGCAGGGGCGGAACTCGGGCTTTAGGGACCTTAAGTTTTATATCGTGTCCTTGATCCCAAAATTAAAAAAAAATTCCTGAGACGAAAATAATATGAAGTTGTGACGGAAACAATGTTCTTCACATTTTTAAGTAATATTTAAAAATGTATCTCTTTTTTATAATAAATGCTTCTTTAACTAAATATTATTATAAAAATAATAAAATATTCGCGACTTGGTAGCATTAAATTTCTCGAATATGAATATTCGTTACATCCCTATACAAGGTCCGCAACTTAATAACTCCCCTAATTAGTAACTTTTTCATTTAAAAATTCTTTTTATAACGTGTTTGATGTCCAGTGACAGGTAAATCGAATTTTTTTCAGAGGACTTAGTGAAAGTTTAGAAATAATTGTTACTCAGAAAGTTTCCTTGATTTTCCTTCTTTTAGAACTTTAAAGCTAAAATATGCCCTCTTTTTATTTTGCCTCAAAATCGCAACTCAAATGTGGCATAAGTTTTCACATAAGAAAATGGATGACTACTTTTAAATCTTTTTCCAGGTACTCATTTACATTTATCCGAAATCAATCACCTGCTACCAAAAAACAACCCATGTTATCTGTAAAAAATATTCATTTGCCTGATAATATCAATAAGTTCAACACAGGATCTTCACTAGATAAATGGTCTAAGAAAACGCCAAGGTTAAGATCAGGAAAGAAGAATGTAGTTGCAAGTAACTTAGATAATTCCGATATTGTTGAGGAGGATTATGACATAACACTTGATGTGAATAATATATTAGATTGTCTGGAAGAAAGTGAGTCGCAAGATGATTCAGACATGCCGAATGGAGAAGACTATGAAGTAAGTTCTGATATTGAAGAACTTTTGCGTAAATCACAAGAGGGGGAAGATAAGGAAAAAAGGAAGAAAGAGAGAGAATCAAAAGGCAAAGGACGACATACAACTGAAGACAAATCAAGGAAAAGAAATAGGCATAAATTAAAAAAGACCATAAGGTTCTCATTTTCAAAACCCGCTAGTCCAAATACTGAACAAGTTATTAGGGTAGATGTTACCTCTAATGTCTCTTTAGAAGAATTACGACACATGGAAACCTCCAGAGGCCATTTGGGACCAGGTAACGGTTTTTAAAGACATTAACAAATTTTTCATTAGTTTTGCATTCTTTGTTGGATTATCAGGCAAACTGTCGATACGATATACTTGATTAAAAAGTTTCCAAATATTGAGTGGTTACTTATCTGATAACGATAAAATTTGTTGAGTTGGAGGTTTCAATGATTTTTAATGAGAGGAAGAACGATAAATTATATAAAGGTACATATAGATCATATGGACATATATTAAACACACTCGCTCTGAGAGGATATACATTTACTTAGCCACAATGTATTTACGAGGATATGTTCTTAGCACTAATTTAAACACCTTTCTTAGAGTAGAGAGTACTCTAACTAAACAGCTTTAACTTCATTTTTAAACTTCTCAAATTAGAAATGAGGAGTAAATGGGTAAATAATGAATCACAACTGATTACTAATTTGAGAAATCAAAAGGATGTACTGTATAATTAACATTTCAATAGTAATCCGTATTTAACCTTTCAGAGAGTACGCTCTGCTTAACTAAACAGCTATAACTTCATTTTCAAATTTCTCAAGTTAAAAGTAAGGATTTAATGGGTAAATAAATTTAATCTAATATTAATAATTCTTGCACCGATTTCACTGTCGTACATTCTGGAAAAAGGCGATTACAGACTGAGATGTGCCCTCTAAAAGGTTTATTAACTCCTTATGATATCGGTGTGACTACTGATTATGGACTAGTGCTCTCTATTTTCGCGTCATATGATTAGCCAAACCATGCGCGAGTAACTCTTCGCAGTAAAGGCTCCATATTTTGTTGCTAGTTATATAAAAACCGTCAAATACTACATTACATTTAAAATGTTGTGAGTTTCTTGTAGGTACTTGAAATTGATTTAAAATGTTATTTTATCTATTAAAAAAAACTTTAAACATTAAAAATATATTTTATGTATTTAATTAATTTATTCGTGAATATCAGTCGTGTTTTTATATTTTATCTATAATTTTTTATTATGAAGTTTGCCAAAAGTAAAGTCGAAGTTTATTATCGAAGATTAAACGCCTATCGCTAAAGCGCTCAGAGAAAATATACATTCTTTATATTATTACACAACTACGGATTCGAGAAAAATTTACCGATAAAATGCTGAGGATTAGGGAAATTACGTATGATAAATTTCACAATGTATAGAATTTGGAACCACGATGCCATGCCGTTGTATTGTAAAATGCGTAACAATTTTTGATACTCACTGTAACTTTACAGGAAAGACTAGTGAATGGTTAAACCAAAGCTACTTTTTAAGATTAAAAACTATTTTTTAAAATTCTTTTTTGAAAATTTATTTTTGAGCGCATTATTGTCTACAGGATGCGAAAGAAAAGCATGTTCTTTTTACCATATTTTATATCTACCAATATTCCACATTTTGTTTTGTTTTATATTAACTTCATGTGCATTTTTTTAAATGATTTATGGGGGAAATACCCATTTCTCAAATTTTTGTTATTTCTCTTATTTTATAAGATACCGATTTTTTTTTAAATTTGTAATATTTCCATTTTCTTGCATTTACGCCTTCTGTGTAGGTAGGGTTTTATAATGCCCTATGATTTTTCCTTTAAAATAACAATAATAGTAAGTATTATTTTATTAACATATAATTATTTATATATAATATTTATTATATTTAATTTTTTATACTTTCAGTTCATGATGAATAAATATATTTCTCCTTGCTACTACATATTTTATTTTTGTTACTCCTTTAATTATATATATTCCATACATACTATTTCTTGTATATTTTTGATTTTTTTTTAAATTGGAAAAAATATTGATTGTATCTACAGGTAAAGCCCTTTACATGTTAACTTGATATCTTTGACCATTCCGGAGATAATTGGGGTTCCGTTTTTTACACTTTGATCTAGGGAATCCAGAAAAGGATCACCAATTCGTGAACGATTTTTGGTACACCACTGATCACCATGAACTGAAAGTGCAAGAATGTACTTCTTTTTTGTTAAAAACCAGTCACCGTTCTCTGTGGCTTCGACACTCACAGAGGGGAGTTGGTAATACCAGCGGCCACTCCCCACTCCGTGGGGTAAGTGACTACTGGCCCCGGGAATCGTGTGCCCTGAGTAGACATAATGAACCGAGGATGACGACCTTCTGCATTCTGCCGGCTAAGGCATCGGCCGAGTTTCGGCATGCCGGTATGATCTTCACCGAAAGCAGTGTGTCTCGCTCCACTGAGGGCTCCTATGATCAGTACCACCAACTTAACAGTATGGTCTGGATAAAGTCTGCGGAGTTCGAGGAGCAAATCTAGATATTTTGTCCGTTTTTCCTGCTCCTTCAAGGCAATGTTGTTCTCCACGGGAACTGAGAACTCAACAACATACAATAAAGCACTCGTAATGCTCCGTCGTGCTTTTGTATATAGGCCGAGATTACATATGTCGGGCAAGCCGACAGCAAGTGCATTAGAATCTCTGGCGCCCTGCGGCAGGCCCTGCAGCCGACATCAGGGACCTCTATAACCATGACACGACTACGATAGAGGATGGCGTTGAATACACCATCCTGGCAAGCCGTTATGAATTCCTCGGCCTCAGACTTCAGCCCGGCTGACCTTAAGGAGGCAAAGGTCGGCCTTTCGGCCTTTCGGCCAAGGTTTTCTATATTTTTATAGAAAACTCCATGCATTGGCTTATCCGTGTGAAGCTGCAGAAAAATATTGTGTCTGCAGCTTTAATTTGGGCTTTTCGCCGAGCAGGTTCCAAGTCGGTGACAGTTGCGATTTACCCGCGCGACGTCGAAGGAGAGACCAAGTTCATCGGCTGCTCTCTGGGCTGCCTTAAACAAAGAGACACCTACCCCTGAATTTTCATGGTCCCGAACCATGCAGAGGTGCGGATCCGAACTCCTGATGACCTTATAGGCTTCATCCAGAACCATCCTATTTTTTTTTTCGTGCACGCGATTCTGGACAGTTCTCCCGTATCTCCGATATTCTCACGAGAGAAGCGCCAGCGAATTATTCACAGCCACTCGCCGCATCCCGCAGGGACAGTGACTGTAAATTCCAGACTCATGTGCCCTAAGCAAACGGAGGGACCCCAGGATAACTGCCTTCTGCATTTGGCCTGCCAACCACTCGTCTGACTTTTGGCAGGCTGGTATGGCCTTTAATTCCGAGAGCAGCGTAGGCCTTATTCCACCGAGTACACCGATTATCAGGACGACCATCTTAACCGAGTAGTCTGGGTATAGCGCTCGGAGCTCATACCGGAGATCTCGGTATTTAGCCCGTTTTTCCCCCTCCTTCAAGATGATGTTTGTCTCGGCAGGTGCCAAAAATTCCATGACATACATCACCTTGGTTTGATGGTCGAGGAGGACTATGTCAGGCTTGGTTGCTTGTATCTGCCTGACCGTCGGAAACGAGTAGTTCCAATATATTCGGCACTTCTCGTTCTCGACAACGGACTCGATCTGTCCGGGGACGTAAGGCAGCACTGGTGTTTGGTCTACTTCGTACGAGTCCCGAAGATGGTAGTACAGCACTCGTAGAGACGCGTTATGCCTATGAATGTAGGCCGAAGGCCATCCCATTATTATTATTATTAATATTTTTTTTTAGCTAGCTAAAAACCAGTCACCGTTCTCTGTGGCTCCGATCCTCACAGAGGGGAGCTGGTAGTACCGGTAGCGACTCCCCACGCCCGTGGGGTAAGTGACTACTGGGTCCGAGAATCGTGTGCCCTGAGCAGACGTAATGAACCGAGGATGACGGCCTTCTGCATTCTGCCGGCTAAGATCTCTGCCGAATTTCGGCATGCCGGTATGATCTTCAGTTCCGAAAGCAGTGTGTGTCTCGTTCCACCGAAGGCTCCTACAATCAGTACCACTATCTTAACAGTATGGTCTGGATAGAGTCTGCGGAGTTCGAAGAGCAAATCTCGATATTTTGTCCATTTTTCCTCCTCCTTCAAGACAATGTTGTTTTCCGCGGGAGCCGGATTATTATTATTATTATTATTATTATTTTTTAGCTAGCTAAAAACCAGTCACCCTTCTCTGTGGCTCCGACCCTCACAGAGGGGAGCTGGTAGTACCGGTAGCCACTCCCCACGCCCGTGGGGTGAGTGACTACTGGGTCCGGGAATCGTGTGCCCTGAGCAGACGTAATGAACCGAGAATGACGGCCTTCTGCATTCTGCTGGCTAAGACCTCTGCCGAGTTTCGGCATGCCGGTATGATCTTAAGTTCCGAAAGCAGTGTGTGTCTCGTTCAGTACCACTATCTTAACAGTATGGTCTGGATACAGTCTGCGGAGTTCGAAGAGCAGATCTCGATATTTTGTCCGCTTTTCCTCCTCCTTCAAGACAATGTTGTTCTCCGCGGGAGCCGGGAACTCCACGACGAACATTGTCTTGAGTTGATGGTCGAGGAGTACTACGTCAGGCTTGTTGGCTTGTATTTGCCTGACGGTGGAAAAAGAGCAGTTCCAATAAATTAGACACTTCTCATTTCCCACAACGGACTCAATATCCCCCGTAGGGTAAGGCAGCACTGGTGTTTCGTCTATCCCATACGAGTGCCTTAAATGGTAGTAAAGCACTCGTAATGCTCCGTCGTGGATATAGGCCGAGACTGCATATGTCGGGTAAGCCGACAGCAAGTGCATAAGAGTCTCTGGCGCCCTGCGGCAGGCCCTGCAGCTGACATCAGGGACCTCTATACCCATGACACGACTACGATAGACGAGGGTGTTAAATACACCATCCTGGCAAGCCATTATGCTCAGACTTCAGCCCGGCTGACCTTAAGAAGGCAAAGGACAGCCTTTCGGATAAGCCAAGGTTTTCTATATTTTTATAGAAAACTCCATGTATTGGCTTATCCGTGTGAAGCTGCAGAAAGTTGTTGTGTTCTGCAGCTTTAATTTGGGCTTTTCGCCGAGCAGGTTCCAACTCGGTGACAGAGTCGCGATTTACCCGCTCGACGTCGAAGGAGAGACCAAGTTCATCGGCTGCTCTCTGTGCTGCCTTAAACAGAAAGGCTCCTACCCCTGCATTTTCATGGTCTCGGACCATGCAGAGGAGGGGATCCGTTATTATTATTATTATTATTATTACTATTATTATTATTATTTTTAATTCTCAGTTGTTCCTGGTATATCTGCTGTGATCGGGTAATTGGTACCAAGATCACAGTACTAGTCACTCCCAAGGAATGATCTCACTATTCTAGCCGAGTGGAGAATTACTGCTTTTTGGGTTCTCATGTATGATGTGTAGTTAATACCAATCTTTTGCAGCGATATTTTCAGGTTTCTGGGTATGACTCCGAGAGCAGATAATATTACGGGAACTACGGTGACTTACTTTATGTTCCACATGTCCAGAATCTCGTCATTGTAGTGCGCTATTTTTTCTTCATATTTCTCCATCATATTTCTTGTGTTCGGGATTGAGATGTCAATAATTAGGGTTTCCATTAGTTGTTTATCTATGATGGTTACATCTGGACGATTGTGTACAATTGTGGTGTCTGCAATGACGGTTCTGTCCCATTAGACCTTATAACGTTTGTTTTCTTCAACGGGATTCGTGTGGTATCCATAATATGGAGTCTTAGAATCATGACGTATTTCTCACATCTTTAATTATATGTTCTATATTCTCAGTCTGTGCATTAAATTTTCGACATTTATCTGTTTCAACCCGTTCTTTCATTATATACACTTCGTAATTTCTTGTTCTAATTACTTGATCTTGTATGCCCAATATAAATCCCTCTGTCTCAAGAAACAAGGTTCCTTGCCGAAGCCATTCAACAGATGCTTCATGGTCTATTTCTTCTCCTTGAAGTGAGTTCCAGTAGCGGCCGTGTAGTTTCTTCCCGGACCGTCTGTCCATTTCTATTATTATTTTTATTATTATAAAGGAAACATCATAAACAAAACACAATAAGGCCTAACAGCAAGGAAATGGGAAAATTATAGGTTTAAAAAAAATCGTTATCTTATAAATTAAAAGAGATATCGATAATTTGCGAAACATGATTTTTCCCCGTAAACCAGTGACTAAAAACATGCACATAATAGTTATTTTTATACCAAGGCCGCGAAATTCCTTTATACGTACCGAGAGAAAAATTATCGCCGAGGCCGCTTGCGGCCGAGGCAAGATAATCTCGAGGACGCTAAAAAAATTTCGCGGCCATGGTATAAACACTATTTTTTGTGCAACCGTAAATTATAGTTAGTATAGATGGTGAAAATGACACCACCGTGTATGCTATATTTTGCTAAATAAACGCGGTGGCCTTAACGTCACAGCGTTTCTATGGAAACGGTATTTTGAATGTATACTTGACACCTCGAATAATCGTAAAAATGAAATAATTTATGTATTTGTTGTGAATTTGGAACTAATTATGTACTAATTCTGTTTAATAAGATATAACAATTTTTGTTTGTCATATTTTAGAAATATCAATTTTGAAGTGACTTAAACGTCAATTATTATGGAAGTGACTTTTAGTTTTTCGGCCGTTACTAAGGGTAACGGCCGTGAAATTGAATTTCACGGACTGTTTTGAGAACGCCAAATACTCACTTCACGTACGGCTGCACAAAAAAAAAAATTGTCGCGGAATCTCGGAATGATAAAGTTTGATAAAAAAATCACGCTTTTCTTTCATACTCTGTAGACAGCAACGTGGTTCGAAATAAAAGAATCGGGCAAAACTCGCTGTTTCATAAATAATCTTTTAAAGGTGGCGGTGCTGCGCTTAATAAAATGATATCGTAATTCGGCAATTTTTCCGACATCCCTGATCCGATTGAAACAATATTTGATAGACTTTTAGAGAAAACCTGATAGAATGATACCAGACTATTGAAGTTAACAAAAATTTTTTTTTTTTATTTTCGCACACGAAAAAATTGTTTTCTCTCTTTAGTTTTCAATAACCTAGTACCATTCTATAAAGTTGTCTCTAAAAGCCTGTCAAAAAAATTTTTGAAGTTCAAGGATGTAGGAGAAATTGTCGAATTACGTTCCCGGTACCATTTACCTTAAATGCTGAAAACTGCATATTGATGTTTGTTCTCCTCCCCAAAAATGTGGCTTTAAATTCAACCTAAAAATTCGTCTCAATTGGCCAGCAGTTTAAATATAATCCTGCACCTATGTAAAATGCGCTAGTTTGGAACCAAAGTACATGTCTGGACCTAGGTATGCACGATCTTCATCGTTTCACAGTCTTTTTTTTTTAGAACATGATGAAAGTTGCTAATATACAAATGCAGCCAGCGCTTCTTGAAATCTGAGTTCAGACAAGAAATTCACCTCGAGTCGAATTTGACTTTGAAAACGCATATTTAGAGATGACACGAGAGGGGAAGATAAAGACATAAATGAGCCGCATTGCCCTGTATCGCATCACGAGACTGATGAGTGAAAATATATGAGGATACGCAACAAGTGTGGACCCGGCTTTATAGTTTCTAGTAATTTCATAAGTAAAAAACCTCTATAAAACACCGATCGAATTGCAAACATGTGAATATTTATTTTAAGAATATTTAGGTATACGTAAGGTTATTTAAATACATTATAATCCGTAATTATTAGTAATTCACTTAATGCTTGGATATCATGACAAGCCGTCATAAACAAAAATATGCGTTACTGATATTTTAAGAAAATTTATGTTTGATACAAATATGATTTCCAAAAATAAAATGTAGCAAATAGTTGAAAGTTTAAGGCTAAGTTTAAAATTAGAAATGGGAAAAAATGAAATTTTATTTGTAGACTATATATGTCATCGTTCAAACAATTTTTTGTATGGTACAAAAATTAACATAAAATTTAAAGTCGTTTAATTCTCCGAAAAAAAGTACCTATTTCGTTAATAATTATTGATTTCGTAGAATATATATATACAGTAGAGTGCATTAATAGACTTTTTGTGACTTGCATGAGGGTTTTGTTAAAAGCTGAATTTTATAAAAATTAATAATTATATACTGATGTTTCAAAATTCCGCGGCCGTCAAAATAAAAAAAAGCATATTGTTTCAAATAAGACATAAATTTCGATTTTTTTTATATATTTCTCATAAAAAATGTTGTAAAGGAAATATTTTTTTTATAGTTCCAATATTATATTATACATTGGACCTAGGATTTGCAATCCCGAAATCCCGAAACCGAAAATCCCGGGATCCCGGCAATATTTAGATACCGTAAATCCCGGGATCGTAGTCGATTGGATCCCGGGATTTTCGGGATTGTAAAACAAGATGGAAAGTCTTTCAATTCTACAACATTTTAGTTACCTCCAGAATTGCTTTCAAAAGGCAATGATTGGCTTAAAAATACCACTTTGATACTGGAGTCGGAATATAAACTTTTGTGATTTGGTTAAACTATTGAAACCACTTAAAATCACAGTGAAGCCACTGTGCTGACGTGATGTGAATTTATTTATCAGATATTTCTAGTAAAAGCAAATTATACTAGTTGTGCCTACTTGCACAATTCCAATGAGCAAGAATTAAACGCACTATTCCAGGTTCCTAAAAAAATGTCATTGGGGAAATATTAGAGAATCTAACGTTTCCAAAAAATTCCAGAGGTAATTGATGAAGAAGACTATGAAGATGAGAATATTCTTCTCACAGCACAGAAAAATCATTGGAAAACATTTTTAACAAAATGTTAGAAAACGTAATGCACCCAATTCGAATACGCCCTGAAACCGATTTGATATCATCAAATTAAAAAAAAAAAGAACTAAACACTTTTCGAAAATGAAGGGAACACGGATATGTACCTTCAGCTGGTATATATGATCATCTAATAATGATACCGCCAATTAAGGTAGAATCTGAAAAAAATTATATGTAAAAAAAACTTTTTAAAAACAAACTTATTTTTATTTAGGTGTATTAAAACGAAAAAAAATAAAATTAATTGTCTTAAAAGCTTGTCGCCGCGAGAAGTTCATACAGGCATTAATTTTGTTTGATAGAGATTTAAAGTACCAAGTATTTTTTATTTTAATTCACATGACCAGCTTTTAAGACAATTAATTTTATTTTTATCGTTTTAGTACACCTAAATAATAATAAGAGCTTGTTTTTAAAACGTTTTTTTTACATATAATTTTATTTTTAAATTTTTAATTACGTCTTAACACGTTGACTTCCATACGGGTTAAGACAAATTTCTCATAAGGCGCCAACCGGTAGTAATGGTTTAACCAAATAAAATATCCCCCCAGGCCATGAATATCATCGGCTAATACACTATAAATTGACACACAATATTTTGAAAAAAAAAAAACTGCCAAAAAAAAAACGTCAAAAAAGGTCTCGGTCCTTTACTGCACCATCTCGGTCTATTTATAACGATAGAAGTGTGCTGGACCGAGTCGCTGGGAGATTCTGAGATCCCGAAAAGATCCAGAAGATCCAGAGATCCCAAAAACATGACTCGGTCTTATAGATCGAGTCGGCCTACAGGGCAAATATAAGTACTCGGTCTTATGGACCGAGTTGGCCTCATAGACAATAAAAACCTCGGTCATATAGACCGAGATGGCAGTCAACGTGCTAATTATTAGTTTTATATTCATTGCATCGCGTCGTCCTTACTTAAAAGTACCGAATCCTCCGGCATTTCTTTGAATGCATCGTTTGAGTGTTTACACTATCCAATAAAATTATAATTAAAAAACTAAAAACGCACTTTTTGGTACCATATTATTGTATTGTCACCAGAACTACACGCATATGCAAAATTTCAGCTCAATTGGACGTCGTTAAGTGGTTCGAAATTGACTTGCAAGATTTGGTTGCCCTAAACATATTAAGGCTAGGATTTTGCGAAGTGAGAGGGAAATATGCATTTATTTTCGATTCATTGTAAATATTTAAAAAACTACACACAGTATAATCTTAAAACTGCTTTAGATACTTGCTATTGTTCTAACGAATACAACTATATATATTTTTTATTAAAAATTTCTGTTATATTTAAATATCATAGTTTGTAAATTTGATCCCGAAATCCCGGGATTGTATTACGACTCCGGGATTACAAACCCTAATTGGACCTTATGATAGAACTTAAAACCGCTATGTTTCTATTTGAAATGCCTCAAAATTTAATTAATTTTAGACAACTTTTGCGTTATCATCGTATTATCTCCAAAATGAAAAGCGAAAATCAAAATTTTATAATCTTAAGATAATATTACTTCTATCCGTTTTAGTTTATCTTAATTAGTTGTATGTCTTATTTATTATCAGTCGTAAATTTATAAATCCTACGCCATTACGCTGGGAAGGGATAAAGTGAACTTTTCTAAAGAGTACAAAGTTCTTATTTGGGCTTCCAATTCTATGATAATACGATTGACGCGCAAAAGTAGTCTATATTGAATTAAATTTTTAGGTATTTCAAACCGAAATAATGAAATTTTAAATTTCGTTCTCCGTAAAGTTCAATATACCGGGTATCAACGAGATCATTTTTTGGCCGCCATTTCTTTACTTTTTAACGGATCGAGATGAAACTAAGCATGTGTCACATGTTACTAAAAAGACATTTTCTTATCGAGCTGTCAAGTTTCTTCAGCTTCCGATTTCACAGGAGGTGTCCCCATAATTTGATTTTTAATGGAACACCCTGTATATTTTGCATTTTTTGATCTATAGGTCATTTTGTACTAATTTCATGATGAATCTTTTCGCCATTTTGAAAATTTTTCGGATTGGCCGAAAGAATAATGAAATTAGCACAGTCATATGTAGGATGATTTCTAGATTCCAAAAATGCGAAAATATACAGGTTGTCCCATTTAAAAATCAAAAGGCCAGTTTCGGTGAAACCGTAGGAACTTGGCAGATGGATAAAAAAGTGTCATTTTGGTAACACTTGACACATGCTTAGATTCATCGCCATCCGTTAAAAAATATAAAAAAATGACAACCGGAAAGTGACCTCTTTAACACTATTAAACATTATAAAAAATGATTTCCTCTAGAACACCTTTTATGAAAAATATATCAAATAATCGCAATTTATCTCTTCTTTGCCACTTTATGCTTAACTCGTTTTTTAACTTTAATGCCTTTTTGCACAAGACGATTCTTGACGGCCTCGAGATTTTGAAACATCAGTATATAATATCAAATTCAGCTTTGTAACAGAACTTGTTTTTATGGGTATACTTGACCGCTGAGCACTGTACTATTAGAAAAAACCGCTGCCCAAGGAATCACTACTTCCACATCCAGATTTTCTATCCAAGTCACTCACAATGAAAAAAATTTGTATGTGGAAATAATTGTTTATGGAACTTTAATAATATAATATTTGAAATCCTCCACATCGGTAGTGGGGTGGGGGTGGTGATAGGGGGTGGTTGGTAGTGGGGGTGGATGAAGTGAAAAAATATTTTGGGGTTTCTGGTTCTTGTACACACACTAAATCACAATTTTTTTCATCCCCTTTAATAATGAGGTGTGGGTGGTAATGGGGGTGGCTAATGCCAAAATTTTTTTTGAGACCTTAGCTTCTCTTGTATATACTAAATACCAATTTTATGGACTATTACCTGCTTGATTTACCTGTTTACCCCAAATTTACCCCCAACCCTTCGATGGAACTAGATGAAAATATAATCTAGTACATATGTGTACCAAATTTCAAGTCAATATCTCAAATGGTTCCAGAGTAAACGTGCGCACAAAAAAAGTTACAGACCGACAGACAGACCGACAGACAGACAGATTTTCGCTCAAACTTAAAATCTCGACGTTTCATGACATTCTAAACCCATTTGAACAATAAAAATTTTTTAAAATGTTTTTACTATACTATACTTCCACTGGATGTGGAAGTAAAAGAACTTATTTTAATGAATATCTTGTAATAGATTCTATTTTGAAAGGTAACGAAAAACTTTTTTTATTATGGTGCCAGTATCATTATTTACCCAATACCTTAGACATGTTGTAATACTTATTAACCTTAGGTCTTGTTAGTTTGCATCTAAATTTTAATTTAATTACAGATGACTGCAACAAGAGCAACGTGAAAATGATTAATGGAAGTAAAAATGATTTCGATGGAAGTTTGAATGAAAACTGCATAATAAAATTTGATGAAGGAGAAGAGGAATTCCTTATTCGCTGCAGCCAATTAGCTTTAACGCAGAAAAGAAGATAAATTGATATGGGAGAAATAAAGGATAATATACGTTTTGAAAATATTAATAATTTGACTTGATGCTTCTTGTTAGTGGAAATATTTGTGTATTTATTGTTATTGTTATTGTTAATGAATATGAATATTGCATTTTTTAATTGTTATAATATATTAAATTTTAATGAAAATACAGGCAAATTCATCTCAAATGCACTAACTGAAAATATTTAATATAACCAGCAGTTATTATTTTCCTACACTATCATTTTATATCACTTTTGTATATACCACTCTGACACATCTGAAGAGCAAAGGGGAAAATGATCGTAGTCACGAACACTAATTGTTACATAATAGAGAAAACAAAATTTCTTCTTCTTCATATTCACAACGTCTTGCCAGGCGTTTTGTCATTAAAATTATTCTAGTTGGCCTGCACTTGCTGTATAGCACGCCTGGTGGCATCACAGCATCTATCGCGGTTGCCTGTTGCCTCATTGAAGCTCTTTTCCAGCAGCTCTTTGCTGATCAGCTCAACGCTTTGGAGGGCGTCCCCTTCGTCTCTTGCCGTCCAGTTTTTCCTCAACCGTTCTATATCGTCCTCACTCCGATTGATATGACCAAAAAATGAGAAGATTCGTGAGAATACGGTGCTGGAGAGTCGAGAGTCGAGTCGAGAATTTGGGGACGTATTTCTTGGAGAATCGAGGTATTAGTGCGATGGGCTGTCCAAGGAATTCGTAACAAACGTCTCCAGACCCACATTTCGAAAGCATCAGTGCGCCGCGCCGTCTGTCTGCTTCCCTAATGATCCATGTCTCAGAGTAGAGGTGTAAAGAAAGATGGAGAAAATTAGGGCGTTAGCAAGCCCAATTTTTGTGTAAACTTTACTGACTCATATTTAAGACTACCAGTATAAATTATCGATAATTTTTGTAAATAAATATATTATTTACAAATGTTTCTAACATGGTCAGTCCAATGCAATTAGGTTTATACATCGGAACCCAGCTATAGTGAATGCATTTGAAGGATTTTTTTTGTTGGATTTCTAATGCCATAAACTAAAATGTTTACCAATTGAAAATTACCGCAATTTCAAAAATCCGCAAATTAAAAAAAAAATTAAAATTTTTAGAAATCTCAACAAAAAACACAATTATCGGAATTTTTAAATATTTCTTTTAAGAAAATAATGTTATGTTCTTGAGGTCGCTGAATATGACTATGAGATTTATGAGACGAACATATGAAAGGTTGAAATCACTCTTAAATACTGAAAAAATAATAATAATTCTTCTAATGTTACAAATAAATTCACGAAAATCCTTATACTTATGATTTTTACGTCGCTGAATATGATTATGAGGTCTAAATTTATTTTAAAAAAATGGTGGATTCAAAATGGCCACAAAAGAGTATAGTAACATGTCTAATTTTATTAAAAATACAGACTGTTAAAAATAAATCAAATTAATATAATTAAGTAAACTAATTAATTAACATTTTTAATCTGCACTTCAAACATGCTAAAGTCCAATGCAACCCGCTTTTTCTGCGTATTCTTCGAAAAATAGACGGCTATTGCTCATTTCTCTACATACTATAGACATTTAAAATGCGCGTACAAACTGAAAATTTTCAACATTATTTCAAACTGTCATATCTCTGGAACAGTTTGTGGTAGGAAAAAAAAATAAGAACCCAAACTCTTCGTTTTTCTATAAGCTTCATTTCATTCTTATATCATAATTTTATAGTTTTTGAGATATTTCAATTTTAAATACATAATTTTCTTGCGTATGCGCTCAAGCGCCATCTTTAAACCTTTATATCTCTGGAACAGTTTGTCATAGGAAAGTAAAAAAAAACCAAACTATTCGTTTTTTTATAAGCTTCATTTTTTTTATAAAAAAATAATTTCTGAGCAATTTCCAAAAAACCGATTTTTTTTTTAATTATGAAAATTTTAATTATTGAAAATAGGTACAGAATGAAAAATAATTATTATAAACATTCTAAAAAAATTGAGGATATAACTAATAATATGCATTAACAATATATAGAAGGATTTTAAATAAAATTGAATCAATAAGAAATTAGAGCAATAAGACTAAAAAAAATGGCGCCTAAATTATCAAATGCGCTATTTTTTTGTTTGTAACTTTTTCAGTTTTCAGTATAAAAGGTCGTAATTCGTCCCAGTCGAAAGAAAATATTAATAACTTTAATTTTTACAAGAATAACAAGTTTTCTCATAGTTGTTGATGTTGAGTAATTTTAGATTTTAACGCCGTATATTTTTCTGAACGTTTCGGCGCCATTTTGAAAATGCCATATTTTCAAAACTAAACATCGGAGAAAAAAAAGAAAAAACCATTCGATTTGTTTTCGTAAAAGCTTTAAATTCGTATGATTGCATTTTTTTAAAGTCCACATTTTTTAAGTAATTAAAAAAAACGTCTAGGAATACTGATTTTAAAATTGCAATTTTCAGTTCGCAATATCTCGAAGAATATGCATTTTAGAAAAAAGTGTATAAGAACTTTCTTTCTTATAATTCGATTCTCTATCATTATGTTTTTTGTTTTTTTACGACAACCCCCCCCCCCCCCCAAGTAGGAAACCCCAACCAAAAAGCAGGAAAGATGACAATATAGATACTTATGTACATACTTTATGAAGCATGTTGAAGAAAAAATTTGGAAATTCATTACATCGTTTTCGGGCTGCGATTTAAAAGCGTCACTTACTTATTGTGCTATTCATTTATTTGCTTTTTGGAGCTTCTGCCATCTTCAAATTAATTTTAAAAAGTTTAATTTTTTTACAAATTCTTTATAAACGACCTCGAAAACTATAACCATCATTATTTTCTTGAAAAAAATATTAAAAAATTCCGATAATTGTATTTTTCGTTTCGAGATTTCTAAAAATGTATTATTATTTTTTTTAATTTACGGATTTTCAAAATTGCGGTAATTTTCAATGGGTAAACTTTTTAGTATATGGCATTAGAAATCCAACAAAAAAAATCATTCAAATCCATTCACTATAGCTGGGTTCCATCATTTTTCATTTATAATGACTAATTGCACTGGACTAGGGTACTAAATTCTAAGTAAAAATGGAACATTACTGCACATTTAAATTTACAAAATCGATCACAGTTCAGGACTCTGATCGTTCTTGAATGTTACAAAGTAATCTATGCTGTATTCTTAGTGTTTATAAAAGTTCAAAATTGTCAACAAAAAGTAAGCCGTTATTTACATTTATTTATTTGAAAAATACATGCGAATTTATATGATAAATAGAGGAACATCCTTAAACATTCATACATGCTAGGAAAAAACAAATAGAGATTGGTTGACTATGATCGTTTTTGTACCGAACCGCAAGACTGCTCATATTCAGCATAGTATTTCTATTTAAGTTCGTTACAGCGACTGTGGTCGTTTTTCTTTTCAATAACCGACCTTACCATCATAAAACTTTTTTGTAGAATATTTTTTTTTCGACCTTTCGAAAAGGCATGGATTTTTGCATCGAAATCAAGTCGTAAAGTTTTACTTTTTCAGCCTAGACCGAGAGGGTAATTTTTTCGGACGATGTTTGCCGTTTTGACAATTTCACATTTATCAATTTTAATTTTAATTAATACTGTCAATATGTTTATTTTAATTTTAACTTTGTTAATATTAATTATATGCTAGTTGTTAGATACATTAATGTAAATATTAAATTGTTTCCATTTTCAATCAATTTACAAAATTATAATAAAACATAGTATATATAAAAAAAAAACAAGACGGTTCGCATGCATTTGTTTCAATTTCAATAGAACGTATTCTTCTGCCATTTTACACATGTTCCGAAATAAAAAGTATTCGCAGTCAGCGACGCCCGACTGCAACTTTAATTCGTTTCGCAATGGTGTTATTAAAAATACCTTAATAAAATTAATAAATCACGTAATCTATGTAAAGTCCGTCCTAACTTGTAAAACACACTGTATATTTCTGTTTTGATATATTTTATATTCTATATGCTTAATCAAAAGTTCTGGTAACACATTACTCGAAAATTATGATAAATAGCCCAGGAATTTTAGTTTTTGACCCGGAATTAATTATTGTAAAATCTGAAAATTTGCAGGATTGTAGTTTTTGTTCAGGATAACACGTACCAAAGAGTCCCCTATTTTCAAGGGTATTCTTCAAGGGTCTAAGTCGCAGAAATTACAGAGCTGGCTATAAAGTGCAGCCGAAAGGTTGTGACTGGTCCGATTTGGGTCGAAATGATCATAAAAGATTCGAAGAAGCATATCCGTTCGCATTTCAGATGTTCCAAGCATATTTTGTTCATAATTTTCCGTTCTAGTTCTGTGAAAATTTTAAAATTTTAAGAAAATTTCGAAATGGCGCCATTGCGGGTAAATGAAGACCCGGAGGGGAAAACGTACCCGAATAAGCATTTCTCTTCATACCTTGGGCTTCCCATTGGTATATTCTCTGCAGCATCGCCCGTTACAGAGTTACGCCACTTTGAGCGTCGCAGCGCGACGGCCGCGTCCACCATGCTCCCGGTGGAACTGCCCTGGCTGCGTTGATGAAACTTGTTGCGAATTCCTGTTTATATATTACTAGTGTTTTATAAGATTTATTGAATTTAAGTTTACTACTCAGTAAATGACTTTATTCGGCAAGACATTGATCTACTGGGAAGAGAGTCGTCCGGATCATTCATATTTACTGACTGGCTATTTGTGCAGCTATGCTCGGGTAAACGTTATTTGAGCAGACGACCGAACGGATCTCTTGCTTGGTGATATCTGCCGCTGCCAAGACGATCCGCATCCTCTCCTCCGCATCGGTCGTCGTTTGGGAATGCCACTGGTCCCACAGAAAGTTATCAACCGTCTCTCTGAAGTTCACTACAGCATTTTTCCCAGGAAGGTCGGTTATAAAAATACACGGAAAAAAAGTAGCCATTTTCATATAAATGTAAGTGAAATATCTATAATTTGTAGCACTATAGGCTCCAACTACGGGAAGTAGCAAAAATCAATACATTTTTGTAGTAAATGTTTTGTAGGAGTTTGTTGCAGTTTTGTAGTAATTTTTAATAGGACAGCGAATAGTAAGCGTTACTACAGCCGAAGTGACGGAACAGTACTAAAATTATTGTAGCAATAATATCTACACTATTATAAAAAAATATTGCAACTACATTATTAGCAAATGCTGCAACTGTACGATATAGTTGTAACATCATGCAGCAACATAGAACAGGCGTGTATTAGGTAACAGTACAAATTTGTAGTAAAAAATAGAATACATTAAGTAAACTTTGTGATTCGGTTAGGTATCACTACCACACTATAATAGCAAAATTTACAACAGTTGTAGTGGTGAGTGGAACAAAAGTAGCCGATTGTTCCGTATAAAAATAATACTTGATGGTACAGATTTGTAGGAAAAAGTTACATTTATATAGTAAATCTTGCGATCCGCTAAGGTCTTATACTACTACATCATTATAGGAAATCTTAACAATAGTTGTAGTGGTGAGAGGAACACAAATAGCTGAATGTTCCGTATAAAAATAAAACTTCATAGTACAGATTTGTAGTGAAAAAATTACAATTGTGTAGTAAATCTTGCGATCCACTAAGGTCTTACTACTACGCCATTATATGAAATTTTACAACCGTTGTAGTGGTAAGAGGAACGGATGTAGCTGAATGTAGTAGCACTTGTGTAGTAAAGAAAGAAACAGAAACTTCTAAATTAGAATACATTTGTATGAAAATATAATAAAGATATGTACATAAATGATGTGCAGTTGTAGAAGATAGAAGGAGAATGTTGTAGCAAAATAAAACATACATGATTGCAAAAACAGTATGTATTTTACATAACCCTTCAAAATGATTATAAACACTAGAAATATATAAATACTCGTATCTTATGTGTAGCATAATTTAGGTTTAAAGCTACTTATTTTATATACAGTTTGATCTGGTGCATATATGTGCACATGTATGACTTTGTCACATTTTATTGCAGCTACTAAAAGCAAGATAGATGCAAATTATCGAATTATATAGCTAACTATTTTAAAAAACATCATCAAGCCTTTGACCAAAAAATTTGCAGAATATACATTCCGTAAAACTTTATGTTTACCATAATTTATAATAATTATTATTTATGGTTTATATAATTATATATAGTTGTACCTAGTATAGGTATTTATTTTTAAGTGAGATTCAACAGATAGGTATATAACACATAAACAAAATATAACAATACAATTTTAGTAAGTACGTAATAATATAATTTACACACATTTACACACATTTTTCCAGGTCTGTATATGTTAATTCATGATAAATCTTATATGATACCTAGAATACTTCTACGACTATTTCTGATTATTATAGACCACAAAACATCATACATGCCATAGAATACATCTGTAGATAGACTAAAAGTAGTTTACCTAGATTTATTTATAAAATATGTTTGACTTTGTATGACTTTGTCACATTTTATTGCAGCTACTAAAAGCAAGATAAATGCAAATTATCGAATTATATAGCTAACTATTTTAAAAAACATCATCAATCCTTTGACCAACAAATTTGCAGAATATACAATTACGTAAAACTTTATGTTTACCATAATTTATAATAATTGAAGACACGAGTGGATGAAGGGCCTATGTAACAACAAAGTGATATTGAGATAATTGATCTCAAAGTTTTTAACAACCTACCACCTTCAACAGTACATATATCCTTTATAAATTTATAAATCAAATATTTTTGCGTTGGAATACAATGTAATGTACCTGGGGGAATTTTGTGTACTTATAAGCTTGCATTCATATAAAAAACTCGTTTTTTTCAACAAAGTAGTTTTGAGATAATTGATCTCATAGATCCTTTATAAATTTATAAATCAGATATTTTTGCAGTAGCAACAAATGTAATGTACCTGAGGGAATTTTGTGTACTTATAGCCTTTATTTATATAAAAAACTCGTTTTTTCGAAAATGTGACATAGGCTCTTCATCCACTTGTGTCTTCAATTATTATTTATGGTTTATATAATTATATATAGTTGTATCTAGTATAGGTATTTATTTTTAAGTGAGATTCAACAGATAGGTGTATATATATAACACATAACAGTGGCGGCTCGTCAGGGGAGACAGGGGAGGCAGGGGAGGCAGGGGAGGCTGAGCCTCCCTTTGGAAGAAGCAGCATGTCTTCCAATCTTCCAAATTAATATCTTTTACTTTTAGAAATGTCTCTAATTGTCTTTAAAAATATCAAGCCTCCTCTCCAGACGATATCACGAGCCGCCACTGACACATAAACAAAATATAACAATACAATTTTAGTAAGTACGTAATAATATAATTTACACACATTTTTCCAGGTCTGTATATCTTAATTCATGATAAATCTTATATGATACCTAAAATACTTCAAATGCTTCCTCAACTTCTCGGGGCATTTCCCAATCGTTGAGCAACGTGCGTACCTCTTCTGCAGCCATCATACATATAAAAATGCACCAACACGTTCACTCACACACAAAACAAGAAAAATAATAACGAATAAGAAGTACAGACGCCTTTAATATTTTAAATATATGGCTCCGCGCCGAAGCCCGAAATTAATCTCTATAACATAAACATAAATATCCGTTATAACGGCTGCCGAAATTTAAATACTGATACAGATATTTGTTTATCGCTCAAATTGTAGGATTTTATACTATTTTCTTTATAACCTGCTGATACAATATACTACAAATAACACTTTTTAGCTAACTGCTACAAATCATTGGAAAATGTATTAAGACGGTTGTACTCAAAACTACAATTATGAGCAAAACCTATTGAAGTGTCCTTACTAAACTAGAATACTAGCGCTTCCTCATTACTTTGTATTATTGTTACAATCCCTTTCCTACAATATTTTACGAATTATTGCTGCTTGAAATCATTATCTGGATTACAAAAACAAAAACCACATCTACAATCTTCTAGCTACAATCGTGTAGCAATTACAACTGTTTACATTTCTTCCGTGTAGAATCCCCATAATCATTCATCAGATTTTCTTTAAGCCACTTCGATGTATATGATACATCTTCATGTTCAACAGTTTTTATGATATCAAAGAAAACTGGCAGTCGTCAGAATCCTCTATGTACGAACACATTTTGAGGAACGCTACAGACCTCACCGTGTCTTCGGGTCTTCCAAGCTTTCTGTTAGCACTATCCTCTCTGAAAACTGAACCTTCATTGTTGGGAGAAATGTGAAGTTGCGAGAATTTTATGTAGAGCTTGTGCTTTGTCTATTAAAGGCACGCAAGAACCTTTACGAACCTGAAGAGAAAAACAGCAAATTGCATGGATGGTAATATTTAGCTTCAGCCGCGATTAGATCACTTGCATTCAATCACTTGCACAACCTCACCTCACTCGTCATTCCTCTGCAGAGCTCGATCGATGATCCGATCCTTAAACGGAACAGTTTCTACTTCGTGCACAACCCTCCTGTACTTGCCCTGCTTATTTGTTTCCTTCCTTACACACGCCTCCTCTCCACAGAACAAGCAGTTCGAAAAGACTGAGCGCTGATTTAAGCCGCGGCTCAGTCGTCTCACTTCCAGACAGTACAGTTTTGGCCTTGGCAGTGTCCTTTCTTATACTGGAAGGTCTAGAGTAATTTTTCCTGCAAGAAAAAATGGCACAGTAATAATGCGTATGTAACTAAGACACCAGCGTCTTGGGCTACTCAGAACATTTCTCTAGAACTAGCGAGTATCGTAGGACTTACCTGCATGTCACATGTACGGTGATAAATGAATTTTTCTTCACGGGATCTTTAAATAACTCCTCATTTTCAGTGTCCACTCTTTCCACACCAGCCCGAAGCAAAGTTGATAGCCCACTCTTAGCCACCACAAAATTTCCATCTTCAAGAGACCAATGAACCAATGCATACACTTAGAGAACTGTCAAAGTTAATGAACTCAGGGTATAGCTCGCCTTTCGCCTTCTTGATTGTTTAGGCTAGACGTGATAGACGCAACAATGAATGCACTTAATTGTCCGAGTGTTACCGCTGCGACACTCAGAGTATCGTAACTCTGTAACAGGTGACGCTACAGAGAAGGTAGATATACCAATGGAAAGCCCAAAATACGAAGGAAAATGTTCGTTCGGGTACGTTTTCCCCTTCGGGTCTTCATATATTCGCAATGGCGCCATGCCGCCATTTGGGAATTTTTTTAAATTTTTGAAATTTCGACAGAACTAGAACGGAAAATTATGAACAAAATATGCATGAAACATCTAAAATACGAATGGATATACTTCTTCCAATCTTTTATGATCATTTCGACCTAAATCGGACCAGTAACAACCTTTCTGCTGCATTATATAGCCAGCTCTACAATTTTTGCGACTTAGGCCCTTGTTGCTCACAAAAAACAGGGAAGCCGACGGGAGAGAGTAGGGAACTTTTTGGTACGTGTTGTCCTGGACCAAAATTACAATCCTGGAAATTTTCAGCTGTACAATAATTAATGCCGGGTAGAAGCTATATATTGACTAAAACTCCTGTGCTAAAAATATAGTTTATATAAAACAGAACATTTCCATATTCAAGATACAACTTACAAAAAATACAGACGCCTGTGTTCACCATGACTTAACTAAGATCACTCAATTTTGCCGCACCAATGAACCAATGTATACACTTAGAGAATTGTCAAAGTTAATGAACTAAGGTATAGCTCGCCTTCCGCATTCTTGATTGTTTATGCTAGACGTTATAGATGCAACAATGAACGCCCCTAAATGTCCGAGTGTCGCCGCTGCGACACTCAGAGTATCGTAACTCCGTAACGGGTGACGCTACAGAGAAGGTAGATATACCAATGGAAAGCCCAAAGTACGAAGAGAAATGCTTATTCGGGTACGTTTTCCCCTTCGGGTCTTCATTTATCCGCAATTTCGCCATTTCGGATTTTTTTAAAACTTTTGAAATGTTGACAGAACTAGAACGGAAAATTATGAACAAAATATGCATGAAACATCTGAAATACGAACGGATATGCTTCTCCCAATCTTCTATGATGATTTGAACCCAAATCGGACCAGTAACAATCTTTCTGCAGCATTTTATAGCCAGCTCTACAATTTTTGCGACTTAGGCCCTTGTTGCTCCGAAAAAACAGGGAAGCCGGACAGGAGAGAGTAGGGGACTTTTTGATACGTGTTGTCCTGGACCAAAATTATAATCCTGGAAATTTTCAGCTGTACAATAAACAGAATAGTTTAGAAGCCTCTGACGATAACACTATGATGGATATGGCCCAGTTTGAAATAGGGAGAATTCGATCATGCTAATTTGCGTATATTCCAAATTTGAAACCGACACATTAATATTAATATTATGTAATTAGGCCCAATTGACCAAGCGACAATGCGAAATTTTATTTAATAATTTTTAGTACTTTATTTTTGGAGACAATTAAATTTTTTACACAAAAGTCCTTTTTATTAACAATTTATTTAGTTTTTAGGTAGTGAAAAATATATTATAAATTTGGCGAACGCACTGGTATACGCGATTTTTAAATTACTTAATTAGTCGGTTAATTGTACCCAATCCAAATATAATAATTACGTCGAAAATCTGCAATTCGATTGTATTTTTTTTCTAGTCTATTTTTGTTATATTGTATAAAGTATCTATCCGTTCTTGTTATATGTAGAGAAACTATCTTTGTTTACTAAATATTTCTACAAAATAAATAAATGTCCTGACCTATTTATATCACAAGATTCATGAACAAGATGTTGTTTTCCTACTAACCTAATGACCTCAGAAAGGGGAAACTTCTACAATCTTTCATTTAATATAAAAAGTATATACTTTTGGTGTCTTAAAATTATATAATAAACTCCTGTTCCACACGAATCGGAATTGACTGAATTTTATGAAATTGGGAGTAATAAGCAAGTGCGACTACTCTTATATAACACGCCCTGTATATTATATAGCTTATTTTATAATTATAGTTATTTTATCAACATGTCGAAAAAACAATGTGCCGCATAACCGCCAACAGGCCAGACAAAACACATGTCATTCTGGGAAATACTTAAAAATATGTTATCAAAATCATTATATTAAAAAAATAAATAAAAAATATTATGATATATTTGCCACCTGATTTGAAACATCAATTTTCTTGCACGCACGATGGCAGCTGAAAAAAACACAAAGTAGGCGTTTTAGCTATTTCCGGGTCAAAGAAATAAGACAAAAAAGATTTGATTTCCGTTACGCATTCTTAAAATACTAAGTGTATTGTCAAGGTCGTTCCCATGCTAGTATTCCTGCAAATTACAATGTTGACTCATGTGCATATTTTAAATAAACTAAGCCATTGACTGGCTTATAGTACTTTGTTTGAATTTTTATCATAAAAAATTTGTAAGGCAATTTAGCTTCAGCTTGATTATTATCATCTTTGCGGTTGGCTTGTGAGGTAATAATATTTTCCTAATGTAGATATCAAGGACGCAATCCTCTGCTAATACTGTTTCACCTAGGGTCATGGCACTATTTTTGTTATATGAGAAATAATTTATCAAATAAATTAATCTATTTCATTTAAAGGTGTAAGAATGTTATTTGTCCAGTGATAAGACACTTAGAGATACCTATATTATTTCTACGCAATATAAATTAAAGACCGACTCTGCTATATTTTCCCGCGAAAACGTTACATCAAATGTTTGTGTGGCAGTTTTTGATATAATGCGATTTCCCACTAAAAGAGTGGGCAGAACAGTCGGTCAGTCGGTGAATTCTCATTCATAAATTTTATTTTGAAAAATCGATTTTTTTGTTTTTTCACTGCTTTTAATAATTGTGTGAACCGTTCACAGACCTAAAATTGTTGGCAAAACCAAAGTGCACGCCCCGCAAATTGCTTTACCCAATAGGCGATGTCTCTGATTTCCACAAAAAATTACTTCAACTTTCATTCGTTAAACGAATGGATATGTAAAATAAACAAATAGAAAAACTATTCTTTTATTTTTTATTTGATAAATATGAAAAAAAATTGTTAAGAAATTGCTTCCAGTAAACACACCTACGTTTATTAAACGTCGATATAATGTTGTAAGCGTTGATATAAAGTTACTCGTTGAAAAAGTCAACGTTGATTATTGGTCATAAATAGATGTTTGTTTTTCGACGTTAATATAATGATTATTGTAAACACTAGTTTAATTACAACATTTTTTCAACGTAGTTATGACACGTTAAACTCACTTATAAAAGCGACGTTGATCCTCACATATCCTCAACCCGTTTTCCAACTCTCTGTTGTTACTTATCTTTCAATAAACATTTATTAAACATAATATTATGACGTAAAAAGTGCATACTATTTGACGATGAAGAAACATTGATATAATAGAGAAAATCAACCATATATTGATTACAGGTGGTTTATTTAATATCCAATAAACGTAGTATTATGACGATGAAAAAGAGCAACATAACATTGATGTACTAAAGAAATTTTATCGTTTAAATTCGACGTCAATTAAACGTTGATGTAAGAAAATCTATTAACTATTAGGTTTACTCGTAAGTTTACTTCAACGTGTTTTTAAAACGTTTATATTTCAGATCAATATGATGTTGAACAATATGTACTTCGTGCCTGTTTTATAACCACACATTAACATATAGTAATTATTAACGTAGTTATGATACGTTAAACTCGCTTATAAAAGCGACGTTGATTCTCACGTGTCCTAGATCCTTTTTACAACTATCCGTTATTAGATATTATTTAATAAACATTTATTAAACATAATATTATAACGTAAAAGAGGGATAATATTTGACGTTGAAGAAACATTGATATAATAAATAAAATCAACCATGTATTGATTATAGGTGGTTTATTTTATATCCGATAAACGCAGTATTATGACGATCAAAGAGACCAACAAAACTACGTTGACACAATATTGATGCACCAAGAAAATTTTACCGTTTAAATTCGACGTCAATTAGACGTTGACGAAAGAATAGTTATTAAGGTACCAAGGGTGTTATAAGGATAATAACGCACCGAGGTCGGCAGTGTACAATCCCGAGGGCCTCTGGTCCGAGGGAGTGTACGTCGACCGAGGGCGTCATTATCCTATAACACCCGTGGTGCCTTCAACGTTTAATGTCCTGCAAGTCTGTTATTTAATCCGAATTTTTTTTTTAAATTTACGATGTATTAATTTGACATCTATTATGTTCAGAACGATTTGATTTAAAAGAGAGTAAAAATCAAAATTGTTTGTAAACGCCGCCGTTGCATAGCAACGCATTTTGTTTGTCAATAACGCTATCATAATTTGCTTCTTTTAGGTTGTATTATAATTTTATAATGCCCTAGGGCGTTATAGATATTCATAACGCCCTAGGGCGTTATTTTTCATTTAAAATGGGGTGGTTATTGTAAAATAACAGACTTGTAGGACATTAAATATATTAACTATTAGTTTTAGTCGTAAGTTTAATTCAACGTATTTCTAAAACGTTTATATTTGAGAGCAATGTGACGTTGATCAATATGTATTTTTATGCCTGTTTCATAACCACGTATTAAGTAATTATTAACGTAGTTAACCGTTTTACAACTATCCGTTATTAGATGTTATTTAATAAACATTTATTAAACATAATATTATAACGTAAAAAGGGGACAATATTTGACGATGAAGAAACATTGATATAATAAAGAAAATATACCATAAATTGATTATAGGTGGTTTATTTTATATCCGACAAACGTAGTATTATGACGAATAATAAAAGCGTGAAAATAACTCAATTAGCGTTGATTAGTAGTCCGTTTAATACCCAATGGGCACACGTATGTTTAATAAACGTTTTTAAAACATTGTAGTCGTTGATTAAACCTTTTACACATTTGGTTGAAAATTTCAACGTTTAAATATGATTAAAATACGTTACTACTACACGCAATTTTAACCACTAGTAGAAGAAAATACTGGAATGAAACGTTTTAATAAGTTCGTTTTTTTCACAAATATGTAATAACGTATAAAACACGTTTATAATGTAAGGAGTTTTAACGTTTGCGAAACGAACAAGTTTAAAATTTTTTATTACATATATTTAATATGGCGATTCAAACGTTTTATTTAAAGAAAAATAAATTTATTTTTTACGTTAAAATAACTGTTGTTTCCAACTTACTAAATGCAAGGGAATTTTAAATCCATAGGTGAAATAGATGGTAGAAGGTTACGTGTTTTAAACGTTTTTCTACGAATCTATATCAACGCATAAAATTCGGTTGTAAAACATATTTAAATAAAACCTATAAAATACGTTACTCTTACACACATTCCCAACCAGTAGTGGAAGGGATTACTGAAATAAAACGTTTTGATCAGAAAGTTTATTTTACTGATATATTAACGTATAATACACGTTCATAAAATGAGAACTTGTAACAACCCGCTAAATGTAACGTTTTTGAAACGAAAAAATTTAACGCGTTTTATTGCATTAATATAATATAGTAATTTTATTTAAAGGAAGAAAACGTTTTTATACAACGTTAAAATAATAGATGTTTTCAATTTATTAAAATGCGGGCATTCTAAATCAACAGGTGAAATAAATGGTAGATGACGACGTTTTTTTAACGTTTTTCTACTCATCTATATTAATGCATAATTTGCTTGCTTGTTACCACGTAGTTTGTAGAAATTATTTCTAGATAGCGCCACATACAAACCACTAACAATAATCAGTCATACTTTATCTTATACTCTTATGAATTTATAGAAAATAAATAACATAGATTGCAATCATAGTTGCCAACCCTACAGTTTTTTCAGTAGATCTACCGTTTTTTGGTTTTCTTCTGAGTTTTTAGTCCGACCTGCTAAATCTTCAGTTTTTTTTTTTTGCATATGGATCAATTATTTGATTAAGGTATTACCTGAACTTTTTAAAGTAAAGTTTAGTTCTTATAAAATATTATTCATTATGAGCAGTGATTCTAATTCCGATAATATAGCGTCTACATCACAGTACACTTAAAAAAAAAAATATATACGAAATATGAACAAAATTTTATTGATTCGTTGCTAAATGACGAAAGATTTAGTGGATGGTTAAAAAAGAGTGGGAAAGGTACAGACTCGTAACTTCCTTATTTTTTAAGCTACGACCATGTTCGCCACATCAAATTGTAGATATTTTTAATGCCTTTAAATATGCATAAAGAATGATTTTTAAAAAAAATTTTTGAAAAAATTACGAAGAAAATATAATTTCCTTGAATATTTTTTCCCTCGCCCTGTACATGAACTTTGTTAATGCTTTCTTATAAAGGTTTTAATTAGCTTCAATTTATGTTATTACGTCATATTCGATATTCCCTTTCGTTTTGGAGAAAAAAAATTAAAAACACTCCTTCCGATTCCAAACTGATTTTTTTTAAATAACTGAAAAAATGTACATAATAATTTTATGCTTTATTTGTAAAAGACATATCATATCACAAACAATACTCAACGTAACAAAACAGCAACAAGAAACAAAAGAAATAAATATTTTTAAAAATAAACTTTATTAAAATGTATTAAATAATAGGAAATTGCAAAATTTTTATTAAACATAAATTGAAGCTAATTAAAACCTCTATAAGAAAACATTAACACAGTTCATGTACCGAGTGAGGGAAAAAAATATTCAAGGAAACTAATTTTCTTTTCGTAGTAATTTTTTCAAATTTTTTTTTTAAAATCACATATTTAAAGGCCTTAAAAATATCTACAATTTGATGTGCCGAACATGGTCGTAGAATAAAAAATAAGAAAGTTACGAGTCTGGGGAGTTTTAAGTGGCGAACTCTGTATAGTAAAAAAAACAGCAGATTAACAGTTTCACTAAAATAAATTCCCAGTTTTCTACAGTTTTTTTTGCTTATCTACAGTTTCCTCATCTAACAGAGTTGGCAACAGTGATTGCAATGTTCAAATTCTTTCAGGGAACATCGATTTACTTGGATGGATCTTATAACAATCAGGTTAAAGATCATTATTCTGTGGCTGGGCCGAGATAGCATAAATATTTTATGCTATCTGTTTAATAGGTTTTAATCACCTACTGGTTTTTGATAAAACCAGTGAGTGATTAACCTATTAATTGTCTAGATGGCTCATCCTGTAACCCATCATATGTTGGAAAATGGCGACCAAAATGTGTGCCCACTGGGTAGTGTAAAACTCCGTGGATCTCGGCGACATTTTTGCGTTTATTCGACGATTATTATTCACGTTTATATAAAGTGATTTTAAAATGTTTTTACAACGTATATTGGTTTACTATAAAACAGGTAAATGATATTACGTGTTTTTTACCAATAATGAAAACGTTAAAACAGCTTAACTAATTAACGTCGATTAGTGGTCTATTTAATAGTGGAAAACTCCGTGGATCTCAGCGACATTTTTGCGTTTATTCAACGAATACTATTCACGTTTATATGAAGTGATTTTAAAATGTCTTTTTGACGTATGTTGGTTTACTATAAAACAAGTAAATAATATTACGTGTTTTCCACCAATAATAAAAACGTTAATTAGGTATTTTACCGTTTTTATTATTGGTGGAAAACACGTAATTAACTAACGTTGATTAGTGGATCTCGGCAATATTTTTGCGTTTATTCAACGTATGTTAGTTACGTTTATGTAACGGTTGGTTATCGTAATTTTCAAACGTTTTTTTAACGTGTGTGTGTTTACTGGATTGTACCAATTAATAATAATTACACAAACTCATACACAAAAAAAGTCAATTTTCTGAGGTTTCGCATATATACCATCCTATATATTTTTGATCGCTTAACACGATCTCGATGTCAGTTTTACAAAATTTGCTCAGAATTTTTTGTTAACTACGAAGAAAAGGCTAAAATAGGCCAGAATAGGTATACAGTTTACAGTATAAATTAAAGATTTTAAATAAGTAGACCACGTATTCGATGTATTTTTTGCCGCTGAACACGATACCGATGTTAGTTTCAATCAGTCAGGTCATGACTTATTATTTATCCTGATTTATCTTTTCTGTGATACCGTACTCTTTTGTCTTCAAATGATCTGCGTAATGGTTTTCTTTTTCGTTTTATTCCTTTCGTTTTCACATCCCTTTTCAATGTAAAACAGTAGGCTACCATCATATTGACATCCCATCGGCCTTGATATCTATGCTCCATTTCCTTTATGTCTTGGTGAAAACGTCCATCATGCTCTTCACTATAAACACCTAAATTTTCTGAAAACTGGTTTATATGAGAATGCAGGAAATGTAGTTTTAAATTCATTAAACAACCTAATTTTCTGAATTTTTCTGCCATGTTGGATACTATTTCTTTATTGTCTTCGTTCTTATTGTTTTCTAAAAATGTATCTATAACTTCTTTAAAGCTCTGCCAAGCTCCCCTTTCCGTATCTGACATTGTAGTGATGAATTTCTTATCTCTTCAATTTGGCTTCGCTTATCTGTGGAAATTGTAATCCCAAATACTCAAAACATTTTTGTTCTTTGTTCAAAGCTTTCACGATTTACTTCATGAGGTCAAACAATAACAGCGAAGATTATAAAGAAATAGTATCCAACATGGTAGAAAAATTCGGAAAATTAGGTTGTCTAATAAATTTGAAACTATATTTCCTGCATTCTGATATAGACCAGTTTCCAGAAAATTTAGGTGTTTATAGTGAAGAGCATGGTGAACGTTTTCCTCAAAACATAAAAGAAATAGAGCGTAGATGCCAAGGTCGATGGGATGTTAATATGATGGCAGACTACAGCTGGACATTGAAAAGGGATGTGAAAATGAAAGGAATAAAACGAAAAAGAAAATCATTACGCAGGTCATTTGAAGACAAAAGAGTACGGTACCATAGTAAAGAATAAATCAGGATAAATAAGATTGGTTGAAATTGATATCGGTATCGTGTTCAGCGGCAAAAAATACATCGAATACAATCTACTTATTAAATTTTTTAAATTTTTATCTTAAACTCTATTATGGCCTGTTTTAACCAGTTTTTCGTGATTAACAAAAGATCCTGACCTGATGAAGCCAAACTGACATCGGGATTGTATTCAGCGTGCATCGAATACATGGTCTACTTATTTAAAATGTTCAATTTATATTTTAAAATCTATTCTGATCTGCTTTAACTTGTTAATAAAAAGTCCTGACCTGATGGAGCAAAACTAACATCGGAATCGTATTCAGCGGTTAAAAATACATCGAATACATGGTCTACTTACTTAAAATCTTTAATTTATATTTTAAACCCTAGTCTTGCCAGTTTTAACCTGTTTTTCGTGGTTAAGAAAAATCCTGACCTGATGAAGCAAAATTGACATCAGGATCATGTTCACCGGCCAAACATACATCGAATGGACTACTTATTTAAAATCTTTAATTTATATTTTAAACCCCGTTTTAAATCCTATTCTAGCATGTTTTAACCTGTTTTTCGTGGTTAATAAATAATCCTGACCTAATTTTGTAAAACTGACATCGCGCATCGGGATCATGTTCGGCGGTCAAAAATACATCGAATATATGGTCTACTTATTTAAAATCTTTAATTTATATTTTAAACCCTTTTCTGGCCTGTTTTAGACGGTTTTTCGTGGTTAACAAAAATTCCTGACCTAATTTTGTAAAACTGACATCGGGATCGTGTTCAGCCGTCAAAAATACATGAAAGTATACACTATAAATAGCAAAATAATGTACGTGAAAGAAAGCGATATATTAATATTAATGTCAGGCACTTGCATGTTAAGAGTTCCGCCGACGACTAAAAGTAGCTAAAGAGAAAAGTGGCAACAGCGAAGGTTAAATCTGTTTCTTTTCACTATATTATTTGTCCATTTCTCTTCTCTTCTACCTTACATTGGCATCGACTCAATATTTTAACATGCCACTACTGTATGTGTGAAACCTCAGAAAATTAAGTTTTTTTGTGTGCCTGTCTTATTATCATTAACGACAATAAATGGACTTTATGATGTATGCTAATTCTATTATTATAATAAACTCGTTGCTTGAAATATATCCCTAGGAAACTAGATAGATATTTATTTGACTATTTTATAAATACAATGTTTATAACAAGTCAATAGAAAAGTATGTAATTCCATATCAAAAATATTTTTAATAAGAATTCAAATATATATTTTTAATCCAGTAAATAAGCCGGAAAAAAGTGTAAAATGTAGAAAAATGGTGGAACAGCACCGATTCGAAAAATTCCTGTTTTCACGTGTTCCCTAGACCCCAGGAACATGAATCAACCTGCATTACCTCCGAAAATGAGCTGTCACAAAAAAAATTATAAAATTAATATTTCGCCTCGGAAATGGGCTCTAGAAACTTTTTTGGGTCGCTGATCACGAATCCGAGGTCCAAATTGAGGAATTCCATATTCCAGTATGGAATTCGTGCCATTTCTTGATGAAAATTCCACTTTTCGGGCGGAAAATTAAATATTTGTGCTGCGGAAGTGTGCTCTAGGAGTTTTTTTGGGTCGCTGATCACGATTCCGTGGTCCAAATTGAGCAATTCCATATTCCAGACTACAATACGTGGTATGGAAAATTCCATTTTTTCAGAAAAAATTTAAATATTAAGGTTTTTCCACGAAAATCTGCTCTAGGGTTTTTTTTTGGTCGCTGATCATGATTCTGAAGAAAAATTTAAATATTAACGTTTTTCCACGAAAACAACAGAACCACAACATTTTATCCAACTGATAACTGATTGGGGTTGGAAATTGATCGACGGCGTCTTGCATCCCGTAAGGATGACCGAACCGCCCGCACCAAAGAATATTATGGATGCTATAATGTGTGGCTGCCAAACTAGATGCGGATTATCTTGTGGTTGTCGCAAAAATGGCGTATATTGCTCTCAAACTTGTAAATTTTGTCACGGAAACAACTGCAATAATTGCGAGGCACCTGGAGCTGCAGACGTAACGAAAATGAATCGATTTGTCCGGCTGAAATATCGGATGAACAGGAAGATGAAAGTGATACTGAAGAATAATCAACATATCCTGAATTACCAGTTCTCGAATATGATTCAGATTATGATTGATGTAACTGGTGTAAATTATATAAAGAGATAATGATAAATCAGTAACTATTTTCTCACACAGAATACCACCTTTTGTACCAACACAATAAGTGCTACATTTTTATAAAAATTATTATCTTTTAATCACTTACCTCACTTGAAAGAAGAAAAAATTTGCATACATTCCTGCAGTGTTTATAAAACTGCCATGTATATTAATTTGAAATACTCGTAATATTCATACATAATTTTTTTCTTCCAAGTGAAATTCGACACGAAAAATGGCCCGAATTAGATTAAAGAATATGGAATTCTTGAATTTGGACCTCAAAATCATGACCAGTTACCCAAAAAAACCCCTAAAGCACACTTTCTCAGCACAATATTCACATTTAAATTTTCACCCAAAAAAGTGGAATTTTCATAAAAAAATGGCACGAATTCCATACAGGAATATGGAATTTCTCAATTTGATCAGCGACCCAAGAAACCTCTTAGAACCCATTTCCGAAGCGAAATATTAATTTTATAATTTCTTTTTCTGACCGCTACTTTTTGGGGAACTTTGGTGGGTTCAAACCTCCCTACCTTTCTCATTTTCGGAGGTAATGTAGGAATCGGAGGTAATGATGAATGTTCCTAGGGGTTTAGGGAACACGTGAAAAAAGGAATTTTTCAAATCGGTGCTGTTCTACCACTTTTCCATATTTTCCGGCTTATTATACTCTTCGCAAAAACGAAGAGTATATTGTATTTGATCGGCACATTTCTAAAATCGTAAATATCGCTCGTAAAGAAAAAATTTTCATATCATTGTGTTAGTGAACGAATTCTGAACAACTTTCAAAATGTCCGTCTGTCCGTCCGTCACGTTTCTTGTAAGCACGATAACTTAAGAAAGAAAAGTCCGATTGTATTGAAATTTAGAAAGTAAGTTAATGTTAGCTAGAGGAAGAACCCTTTTTGAAGAAAATCGATCAGTAAATAAAAAAGTTATTAATTATTTAATTAAAAAAAATATTCTCTTAATTTTTGTCGCTTATGCTAAAATGGAAATCTTGCGAAATATTATTACCATATTACATTTTTTTTTGTTTATGAATTTTACTAATATATTTCATAGAAGTACGAGTTGAAATATGTATGAATGTCGAAAAATATATATATCACAGACAATCAATTTTCCTAGCAATATGTGGTGGTGCAGAGGCTAAAGTTTCGCGTTGCCCCCTACCATACCAGACGTTGCCTATTTTCCGGCAACTCCCTTAGCCAAACTTTCCACTACTACAACTTATCACTATCCTAAACTTTGTCCTTTCTCTACTTACATCTTTAATATTTTTCTATTCCCTCTCTGTTTGTTTATTTTGTTCTCGTTCATCCTTTTCTGTTCTGTTGTCCATTTTTGTCTCCAAATTCCATTTAGGCCGATAAATTTATAAAAATCCTAACTCTTTTAATCCTTAACTTTCATTTCACCACATTTTCCTGGCAGGAAGACCACCAGGGTGGAATTGCTTCGAACGGGTTTTTTTCGTTGAGTTTTGTTTTCCCGTGCCAGCAACCAAAATTTCAAAGTGTTCGCGCTCGTGTTGTGCGCGAAATCGATAATTTTATTGTGCTATTTTAGTTATTTTTAGATATTTTCATATATCATGTTTTTTAAAAGTTATTGTTAGTTTTAAGTGTATACCTTTTAAACAGGAGCTCTAACCCCCTCACTAACTATTGTTTAGTCAAACCGGACCTGCGCCGCCCAGCCTTACACTCACCACGGCGCTGCGCGCCGTGTATGTCTGACTGGCTCCGGGACAGTTTCCGGGAAGACACATTTATAATTTAATTTAAATAAAGTATTGTTTGATTTGATTTTTTGTTTCGCGTTGCAATCCAAAGGTCCCGTGTTCGAATCCCACGCAGGTTGGATATTTTTTTTTCATTTTTTTTTTTCATATAATTTGTTTCACAACAAGGATGGTTTCACAAAATTTAGGATGTCCAAAAACTAACATTAGTTACAAGAAAACTGCGAAGAGTATCCTATAGAATATGTAACAATTATATATAAAAAGCTCAGTAAATTGGCGAAGAGTACGTTTTTAGCTTGTTTATTGGACTATTTAGTAAAGTACCCAGACAAATAACTAGTTTTAAAGATTAACTTAAGTTGGCGGTGGTGCATTTATTGTGAAATTTATTAAATAGTTGCTTACAACTGGTTGATAACAATGAATTTCAATAGGACTGTATTGTGAAAATAGACGAAGGTCTCTTTGTCTAACTACATCGAGAAGGTGTTCAGTATTTTCAAATACATTTTTCTCAGAAACTCTTAATCATGAAAAGAAAGTTTCCGCTTGCCATATAAACTTCCGCAAATTCTCATCTTTTATCGATATAGCTTTAAAAAAACTGCGCTTATTTAAATTTGACCTTACTATTAACACATTTTCTTAAAATATATGCAGTGGTAACATTGTTCCTGAGTTAGAGCGAGTTAAACGAAAGAGTAACACAGACAAACAAAATAAAAGTGGTCTTTTTCTGGTACTCTATTGGGTAACCCATATGTATATGTGTGTGTCTGTGTAATATATGAATATCACCGGATCCTTCGCCATTTTCTAGATAATTGGGTTTTCAAATATATTACACAGACACAAGAACAAGTGGAAAGTGATCTGTTTCTGGTACTTCCCTATATATTTCGACATGCTGAATACGAATCAGGTATCCGTTTAGCTCCGTTACCCACCAATTTTTAGTAAATCGCGAGAATAACCGAAATAATGAGTTTCTTTAGGTTATTTTCGCGATTTACAAAAAAATAGTGGCCAATGGAGCTAAACGGACACCTGATTTGTGTTCAGCACGTCGAAATACATCTGAGTTATCGAATGGAGTACCAGAAAAAAAAACAACTTTTTTTATTTTGTGTGCCTGTATAATTCTGTTTATGTTCATGTTCAAAACATATCTATAATAAATGTATTATTCAATAATCGTAGAAAAGTTTTTTTTTATTCAAAAGACACGACAATATGTAGTTTTAGGCGGGGACACGTTTAAATACGCACGCAACGTCGACACCACTGCGGCCCCCGCGGAAACGTTTTTGTTTTTTAAATATTAAAGCGCTTGATGAAACAATATAAATCGACCATTATTTAAAAGCTTAAATACTCAACAATCAAATGAGGTATAGATTTTCTTGGTTCATCGAACGCATCTAACTGAAACATATATTAAAACTTCGGAAAACGTCAAATATTACAAAAAAAACTACAAACATGCTTATTGCTTACTTTTAAATGCTATTGTTACGACTTATGTTGTTTTCAAATATAAAACGTATAGAAAAATAAAGATCATATGTTCAACTATAAATAAATAACGTTTAATGATTTTAAGGACAACTCTTCATTTTTATGAAATTAGTGGGAGAAAATACCGTGCGTGTAATTGCCCATTAGGCATGTACATTCACGTAGCGCGAGAGATCTGACATCACAGCTCAGTAAACTCGTCCGTCAGCGGAGTATCCCAGCTCTGAGTAATTTCATTTCAACCAGCTGGCACACGCGATGTTGTAATTCTTACTCCCTATGCCTAGCCCGCCACTACACACACGGTATATAGCTTATCTACCCTTGTCCTTTGCACTCAGGTCTACCAAACTATTTATTTGGAAAAAATTTCCACGCGCTGTCAAATCGGCTTTGTTGTAAAAGAAATATTTTTCAACGCCTATGCTGCACTCTCCAATTTTATCCTTCATTTTAATAGACATTCATATGCGTATCGAATTTGAAATGTTTAATTATCAGGAAGTTGATTTTCATTTCCAGATAGATACCTTCAGCTTTCTATTAGTGGAGTTGCTTAGTTCGAATTTTCTTAAGAATCGTTCAGATTGTGATACTAACCTGAAATTGGGTGAGTATAGACAGTTCTTTGAGACGAACAAAATGGGGTATAGTGCAACTCAGAAAAAAAAATTGGTTCGGCCGTTATAACCTCAAAATCGTCATAAAAATCAGTACTTCGACATTATCTCGAAAACGGCGAATTGTATCAATATTTTTCTGATTGCACAAATTAGAGTTAACTAAATTTTCTACAAAAATCGTGTAATGAATATTTTTGTGACTCCATTAGTTTTCTCGGTGGCGGGGAACTTATATATTTAAGTATAGCTGTAATATAATTCTATTTTTAATAAAAAGTACCTAAATAAATTTTTTTGTAAGCTTAATATATCTAAATATTTCTACTCTAGTGATTTTTTTATAAAATCGCAAGGAAACGAATGCCTAAATGTTAAAATTTTCAGTCACTGTCGGCTTCACAGCAATCTCCATCACATAAACACAGTACCGTACATTTTAACTCTGCACGAGCGCATGAGCATTTTTTACTACATATAACTCGACATGTAAACCAGCTTCTAACAAGCTGAAGTAGCTTCTGGAGATGTGGTCCAAAGGGGGTGGTAAACTCCACCCCAAGAATCAGGATCTGGATGATGATGATTATTATTATTATTATTATTATTATTGTTACTAATGTATTATTCTTATGTATGATATTACTCATAACAATAATACATGCGGCAACGCACTAAACGATCTGTGCGACATCATATTAAATAATGTTTGACAATCGTACCGCTGATCATTTGACCTAATTGTAGTGAAACCGTTTGGTCTATGACAAAAAAGTATGAATGTTATTTTGCAGCGAATTTTTTGTTCTTCAATTTTACTTAGGAGTTTTTTTGTCATAAGTACACGGTTTTCAAGATAATCCCAAAAAACTGCCCGCAAACTTATTTATTTCAAAATGGCTGCCGAAAATAATTTTTCTCCGCTTGGCACTATATCACATTCTGTTCGCCAAGAAAGACTTTATGCCAAATTTCATGTTAGTATCACAAAGTGAATTGTAGCAACTCCACTATATATAGAAATGAACAAAATCTCGCAAAACCTCTACAATCCAATTATTGATCTTTAAATACACCACAGGTAGGTAGCGACACAGGTAGTACCGGACCGTTGAGTGAAGGATTTTTACTTTCACCCTACAGCCTAACAATAGAAAAAGATTCCTATAAATACATAGAAATCAATAAATAAACCGATTTTAGTAAATTCTTTATAAGACAGATGGCATACAGCATATTATATTAGGTAGTCTTATACTAGCTACTAACACTAACCAAATAAATATTTCTTTCCAAAATTGCATCATAGTTCCTTGTACGTGCGAATAATATAAATAATAATAATGTTAATAACATAATAACAAACCAAATACAACTACTGTAAATAGAATCAGAGTTTTGAATTTTGGTGAAATAATTGAAATTAAGATTGTTTTTATGTGTAAAACGTGTGGTGGAACAAATAACAAATCATTTTTTATTAAAAATCAGCTAACATATGAGAAATTAAAATGTAAATAATTACAATAATAACTAAAGGCATTAGTTGCAAAAATTGTTATAACTTTGTTACCTACTGCTTGCCTATTTATGTCTTCCAAAGGCATAGCCGGATGAGTAGGGTGAAACGGCCCCCGGCCCTATCTTCATTGAGAGAAGGAATATAGTTAGCAATAGGGGAAGGGAACAATTTTGCAAAATATCAACGCAAAAGGGTGGCGCATTTCACGGGGTGACGAGGGGGATGAAATCCAAAGGACCAATTTTTTGTGCCAAAACGCAGCAACCGAACGTTTTGGAAAAAATATATGTTGGACAAGTATTGGAGAGGATTCTCAGAAAAAATTGTCGGTCAATTTGGGAAAGAACTAAGGGCGAGAAGACATCGGTGTACTTTTCAAATATTTTTAAGGGCAACTTCCCCTCGTTGCACCACATTTAAAAGCGTCTACTTTCACCCCCATATAGCATATTTTTTTCGCAGCGTGGTCGGAATATTACGTCATAGTGAAAAAGAATCACATCCGTGGTCTTTCGAGACTAGTAGTCATGTAATGAAGGCAGAAAGAGTGTAAATATTTCGTGCAAAGACGAGATTACCTTTCCCTCCCATTTTCAAACATGATGGAAGTGGTGGGAGAAGTTTTTGACTACCGCAACCCCCTGAAACGGCCAAAAACCACCCCTTTTATGGATCCCTTTATGTTTTCATATATAAACGAGTCTGGGGAGTGATTTATCGACGGGTTATACTTGAAATAAAATGGAAGGGGAATCCAGACAGCAGGCCTAGGGGGTTGATTAAACCCTCCCAAGACGAGGTGGAAAATCATTTTTTTTTTTTCAAATGATTCAGTTCAAATGCGTATCCCCCCGTTTTCGGGGTAGCTGATTAAGGGAAAAGTATTCATTTTTAGCTCCAACCCCTCGTCTTCCTTCAAACGGGCAGAAACCACCAGAAAGCATGCTATCCAGGATTTACGGTTTTTTTCGGCACATGATCGTTATTCCTGTTCATATCCCTTCATTTTTCACGAAAGAGAAGGTGGTAACGACCTCGGAGGTTGCTTCAACCATTCCAACCATTCAATTACACTTTGGATCGTCAATACGCCCTCCCCCGTTTTTGCAGGCGCTGATCACGATAAAAATATAATCAAGGAATTTTATACCCCTTGGAAGGGTTGAAGCAACCTCCGAGGTCGTTACCACCTTCTGGTAACGACCTCGGAGGTTGCTTCAACCCTTCCAAGGGGTATAAAATTCCTTGATTATATTTTTATCGTGATCAGCGCCTGCAAAAACGGGGGAGGGCGTATTGACGATCCAAAGTGTAATTGAATGGTTGGAATGGTTGAAGCAACCCCCGAGGTCGCTACCACCTTCTCTTCCGTGAAAGATAAAGGGATATGCAGAGGAATAACGATCATGTGCCGAAAAACCTGTAAATCCTATATAGCATGCTTTCTGGTGTGTGTGTGGGGTGGTTTCTGCCCGTTTGAGGGAGGAGGAGGGGTTAAAGCTAAAAAATTAATATTTCTCCCATGATCGAAGACCCCAAAATCGGGGGGATACGCGTTTGAACCGAATTATTTTAAAAAAATTATTCCACCCTCGGGAGGGTTTAATCAACCCCCTCGGCCTGCTGTCTGGATTTCACTTACTCCATTTTATTTCCAGTATAACCCGTCGATAAATCACTCCCCAGTCCCGTTTATATATGAAAACATAAAAGGATCCATACAAGGGGTGGTTTTTGGCCGTTTCAGGGGTCAAAAACTTCTCCCACCACTTCCATCATGTTCAGCACCCTCGAAAACGGGAGGGAAAGGTAGTCTCGTCTTTGCACGAAATATTTACTCTTTCTGCCTTCATTACGCATAGACTACTAGTCTCGAAAGACCATGTACGTAATTTTTTTTTCACTATGACGTAATATTCCGACCACGCTGCGAAAAAAATATGTTATATGGAGGTGAAAGTAGACGCTACAAAAAAATTTTGAATATGGTGCAACGAGGGGAAGTTACCTTTAAAAATATTTGAAAAGTATACCGATGTCTTCTCGCCCTTAGTTCTCTCCCAAATTGATCGATAATTTTTTCTGAGAATCCTCTCCAATAATTGTCCAACATATATTTTTTCCAAAATGTTGCTGCGTTTTGGCACAAAAAATTGGTCCTTTGGATTTCGTCCCCTCGTCACCCCGTGAAACGCGCCACCCTTTTGCGTTAATATTTTGCAAAATTGTTCCCTTCACTTATTGCTAACTATATTCCTTCTCTCAATGAAGAGGGGGCCGTTTCACCCTACTTATCCGGCAATGCCCTTTAAACATTTTTTATATAACTGCGCACATCTTATCTTATCCCATACATTAGCTAGTGATAAACATTTTTTCTCAAGACAATGGACAATTGCCTCTATTTTTAGTGGGAGTAAAGTAATGTGGAGGTGTTTCACCAACATTTTGTCTAGAAGTGTCAAGAAATTCCGGGGATAATTGTAATATATTTGTCACTCTCTGTTACAATTACATTATCGCTCAAAATCGATAATCATTATACGTACTTGATTTAATCAAATAAGTATATTATAACCGGACAAAATTTTTAATAATAGTCGCAGAAAAAACTTTTTCACATAAATCCGTTTCATAACAAGTTGAATGTTGAATAAAACATGTCTGTATGTATGCATGTACGTGTGTGAATATAACAGTGTACACGTCTCTGGCGATCACTTCATATAAGAAATATGGTCAAATTTCAATAGGGAGTATGCTAGCTACAGTTATTTAAAGCATTTATTGATATTGACAAAATATCTTTATTAATTTTTGAGACACTAGTCTGGAGACTTTCAACTCAAATACTCTTATAATAAAAATTAAAAAGATATTGGCTGTATACTTAATCTCAAAGCACTACGTAAAAATGAATTGTGCCGCATTTGAGCCGTCTAATCTTTTCAGCAGCAGCGTCCTAGGATCATTGTGCAGATCTCAAATTATTTCTGCACTAGCTTGTAGAACCCAATAGACCAGTCGGATAGTTTTTTGTGCGAAATGTCGTTTACCCGCAATTTTTTTTTCTTAAAGTATAGTTTGGGATGTCCACAAACATATGTCAACTATCCGCACGCGTGACAGGTGGGACAACACACTTTAAAATTAAAAAATCATCAATTTTTTGCCATTTTTCGCTTTATTTGCAATGTAACTCGTAAACGAAGCATTGTTCGAAAATATATCATGAGACAGAAAAGTTGAGAAAATTGATTATGGACATTTTATTATTCTTGACATTTTCCCAGAAAATTTTTCGTTTAAGAGCTACAGACAAAGGAACAGTGCTACTTTTCTATTTTTTGAAATGACGTCTACTAACAGCAGGTTACCTTAAAACGACGTAATAATGACGACGACAACTTGCTACTTGGGAAAAGGGTTACGAAAAGGTACATTGGACATGTTGACAACAGTGTCATATGGCTTATAGCATTTCATCTCTGCTTCTAGTTATAAACTTCTTTGGCAGAACCATATCAATGGGCGAGTGTCATACTCCGTGGTTTAGAGCCATCACATTCACACATGTTGTCTCTGACTGCATTTTATGTCTCCATTGCATATCCTCACTCTAACTCATAAAGGTCATCCTCTAAGGGCCCGTTTATAAATGTAGTGTTAGTTAGCTTTGGGCTAACTTTAACCTCGAGGCAAAGTGAGTGTTAAACTCACAACTGTTTATCCACTATATTTCATGTGTAGGTTAGGAAACCCTTGAATAACCTGATGTTGGTAATGCTTCCTACAGAGTTGATAGCTCTAAGTTCATTGTGATTAGCCGAAAAATGAGTAATTTTTTGTTTGTTAGTTTTTTTAAGTTTTTGTTACTAAGTTAAAAGCATTTGTTTGTTTTTGTCGAAAAATCTCCTGAACAATAATATAATGGCAAGTATACAATTTTTTTTAAATAATTTTAATAACATCTATACATAAAAATAGTTGACCCGTATTTTTAGTGTATTTTTTTTAACAATGCCTTATTAAAAAAAAATCGTGAAGTTTAAACTGTGTTTAAACGGTTTTTCGGGCCATTCTATTGGCTATGACGTAATAGAGCAATCAGCAGATTCTAATTTGTGCTTGAACAGTGAAACGAGTGCTACGTTGCCATGTTTCGAAAAATAATGTAAGATATTCTGTACTGCTATACGGAATCCTCTGTACTATTACAATTCTGTATCAGCAAGTTATCAATTTGCCTTAAAAATATATAAAATATTTACTTGTTGGAACAGTGTTAAAAATTAATATTAAAATTTTTTTCAGGCAGTGCAGTAGTGTACATTCTTTTTTAGAAATGTGGCAACGTAGCTGTTTTAGAGGTTATTACGCTATTGCGTCACGAGATATCCGGCAAACTGCCTTATTTTAAATCCATTCTGATTTTAAGCATATTCATTTTACAATAAAACCAATAATACAAGAATTACCTTGAAATTATATTTATTACATATTGGAGAGTCATTCTATAATGCTATATTATAAATTTTGTCGTTTTCGTTATTGTCTACTAGCCCAATATTATAATATAAACTGGAATATTTTCCCAAGTTTTGAAACTTAGGAATTTGTAGATTTCAATGCCCTGAATGGAATAAGAAAAAATGCTAAATGTTTGTTTTTTTATCTATTTATTTAACGTCTTCCTATTTCCGCTACCAGGGCCTATCACCGACGCCAGGAGACGAGCTACCCCCAACCTGGAAATTTTGCCGAACCTCTTCTCATAAGAAGAGTAGGGATCTTTTACTTGCCTAACATTTAATAGACAAGGGGCCGCCTGCTTTACATCCCCTCCGAAGGATAGTATATCCACTATGTAATCCTCGCCTTGGAATTACATAGCTTCCGCGTATACACTGATATACAAGCCGCTAGAAGGTGGGACGAGATCGCTGTATTTCCCAAGGTGGGTCACCCATCCAAGTACTAATCGCGCTGCACGTTGCTTCAATGGAGTATCAACAACAACAACAAAACAAATTTATTTGACATTCCTTGTTACAAGAATGCACCTCATCGGATCCCGGCCCGGAGCCAACCAGACAACCACAGCGCGCAGCGTCGTGGCAAATGTGTGGTTGGACGAGGCGGGTCCGATTTGGTTTGACGATAATGCTTGTTACAGCTGCCTTAGGCAGACTTAAAACTAGGTTATGCTTAGGAAATGTGCTCGCACGAGCCTAAAACTAATGAATAAAAAACTTAAAACTAACACTTGCACTGCACTTACAAATTGTTGGTTGCTAATACGGGAAAACAGAATTAAACGCAAAAACCCGTTCGAGCAAATGACGTCCTTGTGGTCTGACCGCCGTCAAGGAAGGGTTTAATTTAAAAAGTTTGGATTTATAGGGTGCTATCGGCCTAGAGGGGATTTAGAAAGACAAAAAGGGGACAAAAACAAAAAGGATAAAAGAACAAAACTGTACAAACATAAAGAAGTGGTTGGAAAGTTAAAGTTGACGAACGATAAATAGTAGAGTAGGGTTAGGTTTTCGTAGGGGGAAGTGTCGCCAAGGAAGTTGAAATGTTAATAAATCTTTTTGAATTGAATTGAATTGAATTGAATTGTCGAAAGATAGGCAACGCCTGGTATGATAGGAGGTGTCTTACATCGAAAAGTATTGCGTTATGCTGCCTGATTCGAGTAATGTTGCAGGTTAGTGAACTACCGTCCAGTTTAAACTGATAGAATTTTTGCGATGTTTCTTGGACGTAGTCTGCTAGTGGGGTTATGTCGTGGCAACGTGCATAGAGATCTCTGAGGGAGGTGTACCTACCAGAGTCTGAAATGAGGCGCATAAATTTGTGTTCTAATACTCTCAACTTCCGCATTGTCGTGGCCGGGATGCTGCACCACACCGGCGCCGCGTATGTGATGGCCGGCCTGATTACCATCGTGCACAACAACTTTTTATTAGTTCTGTTGAGTCCGCTACCCCGTGCAGGAGACTCCTGGACATGGAGTAGACCTTGTGTATCGTCTCGTTAATGTGTGTATTAAACGTCAGTCTTTTGTCTAGCTTCACCCCCAAATACTTCACGCACCGCTTAATTGGAATTTCTCTACCCCCGATCGAAAGTGGCGTTAGAATCCGGTTTTCTGTGAAGCGGCGCGTGAAGAGAATCGATTCCGACTTCTCGGCGTTGATCCGAATTTTCTACTTGTCGTAATACGCCGTGGCACGGGCCATGTGCGCTTTCAGCAGCATATTAGCCGCCTGCGCGTTGTGAGAGTGCACGTACATGGCTGTGTCGTCGGCGTATTTGGCAAGGTTTGAATTCGGGAACTCCGGGAAGTCGGAGACGTACAAGTTGTACAACTTTGGAAACAGGCACGACCCCTGGGGGACGCCTGAGCGAATGTCCCGCCGAGTTGATAGTTTATTATTCACCCTGACCTGTAACGATCTACCAGACAGGAAGGAGTGAATAAGTTTCGTGATGTGCGTTGGGAAGTCCAATGAGTTTAGTTTGTAGAGTAACCCCGGGATCCATACGGTATCGAAGGCTTTCTCAACATCGAGGAGCACCATGACGGTGCTCTTCCCGAGGTTGCATTGCACCTTGACGTCATTCACGATCCTGATGACAGTGCTCCTGCCCCGCCTGAAGCCGAACTGGCACTCATCATCAATGTGAAGTTCATCCTGAGCAGTGTCTAGTCTGATCAGGATGACCTTCTCCACCAACTTGGAGATCGCCGACAGCAACGAGATCGGTCAATAACTGCCGACGAGCTTCGCGTTCTTGTTCGGCTTCAGGATTGGCACGACCACGGCGCATTTTCATTGGCTGGGCCAGTGTTGCAGTCGCATGGTCGCGTTGACAATGTACGTCAATTGTACAATGCCTTTTCTCGGGAGATATTTGAGTAGCCTATACTCGATACCGTCCGAATCCGGGGTTTTGTTATTAGGTAAAGTCCAGACAATGCCCGCAACTTCCGAGGGCTTGGCCATGACTTTTAGAAATTCGCGTCTCGTTAATTGGATGTCATGGCCAATTAGCTCGTTTACGTAGTTTTCGATGCGGTCGTGTTCTAGGTTGTTCGGTATCTGTACCTTATGTATATTTTGAAATTGGTCAGCTAAGTCGTTGGCTTTACTTACGTCCGTCATTGACGTCTGTCCGTTTGGCGTAGTTAAGGCGGGTATGCTCTGGAGTGTCGAGGATACATACACGTAGACGCATCTACGCTCGCCCTGCAAAAAAATGTTCTTATGAAAACAAAAGAGCTTTAAATTTTCTACAAAATATGTAGTATATATTTTTTCGTTAAACTGAATAGTTTCGGTGCAGCAACCGATCAAAGTCAAGCATTCTTGACAAAATTATGATATTTTGCAATTTCTCGATTTAGTGCGATTAGATTACAACGAACCTGGATCTTCGTCATCAAGCACCTAAAACGCCTCAAAAAGCAGGCTAGTCGAGGATTAGGCGTATAGGGGACAACCACGTAAAAATAACGCGTCATATAGTCTACCTCAAGGTGGTGTGGAAACGAGTATTGAACATTGAGCTATGCGTAGCAGACAAGTAAAATCAACCATATTTGAGGATTTTCAGGTATGAAAACAAATTTTGTATCAACACAAAAATACTCGTTCATAAAAGTCGTACTAAATCGGGAAATTACAAAATATCATAATTTTGTCAATTGCAATTCGATCGGCTGCTGCACCGAAACTATTCAGTTTAAAGAAAAGATGTATAGAGTATATTTTGTAGAAAATTTAATGATCTTTTATTTTTATAAGAACATTTTTTGCCGTATGAGGCACCCGAAGCGAGATATTTCAAAGAAACTGTTTTGTGCGTCATTTTTTCCATATGGCGGCGCCGGCGCGGCGGCTGAGATCACATTTTGCACTTTTTCTTATTTCATTCAGGGCATCGAAATCTACAAATTCCCAAAGTTTCAAAACTCCCGCACTTATTCAGACTAAACCTTATGTTTTATGCTCTCATAGATATATTAAAATACGTAGAATAAAAAAAAAACAGATGCAATATCTTGCAGGGACAAAGAAGCTAAACTATTTCTACAATACAATAAAAAATATTTTAATGTTTGCTTTTCAGCTACATTTGAAAACTAAGTATGTCTTTCGTGTTCCAAAAATTCCAAAATGTCTGCTTCATCATCGCTTATTTTGTCGAAAACTTCCATTTTCAATAATTTACGTAAAAAAATAACTTTGACTTTTGACTCAACAATTTTCAACAACAAAGATAAAATCTGTAGGTTAACCTTGGGCTAATAGAGATAACTTCCACCTTGAAGCTCGGGCTAAGTTATCTCTCACTTTAGTCCAGGGTTACTTTTAATCCGACTTGTTAAACACTTTAGCTTGGAGTTAACGTTTAGCCCCGGGGCAAACTAACTTAACCCTGTATTGATAAACGGGCCTGTGATTGCGCATCGCTTATTCCTGCCCAGTGACACCACTTTTTCAATTTCTTTTGCGATGCGATGGTCCTCTGAAAAAGGTTCTTCCATGTTGACGCGTAGTTATTTTGTCCCAGTATTTTTTGTGCTGATTTTTTATCTATTCCCTTCTTTGACTGCATAATGTATAGTGATATAATTTGAAAGAACCACTGTTCCTTCAAAATGTAGACTAAGCTTGAATAAAATATATAAATTTAAATATAATATGAAAATATTGTAATGTGTTACAACCCTTAGAATGAATGTAGTGTATTTGCACCTACTCGAGAAACCTACCAGAAGTTAGTTCTGGTGACATCTGGAATGATCTAGAGAATGGTGGCGTCATCACAGAACAATCGAGATCTGTCATTTTTGGGTATAAAAGACCGACCGCATTCTCGGCGAGGAGTTCAAGAAAGTTCAGAAAGTATAGAAAGTGAGGTTATGACTTCAAAGATAAACAAAGTGATAAACATTGTGATTTTAATCAGTAAAGTGTATTTAAATTAATAATAGTATTGTGAAGTATCCAGTAAATATTTAATAAAGTGTGTTAGTGGACATCTCTTGTTATAATTTTTGGAACCCACGGAATTTGCAAGGGGTAGTTTCCTAAGGGTGGAAACACGTCACAATTGGTGTCAGAAAGCGGAATTTTATGACAAGAGGAGCTCTGAAGTTGTGCTGGAGTGTTCGAGAAGTATTCTCGAGGTTTAGTGCTAACACGGAGGACTCATTTACTGGACATTTGTTCGAGGGTTATTTTCGAACAGGAAAATAGTGTTAAGTGCATTTTTGAGACATTGTAGAACATTTTATTAGGACATTAGTGTGATAATTAAATCCTTTGAACTGAGAAGTGATAGAGACACTGAAAAAGACTCATTTAGTGTGTGAAAATTTCTAGAACTTTTCTATTTGGACATTAGTGGAGATTATTAAATTCTCTGAACTGAATAGTGACAAAAGACTCTGGATAAGACTTTTTCGTGCTATTTCGAGATTTGTCTGAGAAGTTCCATTACCGATATTGACGTGACAGTTAAATTTATTTTATTTTAATTTCATCGTATGCCCGTAACAACAAGAAGTATGGCATCCGATAAACAAATACAGGACTTATTCGAACAATTCCAAAAAATGATGGCGCAGCAACGGCAGGAAGACAAAGAAGAACAGGAGAAAAAACGTCAAGAGGAGAAAGAAGAACAAGAAAAGCGACGTCAAGTAGATAAAGAAGAGCAAGAAAGAAAACGCCAGGAGGAAGAAAAACGGCGTCAAGAGGAAAGGAACGAATTAAAGAAAATAATGGAAGATCAGGAAATAAGACGTCAGAAAGAAAAAGAGGATGAAGAAACAAGACGTCAGAAAGAAAAAGAAGAACAGGAAAGACGACATCAAGAGGAAAAAGAGGAGCAAGAAAAACGCCAGGAGGAATTAAGAAAAATCCTAAATGAACAAATGAAAATACAACAGGATGCTATCATTTCCACCACTGAGGAACTAAAAAAAGAAATCAAAGATGAGATGGGTAGCGTTAAGACTGAAGTCACTGAAGTAAAGACTGAAGTCAGTAAGGTCGAAGGAAAAATAAATAAGGTCGAAGATAAAGTAAACAAGTTTGAAGAAGAATTCAAAGGAGAAATAGTCCGGCTTAAACGACAGTTGAGAGATAGAGGAAGCCAGCAGGTGGTATCATCAGGACAGCGACTAAAACCTCCTTCTTTTGATGGCCAAAGTTCCTGGACGACGTACAAGAGGCAGTTTGAGGCAGCAGCGTGTGCGAACAATTAGGATAATGAGGAAAAGGCCAAGGCATTAGTTCTAACACTAAGGGGCCAAGCTTCAGAGTTACTCCAAACCATCCCAGTTGAGAAACAAAGGGACTTCAAAGTCTTGGAAGCTGCATTGGACTTGAGATATGGCGACCAACATCTCGTCCAAGTATATCAAGCCCAGCTAAAATCACGAACACAAAAGGCTGGAGAGAGTTTACAGGAATTCGAAGCTGCGATAGAGAGACTGACACACCTGGCGTATCCGAGTGCACCTAGAGAATTTCAGGAACAATTAGCCGTGGGGGCCTTTTTAGATGGTATAAGGGACGAAGAGGTCAGGCGAGTTCTGAGGCTGACGAGGCACCAAAGTAGTAGCGAAGCTTTGGTGCGTGCACTCGAAGTAGAAGCCGCTTACAGGGATACTCCAAGGTCGAGAGTGCGAGCTGTGACTCTCGAAGAATCGCAACCAGATATGAACCAGAACCCCTTGCTGACTGAGATGCAGAAAATATTCACCAAATTATGCGATAAATTGGATGGCCTCGGAAAGCAAGAAAAACAACAAAATAAAGGAAAGCCGAGCGGAGGTATTAAATGTTTCAACTGCGGCAAGGTGGGACATATGAAACGAGACTGTCGACAGCAGAACTCGGAGAGTCAAGTAAATGCTGTGAATGTTGAAGAGAAGCAGGAAAACGGTACCAGGGGGGTTATGCTGGCTAGGGAATGTGGTGCCCCCAGAGAAATAAAGATTTCCCAGCTTCGAAGAATTGCAAGCAGTCTGTTGTTGCATGGATATGTGAATGGAAGAAAATGTTTGTTTACCATCGACACAGGTACTACGTCATCAATAGTACGGCCAGGATTTATATCGGGCATAAAGATTACCAAGAGGCAAAATGAAGTGATCGTCCGGACAGCTACGGGGGACAGGGTTACCGTTCATGGAGAAGTAGACCTGGGTTTGCAGATTGGACAATTAAGGTTCGACCACAGGGTCATCGTGGCTGACATCACGGATGACTTCATTTTGGGGCTAGACATTATGGAACAGTATGGATTTATTGTTGACGTAGGAAAGCGAATGTTAAGGATTGGGAACGAACAATTTATTCTGTCAAAAGTGAACGACCAATGCGAGAAAACCAGGCTGTTGACAACGCAGGCAGTTAAAACTCCTGCATTATCCAGAAAACCAGACAAGGAAGATTGCAAGCGCTACCCTCAGATGAAAAAATTGCCGAACATGGTTAAAGTCAACACTGTCAAGGTCGATCTTCCAGACAGTTGGTCAAAGAAAACTCTGAGGCAAGAGCAATTGCGCGATGTAGAAATCGGACCCATGTTGAGAGCAAAGGAAGGGGGAACGCGACCAGTATGGAAGGATGTTTCCAACAAAGAAGTGGGGCTGAAGGCTTTATGGTCACAATGGGATTCACTTATGGTCGTAGATGGGCTTTTGAGGAGAGCATGGGAAAGCCCAGATGGGAAGCAGGTTGCCATGCGTCTAGTGATTCCCAGGTGTCGTGTACCAGAAGTACTCCAGGAAGCACATAATGAAACATCCAGCAGACACTTCGGCATAAACAAGACATTGAGTAGAGCACGGGAACAGTTCTATTGGGTTAATAGTCGCCAGGATGTGGAGGCCTGGTGTCGCAAGTGTAAAAATTGTGCTGCCCGTGGAGAACCATTTTCGATGAGCAACTACAGAAATGGAAGCCGAGAACAGCCGAAGAATAATCGAGAGCAGATGAACAGAACTAGTAACCGCTTGAAGGCTCGTTATGATCAGAATGCCAGTACAGGGGGATTCAAGGTGGGAGATCTGGTTTGGCTGTACAACCCACAGCGGAAGGAATGGAGATCCCCGAAATTTCAACCTCCTTGGGATGGACCGTATACTGTTATTACCCGAATTAATGATGTCGTCTATCGTATTCAACGAAACAAAAAGTCCAAGATGAAGATCGTACACTTGGATAGACTGGCGAAGTATGTGAAAGAGGCTGAATTGCCTGACCGGGACGTTCAGGCTTAAGGAGGGGGCAGTGTAATGTGTTACAACCCTTAGAATGAATGTAGTGTATTTGCACCTACTCGAGAAACCTACCAGAAGTTAGTTCTAATGACATCTGGAATGATCTAGAGAATGGTGGCGTCATCACAGAACAATCGAGATCTGTCATTTTTGGGTATAAAAGACCGACCGCATTCTCGGCGAGGAGTTCAAGAAAGTTCAGAAAGTATAGAAAGTGAGGTTATGACTTCAAAGATAAACAAAGTGATAAACATTGTGATTTTATTCAGTAAAGTGTATTTAAATTAATAATAGTATTGTGAAGTATCCAGTAAATATTTAATAAAGTGTGTTAGTGGACATCTCTTGTTATAATTTTTGGAACCCACGAAATTTGCAAGGGGTAGTTTCCTAAGGGTGGAAACACGTCACAATATTGGGTTTTGCGATTTGAGATTCTATGAATACCTATTAATTTGAGAAGAAAGTAAATTTCAAAATTAAACTATAAATCCTGAAATAAAACTTTTGCGGTTGAATTTTTGTATGAAAAAGTTCCATCAAATTTTAGCTGTGACCCACAGTCAACAAACCTCTTGTAGTAGCTCAATTAACTTGAACTTGCGGTTTGTAATGTAGCTAGGTTATATACCTTAGGTTAAATCGTCATATTGGGAAGGACTCGGTATTTTATTTAAAATATGCGCCTCTTAAGGCTGACGGGACTTATCCTGCTATTGATTACCTACATCAAGAACTGCTCTCTAAGTTTTCCCTAGATACTCCAGAAATCTGTAGACACCGCTCACATTTAATTTTTTTTATGCAAGGCTTTGCATGATAAAATCGACTGTGGAGATATTTTAAGTATGCTTAATTTTCAAAGCATCTAGGTATAGAAATGTATTTTATTTGCCATTTTCAAGAACAAAATAGACATTTTCCAGCAAATATACAGTATATACAGGATAATTTGGGAGCAGTGTGCCATCGCATAATAGCAGATAGAGTATTTCAAAGCAAGTCTAGATCAACAAGGAAAAACATGTTTTGATCACTGGTTAAGAAGATACAGGGTTTTTTATGCATTTAGTCTGAAAATTCAAAAAGCTATATCTCTGCAACGGTTGAACGTAGTCGAATGAAATTTACTAGTAACATTCCTCAGCTGGGACTCGTCAGAATGGTTTTGAAAAATCCAGGGCTGAAAAATTTATCCTCCTCGTTTCTGACAAAAAAGCCTATTTTTCTATCGCATTTCTGGAAAACTATTATAGTGGATTCGGAAAGAAAAAAATGCTAACAGATTCGATTTTGATAACACACCTAAACCGTTTCAGAAAAAAAAACACAAAACAATTTAGCGCATCACGACTAATACTTTGACCGGGCATTATTTATGGACCAGTTTAATAGAGTCTATTCAAATGCTTCAGATCCATATCCCTTCTAAGATTTCACATAATATGTAACAAAAACCATACATAGCAAGAAAAATAAAAGGTCGTACTTCTTAAATTTTTTATTTGTTCCAAACTATGGTATCTAATCTATTTATGAAAAATGATAAAATCTGAATGGATTATGGGTATAATAGAATGGATTATGGATATACATAGAAAAAGCATGCACACATAAATTTTAATAAAGAATAGGTAATTCTTCACAAACTTAACATCATAATATTAGATAAGGAATGCTCCAATTCAAACTAGATCAGGTTCTCAAAATGTCTTCCCCCAACTTCGATGTATTTCCTGCACCGCACCAATAAATGTCGTGTAGCCTTCCCAATGGTTTTTATATATTGTTATGTGTTGCAACCCCCAGAATGTAGGCAACACAGAATTCAATTAGTTCGGATGTTGTCTGAATGTAGAGATTTGCACCTACTAGAGAAAGAACCTACTAGAAGCTCTAGAGTGATGACATCTATTCTGGAACTATCTAGAGAATGGTGACGTTATACAGAAAATTCGGGATCCCTCATCTTTAGGTATATAAGGCATGAAGTAAACCAGAGTGGACAGTTAAGTTAGTACAGTTCTAATGGTCAGTTGAGATGGTCAGAGAGTAAGGAGTAAACACAGTGATAAAGTGACTGAATAATTGAATTGTAGTACACAGTGTATTATTAGTCAAGTAATTAATTGTTGTTGTAATTAGTAAGTTAATAAATTAATGTTAGTGTTACCCTGGTGTTATAATTTCCGAACCCACGATACAGGGTGTTTACAAAAAGGGTGTAAGCACGTCACAATTGGTGTCAGAGGCGGGATTATAACAGAAGATTTTTGAACTGTTTGAGAAGTTTTCTTCTCGAAAATTAGTGGTGACACGGAGAATTGACTTCGGGACATTGCTTAAGGACTATTTTTGGACTCAAAACTGTGAAAAAGTGCATTTTTGAGACATTGTAGAACATTTTATTGGGACATTAGTGTGATAATTAAATCATTTGAACTGAGAAGTGATAAAGACTTAAAACAAGATTCTTTTTGTGTAGTTAAGTGCATTTTCGCGAAATTTCTAGGACTTTTCTATTTGGATATTAGTGGAGATATTATTAAATTCTCTCAACTGGATAGTGACAAAAAACTCTAGATAAGACTTTTTCGTACAATTTCGAGATTTTTCTGGAAAGTTCCATTGCCAATATTGACATAACAGTTAAAATTATTTTATTTTAACATAATCTTATGCCCATAAAAACAAGAAGCATGGTAGCAGAAAAACAAATACAGGACCTGATGGCGCAGCAACGCGAAGAAAAAGAAGAGCAGGAAAAGCGACGTCAAGAAGAAAAAGAAGAGCAAAGAAAGAAGACGTCAAGAGGAAAAAGAAGAGTAAGAAAGAAGACGACAAGAGGAAGAAAAGCGGCGTCAAGAAGAGAAAGAAGAGCAAGAAACAAGACGTCAAGAAGAAAGAGACGAATTGAAGAAAATGATGAAGGACCTGAAGATACGTCAGCAAGAGGAGAAAGAAGAGCAAGAAAGACAACGTCAAGAGAAAAAAGACGAACTCAGAAAAATAATGGAAGACTTGGAAGGAAGACGCCAGGAGGAATTAAGGAAAATCCTGAGCGATCAAATGAAAATACAACAGGATGCCATCATTTCCGCCAAGGAAGAACTAAAGAGTGATGTCAAGGAAGAGATAAACAAGGTAGAAGAGAAAGTAGATAAGGTTGAAGGAAAAGCAGATAAGGTAGAAGAAAAAGTAAATAAGTTTGAGGTAGAAGTAGAGCGACTTAAGTGACAATTGAGAGAAAAAGGAGGGCAGCTAGTAGCATCATCAGGTCCTCGTTTAAAACCTCCCTCATTTGACGACCAGAGCTCATGGACAACATACAAGAGACAATTCGAGGCAGCAGCATCTGTGAATAACTGCGATAACGAGGAAAAGACTATGGCATTAGTTCTGGCGTTAAGGGGCCAGGCCTCAGAGTTACTTCAGATTATTCAAGTGGAGAAACAAAGGGACTTCAAAGTCTTGGAAGCTGCATTGGACTTGAGATATGGCGACCAACATCTCGCCCAAGTATACCAGGCCCAGCTAAAATCGTGGACACAAAAGGCTGGAGAAAGTTTACAAGAATTCGAGGCTGCCATAGAGACTGGCACACCTGGCTGATCCGAGTGCTCCAAGAGAATTCCAAGAACAATTAGCCGTGGAAGCCTTTCTAGATGGCATAAGGGATGAAGAGGTCAGGCGTGTTCTTAGGTTAACGAGACATCAAAGTATTAGCGAGGCTCTGGTGCGTGCCCTCGAAGTAGAAGCTGCGTTTGAAGACACCCCGTGGCCAGAAGTGAACGCTGTGACAGTTAAAAAGGCACCTTCGGGTCAAGAGATCATGGGCACTATACTGAGGGACATGAAGAAAATGATGAGTCAATTACTGGCAAAGTCGGATTCTCCAACTAGACAGGAAAAACAAGGTGGAGTAAAACCAAACGGAGCTATTCAGTGCTATCAGTGCGGCAAGTTAGGGCATATTAAGCAGCAAAGCCCTGATGAGGTAAATGCCGCAGTGGTCGAAGAGTCGTATTGGGACAAAAAGAATCTGGAGACTTTACTGAGAGACTTGCACAAAATGGTAAAGAAATTGCTGGAGAGTTCTTCAGGGAGGCAAAGCAAGCAACCAAGCAGTGGGAAGCCAAGTGTAGGGTACTAGCCTACATACTGATACCATCACCATGGATAATATATAACAAAACACATTATTATAAAATTTTCATCTTTCAATCTGAATATAAATATTTATTTAAAACGTTTATTTTTATTAATATAGCTACTATATCGCTATATATTGGTGACCCCGAACGTCTTCACGCGTTGTATACCGCCTGAGAGTTAAAGACAGTTGTCAAAAATTAATTATGAAGACTGAAGTTTAATAACTTTTGACAGTGTTGTTAAATAGTTATGCCGAAAATAATCTCCCATGGACATTCTAGACAGCTTTTCCAGTCGCGACAAGAATATGGGGCCGAACCAAACTGCTCGTGCTGCTAACCGCTGATGACGGACGACGTCCATAACGAAGACAGCCAGCTAAAGGTCGACCGTTCCATAGATATCTTCGCTAGACACGGATTCCTCAGTCTCTCCATGAAAATAGTACCAAGATACGAATCATACTAGATTTTCAGAAAACTTGTTATTACTTACTCAATTATGTACATGTATAGGTAAGTACTCTGCTATATGACTCCCTGCAATGTAAAACCAGCTTATCAAGTGTATCAATTTATTAATTATTCACTATTTTAATTGTCTCGCCAGCTTTTCTTTAGCCAAAGCTGCTATAGTTGGTGCGACATCTTTGAGAAAAACTCAATCCAATTATGATTGCAAACTCATTCACTATTTTAATTGTCTCGCCAGCTTTTCTTTAGCCAATGCTGCTATAGCTGGTGCGACATCTTTGAAAGACGCTCAATCCAATTATGATTGCAAACTTTCATTCACTTAGCACACGCTTGCTATTTTATTTCAATTTATCAATGACATATAACATTCATTAAGGATAATGTTATTACAAAAATAAATGTCCTTGTTTTACGTTATTATGTCACCTATCAATCAAATATGACTTTTCTTTTTACTAATGTCATTTCTAACTTTTATTTTAAATCTGATACCTTGGTAAGTTGGTTTCTTCGTTGTAGGGGGGAGTAATGTAGGGTACTAGCCTACATACTGATACTGTCACCATGGATAATATATAACAAAACACATTATTATAAAATTTACATCTTTCAATCTGAATATAAATATTTATTTACAACGTTTATTTTTATTAATATAGCTACTATATCGCTATACCAAGTGGGGGTATTCGATGTTATAGCTGCGGAAAACTAGGGCATGTAAGACGAGACAGTGGAACCCCGAGGTTGTACATGCCACTAGAGAGGTGATGGCTGGTGAAAGCGATGCCCCCAAGGAAATAAAGGTTTGCCAACTTCGAATAATCCCGAGTAGTCTACCATTACCAGGCTGTGTAAGCGAAAGGAAAGCGATTTCAGAGAATTGGACAAAGGAAGTTTTAAGGCAAGAGCAATTGAGCGATGTAGAAATTGTACCCATGTTGAGAGCAAAAGAAGAGGGGACACGTCCAGCGTGGAAGGATTCTTCAGGCAAATGAGTGGGGCTGAAGGCTTTATGATCACAATGGGGTTCACTCTACGTCGTAGATGGGCTGTTGAGGAGAGCATGGGAAATCCCGGATGGAAAGCAGGTTGCCATGCGTCTGGTAATTCCCAGGTGTCGTGTATCAGAAGTACTCCAGGAAGCGCATAATGGAACGTCCAGTGGACACTTTGGCGTAAACAAGATGTTGGGTAAAGTTCGGGAACGATTCTATTGGGTTAATAGTCGCCAGGATGTGGAGGCTTGGTGTCACAAATGTAAGAATTGTGCTGCCAATGGGAAACCACTTTCCGGGAGCAACTATGTGAATGAAATTCGAGAATAGCCGAAGAATGTCCAAGAGCAGATCACCAATGCTAGCGACCGAATGAAGGCTCGTTATGATCGGAATGCTAGTACAGAAGGATTCAAGGTGGGAGATCGGGTTCGGCTGTGCAACCCACAGCGGAAAGAATGGAAGTCCCCGAAGCTTCAATCACCTTGGGAGGGTCCGTATTCAGTCATCACCTGGATCAATGATGTTGTGTATCGGATTCAAAGAAGTAAAAAGTCTAAGATGAAAATCGTACACTTGGATAGACTGGCGAAGTATGTGAAAGAGGCTGAATTGCCTGACCGGGACGTTCAGGCTTAAGGAGGGGGCAGTGTTATGTGTTGCAACCCCCAGAATGTAGGCAACACAGAATTCAGTTAGTTCGGATGTTGTCTGAATGTAGAGATTTGCACCTACTAAAAAAAGAACCTACTAGAAGCTCTAGAGTCATGACATCTATTCTGGAACTATCTAGAGAATGGTGACGTCATACAGAAAATTCGAGATCCCTCATCTTTAGGTATATATGCCATGGAGTAAACCAGAGTGGATAGTTAAGTTAGTACAGTTCCAATGGTCAGTTGAGATGGTCAGAGAGTAAGGAGTAAACACAGTTATAAAGTGACTGAATAATTGAATTGTAAGTACACAGTATATTATTAGTCAAGTAATTAATTGTTGTTGTAATTAGTATGTTAATAAATTAGTGTTAGTGTTACCCTGGTGTTATAATTTCCGAACCCACGATACAGGGTGTTTACAAAAATGGTGTAAACACGTCACAATATGTTTGTTTAGTTTAACTCAGATTTCTTTTTATTTTATTTTTTTGCGTCTTCCATATTATATTAACGTCCCTACGGAGTATAGCCATGCTATTCCTCCACTTAATCAGAATATGTAGATAATATTTATATAACTCAGCTATATCTTTATATTTTTCAAAGTCAAATGACTAAATTAGTTTATATTTCCTATTCTGTAATTGAATTTTAGGTAAATAATGTTCCTTAATAAATAAATATTTTAACCTAATCTATACGTGGTTACTCTATGTTCGCTTACCTACATCCTATGTTTCAACGATTAATATACAAGGTGATTCCTAATTATGGAGCAATACTTCAGGAGTCGATAATAGACAAAAAATAAATTACAGTTTTTTATATAGACCATAGTCCGATATCGAATCAAAGAGTGTTGCAAGACTCGAAAAGGGATTCATGGAAGTCACCACTTTTTTGTCGATTACTTCTAAACGAATTGAAACATCAAATTGTAACTTTAGTCAAAAAATGAGTGAAGTAGAATATATTTTTTAGTGGGAATGTCATCACCACGTAATTACATAAAACCCTGTATACAATAGGAAGGTGACAAACATGTTTTTATTCTGAATACTTTCGGTAGTTTTCGCATGCACCATTAAATCATACCAGTGCCCATTTTTGATGAAATAATGTATTATTTAACTTTTAATCTCTCGTGTTATAATATTGATTAAATTGTTCATCAACCAATCGACTATTTTTTACCGGGGAAATTACAGCGTTAACAATATAGATAAATTAAACTGGGGAGGATTAATTTTAACAGTATATCCCGGAAGGAATGCAGGCATTAGAGAAACATTCAAGATGGCTTGAGTAAGGTCGGGGATTCCTTGACAACAAGTATAAATAAATACACTAGAAAGCAGATAAAGTAGGTGATGCTGAACTGCTGGAGCTTTAGCCCCGTTCATTCCATTCAGTCGCGGGTTTCATTGATAGCGACGCTCCTCCGACACGAGCTTCGCGGTGCAACATTGCCACATAAATATTATTTCTCCAAATTACATACCCACTTCGATACGAAGGCGTAGAAGGACCACACTTATTTATTTTATATATATTTTTAAATTTATTAGAAACTGCATGATGTAGGATGAAGTTATAATTTATTTCGTGATGTAAGATGAAACCATATTTTATCCAGTTAAGTAAAATTAATTTGGGGATAAAACGATGTTTGTCTACGAATGCGTAGAAGGACCACAATTTATATATTTTTTAAATTATTTTAAATTACGTGATATAATACGAAATTATCTTTTATTTCGAGATAAGTAAGTCATTATTGTGTTGACCTGAGACGAAATAATGTCTTACCTCAAGATCTATAACACGAAGTTAAATTATATTGATTTGATTGATTTAAAAAGAACTTTATTAAGAATTTATTTCGTGACATAAGCTGAATTTTTTTTTTTCGAGATACGTTAGTCGAAATTAAATTAGAGTTAAGAGGGGAAAAATGTTGGAGAATTAACTTTACCTTTTTAGTAATCCTAACCGACTTTTATACAGGGCCAGTCGAAAAGTGAGAAATTTTAAATTTTGCTATTGAATAACAAAACCTTATATGAGGTATCGAGCTAAAATTTTGTATAGAGGTATTTGAGACAACTGCTAATCGAATACGCTACCCCATTTATAGCTTCGCTATTTTTCAAGGTAGTTAATTTACTAAAAAGGTCTCAAAAAAATAAGAGTGATGCCCGGCTATTTAAAAAACTAGATTTTAAAGGTAAAATTCGACCAAAGATAACATATTATTTTAAGGCAAATTTAAACACTTCAAATGAATGAAATAAAAACACTAATTATTAATAACAAAATTTATTAACAAAACTGAATGTCGGAGAGCATTGAGACAAAACAGGTTGTGGTCAAATAAAAATTGTGCTAACGATCAAAAAAACAACAAATATTTACATAAAGGTACAGAAAAAGAGACATATATAACTATCTAAAATATAAACAATAAGACATTAAAGACATTTAAAAAATGTTAAAGAAATGAGAGATTAAATGGAGATTGGCCAATTCCGTAAGTAGGTACTAAGTTAAAACAATTTGAAACAAATAATGATTCATTCACTAACTGAATAAAGAGTCTCAAGCAAATGGTTTACGAATGAATAATTAAATATTCGTTTGATTAAACATCACAAGGTAATACAAGAAAATTTAACGAAAAGGTATAAAAGGTATTAAGTTACCAAATATAAAAGGTACAAAAAATGGTGCTTACACACAAACTTTAAATTTAGATAATTTGTAAAGGTAAATTCGTAGCACTCACGAAAGTTTATATAATTGCGCAAAACTTAACTGGATCAGAGAGATAACGTACATAAAGTTACGGAAACGTAATCGTACAATTGACTCACTACACTAGCGAAAAATTGTAGGAATGCCAAGCTGAAGTCTCTCTCAAAGTAGATGACCAAAGGACAGGTAAAATGTTTATCTACTTGCGAAATTTCCGGAACGTAAGTACTGTAGACACTAAACACATGATCGCCATCACATTAATAGTTCGGCAGCAGTCACAGGTATACTCTTTTTGGTATACATCACAGATACACTGAAATGTTATTTAAAATGTACCTCTAATAAAACAAACATAATCCTCTAACAAATTCTTCAGAATATGCCTGTATTTATAAGACAGATTAAGCGGTAAGTAAATACCATAATTACACACCAAAGAAAGGCCTAAATTCTAGCCATTTTTAACTGACACCATCCTTCCGGCTTAAAGCCGATATGGAGTGTGTCCTACCGAATCTGACATGGCGTTTCATAAATTCTGTTTTTATATTTTCCCCCGTAAGCATCATAGAAGCGTCAACATTCACCAGTCAGAATCTCTTATACCTTATATGGTAGTATGACCTCAGCGGATGCAGGCTCCCTTCCCATCGCAGTAGGAGGTAAACAAATCCCGCGTTTGACCACAAAGTCTAATATCTATAGTCGGTTTCACCAAACGTGCGTACTACACGCTTATAGTCGGTTTCACGGAAAATGCACTTTACACATTTGCCGATAAAAAATTTCTTGTTAGTCGATCTCGAAATTTCGACCCATTTGGAGAACTTAGTTGGCCTTGAAAATATGAAAATTACTAATTTTACAAAACAGTCAAATAGAGCTTACCGACTAGTATATCTCAAAAAAAAAAATTAAAATCGGACAAAGCGTTCCAAAATAACGGTGGTGTTGCGGTATTAAATAGCACACACGGTATATAATAAGAAACGCTAGACGACCAGACTTGCTAGTACTCTAGCTCTCTCCACTTTTCTTAACGTCTCTGAAACATGGATCGACCAGAAGGCAGACATCGGCTTATTTTTTTTTATGTATTAACGTCAGTGATTTTACACTACCAAGGCCTATCAGCGACGCCAGGAGACGAGTTACTCCCAACCTGGAAATTTTGTCGAATCTCTTCTCTGTCGAAGAGAGAGAGATCTTTTACTTGTCTAATATTTAATAGATAATGGATGATATATTTACTATGTAACCCTCGCCTCAAGTTACATAGCTTCTACGTATACGCTGATATACAAGCCGCTAAAAGATGTGGCGAGATCGCCGTGTTTCCCTAGACGGTCACCCTTCTAAATATCAACGGCTTATTGACATAATCGAAATATGAACTTGGAGAGGACTTCCTTAGACAACACCAACAACTCTATTCTCCAGAAAGTACCCAATGAAAGCAGCTCACCATTGTTGTATTCTCCGAAATACTATTATTTCTTAGCAATTTCAACCAGAGAGAGAACAATAGGAACGGTTTATAGCTCAAAAACCAAGTGGGTGATGCAGAAGGGGTTTGGTGATGCCGTACGCCTGGCAGGTAACTGCGACACATAGCATGATCCTATCAGATGTACCATATAGCAAAAGAAACAACGATAATGCGTGAGACACCTAATTTGAAATATTTCATCCAAAATATTTCAAATTACGTAGGTATAACTTTTAAGACATCTCATTGGTATGGGGATTGGGTTAACGCAAAATCATGATACTATGACTAAAGAGGTGGTCATAGTATTCTAGCGCCAAATGAATAACCTAACATTCTGAACACAAAAGTGCAAATTTTCTTTATGTTGTGGTATAAAATCAAACATTATTTAAAACTGATACAAGAACTTAGATGTAACTTAATTTCTTAATCATCTCCACACGTGATCAATAATGAGAAACTTTGAATGTGAACATGTACTTACCAGACTCCACGACTATAAAAACAAAGTATATAATAATATAGAAACTTTACAAATAGAGATTCACCCAACTAGTAGATACTTAACCTCACTACTGCAACATGTGTAATTGTATTTATAGTTCAGCCATATTAGACATCCATGTCTCCAATTAGTTCCAAAATGCTGCAACTACTATGAATAAATCAGGTCTGTAATAATTGAGAAAAATTACTCAACCGTGTTTTTATTCAAATATAAAAAGTTAATTTCGATTTTATGAATAAATAACGCGATTTTTACGGTTTTCTTAAATACCTACCTTAAAAAATAAAATAGTGTAGGACGTATGTTTTTGTAGGTCGTAAAAACAACATATTCCAGACAAGGGAATCGTTAGTCCTTAAAGAACACTTCATGACACAACAAATTTTTTACACCTCTTTTATTCTTTTATTTATTCTGTTGTTAGGGAAACAAAAAAAAATGGAAATTTTGATATCATAGTTTTTGTCTGAAACAGTATGGGCTCTAAGACCTTAAAATAGCAAAGAACCGTAATAGCAAGAAAGTTTTTTTCATAGCTAAAATATAAATATTGAAAAAGACATGAAAATTTGTTGTGCCATAATAGTACAGCAGAGGTAAAAAAAACATGCAAAATTTAGGAATAATTTCATATGTAATAATATTTTTTCTTTATGGGTTATTATTGTATTAAAACGTATCACTTTCACTTTCTATATGGTCCGGACACGCTCTTACCCTCAAGGGATGAGAACCTCCCCTAAATTTAAATATTTAATATGTGAAAAAGTATTACAGACTTATTTTTGAAACATAGAATAGTTCCCCAGAACGTTCGTAATCAGTCATCCCAATGACTGATTACGAATCTGATGTCAAAAATTATTAAATTCAAAATGGCGGCTATAATATGGCGCACTGAATTTTTTTCCAAAGCCAGTGTTTTAAACGGACAAAAAAACTTAGCGTCTAGGTGTTGCTATTAATTAACGAAAAACAGTTACAACAACAAAATGGCGACATTTTATTAAGAAAAATTGTAAAAGCGCACATTCGGCCATAACTTTTTTTATTTTTCATGATTCAGAAACAAACGAAGAAACACATTAAATACTGATCAATAATTATCTTTAATTCTGTTCCTTAGAATTTTTGAAGAAAGTGTCGTACTTTCGAAGATATTCAACATTTAAATCAAATACTTCCTCCTATAAACGTTTGCATGACATCTATAAACTCAAATATTTCTGAAACTATTAATCCTACGTAAATATAAAAAAAGCTAATTCATTCTGTTTATAAGCTTTATTTTTTATGTCTACCGTGTTTTCGCTAAAACTAATATTTATTGAGATATTTGTAAAAAAATTTGAGTTTTTTCGAAAATCAATATAGAGATTAAAACCCATTTTTTTTTCTATAGCAAGAGGTGTAAGCGTCTAGATCATGCTATATGTTACCGAAAAACAGTATACGAGAATATATTTTCTTAATTACTGATTACTTACATTAACAAAATGGCGACATTTTTATTAAAAAGATGAGAAGTACATTGCTTCTGTTATAACTTCTTTGTTTTTATGCTATATAAATAGCCTAATTAATATTCTTTCATTTTGGTCGTTAGCATTTTTGACGTAAGTGCCATCTCACTAAACAATGCATTATTACTTTAATAGAACCTCAATATTACAAAGTTACATGTAATGTTATGTAAAACAGATCATGAACAGTGTCGTAATATATCGTAATATAACTTGTCATATTACATACTTATTTAACGTGTTACATTACATACTTATTTATATCTCACCATGAATATCATTGCTGCAATGTATGCTTAATATTCGAATCATGCGCGGATCTAGAAATTTCAATAATTTTTTCTCGTCTGTGGCGCATGGGACCCATACAAAATATGGAAAATAACATCTCGAGAAGCACTTCTCTAACGACCCCTAAAAAATTTTTTCAAAATTCGGTTACCCCCCAGGTCTATGCACTCCTGTTTAAAATTATTTTTTTTTGTTATATGCATTTTACTTTTCATAAAAATACAATTAAAGAAGCGGCTATAATACTATTGAATGAGGATAAATACGTGTCGAATTGTTCCGTAGATGTTTGCACAACCTGGCTGCCGATGTTAAAAGAAGAACTTAACAAACTCATTTTTATGAAAAGTAAAATGCATGACAAAAAAAAATTAAACAGGAGTCCCTAGACCTGGGGGTAACCGAATTTTGAAAAAAATTTTCGCAAACTGCTTTTTCAAAATTTCTTAGGGGTCGTTACAGAAGTGCTTCTCGAGATGTTATTTCCCATATTTCGTATGGGTCCCATGCGCCACAGACGAGAAAAAAATTATTGAAATTTCTAGACCCGCACTTGATTCGAATACTAGTAAGGCAATGTAGTATCAAGATAAATGTAAATATTAAGGCAACATTAATTTAGTTCTGAATTAATATTGACCCACAGTAACAACCTTGGTTGAATACTATAGTTGTCCCAGTGCCAGTTAGTATTAGAGGATTACGGACAGAAATATTGTGTCAAATTATGTGTTTCTACTCATAGGAAATTGTAAGATGTACTGTACAAATGAGTGGGGGACACATTATTCGATAGGCTGTCCATAATCCTTCAGCACTAACTTGCATCAGTTGAGGCATCTATAGTATTTAATAAATAATCACCTAAACCTAAAATAAAAAGAAAACATTTAATCAAAAATATATTTTGTTAAAAATATACATAAAAATATACAATGTATAAAAATAAATAAAAATAAAAATGCAAATTCTCAACAAGTGTTATAAAAAAAAATCCATATTATTCCTTGCCTCTCTCGCTGTTTCCTTTGTTTGGCGAAACGCAGCCATTCAGCTACCACATCTTCGAATTGTTTTGCTGTGGTGGCTGAGAAGGTAATTTTGACAGCCTCTGTTAAAAAATGGAATATATTAATATCTGATCGAGAATACAGTATAGAAGTATCGTAGTTACTGGTTATTATGGTACAAAAACACGAGACCATAGGTCGAGTGTCTTTCAGTTATCGAGTTATATTATCAAAATGGCAATCAAGCTTAAGTGCAAATAAAAATGTATGCTATTCAAAATAGAAACTTCGAATGGTGTTTGGTAATTTGTTACTTTTTATATCCATTAGCAGAGAAAAACATTGGCTGACGTGTACGTTGCTGATTTTCAGAAATATTCTCAATTTACTCCAAAAAAACGTCAAAGTAAGACAATCAGTCGGGAATTTTGCCCTGCAAAAAGTGAAGTAGTAATGATTTTGATATATGTTGTTTAAGTCGAGGCCATGATAAAAAACACAAGTTTTCAACCTTGGAGGTGGGGGAAAAATGTTGAAGACAAAGTTGAAGAGGACAAAATTTCCTACATTTTTTGTATATACATTTTTATTGTAAGTCTAATTTTTAAAGAGATACAGCGTTAGACAAATGAATTTAAAAAGAAAATTTTTTTTTATTATATAATGCATGTTTATAACAACATATTTTATAATATTTGTATTATAATAAAGATATATTATAATAATACTTGTATTGAAGCTAAAAAAAAATATTAAATTGACGGGATAGTATTACAGTGGCTTACATCATTCCTCGAAAATAGGAAACAAGAGTTATTAATTTTAATGATGGGTATTCAGAAAAATTGGCAGAGTCCGTACTTGCTTTTATACTCTTTTTGTAATTTTTAGATAAGAATCCAACATTTTTTAAGGAAACTTCAAATTATAAAATTTTATGTCCCGACTATTGGCTACAAAATTTTAAATCCCTTACAAAATCCTTACACACATTTAATCCTTACACAATTGCTTAGAGACATTCAATATATCAAAAATGTAAGTAATTATTATCAAATCAAAAACACTGCTCTCTAAGCCTGTACGTATTAAAGGTAGGACCGTTCGCGCAACAACGAAGTTTGAGCATTTTTTGAAAAAAAAAAAAATCGTTAAACTTCATTTTCCCACCGCTGTATCTCGTTACCTATTAGACTTACAATAAAAATGTATATACAAAAAATGTATGCAATTTTGTCCTCTTCAACTTTGTCTTGAATATTCTTCTCGTAGGATCGAGCGTTGCTAAATTATTTCGAAAAAACATATTTTTTTTTCACTTCTTAATTATTAATAAGAAACGTCAGCCAATGAGAAATCAGCATTATAAATTTCAGCCACTGTTTTTTTATGTGCTTTACAAACAAAGCTTCCTGCAAAGTGGTTGAAACAATAAAATAATATAGAAGCGTTTTTTTTTCTCATTTTTGAAAATTCACCTCCTTTAAATGCAGCAATACACAGGTGAACGAAGTTTGTTTTATTGTTTCTTACCGCTTTGCGAAACTTTTGATATATGGTACAGCAACAATAAAATCACTTAATTTTTAGTATATCATAAATCAATTTAAAAAATTAAATTACAAAAAAAACGCAGACACATTTCAGTCAACTGCATTTATATCAATGTCATATTGACAGGCAACGTTTAAAACAACTGGCTGATACAATAAAATCATATAGGAGCGTTTGTTTTTTTTTGCACTTTTAAATAACTGTTAATTAAAAAATCAGCAACGCCGTAATGACTGAAATGGTTTTTCCGGCTTGTTATTATGAGATCTTTATACTTTTCGACTTCAGTCACATGATAAAATTATATAAAAAATTCTGCCACCAGCTCCCTAGCTATTACGTTGGTCGAGCAGCCAACTTAAAACAGGGACAATAGATTTACTTATCGGTGGCCTAATATCAAATTTTTATTTTTTTTTATCCCCGTGATTAGGACCACATATGCAACTCCGATGAGTAAAGCAATAAATAACTGACCTAAAATAAGCAGGTTGAAACAAGAATAATATTTTAATGTTATATGTTTATCAATAAAATGCAATTAGTGTGCTTCGACAAATAACACAGGTGTAAAAATACCGCAAATTTAAGGTACCTACTTAACTAAATAAAATTTAAAGTTTATTTTTATTTTGTTGCTAAAAGTTTCCACGAATTTCTACATTACTGTAATTATCTACTTACCTTATTCTCGTTTTTATCACCCATTTCTGAAAATAAGGGCATTATGGCGCAACACACTTACTCACAAGATATCGAAGATTTTAAGGTTATGTTCATTCTATTTTAGGCGAGAATAGGCGAGTTTTCATAGAAGTTCATGGTAGTTACATAGAATAAACGTTGCAAATAATGTTAATGTATGATCAAATGCATATTATTCATAATGTATGAGATTCATTCGTAACATATTTACAATTATATATGTGAAATATTTTCGTGTAATATTACAAGTTACATTCTTGTAATGTAATATGCTTATTTTAATGGCAATATTAAAGATACATTGATTATAATATGTGACATACATTTGTTAAATATAATTTTTTATATTACGGAAATATTTTCGAGCTAATACTAACTAAATGTTTCTTCAATATTTTGCAATTTAACATTTCTCAGCTATACCAAAGTTAGGTTATTTTAATATAAATATCATATTGCAAGAAAACATTAAATATGTTACTTCAGTTTAATATTGCGTAATATTACGGATATATATTTTGTTTAGTGGGATAGTTTCTATGATATTTAACATTTAAACTAAATACTTCGACTTATAAACGTTCGGACTCCATCTTTATAGTTCCGAATTTCCGAAACTGTTCATTCTACAGAAATTAGGAAACAATGAGTTTCATCGTCAATTTAGTAGCTTTCTTATTTGTTTCTAGCATGTTTTCGCTCAATGTAATACTTTTTGAGTTATTTAACGAAAATCGTTTTAAAATAGCTCTTTTTCCAAGCCAAAATCCCAATTTTCATGTCGTCATAACTTATTATTAGGTGAGGTGATGTACAGTACTGGTTTCGGTGGTTTTCCCGTATCAATAACCAATATTTCGTAAGTGTCAGTGCCTAGTGTTGGTCTTGTTGGTCTTGAGTTTTATAAAATAGTTTTAGGCTCATGTGAGCACATTTTTAATTTAATCTAGTTTTAAGTCTGTCTACGGCAGACAGGTGCTCTAGTCATAATCATTGCCGTTAAGCCAAATCGAATCTGCCCCGTCCAACCCTACACGCACCACAGCGTTACGTACCGTGGTTGCTGGACTGGCTCCGGACCAGGCTACGGCGAGGCGTATAACTGTGTTCACAAACTGACACCTCGATCGGCTAAGTTAAAGCACGCCAGGCGAGTCCGGCACTTGGTGACCGTATCTCATTTCGCCGTCCTGGTTAAGTGGTGGAATAGCATTAGCTAAACTTCGCCACGCCGTCTCGACATAACCTATCTAGCGGACTACATTCAAGAAATTTCCCAAAAATTCTACGAATTCATACTAGGCGATAGTCCGTTAACCTGCAACATAATCCAAATCAGACAGCATAATGCAATACTTTTCGATATCAGACACCTCTTACCATAGCAGGCGTTGCTTATTTTCCGGCAACCTCTTCCCTAGCCACAATTTACTTTGCCACAATCTCTTATTTCCCTATTTTTGATCTTTCCCTCAACTTTATAATCTAATCTTTCTATCTTCTTTCTATATGTTCTACTTGTTAATTTTATCCATTTTATTCTTTTTGTCTTCTTTTTGTTGACGAGAGCCAACAGTTCGAAATGGCAGTCTGCAAGTGGTATGGAGTGGCTGGCACGAGAGCTCCTTTGAGTAGGAATGAGTATTTCGGCTGATGTTCGTTGCAATTGAAACTTTAGCATTTTGTGGCAATATATAGTTATTGCACTTAAAGCGGGTCAGGCTTGTAATTCGTAACCTAGCGTTCGGCGGGACTGTTTTTATTCCTTACATATTTAAGACAATGCATAGAGAAATTCGACAAAATATTACACTAGTAAATATTCTGCCCTCTAAAAGCATAGTAGGAAATTAATAATAGGTGAAATATTGAGACTGCCTTTACTTACGTTTTTGAGGACGCTGACTATGAATATGACGTTCAAGTTTATGGAAAGAAATGGTGGATTGAAAATGGCTGCATCAAAACCCAGAAATATGCATAATCTTTCAGCGCAAAGGAGAAAAAGGTGCAGTAATTGGCATACATGTTTATTTCATTTCGATTAGATGAAATTAAAAAATAAAATTTATTATTAGAAAAATATTGATTAGCAATATTTTTTTATATCACATTATTATCATTAACATAATTTTCCCCATCAATGCCTTTAGCTTGAATAGATGAATTGTTCATACAACGGCTTCCATTACATACCGAACAAGCTGGAGTACAATATAACCCGCACTTTCTGCAACCGCAAGCCCGATATGTATTACAAATTTATAAAAATCTTATTTCGGTCATAGCTCAGTTGTTTTTAATACTACAGCGAATAAAAAAATATTTTAAAGGTACTTTTATAGGCTCTTTAATGTACGTTATGAGTACATTTTACGTGAGGGCCAGAAGTTTTAGAAATATTTGAAATCTAATATACTTTTTTTGGCCACTAAACATTCAAGTGCTAAAGGACCCTGCACACGTTATAGGGGAAAAACGGCTTCCGTCAAATTGGCCGAATTTTTGATATGACGTTGAGTCATCATCCCTATAAAAATTTTAAGTAGCATTGGCGTCCAAAAAGCTTTCGTTTTTAAAACTCAATAGTGCCCGAGTAATTTTTTTTGGAAAACTTTTGAAAAAAATATCGATTGACCTTCATTTAGGGCTTGTCAGTACCCCCCAAACCACATTTTATTTATTCCTGTGCATTTTCACCAATTTTTTTGACGTATGATATATCATACCATAGGAATATGCATGTAGAATATTATTAAAAAAAATTATTTATTATAATACAAAATATTCTATAAATTTAAGAGAAAGTAGCAGAATGTATCACATAGAAGGGATATGATATCTTCGAAAGCGTATGTCTGGATGTAATCCTATGTTACATTTGACACAAGAAAATTTTGTACATTTGCCACAATATCCACAACGTCTTTATGTAGCAATTTTGTCAATCAGGTGATCAGTTTTGTCATATCTGACCTCTTTCAATATATTCCTACTACATTTTGGTTTGAGGCTAGCTAAATGTTCAGGGGCAGTTAAAGTTGTGAGAACAATTCTCCTCAAAAACTGCAGAAGGGACACTTTTGTATAGACAAAACGAAAAAGAAGCCACATGTTCACTACCGATCCATTCAAGCAAAAGCGAATCATTGCCCAATACCATTTGCAAGATCTGATTCGTATACGATAGAGTCCTCTCATTTTATCGAACATATCCACGCTTCCCATTCCTTGGTCATAGAGACTTATAAGTGTCGGTTGATCCACATCAACTTGCTTCCTTTGTTGTTTAGACCATCTTTTGCATGTGTCTTTTGTCAAACAAATGTTTTTGATGTTGGTTGCAATATTCACTTGATTATTGTCATGCCATCTGGTGAGTTGAATACCACTATTAGAGTCAATCAGAGTATGAGAAGTCCCTCGTTTTGCTTTTTTGCAGCTCTTTTAAAGGAGCTTTCTCTATACGTTCAGAGCGGATGGTATCAATACATTGAATTTCATTATTTTGCAGAAGTTCAAGTAATGGTAAGGAGTTAAAAAAATTATCCTAATATATGGTCGAATGCGAGGAAAATATCTCATACAAAGTTTCTCCGTGACACTGGATCCCAAAGTTTTACCCTTGATTTTATCCCCACTGTCCGTGTAGGAGTTGAATTTCAATAAGTAACCCTGGGGGGTTGTGAAGCTCCAAAATTTAAAGCCAGCGAATTGGCTTTCCCTTTATAAATCGCTCCATATTGTTACGGTCAAAATAAGGCTCCATAGCCTTATCCAATGCAAAAGAAGTTCTGAAACAAAACTAACATTCATACCGCCATCTGCCTACCGTATGATATATCATACGGAAAGTTTTTTCTGCTGTTGCAATTACAGAAAGAATTAATATGACTATGAAATGGTATAAGTACATCTCATAATATGTACAAAGAATTATTACATGAATAAAAGTCAAATAAATTACATTAAAATGAAAATTGTGAAACATAAGCTTACCGTGAGCTCATTTTCTGCTGCGTAGAAATTTACTGGTTATAGAACGCTCGGTTATAACTTATTTAAGTATAAAACAATCGAGCTAAGCTTATTGTCTATATATGCAAATAACACTTTAGATGAGTAAAATCACTGAATTTATCACACTCGATTTGTTTACACTTCATTAGAGACAACCTAACCTCTGTATGATAAATCATACACTAGGCACTATTGGGTTAAACTGAACCACAAAGAGTTGACAAAATCGGGATTTTTCGATTTCGCGTATGTCACGGGAGATCGGCGTATTTTGTCGCTACTCTTCACATCGGCGCAGTCAATGTGGTGTTTTTTGTATATACATATTTAGGGGTTATGCTCCGCTCTCTGCCTTGCCCAGGATCAACGAGCAAATATTATTTTCAAGGAATCATCTGATACCCATTGCTGTACTCTACACAAAACCTCATGAGATCCTTTTTTAAATATAATGTGACAATTATTATTACTAATAATAATAATAGTAATCTCCATTCATTATTATTTATTTTTTTGTAAATATTACTTTTATCCACACGTAATTTCCACTTTTCATTCCCAACATTCTTCAAATATTTTTCAAATAGTAAATAATAACTTGATCATAGCGGAGCACAACCCTTTATTTTACATAAACTTAAATATGTATATACAAAAAACACCACATTGCCTGCGCCGATGTGAATAGTCTCTTCTCTCAGGGTGAGTAGTACCAATAATGTTCAAGCCAAAGTCAGTTTGACCAAAGATCAAAAGTCAAGGTTACAATTGTTACAACAATCATAACCATAGATCTTGACGAAGCTGACTTTGGCTTGAACTTAGTCGGTACATCTCGCCCTAAGAATATAAAAAAATCAGGTCTTGTTAGTAAAACTAGATTTTATCAAAAACCCATACGGATATTTTTAACTTTCATTCTACGACCAGCGGAAGCAGAGAAATTTTTTTTTAAAGAAATCTATGAAACAGTTATTGTTTCACAGATAACTTCATTATTTTTAAAGATATATGGATACAAGAAGGAACGCAAACAAACACACAATGGGAGGCTATGCCATAGAAGTGAATGAGCATTTTAAATATCTAGGTCTAATCCTATCTAAAATGGCGGTGAAGATACAGATATAAAAAAAGAATAACTCTAAAAAATATGTCATATATTTCCATGATACCCATTTTCCTATCAAAAGATGTTAACGAGAATACGAATATATGCAACGACAGTACGACCAATGATAATCTATATGTGTGAGACATGGATCATAATACAAAAAAAACAACAAATACAACTAGTGCTTTCGAAAGAAAAATATTAAGGAGGATTTTGGGGTAGATAACGTGGTATCACGAATAAGATATAATTTTGGATTAAGTCAACAATATAAGAATCCCCCCCCGCTGTCTGAGTATACTCAAAATACAAAGATTACACCTGTCGTGAGGATTGACGACCGTAGAATCCCAAAAAGAACCCTTCCTACAGAGTAGGATGGAATGTTAAACTGGAGGAGGTCAAGCCTCGATGTCGGGCTGTAGTACCATAGGAGAGAAGGAAGTGAATAAACAAATGTTTGAAAGGGAACTTCGGGACCTTTAATTTCTATCAGATGCATTTTTAATGCAGACATTGTTTTCGATATATTTGAGATTTAAACATTCTATATCCACCTATAAACGTGCGAGCTCCATCTTTAAACTGTCATATTTTTAGAATTATTCATCCTACAAAAGTAATCACGAGATAAAAAATTTCCGATGCTAAAATCGCAATTTTCCAATCCTTATAACTTGGAAAACTTATTTTTTCGTCCACTCCAGAAAGTTGACATTCATAATTTTTTAACAATAATTTACATAGACTTAAAAAGACACTGCAGAAGGAATCACGGAAATTCATGCACTGGACGAGAATTCAGAAGTAGAAAAACTTAATTTCGTGGATATTATAATACACGAATATTATAATATAATATTATGGCTAGAGTTATTCGTATATTATGCAAGTATAGTGTATACTTTGTACTTGTATACTATATGAAATGCAAACAATTAATTTTCACTCGATTTGAGATACCTATCTATCTATAAAACTTGTATATAACTCTACATTTAGAAGTATTTTTATTAAATATCCTGATAAAAGTTCATACTATGATATATACTATGGGAACCCACCCTAACTGTACGTGCAGTCCCCCCCCCAAATCCTTGGGGACAATGTTTTCCATAAAGATTAAAGCCTGTGGAACAATTTTAGACATGTCCCCCCCAAAAAAAAATGGCTGTACTTTCAAAATGGCGTGCATGTTTGTTTTCGTCATTTAACATAAAAACTAAAAAAGATGGAGAAAAACTTTCTGCACAAGAAACAAAGTGCATAAAATTTTCTACAAATTTGTTCATATACAATATTTGGATAGGAGTTCCATTTTCCAGATAAATGATTCAGTTCTTAAAATAAAATATAAAATTCAATATAAAACGCTTTCAGATTCACTATCGCTGTCTCCCGATACATCGAATATTCCTTTTAAGTCTTCTTCCTCTATTGCTTCATTTATGACCTCGTTATTATCCTCACTTTCGTCTATTATGATTTGATTTGGAATCATCTCCTGAAGAATTTCAGTAAGCGATTGAGGCAGTATTTTATCTGCTGAACACCAAAGAGGTTCTCCATTTTCTTGCCATTCACAATCATTCCAAGACTTTGAAATATTGTGAATACTTTCGTCGGTTAATTGCCAAATAACTGTTTGGTAAACACTTTTAATATGCTCAATAAGATAAATTTCTGCAAATTATAATATTATTATTGTTATTATTAATTTTTTTAAGTTTATTTTATTTTTTGTTATATTAATAATATAAAGTTATATTATACGCCTTACAATAATTGTCACAGTTATTTCCTCTAAAGGATTTACCGATATATGAATTTCCATGTTTTCTTAATTTTGGACTCATTTATTTGGACAATGGTAACTCCCATCAAAATGTTGTATAAGAACAAAATTGTAGAAAATTTTATGCACGTTTTAGTGAAAAAATTTTTTGTCCATCTTTTTTAGTTTCGGTGTTAAATGACAAAAACAACATTGGCAACTTTTTAACATATGGCATTTTCTTTTGACCTCCTTTTTTTTGAAAAATTATTATTATTACCATAATAATAAATTAAAAAATTTTCTTTTTCAAATTAATGAAGTTTCATTTTGTATTACATTTTTGAAGTTACACGAGACTTTCTATAGTATATTTCATTTTGTTTCGATAAAATTGGGAGCCCTCGTGAACGTTACCGGAAACTGCGAACATGAGTTTCGATGATGAAAACAGATGATAAGATCGGCAACTTGCCAGTTAAGCAAGACTCAGCGGAACCGGAATATCACGAATATCAGTCTGCCACTCCGGATTGCTGTATAAACTCACCATCGCGGGCATTTCCCCTCGTATGATCAAAGTGATACAGAGTTATATTATTATATATTTTCGCAAATTTCGACTGGCAGTCAATCAGGCGTGTTCTCCTGCCACCCTTATTTTTTCTGGGGTCCCCCAAGGCTCAGCGCTAGGACCTGTCCTCCTTAATATTTACACCGATATACCTGACCCAATTGACCATAGAATAACTATATGTCTATTTGCATGATACTGCAATTTTAACCACCTCCAAAAACTACGACGTCGTGACCAACCTCCTACAAGTAGAAACCGACATAACCATCGAATATTAAAATAACTGGGGATATCTGTGAATGCAGACAAAACCCAACCGGACTACTTTACCAAGAGGAGACTAAAACCCTCGGCGACATTAAAAATTAACAAACAGGATAAACCCTGGCTAGACAAGGTTGAATACCTAGGTTTAGTGATAGATAGGAAAGTCAATTTTATTGAACATATGCATCATACCAGTATTAAATTTAGAATCAGAATGAGTTCACTATATCCTTTACTAAAAAACACACTCACCCACATAGCAACACTAATCTACAAGTCATATCTCAGACCAATAATAGTCTACGCCTCACCCATATATTATCCTTTACTCTCCACAACCCAACAAAACAGATTAAAAGTACTACAAAACAAATATCTAAAACTTACTGCTAACTTGTTCTACTGCACATCAACACAACAAATACAAGACATCACAGGCACACCATCATTATCTAACTTTGTACTCAATAAGTTTGTACCCAATTTTTCCAGTTCCCTACTCCCATTAACAACCTTACCCTACAAGATCCATTAATTCCTAAATTTAACCAAGCACGCACCTACCAATCCTTAAATTATATCTATAACCCATAAGCATTGTAAAAAACTCCAAAACTTGTTTTGGAAAAAATGTATTGAAACACAAAAAATAATACAAGAAATACAAAAAAAAACACAAAAACAAAAAATAAAACATCTAAAAAAATAAAATATCACGCAACATTGCACATGCCATATTAAGATCATACAAAAGACTCATACCAGTCTAAACACCAACACTTATGTAAAAAGAGCCGCTACACAAAACAATGTACACGTAACAACTAACAATACATCATAACCTAAACTAATCTCAACCAATTATATAAGTCTAACCTAATATACCTGGAAAAGATACATAACAATCTATACATTATACAAGCAACAACTCATCAACCAATCAGCCCAACTAGGGGCAAGTTACAAAGTGCACAACAACCTATGGCAGGCGCCAAAAGAAACCATACCTTTACTCCTCTGAGGGCCATTAGGGAAGCAGACAAACGACATCTTGATGCTTTCGAGATGTTGGTCTTGAGGAAAAAGAAAGAAGAAAAACATATTTATTCAATACTAATACAAAAAATAGTGCCTGTCCGGATCCTGGCCCGGAGCCAGCAAGTCAACCACGGCACGCTGCGCCGTGGTGGTTGAAGAGTTGGATAAGGCAGGTCCGGTTCGGCTAAACGATAACTAATGGGGAGTTAATACTCTTCTCTATAACAATATGTACTTAATAATAACAATAGATTTTGAACATGTACATAGAAATACCTAAAACTAATCAATGTTAACACTAAAACTTGCGTTGTTGCGCGCGCACAAACACTACGAAATTTTGATTGCTGGTACGAGAAAAAGCCCGTTGAAAAAACCCGTTCGAAGCAATTCCATCCTGGTTGTTTTCCTGGGGGCAGAAAAGTATATAGAGCCAATTCTGAACGTTTGGTTTTAAGTATGGGAGTTCCACAGGGTTCAATATTGGGCCCTGTATTATTCATATTGTATATCAATGAGCTTGATTTTATTCTATGTAATGAATTCTTTTCAATGTATGCTGATGATCTTTCTATGATTATTTCAGATTTTATGCATAATGTGTTAGAAAGTAAATGTAACAATGTTGTACAAAAAGTATCTACATTTTTCAATCAACATCAGTTGTATTTTAATACAGAAAAAACTCAAATAACTCAGTTCCATAATAGACAGAAAAACTGCGAGTCTATTTCATTTAAGGTCAATGAATCATTAATAACAGGTACCCATGAGAGTATAAAGTTTTTGGGTTTACATATTGATGAATGCTTAAGCTGGAAATCGCATTGTGAATATCTGATTTCCAAACTGGCATCAATTACATTTTTGTTTAATAATATTAAAACAATGCTTACTAAACAACAATTGGTTAATTTATACTATGCCCAATTAGATTCTAGACTGAGGTATGGTGTCTGTTTCTGGGGAAACTCCACTCTATCACAGAACGTTTTTATTGCTCAAAAACGTATATTGCGTTGTTTAGCTAATATTTCTAGTATCCATTCTTGTAAAGGGGTATTTAGAGAGTGCAATATTTTAACCTTGCCATGTTTATACATTTTTGAAATGTGTGTTTATGTTTATCAAAATAAGAATGTATTAACTGTAAATAAAAATATTCATAACATAAATACCCGTAGCAAGGAAGATTTTAGAATACCATATGCAAGACTAAATATAACTTGCAATTCCCCAAATTACATGGGTCCAAAAATGTTTAATTATTTACCTACAGAATGCAAATTAGCTAGAAGTTTACAGGATTTTAAAAGTAAATTAAAATTGTTTTTACTGTCAAAATGTTTTTATTCTGTATGTGATTTTTTTACCTAGTTTTTTTTTTAAGGTATAAGCTTGTAAAGTTGACTATTCCTATACAATTGTAATGTTGTCATTACGGAAAATAAATTATTATTATTATTATTATTATTATTATTAAAATGTGGTGAAATGAAGATTCTTATAAAAATTCTTATAAAAATAATTGAATTAATAGGGAATTTCGGTCTAAAATGAATTTAGAACAAAAAGAGGAAAAAAGAACAAAAAAAGTAAAAAGCAAGTACAAATTGAACATATAAAGGGAATAAAAAGGTTAGATTATAAAGTTAAATGAAAGATCAATAGTAGGGAAATAAGAAGTTGTGGTATAGAAAAGTATGGCTACCAGGCAACGCCTGGTATGGTAGGGGGTATTTTATCAGAAATGGTGCATTATGCTGTTTGATCTGTGTTACGTTGCGAGTTAGCGGACTATCACCCAGTTTGAAGGAATACAATTTGTGTGATATTTCTTGGACCATCTTAGTCCATCAGCACCAACACTCGATTCGAGTTTAATCTTAATATTTTTTTCCCCTTGGGTGATGAAATTGCCGATTTAAGACCCTAACTCAGTTTTCGTCATATTTGTTTGTAAACATTTTGTGAAACATTAAAAATCAATGATAATAATTATTTCAAAATTTAGCATACAATAAAATTGGTTCAGTTACATTTAAAATTACTATTCAGATAGAACCGGCAACATCGCGGCGTTTCAGATCTCCGCATCCTAACTACTCGCGAGTCGTCAGAGTTTAAATGCTTTCGCTTTTATTCCCATAATGCTGCACTTCGGTGTTATCATTGTTCAACGGTGCTCGGAAACACTTTCGGTTTCGTGAAACTTTTATATTTACGATAGTGAAAACAACCATTGTTTAAAAATACTACCGGAGTTTTTTCAAAGTTCATGTTATATTTATGTGATTTCTTCAGCCTGTTGTATTAATTCATATAAATGAAAATGTTTAGAAAGTCAATTTTAATCATGGATGCATAGTTATTTTTGTTGATATATAAATATTAAAAAGTTATTATTACACTGTAATTTTTTATTTTTTTTTACGAATAGAAATATTAAACTATAAGATTCATTTTAAATCATTGTTACAGGGCCATTTTGAATAAGGGACCATTCAAAAAATACGTCAAGTTTTAGCGGAGGATGGGGTTACCGAAAATGTGACAAAATTAATGATGGGAGGGTTTTCATAAAATTAAAGCTCTCACAAGAAAGATTGTAGATTGTAGATTGTTTAAGGTGTCGCTTGGCCCTGAGTTGGCCTTTCTTCACCTCGACCTAAAAGGTCTTTTGTGAATTACCCTAAAACTAGTTGTTGCCCAGGATTCCAAAACTTTTTGCAAATCTTGCGATTTTCCTGGGAGCTAATTTCCCTGTCTTCAGGCGTTAGTTCCGCCTGTTCTAGGTACTTTAGCTTAATGTGGATTAGTACCTTGCATTCACAAAGTATAGGTTCCGCAGTTTCAGTTGCAGCTTCACAGTATCTGCATGTGTCATGCCATACCCATGTTCTTGAGATGATATCTCAAGGGGCAATGGCCAGTTAGAAGGCCTGTGATCAGTCTTAGGTCGGACTTTTCCAGTTCGAGAAGCCTTGTGGCATTCTTTTTTGAATAGGTTATAAACCTTTTCGCTTGTCTTTGGCCTGGAGTATTCCTCCAGTAGGACTTCTTGTGTTCCTTTTCCCATTTTAGGACCTCCTCCGTTATGTGTCCTTTTTTTTTCATAGGCCACAGAATGGTTCGGATCCAAAAATGGGATCCAATTCGGATCCAAAATTGCGAGCCTATCAGCCAATTCGTTGCCTTCTATTCCCTCATGCCCCAGCACCCGCATCAAGGTAACCTTGTTGTTTTTTGCCAGTTGCTTCAGGAATTGTCTGCATTCCCAGGCAATTTTTGACCCGAAGGTATAGGACCTGAGAGCCTTTAATGCTGCCTGACTATCTGAAAGTATATAGATCTTTGCCCTTTGAGTGCTTCTGTTTAGGCATTCTTGGGCACATTGATCTATAGCATAGATTTCTGCCTGGAAGATGGTTGGGGTGTTACAAAGGGCTTTAGATAGCCTGAATTTAGGCCCTACTACGCCCACACCAACCCCTTCGTCCATCTTGGATCCATCTATGTACCAGATGATGACTCTTTCTCCAATCACAGTACCTCGACCCTCTCGCCTGACTTCTTTCAATCAGCACATCAAACGGGCAGTCGAAGTCATGCTTGATTGGCATTGAGTCAGTGGGTTTGGTCATGGATTCGAATTGGATTAGCTCCAGAATCCTTAAGTGACCAACCAGGTCACCTGGTTTGAATTTAAGTGCCTGATGCAGCCTTAAGGCACTAAGTGCTGCCTCCTTCCTTACAGGCAAGGCGCTGCAATTTCTGCAGCTTTCCTTGTGCTATTTTCTCCTCTGTTTTTGGCCATCATACACATGATGCGTAGGTAACCATGGGTCTCACAACCGAAAAGTACGACCAATGTATCATTTTCGGCTTCAGACCCAAGTCTTACCAAACAGCCTACGGCACGTCCAAATAGCCGTCGTTGATTTGGTAAGTGTCCTTTCTAAGGGTGTGTTCCAGGTAAGTTTTTGGTCCAGGATTACTCCTAGATACTTGACTTCACTGGAAAAATTCAGTACTGGTCCATTCAACATGGGAGCTCTCTAGTTGAGTTTTGTCCTTTTAATAAATGGAACAATAACTGTTTTGCTCGGATTGACACTAAGACCCTCTGACGAGCACCATTTAGATATTATGTTTAAGGCAATTTGCATGCTGTTTGAGATCATAACCTCATGCCTGCCTCTGACAGTAACGACCAGATCATCAGCATAGCCCTGAACGTTGAAGCCATAATTACTCAGCTTATGGAGGAGATCGTCGACCACCATTGACCACAGCAAGGGCGATAAGACTCCACCTTGTGGACAGCCCCTAACTGCAGTCACGGTGGCCGACTCGCTCCCCACATCTGTGGTAATTATTCTGCTTCTTAGAGCATGGATTGTATCCATTTGATTGTTGGGGACACAAGAAAGATATATATTATTTGTTATATTTAACATTTTAGGTTCGATCTCTCGTAGAAAACTAGTCAACAGATTACTTTTTTTAATGTAATGGAAGGGGGCGAAGTTTCCAAACGAACTTTCATTTTCATTTACAAATGTTGCGAGATATTGCATGAGGGAAGGCGGGTTAAAAATTACCCATTTTGCAACTTTATTACATGATGAAACCTTCACTAATTGATAATTCGATAATAATAATAACAGATAAAAATGCTCCATCCATATCTTGTATGTGTCCAACATAAAGAAAATTTCAAAAACTTTTGTAAATTTAGTTCTTATTTTTTTCACAGCAAACATCTTGTCTTTTTTGTAAATACACCAAGTTCGTTTAGTACCAAGTCCTTCTATCACTCGCGAGTCGGAAAAATAAAAAAGATCTAAAAAATCATCGCATAATAGTATAGTTGTAGCTATCGTGCCTAAAAAATATAAAACAAAAACTATTTTATGAATGGCTATAAATGGAGGAACCCATCTTACCAGGGGCGGCTGGTGAAATTTCAACAATTTTTTTCTCGTCTGTGGCGCATGAGACCCGTACGAAATATGGGAAATAATATCTAGAGAAGCACTCCTCTAACGACCCCTAAGAAATTTTGAAAAAGCAGTTTGCGAAAAATTTTTTCAAAATTCGATTGACCCCCTAGGTCTAGGGACTCCTGTTTAAAATTAATTTTTTTTGTCATATACATTTTACTTTTCATAGAAATACAACAGGTTTTGAAGTTTATGAAAATATTTCCATTACTAACTGAGATACAACGAATTGAAATTTTATCATTTGTTAAATTGTAAATTACAAAATTTCAGTTCATTGTGTTTCAGTTAATAATGAAAATATTTTCATAAACTTCAAAACCTGTTGTATTTTTATGAAAAGTAAAATGTATATGACAAAAAAAATTAATTTTAAACAGGATTCCCTAGACCAGAAGGTCAATCGAATTTTGAAAAAATTTTTCGCAAACTGCTTTTTCAAAATTTTTTAGGGGTCGTTAGAGGAGTGCTTCTCTAGATGTTATTTCCCATATTTCGCCACAGACGAGAAAAAAATTGTTGAAATTTCACCAGCCGCCCCTGCATCTTACCTAACCTCAAATGTATTTCATTGTGTAGAGGAATGTCGAATATATTAATGTATAGTATTCACTAAAACATACTGTTATTTTGTAATTCTATTTTCATCATATAGCCCAGACGATAGAGAACATTTTATAGTGAAACCCACAAAAATTTGCAAACTGATTAATTTTTTTTAATGAGTTCGTGAAAGTGTATAGAATAATATCCTGAAAAGTTTCGCTCGTATGCAGAACATAAAAAAAAGTGAAAATTATGCAAATTATAATATTATTATTATTAATTTTTTTCAGTTTATTTTATTCGGTAACTGTCATAGCTACAATTGTGTGAACAATTTTACTGTTATGAAATTTATGAATAGATAACTTTGTTTAACGTTTCAGGAAGAGGCCCTTTTTTATCTTCTAGTGGCTTGTATTTCAGCGTATATGTAGAAGCTATGCCATATTAGGCAAGGATTGCGTAGTGGTCATTCCACCCTTCGGAAGGGGTGTAAATAATTCGTTTTTTTGTCCACTAGACGTAAAGACAAGCAAAAATCCTCACTCTTCTTATGATAAGAGGTACATACAAATTTCCAGGTTGGGGGGTAACTCGTCGCGGACGTTAATTAAATCATTAAAGAATATTCATTTTTTGCGTATCTTGCACCAGACGTAGTTTGACGAAGCCAAAAAAGGCCTACCGCCCAGCCACACCTTATAGTTTGCAAAAGATTTCACAGGAATTGATTAGGCTAATTCAGAGTAATAAGTGAATAAACATAAAAAACAAGCGCGGATCGAATTGAGAACGTCCTGTTTTTTTAAATTTCTGAAGTTGGTTGAAAAGGGAAATTTGTTGTAACATCAACGGCATGTGACAGATATATTGAAATAATGTGCCAAGAGTCTTCCTAAAGTCTTAATAATAAAGAAAATAGCATTTCCAGTGGTTTTAACCCCGTTGTCTAGAAATTAAATCGCTTAAATATTTTTACCACATCTGTATACGAAAATTTATATTTATTGTGCAACGCATATATATCCAGATACACGCAATACTAAGCTAAAATTATAAGTCGTTTTCTTTTTCGGTTTCGCCATGGGCTCCCACTGGACCGATTTTGATGATTATTTTTTTTTAAATAAAACTCTTTTTCCACAGATGTGTCATCGCTAATTTTTATTTTCTTAAATTTTTATTTTCACACATAAAAACGAAATTGAAGTTGAAATAAATAAATGAGCCTCAGCGCTCGAACTATAAACGTACCGATAGCGCCTACTATATCAAATTGCACATGTAGAGGCCGTAGCCGAGTTTTCATCTTGGAATGCAATATGAATACATGTTATGCCCATTTTAGAAGACGGCAATTGTTTATTTGTTTATTTTTTAATATTGTAAAGATGTTTTGTTGTTTGTGACCGATCTAATACACAGCCCATTAATAATTTAATTTAATATAATTTAATTTGTTATCGTTATATGGTGCATACGTTGGTTGTGTGGAATTGCATTATATTGCACTAGTCAATTATTTTATATTTATTTATTTAGGGTATATGGAGACGATAACAAAGAAGAAAATTTTGAATAGCGTTCGGAAAATATTAATTGTAGCCAATTATAATCGTGAAAAAATCACTTTCCGAAATGTTGATGGATAAAAGTAATGTTTGATAGTATAGGTAGTCACGCTATTGCCAAGAAAGTGACCTGGTTGGATACTTTAAAAAAATAAAACGACAGGAAAACACATTCCTCATATTCTCCTCCTTGACAAGGATGAGAATCTGATAAAATTTTGGTAAAAAAAAATAAAGTGTGATCACTGAAAGGAATAGGATAATTAATGAATAGAAGGTGTCAAATAGAGATGGGAGATTTTTGTAAATAATTTTACAAATTCTTTATATTCCTCGTTTACCAAAGAGAAGTATTGTAATCGTGAAAACAATCACTATTCCAGATTACTTAGGATTTTCATATTCCATATTTAGATTATGAAAATGTAGGTATTTCAATTCAGTTATTCAATCCCTCTGTTGGTCGATCTCTTGGCTCTATATCTAAAAAAATATTTGATTGAGAAAAATAATATTCGGCATGTAAATAAGGCTTATTGCCATGGAAAGTATCTGGTAAATTTTGACCGAAAAATAGAGAAACTGGATATCCCAAAAAAATAATTAAGGATGGAGGGCGTCCTCTTGCCACCTGGATTTCGCTGAACTATCAATCGTTCTATATTGTCTTGTTTCCTGGCCAAAAAATCAAATGATTTGGGAGAATACGATGCTGGAGAGTCGCCTTTGGGAAGTTATTTCTTGGAGCATCGAGTTATTAGTGCGATGGGCTGTCCAGGAAATTCGTAGCAAACGTCACCAGATCCATATCTCGAAAGCATTAATACGGCGCACGGTATGCTACAACCAAATTTAAGTCAAAGTTGATGCCACTCGGAATTTTTTTTATACATTCTTGGATGTATATAGAACCATTCTCCATGATATTTAAAATCATTCATTGCTGAATTTTTTTTTACAAGTATTTAACTTTTTTTGTTTAATGACACAGCCACACAAAATAAAGTAGTCTGGCCTGCGGACCAAACCAGTGTATCCTTATGTATTTGGTAAGGATACACTGGTCTGAAAAACTGAAAAACGAAGTCAATCTGACAATTCTGACTTCGGATTCAGTTTCGGGTCTAAATACATAAGGATACACTTGTCTGGTCCGTAGGCCAGACCACTTTTTTGTTTTGGGATTAAGCGTGAAAAACGAGACAATCTGACAATTTTGACTTCGGAGGGTCCAAATACATAAGGATACACTGGCATGGTCCGCCGGACACACCATTTTGTGGGGGGGTTTCTTGGGGTTAGAAGTGAAAAACGTTCCAATCTAACAATTCTGACTTTGTATTCGGTTTGAGCGGGTCCAAATGCATAAGGAAACACTGATGTGGTCCGCAAGCCAGACCAATTTTTTTGTGTGGTTGTGTCATTAAACAAAAAAAGTAAAATATTGGTTCTACATACATCCATGAATGTGTAAAAAAAATTCCGAGTGGCATCTACTTTGATTTAAATTTGGTTGTAGCACACCGCGGAGGCGTTTGTCTTGGTTTAATTTAGAAATAATGTCATAGGAATTGAATTTAGTTTTTCTTTTTATAATTTAATAGCAAATGGATCAAATAAACCTTTCTATACTATGCAGGAACTTACTAATTTTTAGGTGGTGGTACCGTACCCAAAGAAATAATAATCATTGGAGTTGAAAGTTAATTAAATTTCAAGAAGTTCTATACAGTTGTTTATATATAAATTGATCGTCATAACGTCTTCAAACATTGCGATTTTGGCTTGAGAAAACAGGTAACTTAAAACGGTTTTCGACGAATAACTCCGAACGTATCACATTTAATGAAACAATGCTAGAGATCAATAAGAAAGATCATAAACTGAGGATGAATTTTGTTGCTTTCTAATTTCTTTAGAATCGATAGTTTAGGGGGTATAAAAAAGACGCCCAAACGTTTATAAGATGAAGTATTTAGTTCGAATATTAAATATCTCAGACTCTGGCACTTATGAAAAAAATTAAAAAGAACCTTGTTACCTAATATCAATATTGAAGTCGGTTATCACTATGTTTGAATTCCTTATTTGTTTATTTTTACACCGACCTCAATATTGACATTCAATTTCATTTATACTTAAAACAACTTCAAACCACCCCCCTAAGCTTTTTGCAAGTTCTCAGTAATAAGATCTGTGCGTTGCATTAAAACATATTTTAATGAAATAATATGAAGAAACATTTATAAATATAAAAATTTTAATATTTTTCTAAATTTAAATTCGAAATTCAAATTGTCAAATGTCCAAATAAAGTATAAAGTGATAATAATACAGTACTTAGAAGCAAAATACATGCAAAACTAATAAATGATATTCTATGTAATTATAATTTTCTTATAGCCGATTTTTATAATAAAAGTATCATCTTCAGTATCTACATAGTCCCTACACTTGCTCTTACTAAATTGGAAAATTTAATATTGGAAGAAGTATTGCTGATTCATTTTTGAAGCGCAGTATATTTATATTTTCGGGGTTGCTGATTACGAATATGAAATCAAAAGAAAAAATTCAAAATGGCGGTCCTAATATAATAAAATAGGTATGTTTACTGTGAAAAAATTGTGTGCTTATGAGTGTCTACTGTACATGTTTAAATCACCACCAAATGTGGTAAATCATAACTATGGAACCCGCTGGAATACAAAACATTTCTATACAAGTGCCAATATACCGGAAGATGCATACTCAACGATTTATTTTCTATTATGGACCCAATCTTTATAATATGTTACCTGCAAAATTAAAAAGTATAAAAAACAAACATACATGAAAGAAACCTTAAACAATTTTTAAATGAAAACTAATAATGTTTAATATTTATAATGATTACAACTATATTAATATTTATAAACTTACCTCAGTTACTAGTAAAATAAGAATTTAGTATCCTCCTTCTCACAGTACTATGTAGTAATTAAAATAAATTAAAGGTATTTATTTAATTCTTACCATGTATATATAATTTTCCACATATACTATTTAACTAGAGGTTTTGACTTCGGAATAATGTCATATTGATCGGATTTCGTTCATTTTTGGCAGTATAATAGTAAATGCTTCACAGAAAAGTTTTTATATTGTGCGGGGCTTGTTAATTTATAGGAGGTGGATGCCACCCCCTCTCAGGGGGTGGCACTTAAGAAATATATATATTTATTGGAGCTGAAATAGAATCAAATTTTAAGAAGAAAAGGCTCTATACAATTTTTCACATAAATTGATAGTTTTTAAGTTATAACGACTTCAAAATTGCGATTTTAGCAAACGGCTTTCGTCAAGTATATCAAAAAGTATCACTTTATCGAAAAAATGTTAAAGACCAATTACAGAAAGTATAAACTGGGAATTAATTATATTTTTTGTTTATTGATGTAGGATTAATAATTTCGGAGATATTTAAGTTTATATTTGGTATCCAAGTGTTTCGAAATTACCTTTAAAGTTTAAAATGCATTTTTTTCTAAAGCAAGTGCTTTAAATGAGCAAAAAAATTGAGCATCTAGGTAATGCTACAACTTAACGAAAAACTGCATTTGAGATAATGTTTTTAAATTACTGGCTAATTAGAGTAACAAAATGGCGATCTTTTTATATGAAAAAATATAAATACGCATATTTTTCCATCATAACTTCTTTATTTCTTATGCTACAGGAACGAGTAAAAAAGAATTTGAAAGCGCAATAAATTGTCTTTAATTTCATTTCTTAGCATGCGTTACGTAGGTGTCACAATTTCTGAGATATTTAACATTTAAACTGCATTTTTCGTCTTATAAACGTTTGGACGCCATTTGTAAACTTGCATATCTCCGAAACTATTAAAGCTATGTAAATAAATAAACAAGCGAAATTCATTATCAGTTTATGAGTTTTATTTTTAGTCTCTACCCATTTTTCAATAATACTAATATTTATAGAGATATTTGGAAGAGGAAAAAAATTACGTTGGATGCCAAATGTAAACTTAAATATCTCCGAAATTATTGATCCCACATCAATAAACAAAAAATATAATTAATTCCCAGTTTATACTTTCTGTAATTGGTCTGTAACATTTTTTCGATAAAGTAATACTTTTCGAGATACTTGACGAAAGCCGTTTGGAAATACCTTTTTTTTAAGCTAAAACGAAAATTTGAAGTCGTTATAACTTAAAAACTGTCAATTTATGAGAAAAATTACATAGAACTTTTTCTTCTTAAAATTTGATTCTACTTCAGCTCCAATAAATATATATTTTTTTAAGTACCAGCCCCTGAGAGGGGGTGGCATCCGCCCCCTATAAATTAGCAAGCCCCACACAATATAGAAACTTTTCTGTGAACCATTTACTATTATACTGCCAAAAATGAAAGAAATCCGTTCAATATGACATTATTCCTAAGTTTTGCATATTTTTTACCTTTTTTTACTTAGGTACTGTACTAATTATCCAGTTGCGTTGCTGCTTTATTTATGAATATCACGCACAAGCTCCTCAGAGATTTTAGGCGATTTCATAAATGGGCAGCAGCGGTTAATAACTTAAATTATATTTGCATCAAAATAATGTTATAGTATATATGAATATATATCTATGTATTGTATTCTATTTGTCTTATACAATTTTTATACCACTTATTATTTATTTGTTATTTTTTTAAACTTTGTCAACTTTGTCAACAAGAATTTGTATTCTTCTTTGTCAACAAGAATATGTAGATGACATTTTTTTAAAAGTTTTAAACTGGCAAAAAAAATGAGAATTTCGGTGATGCTGAAGAACAGTATTTGAACATTTTTTATTTTAATTTCGGGGTAATTACAGTAACAAAATACATATTTGTTAAAAAAGTGTGAAAACACACATCTTTGTTTTTTATAAACAAACAGAAAATCACTTGAGAGCTTAATCAATTATTTTTTATTTTGATCGTTAACATATTTTATATACGTGCCATTGTTTCTAAAATATTTAACATTTAAACTAAATACTTTTACTTATAAATGTCGTATGCTATCTTTATACTTTCAAATCTCCGAAATTATTAATTCTACAGAAGTCAGAAAAAACAAAAGTTTAGAAGGTTTCTTTTTGACCTCTAGCATTTTTTTACTAACTGTGATTCTTTTCGAGTTATTCAAATAAAACCGTTTTTATTATCTCACGCTAAAATCGCAATTTTCAAATATTACCTATAACTAAATTGCATAGGATATTTTCCCCAAATTTTGATTCTTTTTCAGTTCAATGGTTATTTTCTTGTGCGCCACACCCTCAAAACTTACTATTAAACTATATTAACACAAAATTAATTCATGATATTATTTCTGAATTAAAACCTCTAGTTACTCTACTATAAATCAAACAAAAAATGCTGATTATTAAGTAATCAGTATTTTGGCAATTCTTCCCATTTTGTTTGCGATTGAAAATAAAAGAAATTATTTAGAACCGGGTCAAACAACTTTTCTGTTGAAAGAAAGAACTAAATATAAAGTAAAGAGCAGGCAGACACCCATCGTGTCGTGTCGAAAACTCAAGTTGGTGGGTATTCCGACCTCCCGACCTAGGTTAATATGACCGCCACGGCTACAGTTACTGAAGTTTACACTTTTACATATCAATAGCAGGAAGTTGGGCCGGGGTCGGATCCCGCCGACGCCACGGGAACATCCAGTTAGACCCAAACTTAAGAAAGGGAAAGCTCCGGGATTCAAAGGATTCAGGAAAGGGTAAAGATCAACGAAACCAGCAACCTGTTACTTGGAACCACCGATCTTTCTCTTCTACAACACTTGAACACTCCTTAAATCGCATCAAATTAATGGACGATTAACTCGTTTTCATTCACGCCAACTCAACGGGACTAGTAATTTATCAGGATCAGGATGGTTTAGTCGCATTTTTACTCGGGCGCTGATACACAAAAATCGAGAGCCGTTAATACTTTTAAGACGTGTGGTTTTCCAATGTGTAAAAATCGTATTATTAAAAATTATATATTTTGCAAAAATTTACGATTACACACTGAACCTGAATGTCCATAAATATAATTAAAAAGTACATTAACATGTTGAATTAATTCATAAAATTGAGCCGATGAATGATTTTATTGAATCAACGTACATCTACACATCAGTTGATAAATGAATTTATTAAATCCATAAACGGTACCTTGTTTCAACGAAAATGTATTCATTAAAAACAATGATGAAATTCGTAGATTTGATAAATATACATTATTGATTCAATGTGTTAGCACATTATTTCAATGAACTTGTCTTCTAATTTAACTATCAGACATTGATTCAATGATACTTGTACATTATATGTTATTTCAATGATTTTACTCATTAATATAATACACATCGGTAATTGGTTCTAGTTCGGAAGATATAGTTTTTAAAAAATTTCATACGTTATCTGGAATGACCTTGCGGATCTAAATTTTTGTATTATTTAAACTTGATTAATTTTATGTTCCCACAGCATTTACCGGCTTATTTATTAACATTTCTTAATTATTTTTAAACCAATGGAAAGCTTTCTAGATTCAAGTGCTGCTCTTCTCGAAATTGTTGATAACAAATGCTACAGAAATTGTTTAAACAAAGCTTACCAAAATAGTGCAGTATAAATATTAGCATCGAGGCATTTTAAAAACTATTGTAGATAAATGCATACTTCGATTATAAGAAATCTGCAGAAAAGAATTGATCAATTTTTAGTGAAAGAATCATCTGCATTCCTATATTGTTGTAAAAAATATGATTATTTCTGCTCAGTACCCGCTATCGTTTTGAGTTTATAAGTGTACGTCTCGTGCGTCTGGTCTATCAGCAGGTACTTGTACTAAAACCTAAGACATTTTCAGTTCTATAATTTTTTAACAGTTTTTTCTTTCATGTTGTACGCAACACATTTTTATAGCTTACGCACTTCAGTGCTGCTTTTAAATTTCAAAATTTTTTGTAAATTCTGCCCCGCTCCCTACAATATTCCTGAAATAAAATTTATTTTTGTAATAGTTAGGTCCGGTACTTTGATCTCTAGTTAAATGTATTCTATAGATTGATCCCATGGAAACAATTATTGACATAAATGTATCCAAGGAAATTATCTGGAGAATAAATTTAACGGGAGATGAAAGTACCGGGCCTAAGAAGGATAGCATGGATAACTCGACATTTATTTATTTATTTAGATACAACCATGAATTAAAGTGTGAGAATATTACACTAGTAAGCACTAACAGTACAAATATTATATATACAAAATCCACAGTACGTCACAGAAGAAACAAAATACAAACATACTAAGAAAAGCTGACTTAAAATATATATATATATACACACATATACATATCACATTATGCTAAAAACATGTAAAAGTAATAAAGGAAATGGAATTATACGCATATTCATTTTATACGGCTAGTAATCTTTTAATGAAGTTCTTTAGTCAAATTTCATTGCACTTTCATTAAAATTGTGCTAAGTAATCATCAAACAGTTATTACACTGAAAATTTGAGGTCGATCCGATAAGTAGTTCCCAAGCCCCTCTCGCCCACAAACGCAAGTAGTATTAGTATTAAGGAGACGTAAGATTTTTTACTATGTGCGAATCCAGCTATTTAAAATCAAATTTCATCTAATCTGCCAGCAGGGCCGGTTTTCTGACTAGGCCTAATAGGCCCGGGCCTAGAGCCGCCACTCTGCGGGGAGCGCCTTTGCCTTTCATCTTAGTGGTTAGTGCCCATAAACTGATAGCAAGCATAGAGATTATAATACAAGACATTGACCTGGGCCAAGGGGCAATTTATATCTAAAACCGGCACTGTCTGCCAGAGGTGAATTTAATTATAGTGATGGAGTATTTGAACACAAATCACCAGTACATGAGTACCGAAATGAGATGAGTAAAAATGAAACGGTAAGTTGTATTCTTAAAATCGTGCACTCAAAGAAAATGATAGGTAAATTGAACCAAAAAGAGCATATGAAATCGCGCCTATCTAGTTTCATAGTTAAATCAATGAGTAAAGAATAGTCATACAACTTTATTTGTTTTCGTAAACAAATAGTAGTTTAATAATCATATCTTCTTGTAACAAATTAAATAGTACAATGACATTTTTTTATGTTCACTAACCATTTTCAATTTGGTCTACAATTAAATAGTACAACGACTTTGTTTTTTGTTCACTAACTAATTTTTAGGTTGATCTACACTTTATTGTATGATGAAGTTTTTTTTGGTTAGCCAAAATCTCAGTATTGAGACATCAGACCACCCAAACCAAAGATTAGAGATCGTTTATAAGATCCATCCAAATATATCGATGATCCCTGAGAGAATTTGAACACTGCAATCATGTTATTAATTTTCTATAAATTCATAAGAGTGTAAGATAATGCATGATTGATTATTGTCAGTGATTTGTATGTGGCGTCATCTGGGAATAATTTCTGTAATAGACTACGTGGTAAGCAAGCAAATTTTATGGTAATTCTTTTAGAACTTCTAGAAGACGACAATAATATTGGTTTGTCTACCAAGTACAATAGTACAGCGAACTAATACTGGGTTAGAAGTTAAAAATAAAATATACTATTATCTAGTTTAATTTGACAGAATTCAACAAAATAATAGTCAGACGAACAAAATAATAGTCTTATTCATCTATTTTTTAAGTTAATGTTTGTTTTGTTGTACGACAACTTTTTATTAATTAAAATAACAATCACCTCTTGTTTAAAAATACCATCAATATAGTTTGGTTTAACAAAATTAACGGTATTGTTAGTTAACCATTTTTTTTTGTTGAATTTACCCGTACTATTTCTTTGAGTGTGAATAATGATTACTGTGTCAGTTTTCACTATCAAAAAGATATATGATTATTATACTCTTCGCAAAAACGAAGAGTATATTGTATTTGATCGGCACATTTCTAAAATCGTAAATATCGCTCGTAGAGAAAAAATTTTCATATAATTGTGTTAGTGAACGAATTCTGAACAACTTTCAAAATCTCCGTCTGTCCGTCTGTCCGTCCGTCTGTCCGTCTGTCCGTCTGTCCGTCTGTCCGTCTGTCCGTCCGTCACGTTTCTTGTAAGCACGATAACTTAAGAAAGAAAAGTCCGATTGTATTGAAATTTAGAAAATAAGTTATTGTTAACTAGAGGAAGAACCCTATTGTTTTTGAAGAAAATCGATCAGTAAATAAAAAAGTTATTAATTATTTAATTTAAAAAAAAAAATTTTTTGTTAATTTTTGTGGCTTGTACTAAAATGGAAATCGCGAGATATTATTTCCATAACAATTTTTTTTTTTGTGTATGAAGTTTACTAATATTTCTTAGAAGTGAAATATGTATGAATGTCGACAGATATATATTACAGACAATCAATTTTCCTAGCAACAGGTGGTGGCGCAGCGGCTAAAGTATTATGAGGTTTCGCGCGACTCATCGCGGTTGTAACCTCGTAATAATATAAATATTGTACACCATATGTGAAATAAAATGACCTGTACATACTTATTTTAAAACAGCTAAATAAAGATATTTTAATGCTAATGCTAATGCTTTTCGTTGCAATCCACGGGTCCCGTGTTCGAATCCCGCAGGTTGGATTTTTTTTTTCATTTTTTTTTTCATACAATTTTTTTCACAACAAAGTTTATATCACAAAATTTAGGATGTCCAAAAACTAACATTATTTACAAGAAAACTGCGAAGAGTATCCTATAGAATGTGTAACAATTATAAAAAGCTCAGTAAATTGGCGAAGAGTACGTTTTTAGCTTGTTTTACTAATAATATACCTAGAGAGTGTTTTACTTTTAATGACATACAATCTTATTCTAAGAAAAAGTCACTGGTAATTAACATCTCTAAACCTCTTTATTTTTACACACGCTCTTATTTGTTTGTTTTATCTCCAAGATATATATCGCTTATCTCATTGCTCTCTGCCACAACTTTCTCCTAACAGGATCTTGCGGTAGACTGATGAACAGTTTATTGGTGGTTTTACTGTTGTGTTTGTACATTTGGGCACAATACGGTACTTAAAAACAGAACGTTTTGCTTTAGATTTTCCATCACCTACGATATTTGCACTATTCATGACACAAACGGTACTTTTAATCCAGATGGCGCATCTGCGGCATTCAAATACAGACTGTTAGGTATCTAGGCAAGCGGCTACGTCTCCCGATGCGATAGGAGTGATTGACGTCACGCAGCTATAACACGAAAGCGCCACGCGTTGATGTTCTTGATTAATTTTAAAACCTACAGAGAATATTGCCTAATGTTGGTCGTGGCATTTTCTTAATTTTTCTGTGTTTCTATTGAGATTCTCTCCCACTTACATTTTCCTCTAAACAAAATAATACAATTATCAAGTATTTTACTGGAAAATAACCTCTACGCTTGCGACTTTTACGACAAAGGAGCAGTTAGAGAACCTAGAAAATTCTTTTTTTTTGCATTTTGCTCTAGAATTAAAAGATCTTTCAGAAAATGTAACAAAAAAAATGCTGAATGAGCCCATTAATGTAGGACTACAATTAAATACATCAAGTTCATTTTGCAGCGAATTATAATTTTACTCATAAAATGTATAGGTGAAAGTTTTAGTAAATAGGTTCGGGGGGTAGCAAGATAAAATGTTTCACGATTTCTGCTTTCTATACAAAGTACACGAAAACACAGTGGCTTCAAAATAAACGGGCAATCAAACATGTTGTAAATAATTTTATATGTATAGGAAAATTACAGAGTGTGGTATTGTTCTATTTTATAGACTCGACGTATCAAATCTTTCTAACATGAGACTTTGTGAATAACCAATTCGGTGTTTTCACAAATTTTAAAATCTCATTGATTGTGAAGGTTATACTTAATTATAACTAAAAACGAATGAATTTCCACAACCAGTTGAGTAATATCCAAGAAAAAGTATTTTTAAATTTGAATTAAAATTTTACCGCCCAAAACACTAAGCTATATTGTTGACGTCATCTTTTAAAAATTTCCAAGTAATATGCCACTATAATGAAAATTTCCACTTGGTTCTCGTATTTTCAACTAAAATCTTGTTCAATGTAATGTTCATAAAGTTTTAAATATCTTCTCCCAATAAAATAAGGCGATTTTTGTAGGTGGGAAATCCAACATCCAACCTATAATTAGCAGCTCATTTTTAGTAATCAGCAATATTGAGACATCATACGCGTCAATTTTTAAATGTTTGCTTGGAGCCATACTGGTTTCAAATGAGAAGTGCGGATATAACCATTAAAAATGACAATAAACTTAAAAAACTTAAAAGTTGAGATTATGTTAATGCAACCGATGACGTCACAGCCCGTTTTGTATAATACCCGTTCAGTTATTCAGTTTTGATATTTATTTGTTGAAATTTTAAATTGATAGATGAAATAATGGTGTTTAAATATTGGTAAGTGCTTTAATGTATGGAATACTTCATTTTAATAATATCAAAAAAGCAAATTTGCATATAGTGAAAACACCTAATTATGGGATAATCGCCATCTTCAATAAAACACAAATGCTTAACAAAACGTGAATGTTTTCAATACTTTTTATATACGTAGCATATCCCGGGAACCATACCAGTGAGCAATATCCTAATTTTGATAGCACAACCAGGGCCGGATTAAGGACTGGCGCGCCTCTAGGCTAATCATGTATTTGCACCCTCTTATTCATAATGGAAAAAAAAATTGATGAGCGGGGGGAAGAAATCTAAAAAAAAAAACAAAATTGAAGCAGAGAGCGCAAAGAGCTCACTCGCCCCTTCACACCCCTAGGCTATATCCTAGTTAGCCTTATGCATAATCCGGTCCTGTGCAATAGCCATTTATGTATAACGAAGAAAATTAGTAAATAAAACATAACATTTTAATAAAGTATAAATTATTAAACCAATATCTACAAAAGAAATATTCTTACCTCTCTCCTATGAAGATAGAAGTTATATGCACAAGCACAGCAAACTGTGATTTTCAAAATTATATGAAAAGGGGAAACATGATTTACAAGTCTGTTTCCGGATCCCCTTTGTTAGAACAATAGAACAGTTTTTCACTTAATAATTTTATACATTAATATCACGAAAATATATATTTTTTGTTTTTATTTACTTAACGTCGACCTATTTCCGCTACCAAGACCCAACATCGATGCCAGACGTCGAGCTACCCCCAAACTGGAAATTTTGCCGAACCTCTTCTCTGTCGAAGAGCAGGAAGCTTTTACTTGCCTAACATTTAATAGACAGGGGACCGACTGCTTTACATCCCTTCCGAAGGATGGTATATCCACTACACAATCTTCGTCTTGAAATTACATAGTTTCTGCGTATACACTGATGTACAAGCCGCCAGAAGGTAGGACGAGATCGCTTTGTTTCCCCAGATTGGATTTCATCCAAGTACTAAACCGCACTGAAGGTTGCTTCCCTGTAAGTATCGAAATACGTCACAAAAATATGTTATTGAACTTATTCGTAAAATCTGATAAATGTTTCCATGTATTCATTAAAATAAGTAATTACTTTTTTTAATAAATAATTTACATTGACTAATGTAATAGCATATTAAGTATCCAGAATGGTAGGGGACGTTTACCGGTCAACGGCAATGTTTGAAGCCTGAGCGATAGCGAAGCCTCCAATTTTGCCGGAGACCAGTACAACCCTTAACGTTCTCGATGCCTTATACTATTTTTTTGTACGATTGTATTAAATTACACTTCAAAAGTATTGATATTTGTGTTTTTACTTTTTCGTGGAGTGCCGTTAGGCGTGAAAACTAAAAAACCTTGGAACCCAGTTTCTATGAATCAATTTTAATGAAACTATTTGCATTGTGTTGCTAAAACCTAATACTAAAATGTTTATGGATTAGAAATTGTTTAGTTTTATTATTTAAAAATTTATCGAGATCTACAAATTCTTTGAAAAAATACTCAATTCACATAAGTTTTAATAGTTTTTATTCTGTAGACAAAAAAATCGTACCTGAATAGTCTTGTAGGTTTGTGATTATAAATTTAAGGTAAAAAATTACAAATTCAAAATGTGGGACCCAATATGACGACTAAAAAACTTTAAAATAAAACATAATATTAGAATTTCTGTAGAAATAAACTTATCGTTAAATCACATAATTCATAATGATTTTAACAAAATATACTATTTATCTTGGATATCTTCGTTTTCAACTTCGCTTATTTCTATAATAGGAGAAGGGTTCGAGCAACTATCACCATTGCATTCGGAACAAGCTGCAGCTCCGCATCCTGTCTTACATGTACAAAAAATAATTTTAAGTAGATTTTCAGGGGCTGGCGGCTTATTCATTGTTATCGGTCTCAACACCCCATGATAATGTTTCCATCCCCATTCTATTGGTGAAATGTTATTTCAGACTGGGATGGAATCTTCCCCAAACGTTTGATTGGTTTTCTAGGCTCAATACTATCACCAGGAGTAACAATTTGAATAGATCCCAAATTATGGAAGGTCCCTTTTCCATCAAGTGTGTTAACATTAAAATCTGCATTATCATGTACAAACTGAACAAAAGTACCTATTTTTATTTCAATTGAACTTCCAAAAGCTGCTGAAGCTTCATACAATTTTGCTTCTTTGTATGAACCACAGAAACCTAAGGCGTTACATATATCTATAATTTTATTAGAGCCAAATTTTCGATGAAGTGTAACTGATAATGCAACATGTAAAGGTGATATAAATGATCGGGGTAGTACTGCTGAAATAATGGCATAAGCAATTGAAGTGCACTTTGCCTCATAAAAAGTCATATTTTCTATCACTTATAATTATTTTAGATAGAACAAAACTTAATGACTTCGGGATGGATGTATGAATGCTTTCAAACATTTTATCGCTAGCTGGGTAACTATCATTATAATAAACTTCCGTTCGAATATGTCTTCGAAGAACCTCACCAGCAGCTTTTAAGATTCGATATTCTTCTTCAATATCATTGTCTAATCTTTCTCGGTACCAAGTTTTTGATAATATTTCATGATGTTTCTTCCGAAAGCATATTATTGTATTTGACCCAAATTTACTGGACAATACAATATTATTCTTAAGTGTGACAATAATTTCGACTTAATCGTTTTATCATCGGGAATGTATGGTGTTGTTCAGATTGTTTTCAATATTGCTGTAGTTTCGGAGGATATAGATGTCCTGGTATTATTAACAGCACTAACCCCAAATGATCGAGAAATTTATTTTCGAAAACCAGCAAAGGGTAAAGTTCTGCAAAAAGTTTTTTCTTCCATGAGCTCTGTGTAAAATGTATATTTTGTTTTTACATGCTTTTACAGGATGTGACACTACGTCAGCTTTTTATAATAGAGGTAAAAATAAGTTTGTAGAAATTTTTGAAAAAAATAAAGATCGTCAAGACGCCGTTGAAGCGTTTGCAAATGCCAATGAAGAATTGAATAATATTTGTGAACCTGAAGCGTCCTCGCATTATACGACGCGCTCAAAAAAATAAAAAAATTTAAATACATTCAGGTACAATTGCTTCATCAAAGCTACAGCTAAAAATAGCTGTGTACGACTGGCATCATTAGTGCCTACACCTGATACAGTCTCTGAGCATTTGTACTTACAAGTACAATTAAGGATAGGAAATGACATTTCGCCAATAGAATGGGGATGGAAGCATTATCGTGGGATGTTGAGACCGATAACAATGAATAAGCCACCAGCCCCTGAAAATCTACTAAAAATTATTTTTTGTACATATAAGACAGGATGCAGAGCTGCTTGTGCTTGTAGAAAGCATGAATTAATTACCTTGCACTGCAGCTTGTTCCGAATGCAATGGTGATAGTTGTTCGAACCCTTCTTCCATTATAGAAATAAGTGAATTTGGAAACGAAGGTATCGAAGATAAATAGTATATTTTGTTAAAATGATTATGAATTATGTGATTTAACAATAAGTTTATTTCTACAGAAATTCTAATGTTTTTTGTATTAATTATGTCTTATTTTAAAGTTTTTTGGCCGCCGAAGATAAATAGTATATTTTGTTAAAATGATTATGAATTATGTGATTTAACAATAAGTTTATTTCTACAGAAATTCTAATGTTTTTTGTATTAATTATGTCTTATTTTAAAGTTTTTGGCCGCCATTTTGGGTCCCACATTTTGAATTTGTAACTTTTTACCTTAAATTTGTAATCACAATACTATTCAGGTACGATTTTTTTGTCTACAGAACAAAAACTATTAAACTTATGTGAATTGAATATGTTTTCAAAGAATTTGTAGAAGATCTCGATAAACTTTTGAATAAAAATAAAACATCAGTTTCTAATCCATAAACATTTTAGTATTAGATTTTAGCAACGCAATGCAAAAAGTTTCATTGAAGTTGATTCGTAGGAGCCGGGTTCTAGGTATAAATCTAACGGCACTCCACTATTTCGTTTATTTAGTAGAAATTAAATTATTTTAATTGAAGTGTAATTTAATACGATGGTGTAGAAAATACTGTTATTCTTCTTAAAATAAATAGAAATTTATTGTCCTTACTTTTGTGAAATAACCTATACATTATATTAATTTGACTTGCCGTTTGGACGTCGGTAAGTAATTTACTTACCGACGGAGTTTTGCCTAGCAATCAGTAAACATAAGCTACCGTCTTGGCAACAAATATTGTAAATAGACAAAAAAGCTCGTGCAAAATAGTATATAAGGTCAGTAAGTGTTCTTTACTGTTTGAGGTTATGTGAAATCAGTAAAACACTTAATGACCGCAGTGATTATGACATTTCCTGCATGCTCAAATATTGAAAAAAATCAATTAAAACTAAAAAACTTAATATTTTAAAAACATATAAAACAAACAAATCCTACATGAAGAAATTTTCGCTTTGGTTATTGTGAGACCAAATATTTATTGTCAAGTGGCATCTGCTGTCATTAAACATTTCTTCAAGATAAGATTTTTGCCACAACGTAAGCTTCTTGTAAGTTATGATTCAAGAAAGTGACTATTCAAATTTAGAAGATGCTTGGCAAGTAGGATGCTCAGCTATAATTCAGGAGAAGTCCAAAGAGAGATAAGATAAGACCTTCAAGCTATTCGCAGCATGGTGCAACAAGAAAAATTTGGAAAACATCACAGAAAAGATAATGCTTGCCTTGCTTACTTTGTTTCAAGAGATGAAACCTAAAGTCTCCAGGAAGCTTGCGGGCTGAATACTCTATGCCCAAAGCCACGATGTATTTGTATAAAGCTGTAGTAATTTTAATTTTGTCTTTAATAAAAATTGATCTTTAAATTTCTATATTTATTAGTTTATTTACCACCTCCGGATCGCTAAGTAATTACTTACCAATCGGTAATTTGTAATCGTCACTTACAAACGTCTTAATCAATTCAATAAAGGTGTCAAATTACCTGAGCGTGAATTATTTATTATTACAATAAATGCCACTGCATTGAATCAACGAACAAAGTCATGAACTAATAATCAACTGTATATTGTACTAATAAATAGGATCATATTATGTAATAAACTTTAGTCAATAGTCGGCATATTACGAACGATATTTTTTCCAGTGCATTTAATTCTATTTAAATAAAATTATTTTATTGGAATAATTTCGTAAGCATCAGTTTGCGAATGTACAGGGGTGATCATGTTCAGCCGATGCCAAACACGAAACGATGAAAAATCAGGTCAGATCTTCTTGCGTGATCGCTACCAAGATGGATCTACCCATCTGATGAAAAATTTCACTGAAATAATCCCCCTATTATGGAAGCCAATAATATCAATAAGGTTGACACGAAGTTATATTGACAATAAATTAAATGAGCTATAAATTCGAAGGTAAAATACCAAAACTTATTTGTTTAGTACCAAAATGAATTCCAAAAATCTACACATAAAAGCCAAATAAACAATTTAATATGAACTTAATAATTTGGAAATCTAATCATTTTAGTACAGTCGAATTGATTTAATTTAATTTTTTTCGGCGACAACATTCCACCTGAAATTTTATTGTTGATTCTTACGTATTATGACATCCTGATTACCAAAAAAATATTTGTGCCCAAAAATTCCCTGTGCATCAAAAGTTTTATGCACTTTTTGACGCGTTTTCACGCATTTTCAGCTTATTTGCTTAATATATCTTGTACTAGTAATCGGATGGGAATTTTAAAAATACTGGCTTATTTGGAATAAAATTCTTAAAAAATATAGATCTGTCCGATATGTATTTGTCAATCCGCCATCTTGGAAAAAAATAGAAAACACCGTAAATGGCCGAAATAATCAAAATTGAATATCTTTTCTATAAGAAGAAGTAACTTCACCAAAGTTGGCAAAAACAAAACCCAGTTATGGTCAAATATAATGCACCGATCCCGGACACCATATGTCAAATAGAACGATCAGAGATGGCGGACGAAATAAAATTTTTAATTCTTCGTCAATTATCAAGAAGGCATTGTACGTCACTTTTTTCTTTTCGATTGTACGTCATTTTATGTACTTTTAGGAGATAGAGTTCATTTTTTTTTATTTTCAAAAAAATGCGTTTTTTTATGTTCAGAAAAAGTGCATTTTTACAATTTTCAAAAATGTATTTTTTTGACCCTCCTTTTTTCACCCAACTTTCATCAAAACAAAATGAAATGTACTATATTAGTTTCATTATCGTCATATGACATAATTTCACCGAATTCCTCATCGATGGCCGATTCATCAAAGGTTATAGAAGCATTGGCACAATTTTTTCCTTTACAACAGACACATATAATAGAATATTATATATTCAGTTTTCTACAGCTAGACTTAGTAAATTTTTAGGAAAAGCATTACTTTCACTCATAACATCAGGCATTAAGCCATTCTCAGTTTTAAGCCACCCGAATTATAACGGATCTTTCTCAGAACCTAATCATGATTTTTGGACTTGGAAATATAATCTTAAACTGTGTTTTTCTATTACCTACCTCTTCATAGGTGGAGTTGCAGATAATTCTATTTTCATCATAATGTTTCCCAATTATTTTATTAACCTTAGGTTTGTAAAAATAAATTATTTTATGATGATTCCATGCTAGTTGAGTCATTATAACCAAAAAGTCAATGTCTTCACCAACGATTATATCTTGATTGTCTTTGGTTTTCAAATCAACAGCAGTTTTAACGATTGTAGTATCGGTGTCTTCTCTGCATATTTTAACGTTAAAGTCATTATCTATTAACTGTGCGCAATAATTTTATAAAGCTATCCTTATTTTTACTATTAGCTAGAAATTTTTTTAACTAACCGAGAATTTCATAATGTGATTGACATATCTACGCAAACATCTTTTTCTAAACGACGAATGCGCTCGTTATTCTTAGTGCTATTCTGTTCATCGGCATACCCATCAAAAATAGTACTACTCTAGTCTTAACTGCTTGGTTCTAATTATTGATCTTATATTCATATATTATTATAATTATTACCATGCGTATGCTTAATAAATTTCCTTTTCAGATTAATGAAATTTCATTTTGTATTAAACTTTTGAAGTTATACGAGACTTTCTATAGTATATTTCGTTTTATTTCGATGAAAATTGGGTGAAAAAAAAGAGGTAAAAAAATACATTTTTGAAAATTTTTACAATGCACTTTTTTTGAAAATAAAAAAAACGCATTTTTTTTGAAAACTAAAAAAAATGTGCTCTGTCCTCTAAAAGTACATAAAATGACGTACAATCGAAAGGAAAAAAGTGACGTACAATGCCTCCTTGATAATTGACAAAGAATTAAAAATTTTATTTCGTCCGCCATCTTTGACCGTTCTATTTGACATACGGTGTCCGGGATTGGTGCGTTAAATTCGACCATAAAGGAGTTTTATTTTTGCCTACTTTGGTGAAATTACTCCTTCTTATAGAAAAGATATTCAATTTTGATTCTTTCGACCATTTTTGGTGTTTTCAGAGAAATCTATATTTTTAAGAATTTTATTCCAAATAAGCCAGTATTTTTAAAATTCCTATCCGATTACTAGTACAAGATATATTAAGCAGATAAGTTGAAAATTCGCGAAAGCGCATCAAAAAGTACATATAACTTTTGACGCACAAGGAATTTTTGGGCACAATTTTTTTCGTAATCAGGAGGTCATAATACATAAGAGTCAACAATAAAATTTCAGGTGGAATGTTGTCGTCGAAAAAAATCAATTCAACTGCACTATATATCAATCACATTTTAATTACAGTAATTACGAGTAATTTGACAGTTGCTAATTCTTTTTTTTAGTTAAAATTGAAAATTGAGTTCGGAAAATTCATTTTGATAAAAATTGTATGAAAGGAAAACTAAAAATAAAAAAGTTATAAGAGTGTCTTCATTTTAAGTGAGTCACACTGTATATTTAATGAAATGTATAGATTTCGACAAAATATTACGTTAGTAAATACGTCGACTGTTGTAAAATAAAGACTGTTTTGTGACTGTGATTTATTAGCAGACCACGGTAAACCGTTTTGATAGAAATATTCAAGGTACCTAATACTTTTTTTTTAAATTATCTATTTTGGCTGGTGAATATCTCGTAAACTATAACACATAGGAAGAAAATGAATAAAACATTCTTGTGGAGAAATTTAATTATGTTTAATTTTGCATAGATTAACCTTTTTCCATACTACGCAAAGTTTCCGAGATATAAGCGAAAAACAAAAAAATGGGACTTTTAAAGTGCCCCCCTTCCCACGCTCACCACCTAAGAGTGAGGACTTTTGATATGTTCATCTCCAGATTAGTCCAAACAAAGTTCCGAAGTCAAATTTTCTGTCCCTAACATTTCCCTCTACACCCTTTTTTGAGCATTCGTTGCCTGGCCTACTTAACAAAAATGTGTAAACGCACATTAAATCGGCCATAATTTCTTTATTTTTTGCGATGTGGAAGCAAACTAAAAATCATTTTAAAGATTGATTAATTACCTTTAATTTTGTTTCTTAGAACTTTTGATGGAAGTGTCACAGTTTCCAAGATATTCAACATTTTAAACTAAATACTTCATCCTAAAAACGGTCGGATGCCATCTATAAAATCAAATATCTCCGAAACAATCAACCCTACACAAATATATAAACAAAATAAATTTATTCTCAGTTGATAAGCTTCATTTTTTATGTCCACCATATTAAATGTCCACCTCTTAAATTAATATTTACTGAGATATTTGCAGGAATGCTTCGTTTTTTCTAAAGTCTCTTTACAGTTTAAAATGCAATTTTTTTAAAGCAAGCCCTGTAAGTCGGTGAAAAAAATTGAGCATCTAGGTCACCCTATATATTAACGAAAAACAGTATATGGAAATATATTTTTTACATTAACAAAATTGCGACGTTTTTATTAAAAAAAAAATATGGAAAAGTATATTGTTTCCGTCATAACTTCTTTGTTCTTTTATGCTTTAAAAATAGGAAAAAATCATTTGAAAGCCTAATTAATAGTTTTTCATTTTGGTTATTAGCGTTCTTGGCCTTAAGTGTCATAGTTTCTGAGATATTTAACATTTAAACTAAATTCTTCGTCTTATAAACCTTTGTACTCCACCTTTAGACGTCCAGATCTCCGAAACCATTAACTCTACAAAAATTAGAAAAAAACAAAATTCATCCTTAATTTAGTAGCTTTTTTGTCTCTAGTATGTTTTTGCTCAATGTAATACCTTTCGAGATATTTGACGAAAACTTATTTTAAATACCACTTTTTCAAGCTAAAATCCCAAATTTTCTAGTAGTAAGTTATAACTACTAAATCTATCAATTTATATGAAAAGTTGCATAGAACCTTTCCTTCTTAAAATTTAATTCTCTCCCAGCACCAATGTTTTTGTTTTTTTTTTTTATTTAGGTGCACCTCTGAAAAGGGCATAAATTAGTAAGCCCTCGCATAACATAGAAACTTCTTTTTCTATGTATTTACTATTAAGCTGCCAAAAATGAACGAGATCTAATTCATATGACATTATTCCGAAGTTAAAACCTCTAGTATTTCGATTAATTATCGCTATAAAATTAAATTTAAAAACACCAGATTTTAGGTAATTTTGTCAGAAACAACTTGTATTTGAACTATTTTTTTATAAATGCCATATTTCCCGAGAAAATAGAGAAAAATCGATTTTTTAATTAAAAAATACCCATTTTCAAACCCCCGTAAAACTCCTAAACTTTTTTGTTTCCTGAACTTTGGCCTATTTTGAACCTATAACCAAAGTTTAAGGACTGCATAAATTTTTTTCGAGTTAAAGTGGTTTTCCTGTACTAATTAGGTAATAATAAAGTTCAAATAACTGGGTGATGGTGAAACTTTACTTCGCAATTTTTAGCGGTTTTTTTTGAAGGCGGTTCAGTTCTTTCCAAAAAAAAATTACCTTTAGGTAATTCATGATAAATTATGAGTAAATAATTTTCGATGTTATTTCTCCTCAAATGATTTCAGTGAAATAAATTTTACTTGCAGATTCTAAGAATATACGTATGCAAAGTGCTCAATTTAAACCTGCACTAGGGACACCTTATACAACGATAATAATGTGTTCCACAGATATTTGATATGCATATTAATAATAAGAATAATTTTTGGCATTATTTTACGTTTTGATTTAATAAGAAAAATACAATAATAAACCGCATAACCAAAATAATTCTTTTAGGGGTTTCCCCAGATAAGGAAGAACATTATTAATCAATTGTGAGCCACTTAAAGGGGAAAGTAGGTCTGAGAGTTTCGAGAGAAGTTGTTTTTGTGGGTTGTATATAAAAATGAGTGAGATTCATCGCATCCTTTACCTTTCTTGGGAGAGGTCGGGATCAAGCAGGCCTGGCCTGGGACGGTCGCGTGCTCCGAATCTTCTGTTGCTCCGCTTCCCTACATATTTTTTTCTCAAAAGGACCGCCGACCATTCACTTTTCACACTTTTTACAGTAACACTGGAAAGGTTACGACATTATTAAGTGGAATGTGTATCATTTTTTGTTTACATGATGATAATTTGTATGTTATGTTATACAACTTAATATCTGTGTCACCGATTAGTGTTATTTCTAATATTAAGATTTATATTAATTCACTTTATAGTATTTGTTTCTTGATTTTTGTTTGGTTTCTTATTTTCTAATTAGTTTTGAAGGTACGATCAGTTAAAACAATTATGAAAAATTAATTACTAGTGAAACAAAATTTGGGATATTGGCAGTGTGTTCTAAATAATTTGACTTGAGCTAAACCCTAATAGTAGGGCAGCTTATTATGAAAATGTAGACACACCGGACAAAACCAACAAAGGACAATGTTAAAAATAGCTGATTTTTGGCCCCTATCCCGGAAAGCATAAAACCAAGAGAAAATGGTTGGAAAAGGCTCAAGATTAATAAAAATACACCTTCGTGGTACCAAAAGCTTGGGGAAAATTTTATTTCACCCACAAAAACATAAAAACAACCACTAAAATGCTATAAATAATAGCTTATACTGAATGTGAAAATTATATTTATTTTATGACAACTATTAGGTATCGATTCAATAGAGATAACAAAAGGTAAAAACTAACTGGGGATGGAAGGAGATACACAGCATCTAATATTAAGAAAATAGGTACCAAGGTGATTACAAATGTACAAAATGATTTTTTAATATTAGTTGAGCCAGACCTTCAACTGTTCCTGACCTCAGCATCCCCGTTTTCGAAAACAACCCCTATAAGGGTATGAAATAATATTCACAGCAAGTATTATTGCAAAAAAGCACTTTAGTTAGCGACCCTGGAAACCACCAAACTACCCTATTCGGGATGCAATTCTATTCGCAGTATCGGATACTAAAAAAATGCCGCGGCACTTAGTAATGCACCAAATTATTTTCTACTAGTAAAGGGACAGACATTCACTTTGTCTTGACGTGAGTATCCTAATTACGAAAAACTACCTCTATATCAATATGAAAAATATTTACCGCACGTACTATTACAATAGATCTTTGTGGTTTTATTTAACACATTTTTTTAATAAAGAACAAATAGGGAGTTATTTAGCAACCTCTAAAACAACCAAACTACCCTATTCGGATGGTAGAATCGTATTCACCGCTACAAATACTAAAAAATAAGAAACAAGGTGATTAAAATGAATCAACACCAACTCCAGTTTAGGGATGACAGGCACTATAGATAACTAATGTTAGAAAAAAAAAAATCGGCAGCTACTGGAAGCGGCTGGAACCTCCCCACACGGTGGATCCTTATCAGCTGTATTTGGATATTACATCGGAAATCAGAGCACTAAGCAAACAGATAAATTACACGTGACTTTGGAGCCATTTATTTCATCAACAAATATCGAACGAACTGAAGCGGACTACAAGCAACCTGTTAAAACATAACCTCTCATGTTTGTTTATGTTGCATGTTAATCAATTGCCGGATATTATAAGGGTATTAACGGATAACGTTTCGAAGATTTTGTAAAATATTGGATAATGAAAAAAAAATAATAACACAGAATTTAGCCCAAATGACACTCTAACTTCAACAAGTCAATAACATTATGGACTGTTCAAGCAGACTACGCATGCATCAAATTAAAATCTTCCTGCTCGATCAAAAAGGTTGAGCAAGTCGAGCTTCGTCCGAGGCCTTTATTTTGTAATATTCGAACGTTTAAGATTTAGCTCAGTTAGCTCGATTTGCAATGAACGATTGTGACGTGTCGCATCAATCAGACGTAATATCCGAACACGGCTATAAACAATTATTACCTTAAAAAAAACACAACTAAAATAAGTTTTGACATTGTCAAAAATATTTGGGTTGGTAACCTTTACGAATGTTGATTTTTAGGTTATGAAATATATTTAGGGACATAACATGTTTAAGTTTTTCAAGTTTATTCTCATTTTTAATGTTTGACTACGCATTTTTAGCTTGGAGCCACAGTGACTCCGAGCAGATAGTTAAAAAACTCATGCAAATAATTTTTCTATATAGACCATCTTAGGATGACGTCACGATAAGTCGACCATATTGCCTGAGGGATAACCAAACTTTCTATTCCAATGTAAACAAAGAAGTAATCTCAGTTTTAAATGTGAAATAAAAATAAAACACCATCTTTTTTTGCGACAAGGTGCGATTGTGAGATAAGGTTTATTTTGAATGTAAAAAAGCTTAGAAGAAAGGTAAAGAAATCACTTTCTGGCAGAGTCTATTGAATACTACATACGGATAATATATCACTGAAATCTAGCACTTAGTTATTTAAATGTAAACTTGCCTTGCCCATAACAATGAATACATTTGAGTTTATCTTTCTTGCACAAACTTCTTGCACAAATCCAGCCTGATAATATTTATATGCTTGTAAAGATTTGTATGCCTTTAACTGCTGATCTGCGAAGAAGCTGTGAGTCGACACTAAGTAATTTACCATATTAATTACGGACACACAAGGTAAAATAGACAAATCTGCAGAAAGGTCTCCAGTCTCCACTCCAAGGGTGTATGGGTCAATATTGTCTATTATTTTGATTTTCTCATCGTAGCGACACTTTACATCACCCATGAGGGTTGGATAATATTCACTATATGACATTATTACGAAAACACACACAGTTTCTCAAGAAAATCAGAAAAAAATATAAAAAACCACACAAACTGCGTGTTGTTGTCCCTCAAGCAAAATGTCAAAATTGTCAAAACCATGTGACCTAAAAATGATTGATTAATAAAAAAATAGATTGCTAATTACAGGTTAGATTTCTAACCCACAAAAAGAGTCCTATTTTATTAGGACAAAGTATTTAGGACTTCATAAACATTACACTGTACTAGATTTTAGTTGAAAGTACGGGAACCAGGCAGAAATTTTAATAACAGCTACGTAATATTCTTAAATCTTAAGAAATATATATTTTTGAGGTTAGCTGTGACGTCACGTACCATAAGCTATAAATCAACATTCACAAAGGTTACCAACATTTTTGACAGATGGCAAAATACGTTTTCCCCTAACAATAATACCAATAATATTTTTTTGGATGCTGTCATATGTGCGCATATAACGAATTATTTTTAATTTTTTTAACGGAAACCAAATCGAAAGGGTGCAAGTGTGATATATCGTTGAAATTGGAATTTATACTGCTTTTCAATGGTTCAATTACAAATTCTAAGTAATCATAAAATAAACCACTTGTGCCAAAATGGCACTAAATGAATTTTTTTTTCCACTCATTTTGGGATATTGAAAACATTAACCGAGAATTAAAATTCTCATAAATAAAACCTAGTGTACAACTCAATTGAAAATAGGCGCCGATTATAAGCAATTCAAATCGTAATCTTTTTCAATCCAACTCGAAATACACTGTCTTTTCAGTGTATCCTTAAATGGGGATCTGCACATGACGTCATAGCTAACCTAAAAAATATATATTTCTTAAAATTTAGCTACGTAGCTATTATTAAAATTTCTGCCTGGTTCCCATACTTTCGACCAAAATCTAGTTCAATGTAATGTTTATAAAGTTCTAACTAGTTTGTAATAAGATGGCAGGACCAATAAGTTCTCTCATTACTTACGCATAGATAGAAAATTTTACAGGTTCTGTGCATACGTACATACAGTGTTGCATACATTCCCGGCTTCTTGTTTTTCGCCTCTGTGCAGTTACTGTATTCTGTGGTTCCACTATAAAATATATTTTACACAAGAAGCGTGTTATTTGGTTTTTAATTTTTTTCACGGAAACCAAAGCTAAAGAGTGCAAGTGTGATATATCGTTGAAATCGGAATTTTTACTGCTTTTCAATGGTTCGATTACAAATTGTAAGTAATCATAAAATAAACAACTTGTTGTGCCAAAACAGCAACAAACGTAATCCGATCTCAACCAAAACCTTTTCAGATCTTCTGGAGCACTAAAGAAACCCTCATGCAAAGTTTCATCCAAATCCGTTTAGTGGCTTCGCCGCTATCGTGCTAACAGACATACACACACACACACACACACACACATACACACACACAGACATTTTTTAAAAACAACTTTTTTGGGTTCCTGGGACCTCAAAACGTAAAGATTTGATGTTATCTCAATTTTCGATTTTGGACTAATTGTAGTAACCTCCCACAATTTTATTGTGGGGAGGTTAAAAAGATTATCAATTTATGAAATATATAGAATCATATGAAAATATTACAGCAACACTTATACTGATTACCTAATAGTATCCCTATAAAGAAAAACTGCCGTTATTTAGAGATGCAGCATCTAGTACAGAATATTTGCAGAGCAAATTAAAATAAAATGAAAGGTTTCTATTGGTTCTTATGTCTGCATTTAATAGATAGACGTTGAAGATAGTTAATCACTGTAAGGGGTTGAAAATGATATTAGTTTATTGTCTGTTATATTATTCTAGTGAACTTGTAACGGTGTATTTAATTTCACTCTTAAATGTAATAGTACAAACTAACGAGAGTGAAATGGGTTTATCATAATGAACAGATCGTTCTAATTTAACTATAACAACGACGTAAATAATGATACGTCACGGACCTAGCAACCTTCCACTATAAAAGCCGCTGCAGGAGCTCAGAAATTCATTCTCATCCCGGAGAGAATACTAGAAGGTTCGCAACATCCTAACCTCAAATATAGTTGTCACGGCGTACGAATGACACTTGTCGGTGGGTGAGAGTTCTTGGTACAACGTCTGCGTCTTGTTCGTCTCAGCTAGTAAATCCGCCGCTATCATATACTCGATAATCACTTTGAGTTAGATGGTGAGAGGGTTAGCCCTAGACGAACTTGATCTTTCTATTGTTACTACGTACAAGACCGCCGCTAACCTATACAAGGGTCGTTCTTACGTTAAGCATCAGTATTTGTCGAGAGGAAGTTGCGAACTTAATTAATTGCCTAACGCCGCGTACTTTTCAGAACCAAAGTGACTAACGCTGCGTCAACTGAATATCAAATCGACGTATGTCAAAGAATTTGGTTATCGATATAACAGATATTTATTAATTGTCAGAATGACGCATTAAGTAGTTAATTGTTGTAGCGACAGCTGTAGGTCGATTATCAAAGCGACATAAGTCAGATTAAAGGTTTCTAAGGTGATGTTTCTAAACGCCAAAGTTAACAGTCAAACGAGATTTCAGTTGACGTATCGATTCTCACACCGCTTATTTTATTCTTTTACTTCGAACGTTTTCGATTTGCAAACTTCATACGTTCGACGATTGGCAATAGTGAAGGTTTCTAGGTTCAATCAAAGTCAAAATTGGCAACACCCCCCTTTTGCGTTTGTATAATTTATCATTCATATCAGGTTAGATATAACGTTATTGTTCAGTACCTTAGACTAATGTTATCAAGTATTGTGTTTGTATACTAATACTATTTCGTTTAATGAACTTTGCTGAGTTGGAGTTATCTTCTCAGAGTATTTATATGTATGATCTGATGTCTATGTTGAATAAACCTTGTTAAGTTGAAAACATCCTATCTGACTTTTATTGAACCCTGGAATTACTCCACTGATTACTACCTACGTTATAAATTTGGCGCCCGAGCAGAGGGACCCTTTTAAAGTCAATTCTAAAAAAAAAAAAATGTCAGTTTGGGGAGGCTTCGCGTCACTCCGAGACGGTGTATAGACGTTTGCGAGATAATTAATTAATTCGAGAATTTCCGAGTCATTTCATAGGTAGGTTTCCATAATAAAATACTTTTAGTATTTTCCAGTATCACAGATAGGTTTCTATAAGCGTTAATTCCTTTTACGATCATGTCGGACGAAGAAATACAATTAGAAACTGAAGTATCAGATTCGCACATCGAATGGATCAACGAGCTGGATCGTAATGGGTTAATCAACGAACTAAAGAAATGGAATGTAGAGACGAAAGGAAAGACGGACGACTTACGAAAACGACTAAAAAGATTCGTAGAAGCTATACACGGCAATCGATTAATAACTACCCGAAATCGCGGAGACGAGGCAAGGCCAACAACACGAAATTCGAGCGCAAAGGAGATGCGTGAGATTCTTAATCAAATCCGAAAATGGCAAATATTTTATAATAAAAAAATCCAACCAAGAAGCAATATTATTTATTGAAAGGTTGATCGATTTGAAGGGGGAATACGAAATCGAAGAAGAAGTATTACTACGAGCCATTCCCGAATTGTTGAAAGATAAAGCGGGTACGTGGTACCGAGTAAACAGAGAGTATTGTACGTCCTGGGCAGCGTTCCTGACAGAGTTCAAAGCGTTTTATTTTCCCGAAAATTACATAGAAAACCTAGAAGACGAAATCTTCCAAAGGAAGCAACAGATTAATGAGAGAGGAAAAGATTATGTGTTAGAGATGCAAAATATGATGAAACGTCATGGGGGTTACAGTAAAGAAAAAGAGTTAAACATGATATACAAGAATTTAAATCCAGATTACAAATATTATGTACGAAGACATGACTTTAATGATTTGAAGACATTCCTAAAACTAATGGAGGATCATGAAAAGGTACAGTCAGAAGCCGCGAAACAAAATTCGACATACGAATTGACGCGACGTAATAATAGCGGATATTTTAAGAACGGCATACTCAGCCAAGGCAGGAATCACAACTCCCAATATAGAAATAATGATAGGATAAATTACCGAAACGCGCCTGACAGGAGTTATCGTTATCAAAGTAGAAATAATGAGAATAACGGTCCTAGAAATGAAATAGCACGGATAGGAAGAAATGTTGGAACAAGTTTAAACAATAACGACGGTAGGCCAAATACGACGAATGATTCCAGGATATACTGCTATGGATGCGGCCGTCCTGACGTGTTAATAACGGATTGTAATTGTAGGCGAGACTCGGGAAACGAAGACAGGATTGGACAAAACAGAGGGGAAAGCAATCTATAAACTTACCCTCGAAAACCACAAATATCAAATTCACATACCCGTTAATAAAAACTTCTTCTAAAAACGAAAAATTATTACACATACCATTTTGGATACAAAATGTTTGTTATAAGGCAATTATTGGTACTGGATCAACAAGATCATACATTGGTAATGGAATTAGGAATATTCCAGCTGTCAAGACTTCCTGTGAAAAAGTAAATAGTATCTTCGCGCAATTGGCAAACGGTGAATGTATTCCTGTGCAAGAAATGTACGAGATCCCTTTTAAACTAGAAGAGAAAGCATGCACGGAAGTATTTTCGTTTCTTCACTTGAGCAACTTAACTGAAGACGTCTTGTTAGGAATGGATTTCCTACAAAATAGAAAATAATCGAATCATTTTTAATAACAAAAATTTTATGCCAGAAATGACAGAAAATAAAAACTTGACAGAAGTAAAAAAAGATGAAACCGTGAATAGACAGCAATTATTTTCAAACAAGGAACATACAAAGCTTGTAGCAGAAGATGAATTTACGGAAGAAGAAGAAATTAGCGAATTCTTAAAAGAAGAGATTAAAAAATTTCAAGGACTGACAGGCCCCACGTCATTGATAGAACATTCAATACGTTTAAATGACAATACCCCTATCAAACAAAGGTATTATCCTCAGAACCCAAGAATGCAAGAAATTATTCATGACGAAGTAAACAGGATGTTGGATGAAGATATTATTGAGAAATCATCGAGTGCTTGGAGTTCGCCAGTAGTCATCGTACGAAAGAAAGATGGGAAACCTCGATTCTGCATAGATTTCAGAAAACTTAACAGTGTAACCCGGAAGGATGCTTATCCTTTACCTTTCATTAATTCAATTTTAGACAAATTGAGGAATTCTAAATACTTTACTTCACTAGACCTTAAGCAAGGATATTGGCAAGTACCTCTTTCAGAGGAGAGTAAACCACTCGCAGCTTTTACAGTTCCTGGGCAGGGCTTATTTCAGTTTAAAGTAATGCCTTTCGGAATACATTCGGCAGGAGCAACTTTTCAAAGATTACTAGATACCCTGATAGGACCAGAATTAGAACCTTACGCTTTTGCTTATTTGGACGATATTATTATACTAGGAGAAAACTTAGAAAAACATAAAGAAAACGTAAGAGAAGTTTTAAACAGATTAAGAAGAGCAAATTTGAAACTTAACGTAGAAAAATGTGCTTTCTTCAAAAAAGAAGTAAAATACCTTGGTCACATGGTGTCAGATAGAGGAATCCAAACCGACCCAGATAAAGTAGCAGCGATATTAATAATTCAATCTCCCAAATCAATAAGAGAATTAAGAAGATTTATAGGAATCACTTCTTGGTACCGTCGATTCATTCCACAATACTCCAAGATAATAGGACCGTTAACTAAATTGTTAAAGAAAAAGCAAAAATGGCTATGGACACAAGAGCAAGAAAACGCATTCATAAAGTTAAAACAAACTTTAACTCAAGCCCCGATATTATCGGGACCAGATTTTAATGAACCTTTTATTTTGCAAACGGATGCTAGCGACCTAGGATTAGGAGCGGCTTTGATCCAGAAAATTGAAGGACAAGATAAAGTCATAGCATACGCTAGTAGGACTCTAACAGAACTAGAACGCAAATACTCCACGACCGAAAAAGAATGCGCAGCGATCGTTTGGGGTATCAAAAAACACCATCATTACCTCGATCAATATCATTTTACCGTCGAGACAGATCACCAATCACTAAAATGGCTACAGACGTTAAAAAATCCAACAGGGCGTTTAGCCAGATGGGTAATAGATTTACAACAATATAGTTTTGATGTCAAATACCGTAAGGGAGTTTTAAATCAACTAGCCGATACGCTGTCACGTCAGCCTTTACCCATCTGCGACGAGGAAGTTAATCAGGTAAATTTAATCGAGCAAACATCTTGTGCATGGTATAATAAGAAAATGGAGGAAGTCCGAACTTCACCAGAAAGAAATCCAGACTATAAAATCATGAATAATAAATTGTATCGTCATTTCTTTGAACGTTTAGACTTTTCGGAACCCGAACTGGCGGAACCATGGAAGTTATGCATACCAAAAAATATACGTCCGCTTATATTAAACGAAAATCATGATGACCCGATGGCCGGACATATGGGAATAGCCAAAACCGTAAAAAAAATGGCAAAAAGATATTATTGGCCCGGAATGTTTAACGAAATCGCCGATTATGTCAGGAAATGTCAAACGTGTCAGAAATATAAAGTTAGTCATCGGCAAACGAATGGTAAGATGCGGTACTCATTTACGAAAGGACCTTGGGATACGGTCTGTATAGATATGATAGGACCATTACCCACGTCATCTAGAGGCTTTAATTATTTGTTGGTTTTACAAGACCGTTTTACTAAATGGGTAGAAGTCCAACCCATGAGAAAAGCTACTTCCAAAATAATAGTACCAATAATAAAAGAAAGAATAATCACTAGATTTGGATGTCCTCGAATGGTAATTACTGACAATGCCGCTCAATTCTATAATAATATTTTCCAAAAGTTCGTGTCGGAAAATGGAATTAAGCAAAGATTTATTCCGGTTTATTCACCTCAAAATAATCCAGTAGAGAGGACAAACCGAGTAATAAAAACAATAATAGCACAATATTGTGAATCGAATTACAGAAGATGGGATAGATATATCAACGAACTTATGTTCGCTATCAACACGTCTCCGCACGACTCGACAGGATTTTCTCCTGCCTTCTTAAATTTCGGGCGAGAACTCGAAGTACCCAACGGATTATACATGAATGATCTCGAAGATGTTGGTCAACTATCGGACGAAACTCTTACAGATCAAGAAATCAATTGTCAAGTAAAAAAGTTATGGCGTCTTCAAGAGACGTATGATCTAGTTCAGATAAACCTACAAAGAGCTTTTGACACCCAAAGTCATTATTATAATCTAAAACGGAGAGATTATTGCTTTGAAGTAGGAGATAAAGTAATGAAACGACACCATACGTTGTCTCGTGGTGTTCTGGGGTTTTCTTCCAAACTGGCCCCGAAATTTGTTGGGCCATTTTCGATAATTAGGGTAGTATCACCAGTAATTATGAACTTACAGGACAATTCTGGTTACATAATCGAAAACGTTCATGTAAAAGACCTCAAAATGGCACATTAATCAATTTTCTTTTCCTTTAGTTCACGAATGACGCAGATCCAAGTGAGGTTTCGGGAGCTATTCGGGGAAAGCCCGAAGGGAGAAAGGGACGAGAGCCGAATCCAGGCAAAATTCGTACAATTATTCGGGAATAGTCCAGAGAGGAATAGCTGCGACGACCCAAAATGGCAGAAGTTTAGAAAGCAAAATGAGGATTGGGTGTCTCGCCATATATCAAACAGCGATCCGGTCCAGCAGAAAGCCCAGCCAAAGAAGCGTAGGAGGAAGAATCGCTATCGCTTCAAGCTAGCTTCAGGGGAATGGATTACTTCGAAGAGAAGATAAAAAAAAAAAAAAAAAAAAAACGTATGTTCATTTGTTCACTTGTTCTTGTATGTTCATTCGTTTTTTTTTATTTTTTTATTTTTTTTTTTTTTGTAACGAAAAGGGGGTGTAACGGTGTATTTAATTTCACTCTTAAATGTAATAGTACAAACTAACGAGAGTGAAATGGGTTTATCATAATGAACAGATCGCTCTAATTTAACTATAACAACGACGTAAATAATGATACGTCACGGACCTAGCAACCTTCCACTATAAAAGCCGCTGCAGGAGCTCAGAAATTCATTCTCATCCCGGAGAGAATACTAGAAGGTTCGCAACATCCTAACCTCAAATATAGTTGTCACGGCGTACGAATGACACTTGTCGGTGGGTGAGAGTTCTTGGTACAACGTCTGCGTCTTGTTCGTCTCAGCTAGTAAATCCGCCGCTATCATATACTCGATAATCACTTTGAGTTAGATGGTGAGAGGGTTAGCCCTAGACCAGGGTGTATTAAATACACCCTGCCCTAGACGAACTTGATCTTTCTATTGTTACTACGTACAAGACCGCCGCTAACCTATACAAGGGTCGTTCTTACGTTAAGCATCAGTATTTGTCGAGAGGAAGTTGCGAACTTAATTAATTGCCTAACGCCGCGTACTTTTCAGAACCAAAGTGACTAACGCTGCGTCAACTGAATATCAAATCGACGTATGTCAAAGAATTTGGTTATCGATATAACAGATATTTATTAATTGTCAGAATAACGCATTAAGTCGTTAATTGTTGTAGCGACAGCTGTAGGTCGATTATCAAAGCGACATAAGTCAGATTAAAGGTTTCTAAGGTGATATTTCTAAACGCCAAAGTTAACAGTCAAACGAGATTTCAGTTGACGTATCGATTCTCACACCGCTTATTTTATTCTTTTACTTCGAACGTTTTCGATTTGCAACTTCATACGTTCGACGATTGGCAATAGTGAAGGTTTCTAGGTTCAATCAAAGTCAAAATTGGCAACACCCCCTTTTGCGTTTGTATAATTTATCATTCATATCAGGTTAGATATAACGTTATTGTTCCAGTACCTTAGACTAATGTTATCAAGTATTGTGTTTGTATACTAATACTATTTCGTTTAATGAACTTTGCTGAGTTGGAGTTATCTTCTCAGAGTATTTATATGTATGATCTGATGTCTATGTTGAATAAACCTTGTTAAGTTGAAAATTTCACACCACATCTTTTAACCAATCATAGGCTTGTTTTTTGTTAAGTTACCATGGCAACCCAAAAAATTTCCGGAAATTTTTTACATTCTGTCAAATTAATAAGTGGAAATTTTTCTGTCAGTTAAAATGTCAAAGTTAAGACGCGGGAGTTGGAGTGCTTTTAGAATTAAATTTATTTGGCGATGCAAAAGTGGATATTCACGAGGATATTATAAGTACACAAATTAATATGTTAATGTTTTAGAACCTGGAGCCATTTTTGTGCTATATACCCATACATCTTTTGGCTGATAATCAAATTTTGTTATGATTAGAATGTAAAAATTAATCTAATTGACGTCTGTAAGTGCAGCATTACTATCTTGTTACCTTTTATTATTCCACGGCCACCTAGAAGTTGTTAATTATTGTCTCGGCGACAAGAATGAATACATTCCCTGTGCTCGCATTTAAGTAATATCAGAAATAAATGATGTTTCACCAATTTTAGTAGATCAAAGTTAATAAAAAACGGAAATATAATATGTTTTTAAGTTATTTATAAAAAGTTCATTAACTAAACTTGGAGAATGGTATGTTATTTCACTAAGAAATTTCGTATTTTATTAAACATATAAATCTTGAAGTGGGTGGGTACTTCAGAATAATTATCAAAAATAAATGATGTTTCACCAATTTTAGTAGACCGAAGTTAATAAAAAACAGAAATATAATATGTTTTTAAGTTATTTATAAAAAGTTCATGTAACTAAACTTGGAGAATGGTATGTTATTTCACTAAGAAATTTCGTATTTTATTAACCACCAGTTGTTATTCTATGGCTCACTATAATGAATGAATTTTTGTCATTCGTAATAAAAATGTTCAATTTTGGCATAATATTTATAAAATAATGGTGTGAAATTTTCTTCTTTCCCACGAGCTTAAATTAATATCCGGAAATTTTTCCTCGTTCATGAATATTTTAGGAAAATTATCCCTCGCCTGCGGCTCGGGATAATTTTCAAAATATTCATGACCTCGAAAAAATTTCCGGAAATAATTTAAGCTCTAGGGATATTATAAGTGAAAACATCCTATCTGACTTTTATTGAACCCTGGAATTACTCCACTGATTACTACCTACGTTATAAACTAACTGTATATAGGTAGCAAAATTTTAACTATAATACTATGTGTATGTGCAAGTAAATATTATATACAGGGTGTCCCACGGGGAAATGAATCGATCGATATAGAGAAAAGTACGCATCAGAAATTTTTGAAAATTTTGGAAGTTACTAAAGTCAGTGTGGCCAATCCAACTAAAATAATTACAAGCAGCTGGCACTTCCGCTTATACCGGAAGTCGATACCAACTTGCTTATTTTAAATGGAACATCCTATATATTTCAGGGTTTTCGAAAAGAGCGTAAAATTCTGAGTCAAAAACATGTAGGATACTCATGCCTAAATCCATCCGTTTCAGAGATATTTGACATTTTATAGAAAATTTGACAGGTGCAACGGTTTGGAAGAACCGTTATAACTTTCTTCGTTTAAAAGATCCTCATTTGCTTCTTGGCACATAAAAAGAACACAAGGAGAACTACGTTCTACAACTGAAATAATTTCAATAATATCATACCAAGTGTTCCGTTTTTAGCGTTACATTTTGTCAACTTCAAACCGCGAAAACTTGTTTAGGTCAAATGGAACACCGTGTATTTTTTTACGTCAAGTTGTGTAAAATTGAATTCCCTTGTTTCTGATATTAGCATTGTGGGGTTAAAGTTTTCAACTTTTTGAAATATTTGCGATTTTATTAGAAATTCATGAATTGTTGTAATCATTTCTTCAAAATAGCCATGATTAGAAACAATCAGTCATTATCTTATGTCAAAAAATGCCAGCACGTTTAAATTACACCCACGAAAACTTTTTAAATTTGTTTATTATTTATGCGGAATGTGATAAGGTAATATCAAGAACTTGCAGCACATTTGCTAATCGATATCCAGAAAAACGGAAAATAACACTAACACTGTAACATGCGTATTAATCGAATTGAAGATACAGCATGAACTAAAATAGCAGAGATAAGATCAATTTAAAACATGATTCCATTTTAATTTAATAATTGCTCAAAATTCCGCCCTCGAACCTCGACACATTTTTCGCACCTTCGCATTAGTTCCTCATGGGTAGCTCTTCTAATTGAATCCTGTGATATGTTTTGAAATGCATTTCTTACTCTCTGCATACAATCTTCAATGGTTGTTAATGGGCTCTCATAAACTTTATTTTTAATAGTTCCCCAAATAAAATAATCCAGAACTGATAAGTCGGGCGAGCGAGGAGGCCATAAGAAAGGTCCATTATTGGCAATCCATTGATCATAAAAAGTTTCTTGTAAATAATTATTAATTAAATATGCGTTATGTCGGGGGGGCACTGTCGTGCTGATAAAAAATGTTTCTATGTTCGGCGAGAGGTAAATTTTCTAAATAGTCATTATTCAAATTTTGTAAGATATTCAGATATCTTTCACCTAAAAAAAAAAAACAAAAATTTACCCATACATATTAGTAGAAGAGTAAATTTAATTTGCCGTTTAAATTTTCCTGATAAAATTATAATGCCACCACTCTATCGTTTCTTATGGCACAGTAAACATTGAACTGCCAACTTTCCTGAAAGTTTCGCTCTCTGAACATATGAGGATTTGAGTCACTCCAATAATGCGAATTGTGTCTATTAAAAAGTACATTTTTAGTAAATTTTGCTTCATCTGTCCATATAATATTTCCCAAATAAGAATCGTCACCCTCAGACCTTATTAGAATAAACTCACAAAAATTCTGTCTTCTCAGGAAATCTGTTTCTTTTAATCCTTGAACCATATGGAATGAAAACGGGTGAAACTTATGTTTTAATAAGATTTTGTGAATTGAGTCCTTGCATAGTCCCGATTCCAGAGCAGCTTGTCTTAATGACATCCTTGGAAATGCTTGAAAATATCCCAGAATGACTATTTCAATGTTTTCGTCATCAACAAGAGGCTTTCTTCTTTGCATTTTTGCCTTGACAGAGCCATAATTTTTTAAATTTTTCCAGTATGCGTTTTACAGTGTTTGGTGACGGTTTCCGTTTTTCTGGATATCGATTAGCAAATGTGCTGCAAGTTCTTGATATTACCTTATCACATTCTCCATAAATAATAAACAAATTTAAAAAATCTTCGTGGGTGTAATTTAAACGTGCTGGCATTTTTTGACATAAGATAATGACTGATTGTTTCTAATCATAGCTATTTTGATGAAATGATTACAACAATTCATGAATTTCTAATAATATCGCAAATATTTCAAAAAGTTGAAAACTTTAACCCCACAATGCTAATATCAGAAAAAAGGGAATTCGATTTTACACAACTTGACGTAAAAAAATACAGGGTGTTCCATTTGACCTAAACAAGTTTTCGCGGTTTGAAGTTGACAAAATGTAACGCGAAAAACGAAACACTTGGTATGATATTATTGAATTTATTTCAGTTGTGGAACGTAGTTCTCCTTGTATTCTTATTATGTGCCAAGAAGCAAATGAGGATCTCTTACACGAAGAAAGTTATAACGGTTCTTGCAAACCGTCAAATTTTCTATAAAATGTCAAATATCTCTGAAACGGATGGACTTAGGCATAGGGTATCTTACATGTTTTTGACTCAGAATTTTACGCTGTTTTCGAAAATCCTGAAATATATAGGGTATTCCATTTAAAATAAGCAAGTTGATATCGACTTCCGGTATAAGCGGAAGTGCCAGCTGCTTGTAATTATTTTAGTTGGATTGGCCACACTGACTTTAGTAACTCCCAAAATTTCCAAAAATTTCTGATGCGTACTTTTCTCTATATCGATCGATTCAGTTCCCGGTGAGACACCCTGTATAGATAGATATTAAATAGTGTAAAAATTAAATGTTCACACACTCAAAATCGCACACTTTCACACACTCAAAAAGTGTCACTAGAATACTTCTGCGAAACCTGAGTGTTTATTTGGTAAACATCTTTATTGTTACATTGTGTAATCTTTTAATTCCAAATAAACATTATTATTATTATTATTATTATTATAATCTGAAGATTTAATAAACATTCTTCTAAAAATGCAATTATATATAATTACTCCTACATATATGTATATAATAATGTAATAATAATAATATAATAATTTATTATTTATTTTTTATTATAACCCTTATAGGGGTTATTTTTGAAAATAGGAATGCTGAGGTCGGATCAGTTGAAGGTCTGGCTCAACTAATATCAAAAAATCATTTTGTACATTCTTAATCACTTTGGTACCTATTTTTTTAATATTACATGCTTGGTATAACGTTCCATCCCCCGAATAAGGTGTGGATAGGGGTAGTTTTAACCTTTTGTTATCTCTATTGAATCGATACCTAATAGTTATCATAAAATAAATATAATTTTCACATTCAGTGTAAGCTATTATTTATAGCATTTTAGTGGTTGTTTTTATGTTTTTAGGGGTGAAATAAAATTTCCCCAGGCTTTTGGTACCACGAACACGTATTTTTATTAATATTGAGCCTCTTTCAACCATTTTCTTTGGGTTTTATGCGTTCCGGGATAGGGGCCAAAAATCAGCTATTTTTAACATTGTGCTTTTTTCCAGGTACAGTTGGTTGCAAAATTGTATAGGACACATTTTTAGTTGTATAAACCTACCTACCATTTCATATATTTCATTTGGTATGGGACAAAATTCTGTCAAAGTAATAACTAAAATATATAAACTGAATACTAACTATATATAAAGCTCAATGTACTTTTGTTTGAAAGGATCAAAGTTATGGGAGGTTAAAATTAATTGAAATATCCTATTGAATAAATAACAGTATTTAATTATTTTTATTTCAAAATATCTTAACATTTTAATTAATAATTAAATTAAAATATTGCCACCTTAACATTTTATCATAGAGCAATTACTTTGGATGACTTCATTAAGCCGACGGGGCATAGAAATGTATAAATCTACTAGCAAGTTAGCATCCTAAAAATTTTCGTCCTAAAAGCGTTAAAAATGCAACCCTAACTAATGATGGGGTTTAGGTCAGAGCTCTTAGAAGGCCAGTTCATAGTTTCAATGTTATTTGTTTGGAACCAGCTTCGAACAGTTATGGCAATATGGATTGGACAGTTATCTTGCTGGAATACAAAGTTATCATTTTGGAATAATTGATGAACTGATGGTAACATAATACTTACACTCTAATATGACTATTATGTGTAGATTGAAATATCTTCTCGTCTGTGAAAATGACTTTGTTGCAATAACCCATATCTCTGTATATATTATTTAGTGCAAATATTACTCTCGCCTGTCTTTTTCAACATTAATACTTTTTTGCAGCTACGCTATTTCTCAAATCCGTCTTTTTAATTCGTCGAGACACTGTGGAACGCGATCCTGGAAAGTTTGAATCTATTATTGCAGTTCTTGCTATTTCAAAAACATTATTAAACAACATCTTACTCATTTGATATTTCTTGCCTTCCAGTCCCTAACATTTTCAATAGTTCCATCTTGTTCCCACTTTTTTTTATTTTTAAAATTGTATTTTTTTATTTACATTTAGATGAATAGCTGTAGCTTGTATTGTCCATACATCCTCCAGTAACCCAATAATACGAGCTCTCAATAACAAACATAACGCGTCATACATTTCAATTAATAATGACAGTGACAGAAATTAAAACTATTTTTATATTTAATTGAGGTCTATTTTAAAAGCCAATTTACACAATATTAAAAATGTTGTCCTATAGATATATGCAATCAACTGTAGATACGTAGCTTTCAATTTTTAATAGGAACCAACTCCTCCGTCGGCCATCTTGGATTTTATAGCGGCCATTTTGAAATATATGTACATTATCAATATTTCAGCTTCTTAAATCACTTAGGACCACAAACTTGGTGTCTAAGTATACATATTTGAGGTCAGGGAATGTAGCTACACAATTTTTAAATGTATCACACTATATATTTATTCACTAATATATGACCAATTACAAACTATTCACCGATGAACTGTTTTGTCCGTTGTGTCCACATTTTCTAATATGTTTTTTTATTTTGTTTCAGATTGAATTGTAATACAAAATGGATTAGAACAAGTGCATGATCTGTCAGAAAACAACTTCAGAAAATATAAAATGTCCTTTCAATCCACATGGAACAGAGGACAAGACAACACCATACCGGTCTTTCTTGAACAATATCAATGAGGTTAGAAGCTTGGAGTCAGTGCCAGTGGAACTAAACTTTGGAAGCGACATGGGTGCGGTTGAACTTGTCCAAAACCATGTCATAGCATAAATCTTGTTAAGTTCAGTAATTTGAAGTAGGATAGAGCTAAAAAGCGGGGAAATACTTCAGGAGGCAGCACAACTGGGGAGAACCCGGCGTGAAGCGAGTGACAAAATGGCATGTTCGTTATGTCGTGGAAGCTATGGACTCCTTCATGAATTACGAACATTAACAGCTGATACGAGCATACTAAAAATGGCAACAGAACTGCAAGATACCCAGTTATTGGCAGCATTAGAAGATCGTGATCTCATTGCCCTTGACGCCAAATATCATCTGCAATTTTATACAGCACTGAGAAATCGCTACCGGTCTCACCTAAGAAAACTAGAGTATCTGCAGAGGAAAGTCAGATAAAGGCTACAGCACTTGTGGAGCTGTGTGGAATATGGACTCCTACTTTAAATTTTCAAAGTTGCATGAACTGTACGAAATTCATGAAGAAGTCCATCGCTTCCATGACATTACAAACACGTCATTTTGTCCCTCGCTTCACGCCAGAATCGTTTCTCCACCGTTGTGCTCCTCCTGAAGTATTTTCCCGCTTTTTAGCTCTATCCAACTTCAAATTGCTGAACTTGACGTAACAAGATTTCTGCCATGCACCATGGTTTTGGGTCAGTTCAACCGCAGTCATGTCGCTTCCAAAATTTAGTTTCAGTGGCAATGACTCCAAGCTTCTAATTGATATTGTTCGAGAAAGACGGTATGGTGTTGTCTTGTCTTCGATTCCATGTGCATTGAGTGGACATTTTAGATTTTCTGAAGTTGTTTTCTGACAGATCATGCACTTGTTCCAATATTGTATTATAATTCAATCTGAAACAAAATGAAAAAACATATTAGAAAATGTGGGCACACCGGACAAAACAGTTCATCGGTGAATAGTTTGCAATTGGTCATATATTAGTGAATAAATATATAGTGTGATACATTTAAAAATTGTGTAGTTATATTCTCTGACCCCAAACATGTTTACTTAGACACAAGTTTGTGGTCCTAAGTGATTTAGAAGTCGAGATATTGTTGATGTACCTATATTTGGTCGCTATAAAATGGTCGCTATAAAATCCAAGATGGCCGACGGAGGAGTTGGTTCCTATAAAAAATTGAAAGCTACGTACTTAACTAGTATCTGGAAAAAATTTGGTGGTTTTGTCAGGTGTGTCCATATTAACGCGAAATTCGACGTTAAGCCTCACTATAAGTTGCCGTCTGCAAAAATGGCAAAAATTACGGCAATTCACAATTGTTATTTTGTACATATTATAGACGTCATGTTGTAGAAAAGGAAAGGGAATAAAGATACTTATTAAACTGTACGAATTATTATAATATACAGGGCCGTAGCGAAGGGAGTACGTTACCCGCCCAACTTTTTCAGACTTGGCAAAAGTTGGAAATTTGAGACCTAAAGTTGGCAATTTCTTTTGAAGAATTTTTTTTAGATTTTCTTCCCTCCGCTCATTAATTTTTTGGAGGAATTATTATTTAATTATTTACAGAATTGGCTTCCTCAGTTTATGAAGTTGGAAAATTTGAAAAATAACCCCCCAAAAAGGTTGTATCGCTACGATGAAACACAAAATTGTGTACCAGGGTTCTTTTGATATCGCAGCATATTAAGCATTAATTACCGCCACATTTCATTCCATAGCCAACTTGACTTAGTGCAATAAAATGGTTTTCAGCAGCCATTTTAAAAACGAATGTCATCTTGGTATACATAGTTGAAAAGAGAAATTTAAGTAGAATCAGATAGGAAAAAAATATATACAGGGTGCCATTTAAAATAAGGAAGTAGATCAGTGGCGCATCCAGAAAATTCATCTGGGGGGGCAATAGATCCGACCTCTCCAAAGGATGAGGAAAACTTTTCAGAAAATTGTTGTAAACGGATGTGTATAGATTCCTCTACTAGAAAATATTGGCATTAATTACAAAATATTTATTTCAATGGATAGTTTAAATACTGCTTTGTACTGATAGAGATTATGCGTCTTAATTTTTGGTTCATGGAGGACGGCTTGGGGGGGGGGGCGGGCCCCATGGCTCCCCTCCTTTCTTGTTTATACCAAAAAAAGGACAATTACACATTATATAAGTCTACCAAATTTCAAAACAATATCTTTTTAAATAAACATGCTACGGGGTGTTACATATCTCCTGTGTCACCCGGTATACATACAAAAGTATGTCCTAACTATGTACTTAGGTGGTAGGTATATGCGGAATATATGCATATTTGTATGTAGCAGGTATATACATATTAAATATTATACAGGCAAGTATGTCTTAGGTATATATGTTTTAGGCATATACAAAATATATACTTGTTGGTATGTACTGGATATGCACATATGAAACATATACATAATGGCAGGTCGTATGTATATACATAAAACAATATTCATATACTAGTATATTGTAGGTATATGCAACAAAATAAAAATACGTATGTGTGTATTATAAGTACATACAGAACAGAATATATCCTCCATGTATATTTTATAGATATACCATTCTAATACGGTATATATTTTTCATATTATGGACCTAAACGGTATATACATATCATGTCGAATGCTATATGGGTATTCTCTGCGAGAAACTAAACAAGCCTTATCCTCTGGTATTAAGCGATAGACAGACGGCAGACAGATGAAAGACACACGACAGATGATAGACAGAGATACGTCAGATAGACATTTTGTCTTCTTATTCGCAATTTTGTAAGTAAAATTTTATCTAAGTAGGGCACTAATATTGGTCCAAAAGATATATTGGTCCAATAAGTAATAAAAACTTTGGCTCACTCTAATAAACCAATAATAAATGTAAACATTTCTCCATACCGACAAAATTTTTATTAAACGAGATTTTAAAAAATGCAAAATAGCTTTTTATTCAAATATAAGTAATTACCTGTTTAAAATTACATATTGGTCCAACATTTAATACACAATTTGGCGCAATGTCCAAAAGTGAGTGGTTAAACTATATCGCCAAAATATTAAGAAAACAATGTTTTCTAATATTAAAATATTTTGTTTAATAAATAATAATCATTATTATTAAGTATATATATAAAAAAGATATAGAAAAAAAAATGTTGGACAGAAATTAATTTTATAAGACGTACATACTTACTCAAATATTGAATAAAAAATATCTACGTGTGTGTGCGTGTGTAGACCGTTTTTTGTCTATACAATAACTTCTGTTAGACCCAATTTATTTTCAAATTTGAAACATGTAATACCGCATGCCAGATTATATTGAATTGAAATTGGACCGTATCCGCATGCGGCTGATCGTCAGAGCAGCGTAAACTGTCATATTTTACATACACTTTGTTTTATTATAATTTTTGAGCAAAATTATACTAAGGTGATACTATTTTGATTAAGTAGATAAAAAAATACAATATCTAAACTACGTCTCAGGTTTGAACAAACTTTACATAATATCAATTTACCTTAAAAATGTTATTACGATAATTTTTAATAAGAATATTAGTTTAACATCGTCTAATTTAAATAACCATTATTAATCGAATGAAAATTGCAGACGGTGAAGTGAAGTTCTGCCATATCCATCATACATAGTGATCACCAGAGGCGTGTAAACTGTGGTGTTCCACATAAACTATGTTTTATTATAATTGAGAGCAAAATGTTATTAAAGTTTTTTTATTAAGTGCCGACAAATATGAAGAGGGACAAAATATAGAAACTGTAATATGCAGTATGTCTTTCAGGTTTGAACGAACATTATGTAGATTAGATGATACCTGTGCACTAATTTTTCTTTATAATGTTATTAAGTTATTTTTAACAAGAACATTATGAAACGAATGAAAATGGGGAATTGCCGACTATGAATACTTATTTGAGCAATAAAAATAAAAAAGATATAGGTAAGTATATCTAATCGCTGTGAGACAACCTAAAAGGGAATTTTGCCGTATTCGAGCAAAATATGAATCAAATAAGTGGCATTCTACTCTTCATTATGAATTTAAAATACGTGCTTAATATTGCAGGTAAACAAGCCTTTTGTAATGCTTCTCGGGCTTGAGTATTTCTATTACAAAAACCGCTGCCCAAGCAATCATTACTTCCACATCCAGATTTTCCATCAGTCTCTCACAACGAAAAAATTTTGTATGTGGAAAAAATTGTTTATGTAACTTTAATAATATAATATTTGAAATCATCTACCCCAAAACCCATAAAACGATATCCCACATCGGTAGTGGGGTGGGGGTGGTGATAGGGGGGTGGTAGTGGGGTGGATGAAGTGAAAAAATATTTTGAGGTTTTTGGTTCTTGTACACACACCAAACAAAAAATTTTTTTTGAGACCTTATAGCTTCCCTTGTATATACTAGATACCGATTTTATGGACTCATGCCTGCTTGATTTATCTATTTACGAACCCTTTAACGGAAAAAGATGAAAATATAATCTAATTCCAGATCACGTTAAAAACATACAACGTGATTTATCATAATATGCGGATAATAAGATGGTGTACTAGTCTTCAACGTGGGAAAGCCCTTGCAAGATTTTATAATGCTCAGAGGTAACTTAGAATATTAAAAATTGTTAAAACTTACGAAGATACACTACTGTTATTGTCTAGGTCAGTAATGGGGCGACGAACTTACTTGTGAAAGAACATATTGGAGATGTTTACATTTCCTTAATTGGCATAAAAAGTGAAGCAGGCGGGTGCGGTCAAAGTGCCGCGTTTTTTGCTTCTGATCGACACTGGCAGGTACAAAGCACCGCCGAAGTTGGTGTTTTTGTATTATTGACGGGTTTAAGTGAATATCTCTTATTCCTACTTGTTGTTGCAGAGTTCACTAGCATAGGGTCAATGTCTTTTCGATTTATTTCGCTATTTTTGTAATGTGATTTGATTAAAACCAAAAAGTCACTTCTACCTTCTCCAGCTTTGCTGTCAATAGTGTCAATTCCAAGTCTGTTAAAGTGATATGGTTGTACCGCGTTACGTCAAATTGGTTGGCGCATTTCTATACAAAAATAAGGTAAATTTTTGGTAATTTTTTTAAATTTTTCATAAAATCTCGATGTTTCATGACATTCCAAGCCTATTTGAACAATAAAAATGTTCGAATTTGGATGAGGAAGTAAAATCTAATGCTAATTCCAAACTCATATAGTTTCTAAAGAACATTTAAAAAATTGAATATTATTTCAAAATGTATAAAAGAAAATATTGGAATAAGTCCCAGTAAAGATAACAGAGGGTACTTGTCCTTAATTTGCTTAAAAAGTACTTAAATCGATAAATCGATAAAGAACAACGGGCAGCATAAAGAGTCAGGTCTAGGATGCTATAACCGTGATTGATTTTTGACCAAAAGTTATTAAATTTCTCGAAAACTATTTAACAAAGGGTATGCTCTGTAGAGCATAGAATTATGTGTCAAAATGGTTCGAAAAACTTTTGTCGTCAAGTCAGTCGTTTTTAGCTTGCGCGCGCCGTGAAAATCCGACATACAGCTCCCGTAAGCCGTAAATGCTCTATTTCGAGAAAAATCGACAAAAATTCAACCATCATCTGAGGACTTCAAAGAATAGTTTTCATAGTTTTTGAGAGAACGATTCAAAACTCGCGTTTTGTGTTTAAAATAATGTTTATAACTTTCTATGTTTGTTTAACTTTTCGGTGTAAAATTAATCCAAGTTAAAGTACCTCAGAATTGATTTATTTGTTAATTAATTGAATGTCTAAGTCGGCTAAAGCATATAGTGTGGCGCACTGTCTGTCGTATACTGGGTTCGACCCCAGCCCTGGTACTGACAATGTCGGTGGGTATGGACGTATGTCTGCGGTTTTTTTAAATGTGCAACACTTGGCTTTGGGTTTCGTGGTTGTCTACTATATGTGTTGTGTTTATATTTATGACTATGTAATATTTTTCTAATTTTGCGTTATGCTTCTAATTATTCATCTACGGAAAAAATGTCATCGTTTTTTACTTCCATTTCTTAGGCATACTGGGTTATAGTTTAAACCATTCAATTTGATTAACCGATTGATTTACCAGCATGCGATAGGAATTGCTGCATTCCCTGAGCTGGTTCCGTCCACGGTGGGTTGGATTTGGATCACGCTTGTTGTCAGTAGCGAGAGCCACATGACGCATGGTACAAGCGTGTGGGTTGGGCAGTATAAGTGTTGGTGAAATGCGTTGCCGCATTGTGGAGTGTTTCTAGTCTCTTTTTTTGTGTTTCTGCTTTGACAGATTTTCTTCTTTGTCTGAGTCTTCTGATTCCTCCCTTCTGATTCTGGTAGAGCATATATACTCTGTTTGCTGAGAGAGTCCCGGTGTGACGTCACCACCGTCTGAACTAAGATGCCGTAGGCTCGTTGGTGTTTTCGAATGCACAGTGGCGTCGCTTTGTTTTATATTTTACTTGATGTATTTAATTAGATTTATTTAAAGGAAATTAAATTATAAACATATATAATATATCTATTGTAAATTTATAGTAAGTTAAGTTAAATAAATAAATTATAATATTGAATTATTTTGGTTTCAAGTAAAAAATATGATAGAGCAAATATACAAAATAAATACAGTTAAATAGTTGTAGCTAAATCTTTTTGCAGAACCTTATATAAAACAAATAAGGCAGTAAAATACAAATACCTATTATAAGATAAATAAATAAATTTAGTTTTCTCCGTCAATGTATAATTCTTCCGAGTCCTCATCGTCGCTTTCATTATTAACACTTATAATGAGTGGCACAACTTCTTCAGTATGAACCTCTGGATCAAACGTCTCTAAAATCAATTTATTTGTGTGATTTACATACTTGGACCAAATTGAGCTAGATACTTGAGATAAAGCCTCATTCCACATAGCAAGAACTGCTTCGTCACTAAAACCATCTTTCCTGATGACTTTGTCGTAATACTCCTTACAAATTCCATAAGCAAGTTCTATTGGGTTGAACTGACAGTGATATTGTGGAAGCCGCAGTACTTCATGTCCATGCTCTCTAATTAAATTGTCGACAACATAGTGTTGCTCTGTTCTGTCAGCTCCATCTGTTTGGAGCAATTCAGCTTTAAATGCGGTATCACTGAAATCTATGTTTTAGGTCCTTAACCGGTATCACTGAAATCTATGTTTTTGGTCCTTAACCATGTTTGTATGTTTTATTTCGTCCAAGATCGGGTTGGTTGTTTTTCTTCAACTCGAGAGTGGTACTTAGCATTATCTAAAACAATAATGCTTGGATTTAGTAAAGCCGGCAAAAGTCTCTCTGTCAGTCACGTTTCCAAATTTTCAGATGACATTTTTATTTCATATTTTACAGAATCGTGTAACTCTGTTTTGGACTTTTGACGATTCCGTTTAACCGAAGCTTGAGGTTCCACATTTTCTTTGTCGTTTTTAGCCGCTGTGATTGCGAATTTAAAAATTCACTAGGACGCATGTTTACTATTTTAACAATAGAACAAGACTAAAATTGCCCTCTTAAGCACTAATTGAAATAAGTTCACTATATCTGCTATACCCGACTTCCGAGAAAATCGACCCGCCTCTGGAATCGCCAGCCGCATTCGACAACGACACGCGTTACGCAAATTGGTTTTGCTACGATTGTGTCAAAAGTCAAATTTTCTAACTTCAAAGTGACTGGGAAAAGTATCACTTTGCCGCACGCCTTGCGGCTAGAATTTTTTGTACAATTTTGTTGAAATTCAAATTTTCTAACTTCAAAATGTCACTTTGCCACATGCCGTGCGGCAAAGAATTTGCCACACGCCTCGATTTCATCTTCACAAATTTAAAATTTTGAAAAACTTTAATGGAAATAACTTCACAACCATAGACAAAATAGTATGTAATACACATGTGGCAAGTTTCATTGCAATACTCGTATGATAGGAACACTCGCTGCGCTCGTGTTCCTACTTTCATACATCGGTTTGAATGAAGCCCTTGCCACACTTGTACTACAATGTACTACTGCTGTCGAACAATAGAAATTGACGCACATCGGTCATAACTTGACCACAAAGATTAAAACTTACGTTACAGATTATGTACAAACAATATTTCAATAAAGACAAGGAAGGATATAGCTCCGGACGATATTCCTTATCCTATATGACCGGGATTCTATCAGCGAACAGGCTTTATCTGTAGGTGTTTGTAAAAAAAATGTCGCAGCATTGGCAGTATTGTGTCGTAATATGGAGTTTTTATGTTCCTCTTTCTGTATTTCTGCTTCTATAGTTCTTCTCTAAGTCTCTGATTTCTCATTTTCTGATTCTGGTAGAGTATATATCGTTGCGATTTCTTTGTGGTATTTATTTTTTTCCCCTCGCTTTTCTTTCTCAGTATGCTTGGTCCTTTCCTAGTTTGTTCATGATCCTCTGGACGTGTAGCATGGTCTCCCTATTTTTTTGGTGTTGCTGTTCAGTATTAGCTCTTTCTTCAGTAGATGTGTTGGGTCTCTATTTTGGACATGTCCCCAGTTCCCATTGTATACATTTCCATCCTTTTCCGAAGTACTTCTATAGTTGGGCGTAGTATTTGTATCCTATTATGCAGAGTGTTATTCTCTCTTAATCACCTATCGAAATAAATTATTATTATTTTTTTTTTATCTGAAACGTTACTGTGCACTGTACAGTTGTCGACTATTCACATGTTTCAACTGAAATTACACATTTGACATTTCACGTAATATTTGTATGCTGCTTTGATACAAATAGCACGTGAAAATAATTTATGGGTCATTTCAGTTTAAATAGTCAAACAATTCTGGACTACCAGTAATTAAGTATATTTTGATGTCTGATTAAGTTTGACTAAACGTCCTTAATATAAATGTTTATGTTAAATTGCTGTTGTTGTCGAGTTTAAACCATGTTTATGTATCAAAAAAGTGTTAATAATGATTGTCCAAGTTCGCAATAAATAATACTTATAATGATTCCCTTAGGTAGACCAATAATATATTTGGGAAGTATAATATTAATCACATGGGTATAATTATGAAGATGTGTCTCCTAGGGTATAACCTCATTTACACCTACTAATAATTATCTGTAAAACCTCAAGAGGGCCTTTTCGGACCGTGGTCACTTTATAGACACCTTTCTACCCTAACTGTGTTAAATGTTAGTCTATATTATAATATGTCCTAAATTACATATAACTTTGATCTTCTAACTTATTCAAATTGTACGAATTATTATTACGGCCAATCTGACACATTTGCAAACGTTCTAAACATATTAGTAACGATCTTTATTTTTGTTCTACAATTTTTTTAATTCCCTTCAAATATTTTAGAGAATATGGATTCTAAATTTATGTTCAACTACTACATAATATAGAGTGCTCAATCGGCTATTTCATTGATTTAAAAAATATATGTATTGTTTCTATGCTTATTTATTTTATTTATCAACATACTATAACCAAGTAATTTTTTTTAAAATTTCTGGTACACTTGTAAAATAGCATACGGTAGCTTTTTCTAACTTACTTATAGTTTAATCATTTGGTAGTTTTTACCTGGAAAGTTTTGGAGAAGTTCTGATTTTTGGTTCTTTTATGTTTCTTGGGGTGCTGATTGCGAATTTCCACTTTGCCACCACGAAAAATTTCGGGACTATCATCAAATAAACCACACAAACAAGTCTTCTTGTTTTTTTTCGTTTGAAAACCTTTTTAAAGTTCGATTTTTGTTTTTTTATGTTTTTCGAATTTGTACTTTGCCAACTCGACAATTTTCGGAAAATATAAAAAAATTGCGAAAACACAAAAAAGTTATTTTTTAAATTTTTTCCTTATGACATGAAAACTTATGTACTTTTCGAGAAAAATTAGTACCTGCAAAAATAAAATACAGAGAGCAAGTAGAGAACATTACTATTAATAATTTTCTTAAATATGTAGGAATATAATATACAAAAGAACTAGGTACTATGTAATAATTAAACAGATTATTAGAATCGTCTTGGCCGCTTTATCGCAGAAGATCCAGGCAGTCCGATGTCCTTGTTCTCTTCATCCAAAAATTTCGTTCTCCTAGGAAAGACGTAAACAAACGTAATGCTTGGTCAGCCTGGCTGTATCAAAGCTAAGGCTAATATTAAAGTAGGTATATATAGTTGTGTCCGCAAATTAAATGTAACAATAAAAATACCTTCTCATTGTTTCGCCTGAAGTTTTCGGCCCTGTTCTTGAATTTCTTGGATGTCAGAATCGTACACATCTTTTTCCTCTACCACACCAGTCTTTCGTCTACCTAGAAAAGAAGAAAATATATAAGACAGTTTTGTTATTTCAATGCAATTCTATCAAGGTCTGACTAAGGTATAAATCAATCGGAAGTAGGATATTGAAAAATGCTAAGTTGCGTTCGTAAAAGTAGTATTCAAAATACTTTCTGATTGTTCTGCTTCAAGTTCTTGATCTTCGTCTTTAATAACTTCGATGTCGGGTCCATACACAATACACATGTTCATCCATCGGCTTTCTCCAAGTTGTCGCAGTTTCCTTCACAGTTCAAACAAATTTGCAAACAATATAGACCTGCCTTTCTACAGCCCGGACAGACGGTCGACTGGCCGACATGTGGATCTACACCTGTTGAACCAGTTTTAGAAGTTATAAAGGGGAAGGGGGGGGGGGTTAGAGAAAGGGAGTCAAATGTGGGAGGAGGGGGTAAAATGTAGGAAAGTTTGCCTATTGACTTTCTTCATAGTACTTTTATCAAAAAGTTCATGGTTTTCAAAAAAAAAAGATTCATTTTTTCTTTTTTGCTTTTCTTGATATTTCCCGAAATTTTTTGACGTGGCAAAGTAGAAATTCGTAATCAACACACCGAAAAATATAAAAGAACAAAAAAATCAGAACTTCTCCAAAACTTTCTAGGTAGAACCGATCTCGACCATTAAATGATTAGACTATTAAGAATTTAAAAATTTTAATCTCTAAAAATTTTTAAAAAACATTAAAAGATAGGAAATAGTATTTCACAATTATACAAATACCTACCTACTTATTAGTGAAAAGTAATTGATCAAATTGATATTATGCAAAGAGTTACAATGGCTTACTATCTTATGCTAACAAAGCTAAGCATTTGTAAAATCGTATTTCACCTACAGGTGAAGAAGATGTAGAACTTAGAAAAAAAACCAGATGGACTTCCATATTTCCGAAACTATTAATCTTTCAGATATAAAAAATCAAACATTCATAACTCATTCATCCTCATATATGAGCTTTATTTTTGGTCTCATTCACTTTTTCGCTAAAACTAACATTTATTGAGATATTTGCACAAAAAAAAAACAAACAAACAAACTTCTACGAAAATACGTTTATAGTTTAAAGTGTATTTTTTTCTAAAGAGAGCAAATTAAAGATTAAAACAAAAAAAATTAAAGTAAAACTAATATATCACCTAATCTACCTAAAGTTTGTAATAAAATATAGTTTAAATATAAAATAAGACAGTTTGCACGCCTCTGACGATCACCCTGGCATGGATGACTGATATGACTTAATTTCAAAACAGAGTATTCTGCCACACTATTATACATAATGTGCTTCAAATTTGGAATACAAATTTTAAGGCAAAGAAATTATCGCGTATAATAGGCATTCTCAATCGGCAACGTCCGGTTGCAACTTTTATTCTCTTCATAATAGCTTTATTAAAGTAACTGAATATCATTTTAAGGTAAAATTGATATATCACCTATTACTTACGTAAATTTCGTTCGGACCTGAAGGCGCTGTATACTACAATTTAGATATCTTGTATATCCTCATATTTTACCCAATGATATGAATCTGCTTAATCAGAGAACTTGACAATGTTTTTCTCTAAAATTATAATTAAACCTGGTATACCGGATTTTCCATTTAACTTGAGACATCCATATATCTCGAGGACAATGCATTTTAGAACAGAATGTTTCAAATAATGGTTGTTTATTGTCTAAGGTGAAACATCTGGTGACATTATTTTTTTTATCTTGGCCACATTTTCAAGATCATTGCGGGCGAGGTTAACTTTATTGTTTTAAATGAAATCCTATATTTTTCTTACGCAACTGAAAACTTAAAATATTTGTTACTACTTCAGTCGGTAAAGTAAAAAATACACCAGAAGCTCGTAAAAAATATTATCTGAGATTTTCCTTCAGTAACTGTTAGTGGAGGGTTATACATCATAAAATCATAAAAATCCGTTCTGAGGGGGTGCCGCAACCCCCCCAAAAAATTACCCCTTCGGTGAAGAAAGCCTTATTTTACTGATCAACGATTAACGAGTTATTAATCGTTGAAGATATAAAAAAAATGCTCATTATAAAAAAGAAAGCTTGACTGATTCCCTAAAAAAAAGTCCTATTGTAATTTTGTTGTATATGCCATGGTTTTCGAGAAAATCGATATTGAAAAAAATTTCAAATTTTTATTTTTAATCGTTTATTTGAAATTTATTACGCGCGGCCTATAGAAAAAATTGAATTGCTCGAAAACTATACAAGCTAGGAAGAAAAATCAAAATGGTTTTTAAAGGGGATATAAAATAGTCTCTTGCCATTTTTGATGGCTATTGATATTTATTAGTAGGTATATAAAAATAACAATATAATATAGTTATCTCTTAATTTTTTGCATCTCTAACTATTCACAGGCTCATAAAAAATAACTGACTTGAATATAAGTTATAAATGCATTATCTTTTAGTTCAAGGTAGTACTTCAATGCAGAAAAGTTAGGAATAAAAATATTCACATTTACAAATTTGCCAGCATGTTGAAGTTAGCCAAATTTTGGCCAATTTTTTTTTTTATTTTGATTTTGCCAATATAATCATTTTCATATAGGTAATCCAAAGTTTGGCAGTTTTCCCTCTCTTTTCAATTTCCTCCATTTTATTGAATAATTTTTTGAGCTAAATTCTCAAGATGTTTGGGTTTCTTTTTCATTTTTAGGAAGCAATAAAAAATTGGCCAAAATTTGGCTAATTTCAACATGCTGGTAAATTTGTAAATATGAATATTTTTATTCCTAACTTTTTCTGCATTGAAGTAAAAGATGCATTTATAACTAATATTAAAGTCAGTTATTTTTTATGTGCCTGTGAATAATTAGAAGACATAACTATATTATATTGTTATTTTTATATACTAATAAATATCAATAGTCATCAAAAATAGCAACACAAGAGAGTATTTGATATCCCCTTTAAAACCCATTTTGATTTTTATTCCTAGCTTGTATGGTTTTCGAGCAATTCAATTTTTTTCTATAGGCCGCGCGCAAAAAATTTCAAATAATTCACGCGCATTAAAAATACAAATTTTGGAATTTTTTTCAATATCGATTTTCTCGAAAACCATGGCATATACAACAAATTTACAATAGGACTTTTTTTAGGAAATTAGTCAAGATTTCTTTTTTATGATGAGCAATTTTTTTACATCTTCAACGGTTAAAGAGTTATCAGTAAAATAAGGCTTCTTTTACCAAAGGGGTGGTTTGGGGGGGGGGCACCCCCCCCAGAACGGATTTTTGAGGTTTTGTGCTATATAATCCCTCCACTAACAGTTACCGAAGGAAAATCTCAGATAACATTTTTTGTGATGGATATTTTTATAATTATTGGACTCTATCCAAATTCAATTTTATTGATCCGAAATACGTTAGGTGTTTCGTTATTTTACTTATGTTTCGGGATTTATTAGAAAAATCTGTTTTTACTTGTTGTTAATCATTTTCTAAAATTGATTGTAAAAGAAAGAAGCTACAAGGAAAAAAGTAGAAGTTTCTTATTTTATGTCGTAACGTTGTTGCGATTAAATAACCCAAGCTTGTAAATCCCGATTCATCAGAGAACAAAATGTTTGTGATCAAATTATCATTTCGTAGTAGGCGGAACTGTAACCAATTAGAAAATATTATTTTTCGTTAATAAAATTGTTGGGTCAATGTGCACTAAAGCTAATACAATAATTCCCGTTTTCTCATCCAAAATAAATCTTTCTTCAGTTTCTATATCAGGTTCAGTTCTAAACTGATGCTCCAACCGGGCGAAATAGTTTGTCGGAGGTTGTCTTCTTTCTGGATATCTTTGTCCATCCAGAGTTTGTGCTCTAGGTACATTACGTTGAGTCTTCCCATAAATAACACAGGCCCATAAAAAAAGTTGTCTGCGCCGGGGTACTGACCATACCTATCCCTTGTATTTTGTGCCGCTGAACACGAATCTGACCTTAGTTTTTCCCCTATACGTCAGGTTTTTTTTTTAACAGCAAATAAATATATAAATATCACGATTCAACCCGACTTTTTTTGCTGTTAAAAAAAACCGGACGTGTAGGGGAAAAACTAAGGTCAGATTCGTGTTCAGCGGCTCAAAATACAAGGGATAGTTGTGGTCAGTACCCCCGCGCAGACCACTTTTTTTTGGTTGCCACTGTGTCACACTCAGTGTGGCACAATCCCACAAAAAAAAGTCATCTGCGCGGGGGTACTGACCACATCTATCCCTTGTATTTTAAGCCGCTGAACACGAATCTGATCTTAGTTTTTCACCAGCACGTCAGGTTTTTCTTTTAATAGCAAATAAATATATAAATATTAGACTTTTTTGCTTTAAAAAAAAAACCTGACGTATAGGGGAAAAACTAAGGTCAGATTCGTATTCACTGGGTCAAAATACAAGGGATAAGTATGGTCAATACCGCGGCGCAGACAACTTTTTTTTTGTGGGCCTGAGTAATCAACACGTCAACTTTTTCATCTTTTGAATATTTCCCAGCCATTTTATATTAACTTACTTGTTTATAACAAATCCAATACATTTACTTCAGATAATCAGTAAGTAATGTCAAGAATACTTCAATTGTTGCGAATGTCATTTTCAAGGCTATCTGCAATTTTGGATTTAAACGTAGATAGGTACCTTATTAAAATTAATTGTTGGCACCTACCTTTTAAAAATAGTTTTATTATTACGAAGAATATCGTTAAGGAATGAATAATGGCGAAAAGTTTCAAGTGTATGAATATGCACGGTCCCACTAAGAAATTTCCCATAGGATCCCTACGAAAATGAAAATGAAATTCAGTCTTTTGAGAAAAATAGTCGTACGTATCAGTACTTCAAATAACTATTTTGTTCTTTACAGACGAGTATACAACCTTACTAATAATTTGAAAAAAATTAAAAATTGTTCGTATCTCACTTATTTCTTGGGATTTTTTATATCGGAAAAAAATTGTTGCACTTAGAATGTTTTGCTTAATTTGAAACCATTAATTATATTTAAGAAAAAAAATTTGATGTCACATCCGGTTCAACCGGATGCGATATTTTGTTCCTGTTAGTCTAGAAGTAGCCCGAAAGTAGCCCCCTAAAGAAATAGGGTAGGTATATCCCACATTAACAAAGAGATTATTCTATTATAAACTATATTACTGTATCTGTATACAAGATGTAGTAAAACTAATAATTAAATTCTATAACCGTTCGAGTGCAAGAACACCTAAACAAACATATATAAATTAGCTGCATGGTAGTACAATATAATAAGAATTTATCAATATATGACAAAATGTTTAATAAACTGCGTTAAGAAAAATTTCAACAGACAACCGACTAAAAAAAAATATATCAGATTATTAAGTATGTTTGGAGAAATTAGATGATCATAAAAGGAATATTTAAATTATTATACAAAATGTTCCGTTACCTCATGTATGCCCAACTAAACTAGTATGAATTAATGTAGACACATCCAGCATATTTCGTCACTGTCATAAGAGGAAGGAGCATACACTTAGCAAACGAAATTTTTAAATTAAAAAACAACCAAAAAATTGGGGGCGTAAATTGACTCGTGGTCAAATGAATAAATAACGAAATCAAACGTATTTTTAATCGACTTCAACATCGATATTAGGTAATAAGGCTCAATTAACTGGACAACGCGTTTTTTTCAACCTTACCGTTTCAGTGGCCTCTTTATTTAGCATCTACATAGTAAAATATCCGTCGTTGTGATTTTTTTAAGCTTTAACTTTAGGTTCGTTATTAGAGAATGCTGAAATCACTATGCATCAAATTTCATATGAATCCCCAAAAATATGGTGATTATCACAGCCATGTTGGTTTCACCATTTTCAATTTTTAACTTTTGACATCATATTCGTTATCAGCTACTTATGAAATACTAAACTACGAATTTGAATACAATTCCGACGGAATTTGTTTTTTTTTTTTTTAAATTAAATTTTACGGATTTACATAATTATCACTTCGCCAAATTCTCGAATAAAAAATCTTGTTTCCAATTTTTACTCACCTTGTACTACGCAGCTTGATGAAAATGAATGAGGCCGAGCATATATAAAAAAAAACAACAAAACAATATATCTGGTCGAATTGAGAATCTCTTCCTTTTTTAAATGCTATGAAGTCTGTTAAAAATATTATGAAATATTCCCTACATCTACTCATTGGTTTTACGGCATTTTAAAATGTAACAGGTTACACTAAAGTAATTGACAAATTTTTGGAAATTCGGCATCCTTTGAAAACAAGGCACATGGTTTAAATAAATATAGTTCCCTTTACGTGTTTAGTTGTAAAAAGCTTTTTCTCGTAGCTTGACTCAACTCTGAAATAATAGAGTATTTAGATCTTCGGTCGATAAATAGTTCTAATGGTTTTGGCCATGTCAAAGTGAGATAAATGATCTCTGTGTAACTACAAAGGTATTGAAAGTACAGAAATTTAATTAATGACTCTATTGTGGACAATAATATTTTCTCCAGCTTGATATATGACAAGATTTTCAGTGAGTTGCAATTTTCTTCGTTCTTAAGGATAACATGCTATCGCCATTACCACTATTAACTGTTTTAATCATTGTAGTATTATAATTTCCTCAATTATAATAGTCAAAATAAATCGCAAAATCATTTGAAATATAAGGAAATCCCGTCCCATTTTATGTTTGGAAACGATGTGAAAATATTCCCTATCTATAAATTACCTTTAGGCAGTGGTGTAGCGTGGTCTGCAAGGCGGAGGAGCAGCATTTTCTGAAGATGCTGTTTTTAAAACAAAGACCATTTTGAATAAAAAAACAACAAAACTGGAAAGAAAGCTACTAAAAATTATGAAATAAAATTTCACCGTCCGTCGGCGTCGGCAGGTTAACTGAACCTCATTAACTTAATATCGATATATAGACTGGCGGAACAGTCAGATGCAACGTTTTTATGCATGCCAATCATATATGTGAATGAAATTACCGTGAATATGCCAGAAACGCAAATTTTAGGCAGTCATCGCGTGCAGAAGGCTGTGCAAATCGTTTTTTTTGTTTCTTTTTTTTGTGTTTTTTGTTTATTTTAAAATGGATGCCAATAGTGCCAAACGATAAACCGTGAAAAAGAATCCAGCGGAAATTCATTGGCATGCAGTTTACGCGCGCAAAACAACTGTTGATGCGCACATTAAATCGTAAAATTTTTTGGTGTTTTTGATTTTGGATGATTTTGATTTCAGTTTTTTTTTTAAGGCTTTGCGTTTGGCACTATTTTCATCCATTTTAAAATCAAAAAAAAAAAACAAAAAAAAGAAACAAAAAAAATAGATTTGCACAGCCTTCTGCACGCGACGACTGCCTAAAATTTGCGTTTGTGACATATTCATGGTAATTTCATTCATATATATGATTGGCATGCATTTTAAAAACGTCGCACCTGACTGGTCATGTACCGCCAGTCTAATATTGAAGTCAGCTAATAGCCCAGTAAATGAAAACATTTCGACTGGAAAAAATTACAAGAAAGCTGGTTTTTTGTGGAGACCTTCATTGAGGTGCCCTTAGTACATCCTGAGAAGTTCGAGCAATTTGAGAAATGGTTTTTTTTTTTTTGGAGGGACTTAAAGGGGAAATTTTCAGTTTTTTGCCATTACCTCGAGAAGTATCACTTTTTTGACAAAAATAATTATGAGCAAAATACATTTATTATAAAATTCTACACAAAAAAAGGTTATTACACTTTTTTTTCGTAGGATCAATTATTTTTGAGTAAAAATTACGGAAAGATACAATGTCTGTATTTTTATTAAAAGCTTTTATTTAACTTGCAATGTTTGTTTGTTTGTGTGTTTGTATATGTGTTTGTTAGTTTAGGTCAAATCTTGCAAGCTGAATTTCGACTAGTTCTAATTAAGCTAGAGCTTTGAAATTTGGCACACGTGTATAAGTCCGGTGACAATGCAACATAGTATAGCCATTATCGACGTCCTAAGATGGCGGATCGGCTATTTAGTCACAACCACTTTGGGTTTGACGAGTAAAATACGATAAACAATGTGACGTCATTCTAAATCCAATATGGCGAACGTCCCAAGATGTCGAATCGGATTTTTAGTCACAACCCCCTTGATATGGGTATCAAATGAAAGGGTTTGACGAGTAAAATACGATAAACAATGTGACGTCATTCTAAATCCAATATGGCGGACGTCCCAAGATGGCGGATCGGTTTTTTAGTCACAACCCCCTTGATATGGGTGTCGAATGAAAGGGTTGGACGAGTAAAATACGATAAAGTGTGTGACGTCATTCTACATTCAATATGGCGAACGTGGGAGAGGGGGGGAGGGGTGGGAAGAGGTGGGAAGAAGTGAGAAAGAGATGGGGAAGGGGTGGGAAGAGGTGGGAAGAGGTGGGAAAAGGGTGGGGAGAGATGGGGAAGGGGTGCAAAAAGATAGGGAAGAGGTGGGAATGGGTGGGAAGAGGTGGGGATGAGGTGGGAAGGGGATGGAAAGAGGTGGGGAAGGGGTGGGAATAGGGTGGAAAGAGGTGGGGAGAGATGGGAAAGGGTTGGGAAGAGGTGGGAAAGGGGTGGGAAGAAGTGGGAAGTAGTGTTAGCTTGTGAGTGTGAGAAGACTGTCTGTGTGTAAAATAAGTAGACTAAAAAGTAAAAAATAAAATTTATAAAAAAAAAATATTTTTAAGGAAAAGCTTTTATTTGAAAAAACTACTAAAAAGTAAAAATAATTTTTTTAAAATTTATACACCTGGAAACCAAAAGCTTTGGGGGCGGTCAATTGAGCAAAGTAACTATACAACAGCGCTATGTGACCACCCCCAAAGCTTTTGGTTTTCAGATGTATAAATTAAAAAAAAAAATTGACTTTTTAGTAGTTTTTTCAAATAAAAGCTTTTTCTTAAAAATATTTTTTTTATATAATTTTATTCTAACAGTAACAAACAGTAGGCCTAATACACGTCTGACACTCAAAACAACCCTTTGCATAAATCATTCGTTCTCTTATAGCAGATCTAATTCCGTACCAACTTCATCGTCCTCTTCATAAAGAGCTTCGTCAATTGGCCGGTCAGTTGATGGTATCGTATCTTCAACTATATCTTCATCTATAGCTCCGTTGTTATTATCTATTTCTTCCGGCGCGGCATTCAAACAAGATTGCCCACGGCAATGCCCGCATACTGCAGAACAGCGGAGACCTAGTTTTCTGCAGCTACAACTAGCGTTACAGCCTGGTACAGTTGCAGAATATAGTAACTGATCGAGAGCCGGTGACGAGAGGTTTTAAACAGGCTTCAATCTATTGTTGATGATCTTCCATCCCCAGTCTTCAGGATTTAACTCATTCCACTGGGACTAGAACCGACGCACCTCTGGTGGTTGTAAGAAAAAGCAAACGGCGCGCGGCAGTTGGCGGGAACGTTGAATAATTTTGATGGTAAAATTTAAAATATATAATATTAGAGTAGACGAATGAAGAGCTGGAGTACAGGTTGAAAAATTTTATCATTTTGGTTTGGGATAAATATGTTTTTAAATGTAAAAAATGTGCCGATCACGATGGTAATAAAAAAGATGCAGAGTGATCATGGTGGTGATGCCCAAATTTTTCTACAGTGCGTGCTACCCTTTTAAAATACTTTCCCTCCAGAGCGATTTTCTAATATAAATTTTCTGAAAAGTGTAAAACTTTGATTTTCATGTTTTCTCCGTATGGAAAACATGATATCAAACAACTTTTATTCACCATCTTCCAATTTTTTCAAAAAATGGGCCCTTGTGAAATATTTTCGGAAAGCTCAAAAAGCACATTTATGTATAATGTTAATTAATTATTTCTTTTCCTTGCAATTTTCTAAAAAAAAATGATAAGAATAAAAGAAAAGTTGTTTGATATCATGTTTTCCATACGAATAAAATATGAAAATCAAAGTTTTACACTTTTCAGAAAATTTATATTAGAAAATCGCTCCATTTTGAAAGAAGAACTGTGCCACATTTGATAATAATTATATATATTAAAATAGGTTTAGGATAGGTTTCTGAAGCTCTGGTATTATACTGTACATGCAAATAGTTTACATAATAAAAATAGTCAATTAATGCTTAATACTTACTCTATTTTAAATGATAGGATTATTTTGATACTAATGACAGCTTACGTATAATACATACCTGCTTTTGTATCCTTAATAAAGTCTATCCGTTAAGAGACAAATAAATTTTTTTTAAAATGCCCACTTTTTACATTTCTTTTATTGTTTTTTTTTATTATCGTGCAATATTTAAATGACTGAATGAAATTTAGTTGCAGAAAGTATATCTTCTATAAATTCCACCCCCCTTTAACATATAATATTGCTGTTTGAAGATTATCTACGAAGACAAATAGAATATTTATAAAGCAACACAACAGTAGAAACACTAGAAACTAGAACTAATTTATCTGCAACCGCACTTGCTATTTTTTTTTCTGCTGCTTCTACTACTGTGTTTATTACTGTTTTTCTATTGCTTGATGACTTCTAACCATTTTTTAAATCGATTAATGTCTTTCTTGGATTTGGGAATGAATGTCTTTGTGAAACTTTGTCCTCACAATTAGACACACAACATTTTATGTACGTACTGTATACCTTTGAAACGATTGATCTTACGAAGAAAAGTGTGATGACCTTTTTTGTGTAGAATTTTATAAGAAATATTTTTTGCTCGTGACTAATTTTGTCAAAAAAGTGATACTTTTCGAGATAATGGCAAAAAACTAAAAATCGCCCCTTAACCCCCCCCCCCCCTCCCACAAAGAAAGCCATGGCTCAAATTGCTCGAACTTCTCAGGATGTACTAAGGGCATCTCAAAGAAGGTCTCCATAATAAACCAGCTTTCTCGTAATTTTTTCCTATTTTGGCCTCAAATTTGTCTTTATTTACTGGGATATAAGAATACATTTGATTTTATTATTTGTTAATTTTTAAGTCGACCTCAATATCAATCTTACTCAATTATTCATAATTTTTAATGACCATTTGTTTGAAGGTATTTGAATATTTTCAAAATAATGATTTCAACATTTTTAGTGGTCTTCTATTTAGCTCTATTTAATAAAAGAAATCCGAATATCCGTGTTTTTGAATTTTTAAGCTTTCACATCAACAAGCTTATCAGAGATCCTGAAATCCCCATGTACCAAATTTCATTTTTTGTACAAATTTCGCAACCATGGTAGCTATATTGGATTGTTCATATTGAATTTTTAGTTTCTGACAAGTTAGGTATCAGTACTACCTCCCTTATAGTATCATGATTAACTAGCAACATTTTTAAACCTTATTTGGTTCAATTTTTTTAATTTAATCTCCAAAATATACAGCTGGAGTATGCACGATTACTTATGAAATCGAATATCTCAAAAACTATGGGAGCCATCTCATTGTAAAAAATCTCCGATTTCTGCTACCTCTGAGCTCATTGCAGTGTGTTGAGTGGCCATGCCATAAAGGCTTGTATGAACATCATGCCTTTGTCCACTTTGTACCACTAACAGCAAGGTTATGGAATATGTTTTTGTTACTTAAAAGATATAAAGTACAACTTTCTCTAAAAACAAATAAGCGTAATAACTAGTACTTAAAATGTAATAGAATAAGAAGTAACCCTTACGACTACAAGCATATGATATATAGGTATTGCACACCCCGCTGTGTATGTGCTCTATTCTCGTTCAGCGCGCCAGCGCCAGTGCTCAGTTTCGCTGGTAAAAATAATTTCTAATTGGTTAATTCCGCAAGAAATTGATTTTGATTATAGTTTTTGAAAAGAGAAGTTCTACTTCAAAAAATGTACCATATTATATTAGAGTGATTTGAACGTTTATTAAGAGTGGCGGTTACTCAAAGAATAGAAAAGGCCCTAGACAGTAAAGAAACTGCCATAGGAACCTTCTTAGACATAGAGGAAACCTTCGATAATACCTCATTCGACTCACGTGATGCAGTGAAGAGGCGCGGAGACAAAAAATCAATAACAAGATGGATCGACTTGCCACTTAGAACTAGAAAAATTCAGTCCACGCCAGGATCCACAACAGAGGAGGTGTCCGTGACCTGAGGATGCCCGCAGGGTGGTGCCTGGTTGCGGACTGGAACAGCAGGGAATATATGCGCAAGGTTATTCAGACGATATCGCTATCTTGGTAACAGGAAAACACGAGGGCGCTGCATCGGAAAAGATGCAGAGAGCCCTCGTTATGGTAAACGAATGGTGTACCCAAGAAGTTCTTTCCGTGAGTCCAGGAAAGACCACTGTGGTCGCGTTCACAAGAAAGAGGAAACTCAACATGGGAAGATTATATCTCCGGGGAAATGAATTGCAGGTGAGCAACGAAGTCAAATACTTGGGACTGATTCTAGACACCAAATTAAACTTCAAGAATGGTGCACTGGCTGTACCAAAAGGTTATAGTACCTATAATAACCTATGCCTCCCTGATCTGGTGGCATAAAGCCTGAAAAGGGAAGGCAATGAGAAAACTACGAAAAGTACAAAGACTGGCATGTCTAGGTATAACGGAAGCAATGTAAATAACGCCTACCGCAGCCATGGAAACACTACGTTGCCTGCCTCCACTACATTTAGTTGTGGAAAGTGAGGCACTGTTAACGGCGTACAGGCTAAAAACAAACGGACATGGGACCATTCCAAGAATAGGATACCATACCGAAATATTCCAACAAATAGGAAAAAATCGACTACTGGATATGCAAGTCAGATAGAATCAGCGTAAGCGACAACTTCACAAAGACTTTCAGGGTGTACATACCCAATACGGAAGAGGGAGGAACGAGACAACTGCGAAGACATCCAAATGATACCATAAGGTATACTGACGGATCGAAAACGTCAAGAAATACTGGAACAGGTGTTACGGGGGACCAACCAGGGACAGATATTAGTCCGAACCTGGGCAGCACCGCAACTGTGTTCCAAGCAGAAGTCACAGCTATAGAAATCTGTGCACAAGAAATGATATGGAAGTCATACATCGACAAACGAATCCGCATTATTACTGACAGTCAAGTAGCTCTTAAAGCTTTGAATGCAGTAGAGATACGTTCCAAAACGGTAAAGGACTGCCTTGAATCCCTGGCGAAAATGGTGGAACACAACAGTATACAACTGGAGTGGACACGAGGACACCAGGGCAATGAAGGCAACGAAGAAGCAGATAAGCTGGCCAAAGAAGGCGCAAAAGCAGCCTTGATGGGACCCGAGCCATCTTGCGGGATATCATATAATACCGCAAGAGGAATGGTAAAGGAACTATTGAGTCAGAAACATAACTTGTACTGGACCGAGGCGCCGGGGATGAGACAATCAAGTATGTTCATCACTGGCGGGCCATCCAAGACAAAGACCAACGAATTGCTAAAGCTGAGCAGAAAACAGCTGAGATGTATAGTGGGAAACCTAACAGGACACTGCAAACTGAGTAGACACCTAACCAACATAGGTGTGAAGGACAATCCAGAATGCAGTATGTGTGGTGAGGATGAGGCAACTCCTCACCACATACTATGTGAATCTCCAGCCTTGGTGACTGGGAGGTTTTCATATAATACTTCGGGGGACCAACCGTGACCCCGGAAGAAATAGCCAGAGCTCCCATTGACCATATACTCTCCTTTTTCAGAGGAACGGGATTAATGGAATAACAAGACTATGGTGTACAATAAGCTTAAGCTTCAGTACGGCGGAGCTTCTGGCACCGTAACCCATAAGAAAAAAAAGGGTGGCGGTGCCGTGTTTAAGAAAATAATTTCGTAATTCGACAATTTCTTCTACATACCTGAACCGATTGAAAAAGTTCTTTGATAAGGTTTTTGATAATATTTGATAGAATGATACTGATATGATATTTTTTTTTGATATTCGTACGAGAAAAAACATTTTTTCCTTCTTTAGTTTTCAATAGCCTAGTACCATTCTATAAAATTGTCTCTAAAAGCCAATCAGAAAATTTTTGAATCGATTCAGGGATGGTGTCCCGGAGAAAACTAGATTGGTATCACTAAAAGTCACTGCACATGTTGACGAATTCACAAACTTTATAGAAATGAAATACCTATAATATAATAATCCGATGTTCAACTTAATAAAGTAAACTTGAATTTTCTAAAGTAAGCTTAACATTAAAGACAATTAAAACAATAATGTGATTATTATATTTTAGATATTTAATTTTTACAAGTTTGGTCGACATGTGCAGTGACTTTTTGTTATTTTTAGATCACTAACCTAATTCTCGCCATGCCACTTTTTTACTAAGCTTTCTAACGTGAAATAAGTCAATTAATATAAATAATTATTTAACACAATCATTAACTTCCGAGGTTTCCCTCGTTCTCTGCGTATTTTGGATGAATAATTTAAAAATAAATGTAAACAATGTTTTTTTTCTTAATTCGCTTTAACTTAAATACGAACAATGAATTGGTCTCAAGTTGTTACCGTATTATCACTATATCGGCTCGGTGGCGCAGTGCTTAAGGTGTTAAGCTTGCGACCACGGGGTCCCAGGTTCGAATCCTGGCTAGGGTATGGATGTGTAGTGGCGTTTTTCATGTGTTGCCAAGATGGTAGCAGTGAACTAGATTGCCGTTGTGTGAGAGACAACACAATCTAGTCGCTCTCCTCTCCTGAGTTCGAGTCTCAGCTGCGGCAGATGGCAATGTCGCAGGGAATGGGTGTTGTGATATTGTCTATGAGTGTCCGTTCGTCCTGGTTGAGTGGTAGAATAGCCTACGGCTAAACTCCGCCAGGACATTAATATAAATAAGGCGATTAAAATAAATAAATAAATAAATAAAATATACATATATATATATATATATATATATATATATATATATATATATATATATATATATATATATATATATATATATATATATATATATATATATATTTCTTAATATGAAGGTCAAATGTTAATAAATGTAGAAAATATGTTTATTTTTTCTAAGGCCATGTCAATAAAATATGAGAATTTGCAGGGATAAGTATAGCAAGAGGAAAACTTTCTTATCTTTAGGAATAGATGCCAAATATATTGGGAAGAAACAAAGATAAAGGACGGAGGCAACTTTTTTATTTGAAACTTTTTTTCTAGGATTAGCAGTTTTCGAGAAAATTGCATGTGAAAATATCCCCTCGTTGATCAAACGTTGCAGAGAACAGCGTAAAGTTAGTAGACATTGATTGATTGACCATCGTACGGTAGGCAGTGCTGCCACTCCCAGGAAACATACCAGCGAGATGGGCTATGTCTAAGTTGAGTTAGATTTAGGTCATGCTTGTTGTCAGCAGCCAGAGCCATATAACGCATGGTACAGGAATGTGGGATGGGAAGTGTAAGTGTTTGTGAAATAAGTTACTGCATTATGTAGTGATATAGTGTGTTTATACTTCTCTCTTTGTGTTTTTGCTTCAAGAATTCTTCTTCTTCTGCACCTTCTGTTTCCCCTGTTGCTGATTTCGGGCGAGCATATATAGTAGTACTTCATTGCGTTTGTTTCTGCTCTTTTTGTAATTCTTTTCCCTCTTATTTATATTAACGTTTTATGTAGTTGCTTTATTCCTGTTTTTACTAGTAGCTATTCTCAGACTTCTTTTGTTGGCTTTTGATATCCTATTTTAACTCCATATGTCATATTTGGCAGTATGATGGCTATGTATGTCATCTTAACAGTTAGTAGACATTGCATGTAAACTTGTACTTGTTTTGACATCGAAACGCGACGTAAATTATGACTAGCACTGTAATCGTATATTGATTTCATGCACTAATAAATCGTGTATTAATGTTTAAATTTGTTTTACGTACGATCACTACTGTAAATAGTAAAAAGCACACTACCTGCCATCTATGTAAGTTGAATTTTACATATTGTAAACAAAACGCACTGTAAACAAATCGCACGGTAAACAAAACGCACGGGACACGCAATTATAGGTGGCTTATATCGCTGACGCGGGGTTTAAAAAAACAAATGCGCCTACTTAATTTTCAAACGCTGTCAAAACTGACATAACATTTGTTAAATAATATTGTTGACTAGTAAACTAAATCCAGATTTTACTAAATTTCTAAGTAAATATGATCGTAGGTAAAGTATACTACATAATTCGAGTTGTAAGGCAATTACGCACTCATGGAAATACGCACTCGCCGCTACGCGGCATCGTGCGCAACTTTTCCATTCGTGCGTAATTTGCTTCTTACATCACTCATTACGTAATATACTATTACATAATGATGTGTTGTTTATATGATACATTAATATTACTGTTAATTTATTCAATTAATTTCATACAGTTTTTTTATTCAGTATTATTAATAAACTTCGATGTTGATTTTTATTTACTTTAATTATATTGTTAAATATATTTCCTCCACCGCTTTACCTTGTCTTCAGTCTTCAGTAGTTCCACTCCTTCAATACTTGTAAATTGTTTATAACAAAAGATTTACTATAAATTTAAAAAATAATAATAATTTGTTCAATGAACTAGTGTTATACGCATTGCACTTATTGAATAAAACAACTTGCGGAGTGTATACTTTTGGCCAAAAATTATTAGTAATTTTACTTTTATTACAATGTTATTAATATAATATGTTGATACCTAATCCTTAATAGCTATTAATTTTTCAGACCATCTTGTCAGTGTAGAAAACAACTATCTTCTGTTGCGGTTCCCCTTCGTTTCCGCAACTTACATTTAGAACGTATATTGGTTTTTTAGGTATCGTATTTCTTCATTTAACATTTTTATGTACACAAAAAAAATCTCATTATATCAAATTGGGGTAGCACATAAAAGATATTATATCCACGTGTTTGAATTTCTCACGCATTTTAAGTTTCAAACGTATCATTTAAAAAGATATCTTTTTCCTTTCATTTTCTTTTTATTAAAAATTTTAACGGACTAATGTATAATAAAAAAGTGGTTGACATTGCACAATTGACTTTTTATATCACCCTATATTTAAATATGTTCTATTTTCCCTAATTTGGTAATATATCCTTAAATTTATGCCCATATAATGTGAGGATTTATAAGTTAAGTATAGGTTTTGGAAACCGCATTTTCTGGGTTATTCTTTAGATTTTTTATGCGGTCTTTATTTTTACTACTGCACGCTCCTATTCTGTGCTGTTCCACATTAATTTACATAATGGAAGAAGGGAGATATGCTATTCCTTTATATTGGCAGACCCGTTCTTGGTCATCTATGTTTGATCAGGAAAGAAGTAGCCGGCAGCTGCAATTATTTGGTCAGATGTATTTATGTCGGATAAAACGATTTATTTCCCTTTAAAATGCGAAATATTCCTTGAAAAACTTTTTAAGTTGTATGATATAACGAATTTTATGCCCTTCTTTCCGCATGTATTCATCGACATATATTTTTAATGTCGGGGGTAATATAATAAGTGGCATTTTTATTATCGACGAAAATATTTTTAAATAAAAAATAGGGACTGAGATGAGCTAATGTTTCAAAAAAATTGCCAATTCTTAACGGCACCACGAATTATATTTAGCTAGAGAATATAATAAGTAGGTATGTATGTATTGATACATATCAACAACTACTAAATGATAACATGATAAATTCGACTTTTATTAAATACTGTAATAAAGATAAACCCTAAACTCTACACATTTAGAAATATCTAATTATTAAAATCATTACAAGTAAAATTTTTAATATTAAATGGCAATAACGCTTAGGATTTCCATTAGAATAAAAAATATATCTGTGTGACTTTTTCAACATTTTAAAATCCAAATTTAGACATAGACGATTAGAGTTGTGACCTTCTGCCATTTCAATCCCACAATCATCCATGACCTCTCATCTAGGTTTTGGCACCAAAATTATGTCTAAGAAAATGTACAACAATAACCATATGCCTCAAATTTGGGCCTGTCTGTTTTCTAGCATATATTTATAAAATATATGTTCTGATTTTAGAGAATTTTGATAATAATAATAACTTTTTTTCCCATATGGAGAAATAAGAACAATAAGAATATGCAACATTTTATTAATAATAAATAAACGCATATGGAAGGAACTCACGAAGTACTCAATAGTAATAATATAATAAGATAATCCCTAATAAAATAGTTTTTATTTTGTTTTTTTTATTGTAAAACAAATATATTTTTGTAAATTTTGTTTTTGTAATATTATCTTGACATTAAGAAAAATTTTAGTACTTATCCATATGTGACTACGTTGTTTATTAACTACGCTAACAATAGATATTTTCTAGGATTTTATAAAGAAAATGAGGAACATACAATTAAGGTGAACCCTACTAGGATAATCACAAAATTAATCACAGTTTGTGCAGGCTATGTATATTGTATAATAACAGGTTTTGTCTATTACCGCATGTATATACACAGATATCCAAAAAGCATTTGATCACTATTTATTGTTATCCAAGCTAAATGCCATTGGATTTTCAGGTACCTTGAGCTTGCTCTTCACGTCCTACTTGTTTTCTAGGGAACAATTCGTAAACACGGTGGTCACAGGTCTCCAAATTACTTAGCTATGTCAGGCGTTCCACATGACTCAAACCTTGATGACATAACTTCAACAATCAATTGCCACCAACTACTTTTTGCGGATGATCTCAAAATCTATGCAAGTGTAAACAGTTATAACGACTGTGCTAATTTACAAACTGAAATCAATAACGTTTCTGTGTGGTGTTCCAACAATTTCCTTAAGCTAAATATTGCTAAATGCAAGATGATAACATTTACTCGTAGATCGTCCAGTTAGAAGACCCAGTTAGAAGAACAACTATTATCCTAATGGCTTTTCTATTTTGGTATAGTGGACCTTCCGTGAATTTGGCCGATCGTTCTTTAATGAATTCTTTAGCCTGCCTCTGTCGCGGGAAACTTTTCCACTATTCTAGACATTTGTCTTGTACCTATTTGTTACTGCAATACAAATTTATTTAGTTCGTTGCCGCAATCGAATCATGGCAACTAAGTTGCATAGTCTGATAAGGGCTTTAGTTAAAGATATATATCGTTCTAAAGTACCAAGAAACTAGAAAGTTGCAGGATATTTTTATTTTGAGATAATGTCTGTGATCTTTTTGACAATAAAATTTATTTGCTATCCCATCTTAAATGACAATCTATAATGACACCTAGACATTTCAAGTTATCACTTTCTTTCAGATTTATAATCCCATCATTTATTTGTATAGATATCGATTTATACTGAGGTAAGCCGACTTTGTATGCACAAATACGGCTTATTTCGTTTTATCGAGTTTAGTTTTCAGATGTTATTATTATACCATTTATAATCCTAGATTAGTCTCTTTATATATCGCTTCACAAATAATTCCATGATTTACCCGTATAAAAAATAACTGTGTTATCTATACAGTTTACTATTTTTCCTGAACTACTCAAATTTGATAGATCGTTGATGTACTCTAAAAATAAAAATGGTCTCAGTGCGGTTCCCTGTGGAACTCTATATATGACTATTTTGGTAATACTATGTCTATCTTATACCGTGTGTGTAGTCGCGGGCTAGGCATGGGGAGTAGAATTGCAACATCGCGTGTGCCAGTTGGCTGAAATGAAATAACAGAGCTGGAATGCTCCACCGATGGACGAATGTACGGTTGCCGGTGTTGTCATATTTCTCGCGCTACGTGAATGTACATGCCTAATGGGAAATTACACGCACGGTATCAAGACAAATTTTATTTTATTTTCTCGAAAATATTGTAGAAGTTGAAAACCTCTCACCTCACCTAATACCGACAATATAAAGTTTCTAAAGCAGTTTAGAGTGGCATGCTGTGTCAAGCGCATTGCCAAGATCGACCAGGACTGTCAAAGTTGGTTCACTCTTATCCAAAGATTCGTAAATTTTGAAGTATCTCGCATCTTGAGAAGATCTATTTTTCCTAAGTCCATATTGTTTATCGGTAATTATTTTGTACTTGTTTAAAAAACTTAATAATATATTTTTTTTATTATTTTTTATAAAATCTTCGCAAAGTTGAAAATTGAAGTTTTAGCTCTGTAATTACTTACTTCAACTCTTTCCCCGCTTTTATAGAGTGTTTTAATAATTCCAATCTCGAGTACTGATGATTTATTACCATATTGATTCGATGATTAAATGGTTTTACTTTTAATTCAACTTTTTAACGTTTTTTTTATTGTTTCAGATGTTATGCTACCGGCGCCAGGGAGTTTATTATTCTTTCCTTCCATAATAGCCCTGATTAACCTCTTGAACAATTACTTCAGTAAGATATATGGTGTATGGTGTATGGTGTATGGTGTATGGTACTTGTAATATTATTATTTTTTTTTAACTATTTAACGTTGGCCTATTTCCGCTACCAGGCCCTATCACCGACGCCAGGAGACGAGCTACCCCCAACCTGGAAATTTTGCCGAACCTCTTCCCTTAAGAAGAGTAGGGATCTTTTACTTGCCTAACATTTAATAGACAAGGGACCGCCTGCTTTACATCCCCTCCGAAGGATGGTATATCCACTACGTAATCCTCGTCTGAAATTACGTAACTTCCGAGTATGCACTGATATACAAGCCTCTAGAAGGTGGGATGAGAACGCTGTATTTCCCAAGATGGGAGCCCATCCAAGTACTAACCGCGCTCGACGTTGCTTCAACGGAATATCGACTGATATTCACTTGTAATATTAAAAGCGACCTAGATTATATTTTCTTCTAGTGTTTTAAACACAGAGCACATAACAATCTTATTAACTGTAATATATTAATAGCAATATTTGACGCTGCGCATATTTCTTATTCATTCTATTCAGTAGCGGTGAGACATTCCCGATGATTAGTGGTAAATTGAGGCGTTAATTGTTGGCATGAAGTTTCCAGTTGTATGTGGCCTTTATATCTTATAAGTCTGCCCTTCGAAGATTACATGGACTCTTTATTGGGTATTTTGCCACTTATTTAAGGGCTCTTAAGTGACAGTTTGTTGTTTATGTATTTCCATAGTCACGTCAAACATTAAATTATATTTATTTTTACTTTCTTCGTCTCTGAGGATCAGCATTCATGTTGATATAAAAACCTGTGGGATAATTTGATATGCACATATCCTCATTTAACAAAATAATAGGGAATTCTTTAAATTACTTTTTAGTGTCATTGCTTTATTTTTCCAAAATATTCGTCAAGTTCAATTGGACCATATGATTATTATCCCACTTGTGTTAATAAATTTTTAATTTCTCGCATTTCCCCTTAAGTTGAAAGTCTAGATGACTCACATAATATTTACACACTCACAAGGAACACTATAAATACTATTTTCAGCAATACTTATCGGCTTAATTTTTGATAAAACAGATCTTAATGCAGTTCCCGTTTGAAACACCGTACAAAAAAAAACTATTTTCGATCCTTCATTCTTCGTAATTTATCCGACAAACAATGTATATATGAAATTACTGCTAGAAATCTAAGTTCAGGTTGTAATTGTTTAATGTTCAATTTATTTTCAATGTTTGTCAATTGGCTATCAACAAAATTCTCGGGATTATTTAATAGAACAGTTTTTATACTGTTAGTTAAAATTTCGTCATTTGAAGAACCTTTCATGTTGATTTGAATTAAAATTTATATATCTGCTCGTGTGTGTTTGTTTTCTGCATCTAAAGGCTGATTTCGTATGTGTTATCTAATTTTTTAATTAAAATGCATAAGAAAGGTAATGCATTATTATTTTCTTATTGTAAAATTTATTGATGGTTCCTTTTCGTTAATATAATCTAAAAAACCGCTGCCCAAGGAATCACTACTTCCACATCCAGATTCTCTATCCAAGTCACTCACAACGAAAAAATTTTGTATGTGGAAATAATTGTTTATGGAACTTTAGTAATATAATATTTGAAATCCTCTACCTCAAAAACCCATAAAACGATACCCCACATAGGTAGTGGGGTGGGGGTGGTGATAGGGGGGTGGTAGTAGGGGTGGATGAGGTAAAAAAATATTTTGAGATTTCTGGTTCTTGTACATACACTAAATCACAATTTTTTTTCATCCCCTTTAATAATGGGGTGGGGGTGGTAATGAGGGTGGTTAATGCCAAAAAATTTCTTGAGACCTTAGCTTCTCTTGTATTTACTAAGTACCAATTTTATGGACTCTCACCTGCTTAATTTACCTATTTACCCCAAATTTACCCCAATTTACCCCCAAACCCTTCGACGGAACAAGATTGAATCTAGTTCCAGATCTCGTTAAAGTAGATACGTGTACCAAATTTCAATTCAATATCTTAAACGGTTCCAGAGTAAACGTGCGCACAAAAAAGTTACAGACAGACAGACCGACACAGAATTTTTTTTCGCTCAAACTTAAAATCTCGACGTTTCATGACATTCTAAGCCTATTTGAACAATAAAAATTTTTTTTAATTTTTTTGTCATTACTATACTTCCACTGGATGTGGAAGTAAAATTACTTAAATATTCCTTGCTGTAAGACTATATTGCAAAAATATCCATATATCCCCACCATACAATAGATTTATAAATTAAATTATTAATATTAATTTTCTCCAAAATTTTCCAACTGCATTCTACTTAATATTAGACAATGAGAATATCAGTCTTGTTGATAAAACTTATTTGAACTAAAAGTACGTTGTTTTAATACAAATACTAAGTAATTCCATGTTAGTCATCTTAGTTATATTCTTAAAATTACCATATGTTGCAATTTATTTGTTAATTATTATTAACGTTTCATCTATCAGAACATTTGTAAAAACCTTACTACATCAAGATTCACCATTAAATGATTCGTATTAAAATTATTATCTGACAATTTTACTAAAATATGTTTACTATTTATAAGACTCAAAGTAATCTGTTAATGAATTTAAGATTTTTAAAGAAAATGTTGAAAGTTTTCTATATGGAAAATCAATCAAGGCAACAATTGGTCTTAAAGAAACTTCAGGTTTATGTATTTTTGGTAAACCCTAAAAATGAAAAGGTTTGCTATGATGTGGAACAAGGATTCTTCGGTCAATATCTGTAGATTCGTTTTTGTGTTTAAATATTGCTTTGAAAACCAAAAACGAAAAAGTTTTTCGAAAGTGTTAACACCTTCAAACTTGTTAACAACATTTTTAATTATATAATAATCTATTTTGTTTATATATTTTTAACCCCCGACCCAAAGAGGGGGTTTTTAAAATTCTTCAATTTTACTTGTTAAGTGACACTTTGTAATAATCAGAACTATCCAAAGCCAACGTCTATCTCGTCCATTTGGCGCGAGGTTTTTTCATTAAATTTTTAAATATTTTTGCAGAAGCTACAAATTTATTCCCGCATATTTTTGTTGTTCACATATGCGTGGGTGTGGCAAGAAACGGTTAGGAAACTCACATGTGACCGATACCTAAAATATTAAAAAACAATTTACTGGGTGAAAATTAATATTGAAGCCTATAAATATAATTCATTTCCAAAGATATTTTCAATATATAAAAAACACATGGGAATCTGTATCTTATTTCTAACACAAGTTCTTGAGAAAATGTTTTAATAGGTGCTGCATATTTACCATAAGCCTTAAAAACCAATTTATATTTTTGAAATGAAAATTGTATAAGCTTTTACAGACACTATTCATATTTAAAAATCGAAAAGCTCTTAATATAGGTAAAAAAATATATTTGATTAGGTAATGAACGAATAATTTCAAATAAACAAATTTAACAAAGCAGATGAATTAGATGTGAGTAAAATTTAAGGACATCAATACTGTAAATTGATAAATTAAGTATTTAACATGTTGATAACTGTCGTGCCCTATGCACACATCTCTTTTTGACTTTCTTCCTCTTCATCCTTCGTTACATTTGAAAAAACATTATTATCCACTCTTCATTTATTTTACGTATTCTTTATTTATTTATTTTATTAACAGAAAATAAACTTGAAGCTTTCTTAAAATTGCATCGTTGATACAACCTTATATTAAAAACTAATCACTTTTAAATCCGTCAGCTGTAACACAAATTAATTACATGTTATAGAATTATAATAATTCCTTTTTAAAACTTTTTTCCCAGCGCTAAATTTCTTTAGGATAGTTATTAATCAAAATGATATGACGAGAACGATGTTATTTTTAAAGCCTATGTTCTGTATAATTTTATAGAGCAACAGGTTCTATGTGGCGCTTGTAACGTCACTCGGCATTTTAGGGGGTGGAGGGGTGCAGGTTGATGCGGGGTAAGACGGACGAAGTGCATCACCTAGTCTTAACAACTGCACAAAACCAGCTTTTAGAATTAGAGATTTACAAACTGTACTACTCGGCCTGAAAAGTTAGGCTACAGTGAAAAATTCAGCTAAGTAAAGCTCATCTCATTCCGTGACTAACCTACGTAACATACAATTTGGTGAGCGCTGTATTTGTTGATGTTATTTCGGTACATGCCTTCTTGAGAAACAAAAGGTGTTTTGTAAGCCGCGTAATGTAATCAATGGTCATAACAATGGTTTTCTTTTTAAAAATGACTAAATATATATTGAAATATTTGCTAAAACAATAATATTTAGCCAGTGGCGTTGTTAAACTATAAATTTTAGTTTCGCATTATTTGTAAAAACATTTAAGCTTAAATTAACTACGCAAAATATTTTTTATGAACTTCTTTGGAAAAAAGTTAATTTGAAAAATAATTCTGGATTATTAGTAATTAATATAACTTTGAAATTTTTGTAGTCGTGCTCATGATACAAGAGAAAATTCTTGGACTACATAAATGATACAAAGTACGTATGTTATCGTATGTTATTTTTGACCATGTGAGGCGTTTGTGAAATAAATGGCAAATAGCTAAAAAATTGATATAATACATCGAATTATAACTATGGTTTCTGATTATATTCATTTAATTTTGAAAATCCGCTACCCAAGAAATCACTACTTCCACATCCAGATTTCCTATACAAAATTCTTACAACGAAAAATGTATTGATTATTTAGACCCCCAAAGACCCATACGTTATGCCAGATCGATAATAGGGGGTGGAGGTGTTGGTGGTGGGTAATAGTGCGGATGGCTGATTTAAAAAAAAAAAGATGTCTTTGATTCTTGAAGCCAATTTTATTTTTTGATCCCTTTTAATAATGAGGTAGGGGTGATTTTTTAAACCTTTGCTTCTTGTGCGTATACTAAATCTGTCTTTAGAGACTTATTTGCTTGCTCCCCATTTATCCCCCCAACCCATCAAAGGAATACGACTAAATATAACCTAGTTCCAGATCTCGTTATAATGCATACATGTACTAAACTTCAGCTCTAGAATAGACAAAGCGAAAGGTTTGCCACGTAAAATGTTCTTAAAAGAGGGTTACTCGTACTACTTCAAAATGCACGATCGGTAACTCGATGACTGGAAATGTGGAGACCATTTTGAATAAATGATCGCAAATATGATTATTTCACGAATTTCTCAAAAACTATTACAACTATAAAAAAAGTCAATATACCAAGAATTAAACTCAAACATTACCAATTTGATTGTTTCCATTCTTTTGAGATAAAAATTGACGAACATACATACATTTCTTATTCACATAGGGATTTGGATCCATGCATTATTCTAGCTGGTCTTCCTTTGCTGTCTGGCGCGTTTGATAACATCAAGCCATGTGTCGTGATTACCTGGTTATGCGTATGGTGTTACCAAATTTTGGTTCCTGTCCTTGGTGACATCAGCTAGACGTTTTGGAAGGTGCCCTCTTCACGTTCAAATAAACATAACTTACCAATTTTATAGATAAGCCAACACAGTACTGTCTGACGCCTTCGCTGACTTTACATTTGTCGGAATTGGTGTTGTAGACATTCACCAAAACAGAGTTTTCCTACAGTTGCGAATAATAAAAACCTGATTTCTAGGTGTTAGCATCTCTCCTCCCTAAATATTTGATATAATCTAAAATAGTTGCCTCTTTTAGACTCTCAGAAAAAGACAGTCCAGGATATAATAGGTAACAATACACTATTACCGATGAGTAAGACATACTTCTCAGAGCTGGTTGAATATTTTCGACGTAAAGAGATAAAATAAAATTTATGTTAAAAATATTCTTACATGTAAACTATCATCTGAGAAAATATCCATAGCATTTTCTCAGAAAACTTTATTTTTACCATTATTGAGAAAATATCCATTTTTTTGGAATTAAATCAATATATTTTAAGCTGAGAATTAATTATATCTAAGCAAAAAACGTACCCTTCATATTCAATATATTTTAGAAAGCTAACAGGAAGGTTTATAGATAGAAAAAAGCTGTGTTAATAGCATAACTAATAGCATTTTTCTAGCCATGCATATGATGGGAAAAAAAGATAGAGAAAAACAGCACAATAACGAGTTATAGAAAAAAGTTTTTTCTTTGAAATCCGTGTTTTTTTTTTACTTTAGAGTAATGATAGGAGTAGATAAGAAATCTTGTAATAGCGGAAAAAATAGAAATCCAGATGACAATGGACGTGAACTTTCAATATTCGAACGTACCGAAAAGGCGAGTTTTAGGTGTTTGTCAGTCTGATCGTCCTTCCGCCGATTATCCTTGCCCGGTTCGTCCGGTTCCTCAAAAACAGCTTCCACGATTTTATGCATATTCTATGAATCAGTATATGATTACTGGCCCTACAATATGACATGATTCAAATGAATAAAAAAAATGCAGACAGTCTACTCTAGTCATGAAAGATAATCGAAAATCGCGATTACTATTTACTGCAATCTGAACCAAACATAATGGGCTATACAGACACTTGAGCTACAATAAATTTACTAACTTCGGTGACTTTAAGTTACACAGAAATTTAAAATCAAATCAAATTGTTGTTAATTTAATCAGTTTTTAACCTTATGAGAAGTGATATTTAGCTATGAGTAGTTATTCACAAGATATTCACGAAAATAGCCAGATAATCGGCTAGTCTAAAATTTCAAAATTATGTTAATTTCGATGGCTGACACAGATGATGGTTAGTGAAATGCGCATCAACTGATTGTTTTTTTGTTCTCGAGGAAAAAAAACCCACACGGGCTGCCCATCCCACTGGAATAGGTCTGAGTGCCGGCCTCTAATTGACACTCTAACTCCTCCTAGGGCTCGTCTATAAAGAATATTCCGAGGGCACTGCAGCCTCCTGGGATTATTATGCTCTCCCTGTCTTAGTTTACACTGTCCATTTTAATATTCCTGTATCACTTACAAGGTGATACAGGTCTGAAAATGGGCGAGTTTTGATATAATATGTTCTACAGTTTCTGGTACTTTATCGCACAGTCTGCAGTTAAGGTCTCCAGCAATCTTTCCGATTAAATGCAGGTACTTCTTAACGGGACAATGTCCCATCAGAAGACATGTTATGGTTCTCAACTGAATCGTATTCTTTGTGAGCAGTTCTTCAGTTTGTTTTGAACATTGTCCATTGATAAGTGTTTTCCCATGTCGATTTCCTGGAATATTTCTCCAGTAGTGGTTATGTTTACTCTTGGCCCAGTCTTTAATTATCCTACTGGCTGAGCCTTTTGTGATGCCCTGGGCCATAGAATATATCAGTTGCTTCTTGTCTAGCAAGATCGTTAGCTTTTTCGTTGCTCTCTATACTAGTATGTCGCGGCACCCAGAGTAGTCTTACTCTGTTCCGCGCACGCAGAATTTTGAGCTCTTCGTGGCAGTACCAAACCAGTCTGGAAGGCACCTTGTTAGAGGCTACATCAACTAATAGTATTCGAGTATAGTGTCAAGTATTTTGGTGTATGTGGAAACTACTTCAGAGAGACAATGCCTCAGAGACAGACAAGGTAGCATCATCTATGTTGTTTAATGAAATGTTCCTCATAATATAATTCACTGCCGATTTCAAATTAAGAAGCAAGAGCTTGCGTCATGTCATATTAGCCAATAAGGGAAAGGGGAAGAAGGATCAAGGAAGAAGGAAAAAATAGAAGAAAACATTGGGAATACACATTTAAAAGAAATTTTTATATTAACAAAGAACAAGATATTTAAAATAATAATCTATCGAGATATAATCACAATAAATGAATTATATGCATGTTATATGCTAAACAAACCACATCAATGTATTCAAATATCTAAGTATCTTATCTAAATAAGTAACTTTATATTCTTATCATGGTACGTGATATAATTTGATACATTTATCACCTAAGCGATAACAACTTCCTAGACTTCTCATGTGAAACGCTGGCACGGCAACAATTCCCAGAATGCTGTGCCTACGTTGATATCAAACCTTATAAATATGACCAACAGACGCATTTGCGTCCAGTATTCATTTAATCTCTGTACTAATTATATCTACATATTTTCAACCATATAAAATCATATAAATAATTTGTAAAAGTTAAAATAAAAGTTTTTAAAAAGCAAATCAAGTTCTAAGTGATATAAAAGTGGCGCAGTCGGTAGGATTGGTAATAACGCCTGGAAGAAGAGCCTAACCAACGAAAACCTCCCAGAAGAACAAGGAACACCCCAAAAAGGGCCTAACTTCAGGAAAGGATCGCCGGAACAAGGAGACCTTTGACGACGGGCGGCGGATTCCAATCCCTAAATCAAGAAAGAACCTACGAATGAAGATTTATTACGTGTAAGTACTTACTGAATCATCCCGTTTAAGTGCAAATTTAATTAAAATAATAATCGCATCATTTCTTGCGTATTGTCCGTGGAAAAGAACAGTTCTGTTGTCCATTGCTATTATAAGTAAAATAAATCTAAGTTTCAAATTCAAATTAGTTTATGCCAGTAACTACTCGAAATATGGCTCACCAACAACAAAACCAACAACAGCACGAGCCACTTCCTCAACCTCAACCTCAACCAGACGCTGTTGAACCGTATAAATTGAGCGAAATATTTTCAATTATTCCTGAATATGACGGTAATCAGATAAATTTAAATACATTTTTAAATTCATGTAGAACTGCTTTTGGCATGTCAATTGGCAATCAGGTGGTACTTTTAACTGTTCACATAAAAAACAAATTAAAAGGCCGTGCGGCTGAACTAGTGAACTCTAGAAATCCCACTCATTGGGAAGAAATTAAAACTCTTTTAGAGAATCATTTCGGTGATAGTAGAGACCTAACCTCCTTAATACAAGACTTGCAAAGAATGCGACAACTTCCCGGTGAATCTCCGCTCACGTTTATTGCGCGCTTACAAACCCACGAAGCAAAAATGCATGCTTCTGTTCATAAACAGCGGTTAACAGCGGCACAAAAACAAGCCCAAACGCAATTAACTGAGGGCATGGTTTTGAACACCTTACTCACGGGACTAGAACCCAAACTTGCGCATGTTGTTAGGGCAAGCGACCCTGAGAATATGCTAAAAGCAATAACGAGAGTTCGAAAAGAACTCCAATTAAATTACTTTGAAACGCAAAAAACCAATCGCAACAATAGTGCAATCACTCCCACGCGCAACCAAAACTTCCCCTTACCTGCAAGACATTGTTCATTTTGCAAACGTACGGGACACGTCGCTAATGAATGTCGTCAGAGACAACAAAGTTCTCGACCACCAAATTTTGGTACTCCCCAAATCTATCCTAGGCCTAATTACTATAATCAAAATCCTGGAAATTCGCAAAATTTCCAACAACAAAGACCTAACTACTATAACCAAAATCCTGGAAGCTCACAAAACTTCCAGCAACAAAGACCACCCGTCATTGCACCAAACCCAAATTTTAATAATGCAAGACCACCTGCGATTCAACCTAACCCTAATTATTATAGACCAAATTCAAATAGAAAAACGCTTCACCTCAATCAAAATACTGAACTCGAAAATCTAGAGCAACAAAATCAAAGTTATTACGTTCACGATAACCCTTACGAAAATATTAACGAGGGATATTATACTGATAATAACCCCTACACAAGTCCGAACTATTATACAGCTAATACTTCGGAATACGACAACAGCAACGAAGACTATTATACTGCTAATAGTCCCTCCGAAAATTATTACACGGACGAATCCACTTTCGATACAACACCTGTATATAATCGGGATTTTCGATCAGGCCCACATGCCCAGTCGGACCCGCCTTATCACAAAACAGGAGACCCCGAGATGACAGTATTGCAAACCCAATTTGGAAAAATGAACTTGGACAATTTCAACCCAAATCTCAACTTCCCGGAACAACAGTTCCTATAAGCCCCTTATTGTCTGTCAAATCCAAAAATTTGTATTATATCTATGATATTACTAACACGCATAGATTATTAATCGACACGGGCGCAGGACTATCCATATTCAAACCCAAAATTTGTGAAAATTATAGTAGGAGATGTCCGGAAAACATTACGATCCAAGGCATAACTGACCAAAAAATAAATATTAACGAAGCCGTCTTTATCCCGTTTGACAACAATGAATCATTCAAAATTTATGTATGTGATCTTGACATAGAATTCGATGGACTCCTAGGGTCTGATTTCTTAGAACACTACAATTGTATAGTGGATATAAAAAACAAAAAACTTGTAACAAATTTCAAAACAATCCCGATCCACAAAGTCACAGACCAGGGTCTGCCAAACGTACAAAATTACCCAAACCCAGATAATCGTGATACCACTCGTAATATATCAAATATAATTTCAGTTGAACCACGTATAGAACAAATTACCAAACTTAAATGTCACTTGACCAGTACGGAAGCTATACTGCTAGCTACCGAAGTAGACAAGGTAAGACTCCCTAACGCGATAGTTCAGATAGACGATAAAGGTGAATTTATTACCTCTATATTAAACGTAAACGCGGTACCCAAAACCGTTAATTTTTCAAATTTAAAACTAGAACCGATCCAAAATTTCTCACTGAATTATATGGACGAAGAAACCTCCCAAACTTGCGTAGACAGACATTATGAAATAAAAAACCAACTCCGTCTAGACCACCTAAACATGGAAGAAAATGAACTAATAACACAACTTTGCCTAGAATACGCGGACATTTTTTATCTTGAAGGTGACCAACTAACTTTCACCAATGAAATTAAACACGCGATAGATACCAATGACGCGAAACCGGTATTCACGAAATCGTACCGATACCCTCAGATACACAAAGAAGAAGTCAAAACGCAGGTATCCAAAATGTTAGAACAAAATATTATTCGTCCCTCTAACTCCCCCTGGTCATCTCCAGTGTGGGTTGTCCCTAAGAAACTTGATGCTTCGGGTAAGCCGAAATGGCGTGTGGTTGTAGACTACAGAAAACTCAACGAGTTAACTGTAGGAGATAAATACCCTCTACCCAACATCTCAGATCTCCTGGATCAATTAGGCAAGTGCCAGTACTTCACAACATTGGACTTAGCCTCTGGGTTCCACCAGATCGAGATAGACCCGAAAGACATCCCGAAAAGTGCATTTAGCGTAGACAACGGGCACTATGAATTCGTTCGTATGCCCTTCGGCCTTAAAAATGCCCCTTCCACCTTCCAAAGGGTTATGGACAACATCCTCATAGGCATTCAAAACGAGAGATGTCTGGTATATATGGATGATATTATCATATATTCCCCGACAGTTCACGAACACATTTCTCGCCTCACAGAAGTGTTCAAACGACTTCGAAATGCCAACTTAAAAATCCAACCTGATAAATGCGAGTTCCTTCGTAAAGAAGTCGCATACCTAGGCCATCTCATAACCAAGGAAGGAGTAAAACCAAACCCCGATAAGATACAATGCATCGAAAACTTTCCCCAGCCTACTAACCAGAAGGAGATCAAATCCTTCCTCGGGTTGGCAGGTTATTATCGCAGATTTATAAGTAATTTCGCGAAACTATCCAAGCCCCTCACCAAATTGTTACAAAAGGATGTCCCTTTTGCTTTCGACTCAGAATGTCACAAATCCTTCGAGGAACTGAAACAAGCCCTTACTTCGACGCCAGTACTTATCTACCCAAACTTCGACGAAACGTTTCTACTCACCACTGATGCAAGCGCATTCGCCATCGGCGCCGTGCTCTCACAAGGCCCCATTGGCAAAGACTTACCAATAGCTTTCGCCTCAAGGACCCTCTGTAAAGCCGAAACCAAATACTCAACCATAGAGCGTGAACTTTTAGCTATAGTATGGGCCGTGAAACACTTCCGTCCGTACATATTTGGTCGAAAGTTCAAACTAATAACTGACCATAGACCTTTAACGTGGCTCTTTTCGATAAAAGACCCCGGTAGCCGCCTAGCACGTTGGCGACTGAAGCTTGAAGAATACGAATACGAAATCGAATATAAACCCGGCCGCATTAATAAAAATGCAGACGCTCTTTCCCGCATAAAGATAAATCACATCCAAGATTCCTCTAACTTTCAAGCAGAATCAAAACTAGTAACGTACCCCGTTCAAAGTCCCTCAACTCCAATAGAACAAGATCCTGATAGTCAGGACACGACAAGCGACACGACGGAAACAAACGAACAAGAAGATGTCCTGAACGAATTCGAAACTTTCGTAAAATTGTATAAAACAAAGTCACTTATCGATTATTCTAAAATTGAATTTTCGAACGGGCAACTCCTGGACAAAACCAATAAAAATATAGTGACCTTTTTCCAACAAAACAATCTCAAAGATTTTCATTATAAAATCCTTGAAGATTTGTTCGAAGAAAACGCAGACTTCCGAGATTTAGAATTAAATAAATTATCGAGTAAGTCGGTGCGACATAGAAATTACTTTATCGTGGCTCTACCATACGACCCCGAAACCGTAATCCAAAATCTATTTATCTCCCTATACAAAGGTCGCGAAGAGTTCGACGACTCCAAAACGTATTGTATCGAAAACAATGTCGAACTCCCTATTCTTGAAATTTTGTCATTTCTTTTATCGGAAAAAGACGTGAAACTCAAAATATGTCAAAACGTTACTAGAACACCTAGTGACGACGAAATCCCAATTATTATCGACCAGCATCATACTGGCAAAGCTCATCTCCACCGTGGAATAAATGAGACTATTCGTCGTATTCGAGAGAAATACAATTGGAAAGGATTGACAAAAGACGTCGAAAATTTCATAAAAGCCTGCAAAATCTGCCAAGAAACAAAAATCTGTCGCAAAAATTTAGATAACCCTCTCGTAATTACGGAGACGCCTAAATCCCCGTTTGAACGTATAAACATAGACGTCCTAGAAGTCCCAACGAAAAATTACGCACTTACTATACGCGACGAACTTACAAAATTCACTCAAGCGTATCCTATCAAAGATAAATCGGCAAAATCAATCGCAAACACCCTTCTCGTTTACTTCCAGCACTTCGGAACACCCCTTCGAATCCATTGCGATTATGGCCGAGAATTCGATAACGCCATCCTAAAAGATTTATGTCTCCTCTATGACATCAAAGTAACGCAGTCTAGTGTCGGACACCCCCAATCTAATGGTTCCTTAGAAAGGTTCCACGCTACCTTGTTGGAAATGATCCGAGCACACGTGGCAGAACACCCTGACGAACACCCCTTCAACATATTACCTTACGCGATAATATGCTATAATACCTCTACTAATAAAACTCACGGATTTACACCCTACGAGTTAGTTTTCGGACACACGTCCAGTAGACCACCTGAAACGCTATATAATCAGGAAGAACTAGTCACGAAATACGTCAGAGACTTAAATAATCGCCTCTCTTATTATTATAAAGTCGCGCGCGCCAGAACTGAAACACAAAAACAAAAAGCGAAAGTTCGGTTCGACGCCCACGTTTCAAAGGAAACCCCCGAATATCAGATTGGTCAAAAGGTGTATTTAAAAGAATCCCAAATCACCGATAAGTTACGTAATAAATATAACGGGCCATTTGAGATTTTGGAACTTCACAAAAACTCAGCCACCCTCCTTAACAAAAAAACAAAACAAAAAACTAAAGCTAACTTTGACAGGTTAAAACCATATATTGAAGCCTAAATTGCCTTACAGGTTCACCTTGCTGATCGGAGCAGCCATGTCCCAGTACCAAATAACACCCATCAATAACACCGTCGGAGTCTATTACCACGACGAAACGAGGATAATAATTTCCAATAATAAATGGACTCTACTAGTCCATAAAAATCTATCAAGCCTCGAAGAAGCCTTTATCAACAACAACAAAATTTTAGAATCAATTGTAAATATATTCACCCCCGATACACGCGAAACGAAAGAATTCCTAGTCAAAGTCAAAACACACATAACACTCCTAAACCAAGTATCAAATTCCCTTAAGGTAAAATTTGAAGAAATCTTTGTTAACACCAAACGATTCAAGCGCGGTATATTAAATGGAGCAGGTAGTATATTTAAAGCAATTACCGGCAATCTAGATGCGGAAGATGGACAATTCTTCACAGACAGTATTAACAAATTAAACAAAGATCAACATCAAATAGAAAACCTCCTGAAAAATCAAATATCCGTTACCTCTACCGTCGTAAAAACCTTTAACGAAACGATCCAAAATATGCAAATTAATATCGTAACGTTTAACGAGGATATGAAAAAGATTCAAATCGGACTGCATAAAGTAAATGATAGAGTTGCACTGGTTCAAGCCGAACTAAAATTTATCGAAACATGTGAAAAATTGACTGAAAGTTACTTGTACCTCCAGAGCAACCTTGATGACATTTTGAACGCGATCACATTTGCTCGTCTGAAAATAATACACTCTTCAATTATTTCACCAGAAAGTTTGATTACTGCACTTCAGGAAATCTCTCAAAACTTAGTAAAAAATAATCTACCCCTACCGGTAAAATATTCAGAAATTCCTCAATACCTAGAAATTATCGAACTAGAAGCCTTTCAATCAAAATCAGATCTTGTTTTCGTTCTAAGAATACCACTAGTAGAACAACAACTCTATACCCTGTATCATTTGTATCCTATCCCTATACTAGACAACAGAACTGGCCTTCACCATGTCTTGTCATTCTCACAAAAATTCATTGCGCGTAACGATGATTCACTAATGTACATCCCCGTCAAGGACCTGAGTACATGCAAACAACTAGATTCCCATAAGAAACTATGCTCAGACCTCTACGCCTACCCGATCGACAGCAGTGCAGCATGCGAAGCCCAGCTACTGAAAAACTTCAGAAAAATCCCAGAAAACTGTGTAAGTTCCCTCGTCTATGGACAAGGTTATAACGTTCAGAAACTACAAGGCAATGTGTGGTTAATAATTGTCTCTGAACCCATTCACATCACCATAAACTGTAATAAAATGGACACAAAAATCACCAGTGTTAATAAGAACTCTATATTAAAACTCCACCCGGACTGTTACGCGTTTGTCGGTATAACAAAAGTGCAAGCAGAAAGCCGCAATACCATCAACATTACGGACAATTCACATCCAGTGGTTATACCCTATGACTGTTGTAGTGACATTCCCGAAAAACTCCAGCTACCCAAGTTGGAACCTCTCCAGTTCGATCATCTAAATGTCGAAAATCTAGACATAGCCAACCACAAACTTGAGCAATACTCTAGAGACTTAGACAAACTAATAAACGAGCCATTTATAACTAAACATTTTTCTTTAAGCATGTATACAGTTATTGGTCTGTCCATCTGTCTCCTAGCCGCCTTCATCGCCTGGAAATGCAGGAAAAGATGCTGTGGTTGTAAGGAATCCAAGGACGCCACCCCTAATGAGATGCTGAAAAGAATTGGCACCCTCCTGAGAAGAAGACCTCATCTACCTACAGAAGAGGAAGAAATGACCGATTTTTCCCAAAAAGTCGGTGAATAACACCGACTTTTCAAAAAGAAAGGGAGTTGTTATATGCTAAACAAACCACATCAATGTATTCAAATATCTAAGTATCTTATCTAAATAAGTAACTTTATATTCTTATCATGGTACGTGATATAATTTGATACATTTATCACCTAAGCGATAACAACTTCCTAGACTTCTCATGTGAAACGCTGGCACGGCAACAATTCCCAGAATGCTGTGCCTACGTTGATATCAAACCTTATAAATATGACCAACAGACGCATTTGCGTCCAGTATTCATTTAATCTCTGTACTAATTATATCTACATATTTTCAACCATATAAAATCATATAAATAATTTGTAAAAGTTAAAATAAAAGTTTTTAAAAAGCAAATCAAGTTCTAAGTGATATAAAATGCATATTAAACAAAATTACAAAATCGATGGGAATACTTTAAGTATGTAAATAAATGAATGGAAAAATTTAATGAGTAAAATATTTATTATTTCGACAATATGATCTATTAATAAAGGGAAATTGGTCTTTATTTAGTAGGCACGTGAATAATCCAAAACAGAACAGATAATGTTGGATTAATGAACATGAGGCAAAACAACATAAACCAAGGTATCGAAAAGGATTTCACTATTTTATTTTGATTTTTTTGATGATAGGAATTTAATTTTTTACCAACAGTAACACCTTAGATAATCGAAATACATTAGACAGGAACGTCTTAAATCATGAAAGATAAGTCAGTCAATTCCCGCTTTAACGAACATTGAACATGTATTTTCACCTCCGTCTCATGAATATAAACAAAAAAACCACCGTCTCATGATTTTTAGGCGAAAAATTTGGTGGTTTTTCCATAATAACTGAATCACAACCACCCATTGTGAAGTTTACAAGAAATATTTATATAATAATACATGATTTTTACGAAAGTTGGCAAATAGCTCTTCGAAATGAGTTAACTTTTATCTAAAAGAGACCCTTATTATTCAAGAACAATAAATGATAATCGATATACCACCAATATTTTTCTCCAAAAACGAATAAAAGTAAGACTGGCCGAGGACGAGGATCAATATTAAACTTGACAAAACATAGATTAAAAAAACAGTTAATTGATTTAGTACTTTAAGTTTTAGTACTTTACCACTTTAATTTAATACTTTAAGTCCGACTAACAAAAGATAGAAGATAGTTGAAATTTTTACTTTAACGAGGACAAGACCATTGATCTTCTAAGATTATGGCGAAATTGTCGTTGCCTTTAATTGATCAGTGACAAATGGCCAAGGTTATGACCTCACACTAATTCATCAATATAATCCTATTGAACTGGATTAGTACGGAAGCAATTTAAATACTAACAACAAATACACTAACTCATTAGACGACAAAGAGAAGTTTTGGTGTGAAGTATTACAAAAATGTGAAAACTTCATTTAGAGATTGGATAAAACTAGGTTATAGCTAAAAAAAAGTTATATAAATCTAATTGAGCCAAATGGGGTGAACTGTCACTTATCGAATTTATTGTTATAGCGCTTGCAGAAAAGTTTTATTTCTTGATAATATGTATTTACATTTTCCCTCTTTTATTTATTAATTATTTTATCTATTGAATGACGTCAACCATATTTCAAATATTATTTTGCACGATCTTTTCTTAATTATTTTTCTAGAGGGAAATTCAATCAGTACGTAGACTCCATAATATACGACAAGTATTAAAGTATATCGTAAATCACCTGACCAATAGCTATGCATGGAAAAATGCATAGATGATGGTATACAAAAAGAAAACGAATGTTCTATTTTCTTACCCGTAGCACCAATTGTTATTTAACCTGGTCTGGTAATGATTCCAATCTTGATGATTCCGTTGCCACATGAGTACTATTTTGTTAGATTGGACCTTTGCAGCGATTTTTTAGGTTATAGGAGAAGTAAGTACGTATAAAGCATGTATAATTTAAAAAATATTTGAGACTTAGTTACCTAAAAAAATTAAAAGTCTTGTTTTTAGCATATTCAAATGGCCCGCCAGTCTGGATAAACGGATAAACTGTGTAAATAAGTTTAAACACTTGATGAAACTGTATATGGTAAGTTTGAACAAAGTATTAAAATATTTTTTCGTGCCTACATTTTCCTCTTCAGCATTTACAAAATATAAGTTCCATAGATAATATTCATCCATGATATAAAAGTCTACCGGTGGTAGATTTTCAGAACTACCTTTGCTCTATTTTTTTATAATTTGCATGTGTTTAAGGCTAGGATTTTGCAGAGTGAGAGGGAAATATGCGTTTATTTTCGGTTTATTATAAATATTTAAAAAATCATAAATGATATAATCTTTAAAATAATTTCAGATACTTTCCATTACTCTAAGGAATACAACCATATATAGTTTTTATCATTAATTTTGTATATAGTCAAATGCCATACTTTAATAATGAAATTAGGGACTATTTTCATTGAGAAACTACGATATTTAAATATAACAGAAATTTATAATAAAAAATATATATAGTTGTATTCGTTAGAACAATAGCAAGTATCTAAAGCAGTTTTAAGATTATACTATGTGTAGTTTTTTAAATATTTACAATAAATCGAAAAATAAACGCATATTTCCCTCTCACTCCGCAAAATCCTAGCCTTAAGGTTAAGCAAATAAGAGTAATAATACGTTATAAAATAATATCTTTTCGAAGTTAAGGTTGACAACATTAGTCCAGATATGCCTTTTAATTTTGGACAGACAAAAATTGCATTTAGTACAGTCACTCGGTGTCAATTAGTACTTCCAAACTTCGGACTAATTCTATAGCGGCTTGGAATTTATTTTTTTTTGCGGATTCTTAAACTATAGGGTATCCACTTCAAATATTAAAAAGGAATAGATGTGGCCTTACCCCCAACAGAGTGAAAACCACCAAGTCAAAAAATCAATAATTAACGAAGTACTGAACATAAATTATTGAAATTCATATTATTTATGTTTTTGGGGTCGTTGATCACGAATGTAAAGTCAGAAATTACAAATTTCATGTTGCACCCTCAATATGGCCAACATAAAAGGGGTAAAATGGTTGAATTATTTTTTGTTTATTTTGAGAAATTAGGACTTTCTTAGCAGATTGCTACATATTGAGACATAAAATTCATCCTCTATTAAAAAAAATAATTGCTCTTACCCCGAAGAAGATGAGAACCATCTCTAAAGTTAAAAAATAAGTATAAAGGAAGTACTGGGAATTTATTAATGAAACTAATATTATTTATGATTTTGGGGTTTCTGATTACGAATTTGCATCGGGTTTTTGTGTTAAGGTGTAGCAAATTAATAAAACAATAATTATCACTTTACAACTTTATTAACTATATAGAGATTTAACCTAAAATTATTATAATTATTTATCTTCATAAATGTTTGAACCATTTCATCTATACATATTTACACAAGCACATACATGCATGCGATGCCCAACGATTTAAGAAATGTGCGTGAATATAAAAAAAGTATAAAAATTATTCCTTTATAATTGAAAATATTGTGAGATTTTAACGTCAAAACAGCAATATTGTAATTTGTTAAAACGCGCTCCTCGAGGTCTTCAATTTTTAATCTAACTTTTTTTTCGTCAAGTCAATAATAACAAAGTTATCGTGAAAAAACGTGTTTTTGCGAATTTTAAATGCTAATTCCTGCCCCACCTCGTGTGATTAAGCTGAACTAACTTAATAACATGATAAAAGAGAACGCGTGTAATCGAATTGTCAAAAAAAAAAAAAAATTAAAAAAAAAGTTGGTTTCATTTCAAAACCAGATCCGGTCCGCTAATAAGCCTGTCAATGAATTGCTACCCCCATTTTTATCCCTGTAGCTTACAAAAAAAATTGAAAATAAATTTTGAATTTTGAGTATACATTTGAAATGTCAGAGACAATGTGTCATGAATTGAACGAAAATGGGTGTACAGGTGGAAACAAATGCTTGCGCAACTTCAGAGTCGTCACTTTCGAATATTTTTTAAACGTCACAGAATTTTCCTCTTGATTCTCACCGGATTTGATTTTAAAAGTTAATTTGAACTTTAAAGAAACCATTAAGCTAATAAAAACCGTAGATGAAAAATTATTGTTATTTTGTATTTCAGCCCCCACGTATTCTATTAGTAATTTTCGACATTTGGAGGCTGTTGCTATGGTGTGATTTATTTATTTATTTACCAGCGTGTAGTAGACATTGCTGCCACTCCTGGGAAACACCACTGGGCCGGCTACATCTACGCTGGGTTGGATTTGGAACATGTTTTTTGTTAGAAGGGAGGGCCACATGACACACGGTACAGGAGTGTAGGATGGAAATTGTAGGTGTTTGAGAGGTGGGTTGGCACGTTGTATCGAATAGTATTTATGTGTTTTCGCTTCTAGAAATCATCTTCTGTAACACCAAAACACCCAACAAACCGACGACTAACCTCCAGGGGTGACAAGCTGGCGAAGAAAGAACACCAAGAGAGAAGAGCACCAGAAGATAAAGGCCTTAGCTAGCAAGGTTCAACAAGCCAGGAACCAAGGAGGTGGGTCGAAATTATCCACACCGCTCACATTTGTGAGTGGGGTTGATATAAAGTAAGCTCGCCCACCTTGCACGAGTCCGGTCCAGGTCTGCAGCGATGTACTCGGGTAAAGGGCAACCCCAGACATCCGAGACCGAGACCAAAGCCAAAGGATAATGGCGGCGGATAAAGTGAAAATTGTTTCAGATAATACTTAGTAAGACTCTTCAGAACGATTCATAACAAACTTTTCTCTTGTTGACGATTGACAAATGATGCATGTGCATGGGTCAACTTCTTTCTCGTTTTACTCGCCGATGTATCAACTTTGACAAAAGCCTACATTGTGATTATGCTAATCGCTTAGAATAACCATATGTTAGTTTGCATACTGAATTAAACTTAACATTCAGTAATACAATTAAATTATTATTAATAATACTCTTTCGGCAAAATAATTATTATACTTTACTTTATCTCACGAACGCTTGCTCGTAGCACATAGCCGCATAGGACAACTATTGTAGAAATATTTATTATCTTTCATTTTGGTCCTACAAGTTTTTTTCGTAAAGTTGATGGTTTAGGAGTTATCAACTGATCTTTAGATTTTAACTTACCGAACTCCCCTCCTCCTCAAGAAAACGACAGACACGTCCCGCTGATGGCCACTAATGCTTTTCGTATTCCACACGTCCCTCTAAACACACTGATACCACTCCTTACACTTAATCGTTAACCGGCACACGGAACTGCATAAATGTATGCACTATATTACACAGGCACACAAAATAAAAAAAGTGGTCTTTTTCTAGTACTCCATTGGTAACCCATATGTATCCGATGTGCTGAATACGAATCAGGTATCTGTTTAGCTCCATTGGCCACCATTTTTTTGTAAATTGCGAAAATAAGAAAATAACCGTAAAAAACCCTCATAATTTAGGTTATTTTTGCGATTTACTAAAAATTGGAGCTAAACGGATACCTGGTTCGTATTCAACATGTCGAAATACATACTGGTGCCCCAGAAACAGATCACTTTTCACTTTTTTTTCTGTCTAATATATCATACGCGATTTTCTAGAAAATGGCGGAGGATCCGGTGATATTTATATATTACACAGACACACACACAAAAAAGGTCTGTTTCTGAGACTCCATTGGCAACCCCCATGTATTTCGACATGCTGAATACGAATCAGGTACCCGTTTAGCTCCGCCACCAACCAATTTTTAGTAAATCGTGAAAATAACCTAAATTATGAGTTTTTTTTAGGTTATTTTCGCGATTTACAAAAATGGTGGCTAGTGGAGCTAAACGGACACCTAATTTGTGTTCAGCACATCGAAATACATACGGGTTTCTCAATGGAGCACCAGAGAAAGACCACTTTTTTATTTGGTGTGCATGTGTTATTAAAAAAATGGTTAAATTTTACCTAATAATAATTAAAGTAGGTAATAAAAAATATTTTGTTTAATTGTAAAGATTCATTTATGTGCAGGATGTTTTAATGCTGTTCCAGCTGAGATTTCAAAGACTGTCATTATTTGATAAAACATTTTACAGCTAACAAAAACTACAAGTGGTGCCGTAAATAGACTAAGTACGCGTATACAAACATGCAGACACATGAACTATTTTTTCTTTTATTTGAGGTGCGAATTCCTATACAAATTCTGATTATCATACCGAAACCTTTTGTCGGGTTACAATACATTTACTTGATAAATTCAAACAGGTGTGATAATAATTATTTAACAATTATATTATACATTCATTTATTATTTCTTACCTTAAAACATCTATTACATTCTTCAGTACGATTGTGACTAGATTTGTGTTTGACTGGCAAATATTTTATTAGATGGAATACCTATATAATATTAAATCAAACTATATATTTCAGTGGTAACAAAGGAAACGTTAATCTTCTTTCCTTTAACTGAATAGTAATTAAAATTAATGACACTGGTGACAAAGAAATTCTGATTACGTTTACTGTTCAATCCAAGGTATCTTATGTATCACTTATGTACGATGTAGTTTCTCGCATTTTACAATGCCTACTTTCTATATTGTTAGGGAACTAAAATTTTTAAGACGAATAGTATTTTCTACCCTCAATAAATGACCTTCAAGCAAGATGTTCTTCAGGGTTGCAACAACAGAGGATGCGGCTTCGAAGACAGAGATGGAGGACTTTAACATAATAGATGGAAGGAAGATAAAAGGTAATTTTGGAATTTTTCACGGTATAGCTTGTTATAAAGTGTACCCATGAATGTTGTTCGATTTGAGCTGTATTTTTAAATACACAATATTTTCCAAGGTAAATTTATACCTTCATAAATATATTCACTGTGTACCCTGGGATTAATTAAGGTTAAAACAATCTTCTTTAAATTATTAATTTTTTTATAAAGAAATTTACTGATAAATAAAATAATAGCAATTACTGGAGTCAATAGAGGTTTCCATTTCGGAAAAATTCGGAAGCGGTGCCTTTTGAGAATACATCTCTATCTCTGAACACGTCAGGGACAACATACCAAAAGTTACCAACAATAGTCCTTGAGCGTAATTTTTTATTAAACAAATTACATGCAAAATAGCAGTTCTTGTCAAATAAATCTTAAAATAATTTTTTCTTTCAAAAACTAATTGCGCTATTCGAAAGTACGGAAAATTTCACATCAAAAATGTATATGAAGTTTTTTTGTACGATCAAAAATGTAGGCTCCAGATTTTTTTGTTTAACGTACGAAAATGGAACTCGGCGACACGTAAGTATGGCGCGCTGTGTTGTAACTTTTGAACTAATTCATGAAATTGACCTCACAAAAGCTTAAATGAAAGGAGAAATTGGATTATGGTATTTTCAAATATAAAAATGAATGTATGTAGGAATAGTACATATATGAAGTCGGAACATAAAGAGATTTGCGATGAAATCGGTAAAAGCTCTACCATATCTAAAATTTTTAAGATAAAAACCTGCGTCTTTCACATTTTACTCTTAAAGTAATGTATAAAAAGATCCGATAAGTGCAAAAAATCCCAAAAATTTATTTTTGAATATGTACACTTCCAAAATTTCAAAATGTTGAGAAAGTGATAAAATATGATAGGTATGTATAACAAACTTTACCCACCTATTGCTCTGATTTAAATCGCGTTATTAGATCTCTGTAGGTGCAATTTTTAAAGCTGTTTAATGTGTACTTTTAGATACTTCAAAGGGACTTACTTTCTTCTTTTTTTTTACGAAAATTAAAAAAAACAATTTTGGTCGAAAATTCTTGAAATTATAGGTAAAATAAACGTTAATAACTTTTATAAAAAAATTATTTTACCTACCTATCTAGCATACGTTTATAGTATGCCCTCAAAATAAGTAAGTCTGATGTAAAAAAATTTAGAATATATACAGGGTGTCCCACTTAAAAGTCCCGGCGCCGTTTTCTCGATAACCAAGAGCGATATTTGAATTCTGTAAAAGGTATCTACTACTAGAATATATAAATGACTTCAGTTTTGAATAAAAATGGTATTTTACACGTTGGGGTATAGATGGCGTTGCGATGCAAAGAAATTTTTCGATCCTATCAACGATGAAATGAGTTGCATGAAATGGAGAATTATATTCTGAGCAACTTATGAGCAACTTTTATGATACGAACAATTTTCGAAAAATCACTGGTTCTCGAGATATTTGAACTTCAATATAATTTTTTTGAAAATTAAAATCGTCATAACTTTTTTAAAATACATTTTAGACAGTAAGTCCTTTGGGACATTTTTCATAGTGAATCAGGCTCATTTAGATGGTAATGAAACATTTATTTCAAAACACAAAACAATTTTTTTTTCAAGTAAAATAAAGGTGGGGTGCAACTGCTATTTGGAAATTAAAGATTTTGACATTTTTCTATATTGCGTATTATCTAATTTTTGCATCATGTTTATGTTGCATGTTCTACTAAATTTTACACTCTAAATTGTAGATATATGAAAAAAAATGGGATTTTTGTTACTTGAAAAATTACATTGAAGTCAAATATCTCGAAAACCAGTGATTTTTCGAAAATTGTTCATATTAAAAAAGTTTCTTAGAATATAATTCTCCTTCTCATGCAACTCATTTCATCGTTCCTAGGATCGAAAAATTTCTTTGCGTCGCAACGCCGTCTATACCTCATTGTGTAAAGTAACCATTTTTACTCAAAACTGAAGTCATTTATATATTCTAGTAGATACTTTTTACATAATTAAAATATTGCTTTTGGTTATCGAGAAAATGGCGCCGGGAGTTTTAAGTGGGACACCCTGTATAAATCTATATTTTCCACGAAATATTGAAAAAATCTACCGTTTCTACCATCATCTCGTGGTCTTCTTCTGAAGCGAAGAAAAAAGCCCAAGCACTCAAAACGGTCAACGTTGAAGAGAACACGGAAACCAGTGGAAGAAAATCCAGAAAATCAGTCTACAAATCATCATTATTTTCACGAAGGCCTTAGGATCAAAAGTTCTGTCAGATAATAGGTTTTTTAAAGACAGTCGTTAAGATTTATTAATTGTCATCGCAAAATACACTTTGATACGAAAATATTAAATTAGAAAAGGTAGTCAGATGGAATAAACGGTATTCGCTGGATAAATACAGTTTTCCCTGGGAACATCAAAAAAAAAACTTCTATAACGTTTTGGTAAATGTTCAAGGTCTGAAGCCTTGCAAATATTGTAAGATTCTTATTAACATTATTGGAGCACCAACCTTTAATTTAAGATGATCGGCAAACGTTTCAGAAGAATTTATTGAATTCAGAAAGTTTCATCATTATTTATAACGACAGATTTATAGTTTATCTCTTTACTCTGGAAGCTGTTAAGGAGTCTATTAGAATATGGAGTTCATCATAGGCGTTTCAAAGGAGTTTCACTCAAGAAATATATTAATGTCTCTTTATTATGCGTTTGTTCGTTCACATTTGGAGTATACTTCCTCCATGGGTATGAAAATCAGTTGCATACGCTTGGAAACTAATTATAACTATTTTTTTTTAAATTTGTCTCTTTTAAAATAACTGGAACCGACCCACATATTGGTAACTTGTTATTACTCGAATGTGACATGGTGTTTTTAAATATACGTAGACAAATTCAATCCAAAATTTTATTATACAAATTATTAAATTTCATAATTGACTGTCCTGAAATTATGAGCTAACTTAATTTAAATGTTCCTAGTCCAAATACCCGACATTCTCAAGCATGCAATCAATCCACACCAATGCCTCGTACAGGGTTACTTCAATGGCCACAAGTTTCTGCAATGTATATGAATTTTTATTCTACACAAAATATGCTCTACCAGATCCAAAATAAAGGCTGTAATAGCTAGATGACATGTACGATTAAGTTATGTGGCGATATATATCATTGTATACATCTGTCTGTGCGTGTATAAATATGTACGTCTGGATACATTCATTGACAGACATACAGACGTAAATATTATCTCAATGTAGTATATAATTTACATTCTTGTTTGTCATGTTTTTATTTGACACTATGAATATACCCTACTTTCATGTAAATGGTTTTAGAATGTGTAATTAATTGTGAGCTATACTTTTTCTCTAGGTAGTTGCCATTATTATTCTGTAATTGGTCTCTAACTGTTTGATAGTTGTAATAAAATAAATCGATCAATAAACAATTTAAATCAGCTCACAGTAATTTTTTAGTGTTAATATCACTCGCTCCTGTACCCACGAGACTGATTTGTTAATCTGATTACATCAGGATGAATTTTTGCTAATAAATCTCCAACTCTCACACGACGATTCCTTATGTTTAGCAATAAATCTGTAAAATCACCTTATCATCACCTTTTTGTATACTCGCATGTTTTTAAAAGTTTTCTATTTTTGGTCATTAGTAAGATGACTTCAAACACTCATCAACTTCATCAGTTCAAGTTCCTCTCAGGATGACAGTCAGTGTGTGTTGGATCTCTCCGGTAAATAATATTTTAAGTTTTCCCATCAGAGAGTCATTACTGTGGTTTGTTTTTCGATCGGGAGCCTAATTCCTTTTTTTTTGTGCGACATTGTGCAATCGTTCCAAACAATAAGGATATAATTTCGAAGAACCCGTGCAATGATTCTTGCTTTAAAATATTGTATAGTGAATTTTCAACAATAGTCAAATTCAAATTCAAAGCTAACTTATACATGGAATGAGAAGTTATAGGTACTTTCTTCAACAACGTTGCTGTAATTTCCGAATAGAATCTATTTCCATTGACAATGACAAATTTGGAATTGGAAGACTGTAGCAGACCGACGCGGTAAATTCAGACTCTTTGTTAAAGTAATAAGAATTCATATATACAAGACATCTGTAAGAAACCGAAGTTACATGCTGATCACAATAACAGCAGGTATCTTCTCCGAACAATAAGGATGATTACACGTAAGTGAATCCAAAATGTGGTCAGTTAAGGACTCCATCGGTATTCTACGAACTAATTAATAGGGACTAGATTATTGAGGTTTTACGCAAAAACTTTTCGAAACATACGAATACGAACCTTCAATATTGAAATCAGAAGTGGAAGCAGCTATAAAAAAAGTAAAAAATTGGTCAATCGACTGGGATCGTCAATATCACGACCGAGGAGGATAAGTTAGCTGGTAAAACAAGAATCCTTTGCAGAATATGATAAATATTGGAAACAGAAATCTGGCTCTTTGACTTGAGGACCTTAGTCTTCGACACATGTCTGTGATAACTACGGATTGCTTGTATTAGTATCACATACAGCAGTAAAATAATACCGTACATTCTGTGCATTCTTCATTCCAGAGCATGGCAAATCTTCCTGAGTAAGCAGGCTTTGTTAAAGGATGCGGTACTAGAGAACAAAAAATACTGAATTTATGATAACTTATCAAGAAGGCAAGAGATTCTTTCGTGCCTATTTTTTTTTCATAGAAGACTTTTTTTTTCATAGAAGACTTTTGACAACATAGACAAACTGTATTATTGGAGGTTGGCAATATTCAGACGTATCGTATTTATTTGCCGGCTATATGAAGAAACTTCTGCTTTGGTGAAGGTCGACAATACTAATACCTCTAACAAATATAAACTTAGCAAAGTTCAGTCAGGGTTGCGTCTTGTTATCTTGTTTAATTTTATGATGAATATGCGAGGCGACGCCGACGCTGACGCGACGTGTGCTGGAGACAGGCGGGATGGCCTACCAAGAGGCGGAACTTAGATTTCTAACTTGAGATTTGTAGATGATGCTGTATTAATTGGAGCAACTAAGGATGAGCTCATACACCTTCTGAACTACTTTCAAACAATTACCTAGCTCATTTGGTTTAAGGGGAAATGACAAAAAAACTAAAATCGTGATTTTAGACCAAGCAAATTAGATTCACCCAGACACGTTAAGGATAGATTAGAGTGAAATATTAGACAAAATGATATACCTTGTGTCCAATATAGGCACCTGCAATTATGAGATTTTACGAAGTATACAGATTTGCAACTTGTTAGTTAAGTACAATTTAACGTGCCAGAAATATCGATTACTAAACACACAAAGATCACTCAAGTTGACGCCTAAATTTTCTCCATTTTTCTTTACACCTCTGAGACATGGATCGTTGAAGACGTTTGTTACGAATTCTCTGAACGTTCATCGCACCAACTGCTCGATTCTCCCAGAAACACGTCCCCTAGCATCGTATTCTCCGAATATTACATCATTTGTAGAGAAGACAATACAACGTGCTTTAAAATGTTGAACTGATGACATCAAGGAGTTAATAAGAAAGAACTTTGGGGATGCCGTGTGCTTAACAACCACAGCGGATGTTGTGATGTTGTCAGACATGCCAAACAGCAAAGGGAGGCCAATGGATCACAAAACATCCGTCACGGTGTTGTGAGTTAGAAGAAGAAAATACACAACCGTCTAGAGCATTATGTGTGCTCCAAGCGATATGTCAATCGAGGGTCTAAATATGTAATCAGATTTGAGTGACCCATTACCGTTTAAAACCTGTAAACCAAAAAGTATGGATAACCGTTATTGTAATGAAATGACATTACTCAACTTGTAAATTGTTCCAGATTACTTATCAGTTATCACAACAGTTATTCATGACCGCAAGAATTCTTTCTTTTTGGGACTACGTCAACTTCTATAATTTACTTAAACAAAATAGGAGATAATGGGCATTATTAAATAAAGTTTTTCTTATTCAGCCACCAATTGTGGGCAAAGAAATTGAATTAAACGGAGACAGGCGTGAAAAAAGGATGACAAAAAAGAACAGAAATAAAAACACATCGCAGTTAGTACGGTCCGTTTTACACATTCCTATGAATCGTAGGTAATTATTGACCCTAACGTTTAACTTCTTTCTTTTTTTGTATGTATACACAAGCTACCCGTTTTTAAGCCAAACAAGAGTAAAAAGACCAAAGAAAGGAATAAATACCCACTAAACGGTTATGAGTATGATATACATAACGTTATATTTTGTATATTTTCTCAAAGAGGCAATAACACTTCTCAATATATATATTTCTACTTCTAAAGTGAATAAGTGGTATTCTGATATTTATTACAAGCTATGATTTACACAATATTGTTTCCTGCTCTGACAGTGATAAATTGTATAAAATTTTACATAATGAAGAATGAATTAGGTATTAACTAAATGTAGTTTTTAACCCCCAATATAAAGTAAGTATGACGCGTATGTTTATATGTTTGCCTGAGAGGTGAATTATCATCATGTGGTACGCCAATATCATTACGTGGACTTTATTTCGGTGGGCGTAAAGACAAGGCCATGAAATTAATAGATAACCGTCGAAAGATAACAACCGAAGAACATATAGTTTTAATTGGAGAGCCCGGATCATCATATTTGGGACATGTCACACCTTCTACATGTTCAGCTGTAAACATCATTAACGCCATTATCAGTTTTTTGAAAACTCTCGAATCGCAACTAGTCGTCGGATGTGATGGAACGGCTACAAATACTGGTCCTAAAGGTGATGTTATAGCTCTACTTGAAAAACATTTTAAGAGACCACTTCAGTGGTTCATTTGCCAACTGCATGCAAATGAACTTCCACTAAAAGGCACTTGATCGAACATATTGACGGAACTGTATTTCAGGATTTTCAGGTATAATAGGAAAGTCGTTAGTCAAATGCGAGCAGATGCCAGTAGCTGTATTTAAGATTATTAAATCCGAAATTCCTATAGTTGTTAAGGTGAAAGATCTTAACATATATCAGTTATATTTTTATGAAATATGCCAAGCAGTAATAACGGGATATGTTTCTATTAATCTTTCAAAACGAAAACCTGACAAAATAATCCACTCGCGATGGCTGACGACAGCAAATAGAATACTTCGCTTATATGTTGCTCTGCAGATTTGGTTATATCAGCAACGTATGTTGTCAAAGTGTATGCGCCAATGTGGTTCAAAATAGAAGCACATCCATCATGTCTGCAAGGTGCTTCAAATGTATGGAAGACCATACAATTATCCAGATATTTATCAGAAGAGTTGAAAGGAGTAGGTAGTTGATCCCGTCGTAATACGAAATGGATATTTTGCACACACTGAGAATATACTACTGGGAATGCTGGGTGATGAAAACCGGTGTATTAGGGAGTTGGCCGTTCGCAGAATATTAAAAGCTAGAAAAGGCAACAATACCGACTTAAGAAAGTTTACACTTGCTCCGTTGAAACTAAATGCTACAAATTAGTATGAGATGATTAATTGGCAAGAATGTGAATATAATGAGCCACCATTAACAGTTGATTTATCCGAAGAGGACCTTAATCAAATTATAAATAATCCTGAATTGTCTGATAATTGAAATAAAGAAATTTCCTAATCACACACAAGCTATGAAAAGGGCAGTAAAGCTTGTAACTGAAGCTTCAGCGCTGGATGGATTAATAAGAACAACGATTAGATCCTGTGACAAAATTCTCAAATTCAACACAAAGAAAGATTACTACAAGCAAGTTTTACCATAATGTTTATAGTATTTTTATTTTTACTTTTTATTCTTTAATAAAGTCAAGTTTATTTTCACATAAGTACCTTTGTTATCAAACTGATGATAAAACAAATAATTTCCCTTAAAAAAAATGGGACCTTTGAGCTTGTAGGGAATAGAAATGGATCCGATGCAGAACAAAGAAAATATCAAGTTGACTTTTAACCCTAACCCACTACCCTTAAATCTTAATATTTTTGTCTTAAGTTTTTACCTCTTATATATAACTGTAAAGCACAAATTTTTCACACCCGCCATTTTGAATATATAGAATGTGAAAAATGTTTACCTTTGACCCCAACCCGCTACCCCCAAGCGTTAATATTTTAATTTGAAATTTTAACGTTTTATTTACAACTCTATCTCACAACTTTTGGGCATCCGCCATTTTGAATTAGGTAAAAAAAAAAGAAAATCTATGCACCCTACTGTATACCTGTGCATCTCTTCAACAGGTGGTCCGATTTTGATGCGATTTTCCTAATTTGAAAGAATATTCTCTTGGGATAGTTCTTAGCATAAGGTTTTCACCTTGGTAGACCTTCAAGAAACTGCACACCATCGATAAAAAGTTAATTATTTTTACCGGCTCATTCGCAAACTTGACAGATGCGCCAGTGATTTAAATTAAAAACTTAGTTTTAGATTTATTTGATAGATTAGTTTGTCCAGAAGGTTTTTAGCAAGGTATCACCTCGGATACATTCAGAGAGCTGCACATCATCAATGAAGAGAAAATTATTTTCATGTAGCTCTCTAACGTTTCAACCAATATCTTTGTGGTTTTCTTTATATGATAGTTTAATAAGAGGACAAGGTGTGGGATTTTCAAATTTTAAATTTTACTTAATGATTTTCTAACTTCATTTTGCGGGGAGCCCATGTGCAAGTTATAGCTAGGGAGCTGGTGGCATTTCTCGATTCTTTGTCGCCAGTAGATACGGCGTTTGATTTTAGCACGGCAGTACAAATGTTCAAACTACAGTCTTACATGTTGACACAATATGACAAGTGGCTAGTGGATAGCGCGCCACCGGTGGCTTTCGGTATTAACATTATGTTACTAGTAAAACAATACCCACTGCGGTGGCGCTTTCGGAACTAACATTATGTTACTAGTAAAACAATGTCCACTACGGTGGCGTTCGGTACTAACATTTTGTTACTAGTAAAACAATGTCCTACTTCTGTTTTTGGTGACATAATTTAAACATTTTAATACGCTTGAAGAAAAAAAACGTTGTCAGCCACTTGTTTTAAACGTTGCTTGTCAATATGACATTGGTATAAATTCTGTCGGCTGAAATCTATGTGTCTCCGTTTTTTAGCAATTTAATTTTTTTTTATTAATTTATGATATACTAAAAATTAAGTGATTTTATTGTCGGTGTACCTTATATCAAAAGTTTCACAAAGTGATAATGAACAATAAAACAAACTTCAGTCACCTGTGTACTGCTGCGTTTAAAGGGGGTGAATTTTCAAAATTGGGATAAAAAAACGCTTCTATATTATTTTACCGTTTCAGCCACTTTAACATAAAACATAAACATAAACACACCACAGATAGTAGACAACCCCCAAATCCATAGCCAAGGCTGTGCGGAAGGGGGTTACACATTTGGAAAAACGCAAACATACATCCACACCCCGGTGTTGTCAATACCGGGGCTGGGGGTCGAACCCAGAGCGCGGTAGGCAGTCGATCAACGTATTCGCCACTCAATACGCCTTGACCGATTGAGCTACCGCGCCGGTAGCAGGAAGGTTTATTTGTTTGTAAAGAACATAAAAAAAATAGTGGCTGAAACCTGCTATGCTGATTTTTCATTGGCTGACGTTTCTTAATAATTACACAGGTCGCCAAAAAAAGGGGGGCTGCTCTTTTGATTAGAAATGTCTTATCCCATGTTTTTTGACATGCTTAAACTGATTCTGACATTAAAAAAAATCTATCGCATCAGTTTTTGTCCACCCCTAAAAAGTGCAAGGTTCTGATCTAACTTGTCTGAAGTATTTTGACACGCTGAAGCCAATTTTGAACAAAAAGGATTTCTCTCCTAGGGGTGGCAGAGGGAGGCTGACATGATAATTTTTTTTTTTTTTGTCCAAAAGACAAAAGAGATATATTCATGCGTATAAGAAAGCAAATCTCGAAGGCATAAAAAAATGTAAGCTGTATTTAAATAAATCATAAGAGTTCGTATATGGAATCAAAATTATTTCATAATTTTTAAAGTTGGGTTAATTTATTTTTTTTATATTAATTATTTAGTCGATATTTTTGTGTCGGTTTTTTTTTAATTTGTAATTTAATTTTATCTTAATTTTTGTTATTTGTACTTAAATAGAAATCTTGCTAAATTTTATTCTCTATATTTTTTTTTTGTTTAACATTTTACTAATACATATATTTCATAATGTATCTAATTCGTTGAAATATAAAACTGGAATGATATATACTACAGACATTCAATCATTGTATTGATGTGTGATGGCGCAATGGCTAAAGCTTTGTCTGGCAATCTCCAAGTTGGTGGAGAAGGTCATCCTGATTAGATTAGATTCTGCTCAGGATGAACATCACATCGACGACGAGTGCCAGTTCGGCTTCAGGCGGGGCAGGAGCACTATGCAGCAGGTCGTCAGAATCGTGAATGACGTCAAGGTACAATGCAACCCTCGGGAAGAACACCATCATGGTGCTCCTTGATATTGAGAAAGCCTTCGATACCGTATGGATCCCAGGGCTACTTCACCAATTAAACGCACTGGACTTTCCCATGCGCATAACGAAACTTATTTACTCTTTCCTGACAGGTAGATCGCTGCACGTCAGGGTGAATAACAAATCAACTCAGCGGAACATTCATGCGGGCGTCCCCCAGGGGTCGTGCTTGTCGCCAAAGTTGTACAACTTATACGTCTCCAACTTTCCGGAGTTCCCGAACACAAACCTTGCCAAGTACGCCGACGACACGGTCATATATGTACATTCACATAATGCACAAGCAGCTAATATGCTGCTGAAAGCCCACATGGCCCGTGCCACGGCGTATTACGACAAGTGGAAGATTCGGATCAACGCCAAGAAGTCAGAGTCAATTATTCTCTTCACGCGCCGATTCACCGAAAATCGGATTTTAACTCCGCTTTCGATCGGGGGTAGACAAATTCCAATCAAACGGTGTGTGAAGTATTTAGACAAATGACTGACGTTCAACACTCACGTTAACGAGACTGTAGGAGGTCTACTCCATATCCAGGAGTCTGTATCCCCTCCTGGCCAGGGGTAGCGGACTTAACAGGACGAACAAAAAACTGTTGTACACAGTGGTAATCAAGCCGGCCATCACATACGCGGCGCCAGTGTGGTGCAGCATACCGGCCACGACAATGAAAAAACTTCGAGTTCTCGAACATAAATTTATGCGCTTCATCTCTGATTCGGACAGATACAGCTCCCTCAGAGATTTATATGCTCGTTGCCACGACATAACCCCACTAGCGGACTACGTCCAAGAAATTTCTCAAAAATTCTACAAATTCAAACTGGGCAATATAACCCGAATCAGACAGCTTTTCGATATTCGACACCCCCTACCATACCAGGCGTTGCCTATTTTCTGACAACATCTCTAGCCATACTATCCTATGCGACAACTTCTTATTTCTCTACCTCTAATCTTTACTAAAACTTATAACCAACCTTCCTTATTCCCTTTATACGTTTTATTTGTTTTATCCTTTTTGTTCTTTTGTCCTTTTTTGTTTCTAAATTCCATATTGACCAATAAATTCTCAAAAATCAAAATATTTCGAACTATATCTTCCTTTAATTTCCACGACATTTTCCTGGCGGCGCGGCAGGAAGACCACCAGGGTGGAATTGCTTCGAACGGGTTTTGTAGCTGAGTTTTGTTTTCCCGTGCCAACAACCAAAATTAAATAAGCGGCTTTTCGAGTGAGTGATAATTCTTCACAGTGTTCTCTTTTAATTAGCTTTAGGTCCATGTGGACACTATTTTATTTTTAATTTAGTTTTTAAGTTTGCCTGTGGCAGACAGGAGTACTAATTTTAAGTTACTAATCGTTAATCCAAACTGGACCTGTCCCGCCCAGTCCTACAATCACCATGGTGCTACGTGCCGTGGTTGTCTGGCTGGCTCCGGGCCAGATTCTGGGGAGGTACATACTCTGTAAGTTTAAAGTAAATAAATGAGTATTGCTTGCTTGTCTGGCAATTCAAAGGTCTTGTGTTCGAATCTCTGACAGGGTATTTTTTTCCATTTTTTTTCATATATTTTTTTATTCACAACAAAGTTGGTATCACAAAATTTAGAATGTCCAGTAACTAACATTATTTACAAGAAAACTGCGAAGAGTATCCTATAGAATGTGTAACAATTATATAAAAAGTTCAGCAAATCGGCGAAGAGTATAATGCTTCCACTAGTTCTATTTATATTGTTGATACATGTCCAATTTTATAGCAATATCTGAAACAATAAAATAATATAGGACCGTTTTTTTTGCAAATTTGAAATTCATTTGTTTAAAAAATCAGCAGCAACCAAGCTCGGCAGCTGCTCTAATCGATCTGATATATCCATACCTTCATTCCATATTATTGTTAATTACAATGAAATCATATACCCCTATTGCCACCAGCTCCCTAGCTATTAGTGTTAAAAGAGTATTGTATTTAGCCGCGGTAGGGTGATTTAATAATTGTTACTTTTTAATTATATTTAAAATGTTTTAAATTGTTATTAAAAAGTTTTTTGCTGTAACACATAAAAAGACGAGGGTGGATAAGGGCCTTTTTTCGCCCATCAACCATGTCATATGTCATTATATTTGCCGAGTAGTATATGTCTTGAAAAGTAATAAAAAACAGTTCTTTGGAATAGTGTATTGTGTATCTGGTATCTAGTAGTAAAAGCAATACATTCCCGGACAACGCACAGTGGGCCCAAAGTGACTTTTTGTTTTTCAAATCAGTCTGCATGTCGTAATAATTAAGCAATCGGAATATTTTTTTTAAATATTCGTTTTTCAATTGCCTATCGGTCTATCAAGCCAGATTTTCGTTTTTTGGCCCTGATGTTTCAAAATATTTGATGAAAGTTCAAGCTTCTTTAGAAAATTTAAAAAAATCAGGGACAAAAATCGAAAATCCGGCTTGACAGATCGATGGGCAATTAAAAATCGAAGATTTAAAAAAAAAACTTTCCGATTGCTTAAGTATTAAGGCCTGCAGACTAATTTGAAAAAAAATATATTATTATATTAAAATTATAACAGAATGTTGTAAATTGAAAATGTTATACTTAACAACCTTACAGCTTAATATATCATACCAATTTTGTTTCAAGTTTATATATTTTTAAATGCAAGGCATTTTGTAGTGGTCAGAAATATAGGAAAAACAACTTCCGCTTGATCGTTTTTGACACAGAAGTTTATTCCACTAAAACCTTTTATATATTATATTTTTTGCAGAAAAATGACTAAATTACCCAATACAATGTAAGAAAATATGAATACGCCACAAATTAATAATTAATTAATAAATAATAAACTATTAGCAACAATACAAGTTTAATACAATTTTCTCTTTCATAGATTTATTGGAAGTTTATAACATTAGAAATAACGAGTGACACATTTCAATTACCGCGATAAACTATAACAATAATTTTCCACTCAAAAACGTCCCATTGGAATGACATATGAGCATGGAGGTGCCTTTTAAGCAGACAATTAAATCATTCTCCACCACCCCTAACATATGTCGGCACTCACGCATATGCGATTAAAAAAATCGTAATTATCCCACAGGTCGGTAATTGTAAAGTCGGAATCAGTATGTTTGAAGTTGATTATGAATGAAATGAGCGCCATATAATTAGATTTTGCGGCTTTTCTGCGAAACTTTGTATCACTGACCGCTTTAACCTTCTCCCGCCCGCTATGTCCGGTCTCTGATTTATTTTTTGGACATGTTTTATTATTTTTATCGCGATTTAAAAGATATTAAGGAGCCTCACGCCTCGTTATGTTATGTATTTTTATGCTCTTAAAAGACGACAAAGCACTGTGTAATATAAAAATAATTATATGGACAGAGAATCCAAATTGCCCTTGATTTTTTATTCAGATGATAATACATTTTCCAATGCCGATGTCTACAACAACTGGGTAGTAAACAAATTCTCAAATACAGTCTAATAATACAGTCAAGTATGGACAATTAGAGGGAAATAACTGATAAAGTTTTGAAACTTGGCAAAGATTAAGGTGCAATATTAAACATACTAAAAGTTCTGAATTCAATCTGTTGCGCTCAAGGCGCCATCTTGGAAAAATAATATAATAATAATATAAGTCTAGCCGAATCTACTTAATCCTAGCTATATTTCGTTAACTATTAGCAATATCGATATAAGAAATAAAGCTCGGAAAATTCTCTCCAGAAAAAGCTATATACATTTATCCGTATCTATTATTATTATTAAAAATAGTATAAGCAAGTCAAAAAATACAGAATGAACATAGATAAAAATAGAGATATGCAAAACTTTCCACGTGAACTCAATTCTGGGTATTGGTTAAGGTATTTGTCAGTTGTCTAGCACTGTATTAGGCATGACAAAGGAGTTGGATGGCAGATATTTCTACGGCTTTTTCTCTTAAACTCCATTCGTTGCTCCGGAAATTTCTGAAAACCATAAGTAAATAATTAATTATAAAGGATATAAAAAAATTATATTATTTATTCAAATTGTGCAAGTTTGTTACTCTTACTACTTAAAATTCGTGACTCTCGCTTAGCGTAATATCCAATGACGTGTTCTCTTCAGGTGGTTGGTCTCATAGAATGAACTGTCCTTTTCCATTTCAATAATGGCATTTGAATTTAATGTTCACATATTGCAATGTTAGTGTGGTGGCCTAGAGCAAGTACTAGGCAGAATCGTGACCTGCCGAATTAAAACGCCAAATTTTGCAGAGTTCTTATATACCCTCAGTACTATAAATTCAGTGGGGGTATTTCAGTGTCTGCCATCTTGAAACACGACACTATCTTTGTTTTCTTTGGACTGTAACTGTAAATTTTCGACTTTTATTTGATTTTTACTAAATATCTCCCCAACTTCTGGGTTTGTAGCAAAAGGGATTTAATTTAAACTGAATTTGCTACAATTTGAGCCGCTTTTATAACTTTAATATTTTGCAAGATACGAGCTTCCAAAGTTTAGACTTTTTTCAGGTTATTACGAAAATCGGTTGGGTTTACAGCAACACTATTCCAATCAATTTTAATCTAGACTAAATTTGCTACAACTTTAGAATATAGTGATATGGTCTTCGTACCATATCACTTCGGATCAAGAGACAACTTCAGGATTGCCTAAGAATCGATGTTGTATGGGACGTATAAAAGCCAGACAGTCTGAAGGAAACTACACGTGTGAAGAGAGGGAAGGGAGAAAGGGGAGAAGTCACAAGGGAAACCACACTCCCCAAAAACTTTGTTACATACCTGAAGAATTCAGAGAGAAATGTTTACCCTACTAAATGATGCAAGTAAAGAAACATACATCACCTATAGTAAATCTGTTATTTCAAAAAATAGCAGTGCACTGATGTCCAAAACTGACCACGAAGAAGCTGATACCAGAATGTGTCTTCATATATTGGATGCATTACAAAATAATCCTCATAAGTACAGTTGACACAGATGTTATTGTGGTACTAGTAGGCATCGTTTTCGAGCTACAAACTTACAAACCTAATATTCAACTTTTGATTGTATTTACTTTTATCATATCAACGCCATCTGCCAAGAGCTCGGAGAAAATATGTTGCAAGCATTGCCCTTTTCCATGCTTTCACTACACACTACATCACAATTTTTTGGCAAGGGGAAAAAATCAGCACGGAAGACATGGAAAACATACCCTCCAGGCACTGAAGGATTTATCTTCTCTGCAAAACATCCATTTCAGCCAGTAGATGATAAAACAAAGGCATTTGAACTTATAGAACGATTATCATGCATACTGTACGATGGCACAACAGAACTGCATAGCATCAACAAGCTCAGAGAGGATTTCTTCACACAAGGAAAGAAAATATAGATGATGCAAAGTCTACCGCTCACACAAGATACCCCCATTCAACACACTAATCGCTGCAACTATTAAATTAAGCATCTGGTTAACCAGTTTGAAATCACTCCAAAATGCACCTACTCTGGCTAACTTTGGATGAAAAAGAAACGAATAGACATGGCAACCAATTTGGATGTCTATACCGGAAGCAAGCAAAAACTGTAGAGAATTAATCAAGTGCGGATGTAAGACTGAACCCCTGTGCTCTAAGAATTGCGTTTTTAACAACGCTGCACTTGCCTGCCCAGAGCTCTTTGTCATTGCAAAGGCCATTGTGAACAGTAAACAACAACATTATAAATATAATTTTTATGATTATTTTCTTAATAGTTATTCTGTAATTATTTTATTGAAATGTTTGTAACATGGTCAAATACACTATCTCAGCAATTTGTGATTGTACCGATGTCTCTCTTTACTCACATTGTAGCCTATTTATTCTTCTTAAACATTAATAACATAATGTTTACTGTAAAACTGACTGCATTGGAGATATTTAGCAAAACCGACAAAAATATAGATTTTCGTAATAACCTGAAAACTTTGGAAGCTTGTATCTCGCAAAATATTAAAGTTAGAAAAGCGGCCCTGATCTCAAGTTGTAGCAAATTTAGTTTAAATTCAATCCTTTTTCCTATAAACCCAGAAGTTGGGGAAATATTTAGTAAAAACCAAATAAAAGTCGAAAATTTACAGGTAAAGTCCAAGGAAAACAAAGATAGCGTCGTATTTCAAGATGGCGGACCCTGAAATCGGGCACCTCCTCCTGAATTGATAGTACTGAAGGTATATAAGAAGTGTGCAAAATTTGAAGCTTTAATCCAGCAGATCACGATCTTTTCGCTAAGCCATCTCACTATGTATATGTATATTGCCGAGCAGTTCGGTCCTGCTGTTTTGCATCCACAAGATGAAGTGCAACCTTTTTCGCAATTACAGTAACCCTGGGATATCTGGACTTGCCAAGTTTGTTCTCTCAAATGGCAGTAACTTTCACCAATTTTGCAGACAATAACAGCACCAAATACATTTATTTTACTGAAACAACTTAGCAATATTTTTAGAACTAATTAGGTATTTTTTATTTATTTGCTTTTATCATGATTAGAGAATATTATTTAAATTTATTACGAAATTACCTACTAGATAATAAATGAAAAAGTGTGTAAGTTGTGATTTGCTTAATACCTAAATAATATTCTCTAACTTAGCAATTTTGAAGATTTTATCAAAATCTATACCGATGGCTCTAAAAGTATTTTGGGTACTGCATTTTTAATTCCCTTATTAGAAATTCAGCAAATAATTAATCTGTCGAAAGGAGCTTCTATTTTCTTGGCTGAGGCTTGCATAAAAGTTACTATTTGTTTCAACTAATAATATTAAAAAATGTCTAATTCTATCCGATTCCTTGGCGGTACTTAACAATCTACGAAACATTAATAATAGTACTTCAGTCATAATAATGAATATAACGTATTATAGGTTACATAGAATGGGGTATAATATACATTTTATGTGGATAAAGGATTAGCTTATAACAGCATATCTATCTACTTGCAAAAAGGCCTGAACCGATTTCTTCATTATTCTTCATGCCTTTAAGACAGATGGAAAAGCAAACCGACGGCGTATTGATGCTTTCGAGATGTGAGTCTGGAGACGAATTCCCTGAATAGTTCATCACATTAGTATCTCGATTTTCCAAGAAATACGCCTACAACATCGCATCGGAAGGATACGATAATAAAAATTAATTTTAAGCACTATTGATGACCTAATCTGACAGCTGCAACAAAGACAAAATTTCCACGGCCGTCTGAAAATCTTCAAAAGAAAAGTCAGCGTTTTGTTTGGAAAATTGTACCTCCTGCGAGAAGACGGGATGATTAAAAAAAGGGTTGAGAATAAATGTAGCTTGAACATGAAGCATTTTGGAACATGATCATATGCTGCCTAAATATTCCACAAGATATTTTCAACTTGTCTAAAGGTGAAAAAAATTTCAAACATCAAATTCCGCCAAAATAATGTATAAAACACATCAGATCTGCATGCAACTCATGACAAGTTAGGAATCATCCCTCAGAGGATGCTTAATCTCAACTATATACAAGGGTTAGAGTCATGGTATTAATTACTTTGTAGCACAAAAATATTATTATTTAAAAGATATGTATAAGAATTGTGGGTTTGGGGACTGAAAGGATTGGGATTGATGGTAATAAAATTTTGGGTAGCCTGTGATTAGCCGACATGTGATTTTTTCATTCGTCAGGACTGAACACTTGGAAATGCTTTTGAAGGCAAATGTATAAGTTATATGTTATAAGTTATATTTCGATCCTTTTTCGAGCTATCCTTATGGAGACGTCCGTCTCCTCATTTTATGATGATTATTTCATTTTTCAAAACTATTGGTTAAAATTAAAAAAACTGCTGCCCAAGGAATCACTACTTTCACATCCAGATTCTCTATCCAAGTCACTCACAACGAAAAAACTTTGTATGTGAAAATAATTGTTTATGGAACTTTAATAATATAATATTTGAAATCCTCTACCCCAAAAACCCATAAAACGATACCCCACATCGGTAGTGGGGTGGGGGTGGTGATAGGGGGGGTGGTAGTGGGGGGTGGATGAAGTAAAAAAATATTTTGAGGTTTCTGGTTCCTGTACATAAACTAAATCACATTTTTTTTTCATCCCATTTAATAAGGAGGTGGGGGTGGTAATGGGGGTGGCTAATGCCAAAAATTTTTTTGAGACCTTAGCTTCTCTTGTATATACTAAATACCAATTTCATGGACTCTTACCTGCTTGATTTACCCATTTACCCGAAATTTACCCCGATTTACCCCCCAACCCTTCGACGGAACAAGATGAAAATATAATCTAGTTCTAGATCTCGTTAAAGTACATATGTGTACCAAATTTCAAGTCAATATCTTAAACGGTTCCAGAGTAAACGTGCGCACAAAAAAAGTTACAGACAGACAGACCGACAGACAGACCGACAGACAGACAGACCGACAGACAGACAGAAATTTTTTTTTCGCTCAAACTTAAAATCTCGACGTTTCATGACATTTTAAGCCTATTTGGACACTAAAAATTTTTAAAAATTTTTTTGTCGTTACTATACTTCCACTGGACGTGGAAGTAATTAGCCATTCGGAATAAATAAAATTTGATTGAGTCGTCATCCGGTGTTTTTGCCTAACGTCTTTGGAGACTAAAAACAAATGTTATGGTAGTTTGGAGACATTGTTATTTTATCATTTTTAACCGATTTTGCTTTAACATTCCCACGTCAACGATATAAACTCTGAATAATATTCAAACAATACAAAGTGTTCCTATCGATATTCTTGAAAACAATGGCTTAAAATTATAAAAAAAGTGCGATTTTTAAGATTTTGCACCGGTCAAATCACAATACAACTTCCCTGCATGGACTCTGTCTAGGGGTGGATCTAGAAATGAATGAGCCTCAATATAAAAGATGTTCATGGGCCCCCAAAAACAATTTTTCTTTAACTTAGAATCACCGACTCTAAAACCAAAAAATAAATCCGTTGTTAAATTTATAAGGTCTTTTATGAGTATTAAATAAAAATTAAACTTACTCCAGAATATAACAAATTAACAACTAACTTAAAAAATACGTTAAAGTTCATAATCCGGTGATCTACTAAAATGGAAATAATATTTTTTTGACTTCAACATTTGCAAAGCGATTTATTAGATCTTCTTTTGGATATAATCGCTAGCTCAATGGTCAGCATGTCTAACTTTCACTCTGGACGTACCTAGCGAAGTGGGTTCGATCAACCCCACAAAGAAAAATAGTTTTTCATTGTTATACATTGTAAGGGAGGCAGTAAAAATGGTAAAACTCCCGGCCCGAAAACGAAACGGAATTTCCTTAATTTTTTTTTTACTGAATATGATTATGAGGTCTAAATTTATTTAAAACAATGGTGGATTAAAAATAGTCACAAAAGAGTATAGTTAGATGTCTAATTTTATTAAAAATACAGATTGTTATAAATAAATCAAATTAATACAATTAAGTAAACTAATTAAATAACATTTTTAATCTGTGCTATAAAACATGGTAAACTGCAATGCAACCCGTTTTTTCTGCGTATTCTTCGAAAAAATAGACGGCTATTGCTCGTTTCTCTACATATTATAGGCATTTAAAATACGCGTACAAACTGAAAAGTTTCAACATTATTTCAAACTGTCATATCTCTGGAACAGTTTGTCGTAGGAAAAAAAATAAAAACTCTTCGTTTTTTTATAAGCTTAATTTCATTCTTATATCATGTTTTTATCAATCTTATAGTTTTTGAGATATTTCAATTTTAAATGCATAATTCTTTTGCGTATGCGCTCAAACGCCATCTTTAAACCTTCATATCTCTGAAACAGTTTTTCGTAGGAAAATAAAATAAAAACTAAACTATTCGTTTTTTTTATGAGCTTCATTTTTGTACTCTTACCATTTACTACAAAAAAAATATTTTCTGAGCAATTTTCAAAAACTCGATTTTTTTCAAAAAAAATTATGAAAATTTTCATTATTGAAAATGGGTACAGAATGAAAATTAAGTATCTCTAAAAAATTTGAGCATGTTAGTAATAATATGCATTAATAATACCTAGAGGGATTTTAAAAAATTTTCAATTAATAAGAAAGTAGAGCAATGCCAATGCGACTAAATAAAAATGGAGCCTAAATTTTTAAATGCGCTACTTTTTTGTTTGTAACTTTTTTAGTTTTCATTTAAAAGGTCGTGATACGTCTCAATCGAAAGAAAATCTTAATAGTTTTGATTTTTACAAGAATAAAATTTTTTCTAATAGTTGTAGATTTTGAGTAATTTTAGATTTTAACGTCGTATATTTTTTCTGAAAATTCCATATTTCCAAAACTAAACATCGGAGAGAAAAAAGAAAAATCCGTTCAATTTGTTTTCGTAAAAGCTTAAATTTTGTACGCTTGCATTTTTTTATTAAAGTTCACAGTTTTCGAGTAATTTAAAAAAAAAAACGTATAGGTATACCGATTTTAGGGGGTGAAAATTGCAATTTTGAGTTCGCAATATCTCGAAAAATATGCATTTTAGCAAAAAAGTGTATAAGGCCTTTCTTTCTTATAATTCGATTCTCTATCAGAATATGTGTGCTTTTTATTTTTTTGAGACAACCCCCAAGAAGGGGTTGTTCCCACCCCCAAGAAGGGGTGGGTATTCAATTCAGTAAATAAATTCATATCGAGTATAATGAAGACCTAGCCATGTATTAGAGCAATTTGCAGTTGTCCACTTTTATAAAAATGCTAAGTTATAAATATAAAAGTAACTATCTTAATAGGGCTGATAAACCCAAAATCAAATACCAACTTATGGCGTTGTTAAACTTATTTGATACCTACGTGATGAAAATAAAAGCTGCACATTGTAAAATATACTTAAGGTTGTTTTATTCGAATTTTTGGCTATTATTGTTTTTCCATTGCACACAAAAGTAAACAAAAATAGCATTTTATAGCCCGCCGGGTCAATTCAATAATGGCTTTAATGATATATGTGCGTTATAAATTTTGGTATGTCAGAACCGTCTTTCGTATAGAAATAAAAATCTGTCTAACAGAATCCTTAATTCAAGATATGTTATATTGCGGCGTCCTATTTGTACTGTAACAGTACAAAATGAAATGAAAAATACCTTTTTACGTTTGAATGATCAGGAATTAATTTTTCAGAAAAATACATCATAATCATCATTAATTAGGTGCCAAAATTTGTCCTAAAGCGATGTACATGAAAAGTTCAGCAATGTACAAGGTGTCTCGTTTAAATGTGGGAAAAGTCTGAAATTTGTTTTGTTTTGTGCCCGATTGAATTGGAATATATTTTTTAAATATAGGGCGGTAAATATTCTATCTGCAGGCCATATTAATTTTGCTTTATACTGAAATACATGGTCTCTTGTGATACGTTCTTTATCTCCAAAAAGCACTAAATCAAGAACTGTTCACATATTCTTCTTCAGCGCTTAAAATTGGAACATACAAATAACTCGACCCTCGAGAGTGTCTTGTGACCTCCTGCAATTCCTATTTTAACGTCGAAAATCAGTAATTCACATATATTTCAACAAACCTTACACATTTTTTATGGTAAATTAAAACTTTCAGATTATGGTGAAACTTGGTATCAAGACATTTTAATGGACACCGAGGAAGAATATGTAATTTTCTGAAAAAGAAAATCGCTAATATTATGATTTAGTGGTTTTTGGCGATGAAAGAGGAGGCCATATATTTTAACACAAAACAAAACTAATGTCATCTCCAGATAGAATTTTTACCGCTCTACATTAAAAAAACTATTAAAATCGTCAAAAAAATTCTAAAAAACCGCTGCCCAAGGAATCACTACTTCCACATCCAGATTTTCTATCCAAGTCACTCACAACGAAAAAATTTTGTATATGGAAATAATTGTTTATGGAACTTTAATAATATAATATTTGAAATCCTCTACCCCAAAAACCCATAAAACGATACCCCAAATCGGTAGTGGGGTGGGGGTGGTGATAGGGGGTGGATGAAGTAAAAAAAATATTTGGAGGTTTCTGGTTCTTGTACACACACTAAATCACAAATTTTTTCATCCCCTTTAATAATGGGGTGGGGGTGGTAATGGGGGGGGGGCTAATCCCAAAATTTTTTTTGAGACCTTAGCTTCTCTTGTATATACTAAATACCAATTTTATGGACTCTTACCTGCTTGATTTACCTATTTACCCCAAATTTACCCCCATTTACCCCCCAACCCTTCGACGGAACAACATGAAAATATAAACTAGTTCTAGATCTCGTTAAGGTACATATGTGTACCAAATTTCAAGTCAATATCTCAAACGGTTCCAGAGTAAACGTGCGCACAAAAAAGTTACAGACCGACAGACAGACAGAAATTTTTTTTTCCGCTCAAACTTAAAATCTCGACGTTTCATGACATTCTAAGCCTATTTGAACAATAAAAATTTTTTGAAATTTCACTGGATGTGGAAGTAATTAAAATATATAACCGAGGACGATAATATTTCGCATGCAGTTCACACTGTCAAAGAAGAAAAATATGAAAAATATATAGGGGGTGGTCACTCTAAAAAAATTAAAGAAAGAATGTGACGAGTGGAAATAATATTTCAAATGCAGTTAATACAACTGCCTAGGAAGATAAATATGAAATATGAAATACATACAATATTAAAGTATAGAATAATTGTTATTTTTTGAAGCCGATTAATTATTTTTTATTTTGTTGTTTTATGCAAAAAGTGTATTCCTTATTATATTATATGTAGAACTAACTTCACACAAATAATTTTCTTAAGAAAATGTTATATTAACATTTTTATTTTATAGTAATATTTTGAGGATGCTATTATTAATATTTTCATAGATATAGATATCTATGGTCCATTGACTTCTTATAAGAGTATAATATGTTTATGACACTGAAAGTAACAATCACGTTTGCAAAGGTAATAAAATTGCAAGTTGATGTATTCATTCCTTTTCATATTTTGAATTGTCACATATTTTAATGACTTTTATTATTTTCTCAAGTTTATATCTTTTTAATTAAATTCCTAACGTAAAATGGCAATTGCTAGTACATTGCTAAATACAGTGCATAAAGTAGTGGATGTAGTGGATAAATTCAATAAAAAGTGTACACATTTTTTTTGCAAAATCTGGTGAATAAGTCAAAAGATTCATATTGAATTCCACCTTTTGATATATTTTTTACATTTTTTTGTCAAGTTTCACAAAGCTATGATATCATCAATATTTTTTTAAATGGCAATCGTTTTTTGTTATAGAATTTGAGAGTGCATTTTTTTTACATACAATACGGTAAATATCGATATAGGGTGCATGAGGGTAAGGAAAACTATCTTGAAATTCAAAAATACTAACTTTACTAGAAATGAAGAAGTTTAAAAGGCAACTAAATTAAATGTTCAAATTGCGCTCCATTCCTAGCCTGATAACAGCCAAGACGGTTAATAAACTCTTTGTGAACGTTTACTAACGTAATATTTTGTCAAACTCCTCTATAGATTTCCTTAAATATACAAGGAATAAAAAACCCGAGCGCAACCAACAGCTATTCTCCAGACTAATGCCCCGTCGAACAAATTACAAGCCTGGCCGTGTTAAGCGCAATAACTATGTATTGCTACAAAACGCTAAAGTTTCAATTGCAATAAACTCTTTGTGAACGTTGTCGGTAATTTCCGGTGATATGTGGTGTATTTTTTGCAAGCAAGTAAATATCCGTAAAATGGTTAGTTAAATTTAATATTGCACTTTTTATTACAGTTGTGCGAAGTAATCATCAAATAATTATTACACTGAAAATATGAGCTCGATCCGATATGTAGTTCCAGAAATATACTGCTTTAAAATCTAATTCTTCATAAGCTGAGGCGGTCGAATCGCTGACGTAAATGTCTCCACAGTCCTACCTCGCTTACCTAATAACCTTGCCCACCGCAATCGAATGTTAGTGTTAGTATTATAGTATAGTACCTAGAGGCAAAAAATATGCAAAACATCTAAATATACTCATACTATCAAAAATACGATACCGCGACGCCCGTACCATGCCGATACGGAAAGAGGAAGGCTTGTAGTTGATCCGCATCGTAAATCGCACGCCGAAATTCGAAAATTCGGCTCGACACGAACGAATCAAAATTGACATTTTTGGCGTTTTTCGTTTGACGTTTCTCGATCGCGATTTTGGGTTAGAAGAGTGTCTTTCGCACATCTCTTTCCGTTGCAAAAAAAGAAATAGTCGACCTTCCCCTGTTAATAACTAATCAACCATAAATAATACAACAACGAAAGATAACGTAGAATTTAATTCTAAATCGACCTGCACCTGTCCCGATCCAGTCAGATATGTTTAAAAAAAGCTTTTGTTAATGCAAATTCGCAAAGAGTAAGGGGCACATACATATGTATGGGATTAATGGTTTCGCTGCTATATGTATACGTTTAAAGACAAAATTTCGATTTCGCCTGAAAACAATTTTCAAATTAAATGCCATGGGGTCAAGATATGACTAGGCAACCTAGTCGCGATCTATTAACCTGCATGTTATCTTTTGTATAAACTATTTCTTACCTGAATAACAGATGATGGTATTAATTTCTTATGCCGGATCTTAGACTACTAGGCAAGCGGGTCAGCTACGCCTACGTCTCCCGATGCGATAGAGACATTGACGTCACACAGCTATAACATGAAAGCGCCACGTGTTGATATGTTCTTGAATAATTTGAAGCCTATAGAGACCCTAGAAAATTCTCTTTTTTTTTGCATTTCGCTCTAGAATTAATAGATCTTTCAGAAAATGTAATAAAAAAATGCTAAATGAGCGCATGGTATTTAGTAAATATAAGAGAAGCTAAAATCTCAAAATTTTTTTTGATAGCAGCCACCCACCCCATTATTAAAAGGGGTGAAATCATAAAATTTTGATTTAGTGTGCGTACAAAAACCAAGGGTTTCAAAAAATTTTTTTACTTCATCCCACTACCGATGTTGTATATCGTTTTATGAGTTATGTTATTAAAATTTTATAAACAATTATTTCTACATAGTAGAGTGCAAATATAATATCATTTTTTTTTAGTTGTGAAAAACTTGAATAGAACATCGGGATGTGGAAGTAGTGATTCCTTGGGCAACGGTTTATTTTAATGCCTTTGTTTATATTATTTTAACATTTTAAAATGAAATCAAATTCACTTTATCAGGTTGTGCACATTTGTGATGCACACGGTACATGCCATTAATCCTTAACTTTGTTTGTTATGTATGATTTAATATTATATAAAAATTGTTTATTTTACTATGAAAAAATGTTTTATATTGCCAGCAGCTTATTAGTGCGTGGAATAAGCAGCAAATTGTGTGAAAATATTTCACTCCTGGATACCAGCACCAAAATTTAGAGGTGAGTTTTAAACATATTTTACTTTGTAAATCCGTCGGGAGACACTCTCAGAAGTGATTAACTTAGCCATGATGACATCATCAAAATGGCCGACGTACTAATTTCTTTAGGTTCAAATATCTCAAAAACGAATCAACTGATTCGAATGCGCAAGGTCTCATTTTAAAGATAATGGAATATTCTACAAAAAAGGTAATACGCAATTATTTCGTAATAACCATAGTTTTTATTTTATTTGCAAATTAATAGAGAAGTCAGAGGTTTGGTTCGCTCAGTAAAAATCACCGCTCTGTGCTGTCCTGTTATTATTAATTTAATTTTACAACTATGTATTCGCTACACTACACACTAATTGTTTCCTTCTTTGTTCCACATTTAATAACGAAAACGAAGAGTATATTGCATTTGATAGGCATATTTCTAAAAGAGTAAATATCGCTCGCAGACAAAAAACTTTCATTTCATTGCGTTAGTGAACGAATTCTGAATAACTATCAAAATGTCCGTCTGTCTGTGCGTCCATTCGTCACGATAACTTGCGAAAGAAAAGTCTAATCTTTTTGAAATCTGGACAGTAAGTTAGTGTTAGCTAGAAGAAAATCAATCATTAAATAAGAAAGTTTAAAGATTAATCATTTAAAAAAATAGTTTTCTTAATTTTTTTCGCTTGTATTTAAATAGAAATCTTGCGAAATGTTATTTCCTCTCATTATTTTGTTTTGTTTATATATTTTACTGAGATATATTACAAAATAATATATCTAATCTTTGAAATATGATTCTCGAATGATATATGTATTACAGACATTTAATTTTTGTATTAATGTATGATGGTCCAGTGGCTAAATTTTTTTCTTGCAATCCAACTCTAATCCTTACACCCATTGTCGTTCAAACCAAACCACACCTGCCCCTGCCCAACCCTACTACTAACACCACGACGATGCGCGCCGTGGTTGTCTGGTTGACTCCTGGCCAGGTTCCTGGGAGGCACATGTTAAATGCTTAATTTATAATAAAGTATTGTTCAATTCGATTCTCGAAATCGTGTGTTCCAGACAGGTTAGACGTATTTTTCTAACTTTTTTTATGTATATATAATTTTTTTATATATTAACGAGTGTTTCACCAACAAAGTTTGTATCACAGAATTTAGAATGTCCAAAAACTAAAATTATTTACAAGAAAACTGACAAGAATATTTTATATCCTAAAGTCGGCGAAGAGTATGTTTTTAGTAAGGGATTTACTTACAATACAAAGTCACCAAAAACAAGTATATTGCACATATAAGGACAGAGTAATTTCATCAGGTGACGAAGAGAGCGTGGCCTCCATATCACCTTCATCGCACGAGGAAGCAGATGTACATCTTCTATTGCACACCATATATGCAGCTAGGAACGGTCACAACAAAGTAATCATTAAGACGGTTATAGCACTGTTTGTATTTCCACTTATTGCAGAAGTCAAAGAAATTTTGGTTGAGTACGGAACTGGAAGAAATTTGAAGTATTTTCCCATTCATGATTTATATTCTAATCTTCCACGTGGTGTACCAGATCTGAGTTCATTTTTCCACGCATTCACTTCATACGATACAGTTTCCTCGTTTTCTGGTGAGCAAACACTGTCAAGAATTAGTGTCCTGCAAGTGCAAGGAACGGTGTACAAGGGGTCGATGCACCAAAAATCGTCTCAGATGTACTCCTTTGTGTGCATGTGAATGCCATTGCTCACGAATGGATGTCGATTGAATACTCTAAGTTATTCTGTTTGGGTAACAGTTTTTTTTAATTTTGTAAAAAAATTGACAAAAATTTAAATATTTTGTATTAATCTACAAATAAAATTAAAAGTAATGTTTTTACGTAATAACTGCTTATTACCTTTTTTTGTAGAATGTTTCTTTATCTTTAAAATGATACATTGTGCATCCGAATCCGTTGATTAGTTCTTGAGAGATTTGAACCTAGAGAAATAAGTACGGCGGCTATTTTGATAACGTCATCACAGCTGACTTAGTCACTTCAGAGAGTGTATCCCGACGGATTTACAAATTTATTCGATTATAAATTTATTTCTATATCTCACCCCCAAATTTTGGTGCTGTTATATTGTGAAATATTGTTACGCTTTCAAGGGCGGATCTAGAAATTTCAATAATTTTTTTGTCGTCTGTGGCGCATGGGACCCATACGAAATATGGGAAATAATATCTAGAGAAGCACTCCTCTAACGACCCCTAAGAAATTTTGAAAAAGCAGTTTGCGAAAAATTTTTTCAAAATTCGAGTGCATTATATGTTTTTGTGAGAATCATTACCGTTTTTAGGTTAAATTTATCATCAAAAATACATTGTAGCTGGCAATGATGAATATTTCACCATTTCGTTGTTGTTTTGAATGTTTCAGTAGGTGTTTGCAATATTATGTCTATATGAGAGCCGTCTCTGGCGCCGAGATAAATCTCCCGAACCCTGAACTTTGTAGAAACTTGCCAAAAAAAAATATTAAAAATCTAGATTGGTATTCAATATGAACCTTTTGAAACAAATGTCCGAGCGATTTTCCCAGAAAAAAATGTGTACACTTTTTATCCACTACTTTACGAAAGCATTGTAGATTGCCTACTGTTTCGTAAACAATTGATTTAGAGCTTTATTTCCCACACTGGTTTCCGTTTTAATACAAAAATAAAGATAAACTTTGCCGTATTATTATCGGAACGGGTTTGTAATAAGTCAAACAGGGTGTTTTTATTTCACACTTTACACAGTCTATAATTCCAAATTCACATATTAGAAGAGTGCAAAAGGGTTGCGGTTGTACCTTCGAGGGTTAAAACCACACACAGTGGGTGGTGATTTCAACCGCAGGGTCGCAAAAAAGTATATCGTGCTTATTTTTTCACCCCAAGCAACAGGTTGCCTGATACACTGTTGGGATGGGACCAGGTCTCGTGATAGTATTTTGTTTTTATTTTGCTCTTTGATACACCGCGATGTGTTAAGGCAGTTATCATGATGAAGTGGAGGATAACACATTTTGTTTAGCGGCGTTTTATTTCATTGCTTACGTAATATAAATATTCAAATTTCTACAATATTTGCTGAATATTGTTATAATTGGCGATATTTTGTTCATAAAACTACAAAAATGAGATTTATTAGCCATGATGATAAAAGAACTAGAAGGTAAAAACACACGCGTTATCCAAAATAATTTTACTTTAATTCAAATGAATCTGGAGGACACTGTCTAGAATTAAAAAATGTACAAAGAAATACTTTCCAAAAAATTTTTGTCTCTAAAAATTGCGTTATTTTTTGTACACATCGTAAGCCTAAGTTTATTTTTCAATAAATTCTATAGCAATCGACGTTTTATTCACTCTGAATCCTATAATTCCATCCAAGAAATCAAACTACTTGTTAACAAATGCTGCAACATTTTTTGAAACTACCATACATACTCAAAATGAGTATTGTAGGTACCGGGATCTGACTACCACAGATAGCAATATGTACTTTCGTGGTATAAAAATCGCATAATAGAATAAAAGAATTTAAAAAAATTCTCAATTACCATGATGGTGTAAGAGATATTATTTCTTCTAACCATCTCTTAAGGGGGCAAAATTCGTTCTTGAGAAATTAAGTTCAGAAAAAATCTCAAAGCTTAAAATACAATAATTTCTATTTAATTTTTTTAAATAGAAAAAAATGTCTTCGATCAATGTACAACGTGATTTATCATGATAAGCGGAAAATAAAATGGTGTACTAGTCTTCAATGTGGAAAAGCCCCTGCAAAATTTTAAAGTGCCCCGAAGTAATTTAGTATATTAAAAATGGTTAAAATTTATGAAGATACACTGTTATTGACTAGGTTAGTAATAGGGCGGCGAACTTACTTGTGAAAGAACACCGGCGTGTTATTGACGGGTTTAAGTAAATATCTCATAGATACTTGTTGTTGCAGAGTTCATTAGCATAGAGTCAATGTCTTTTCGGTTTATTTCACTATTTTTGTAGTGTGATTTGATTAAAACCAAAAAGTCACTTCTACCCTCTCCAGCTTTGCTGTCAATAATGTCAATTCCAAGTCTGATAAAGTGATATGGTTGTACCGCGTTACGTCAGATTGGTTAAAGTCACTGGCGGTGAATTTCTACAAAAAAATAAGGTAATTTTTTTGGTCATTTTTTTTAATTCTTCATTTTTTTAACTCCTTTCGATGGGAACAACCTACTGATAAATTTTCCACATGTCATGGTAGATCCCTCTGTATATTGTAACTCGACGTATTAATGATCCAATGGATTGGAATACAGCAATTACGGATTTAGACCTATTTTTGGCCATTTTAAATTTGAACACGAGGGTCTCGCCGGTTAAGTATATGGAATTAGGCCCAGCGGCTTATTGGGCTATTCATTCACATGAATGTTGCTTATGACTAGGAATGTTGAATAAAATACATAATAAACCTCTATCCCCTATATTGCCAGAGTTATGGGGGTAACAACTCCCCAACTTTAAAATTAATTTTTTCAAAACTATTGAAGATAATTAAATGATATTAATAGGAGATGGTGATATAAAATGACTTTATATTTTACTCTTTTTTTACATTCCTATTACGTCATTTAGTATATAAAAAAATAATTTAATTTTTGAGGGTGCTGTTTTTATATCAACCCCTTGAGTGACACCTACCAAATAAATCTATATTATTTAACACTAACCTAATTATCGTGTGTAAAGATTACTTCAAGGTCAGATTGGTGGAAGATGCTTAAAAATATGAACCTAGGTAATGAACACAGGCACACACACAAAAAGTTAATTGCGAAGACCTAGACCACTTAATTCTTACTCATTTGGAAGCTAATAAACGAAAAAATATACTACTACTTTTAGTTTGGTTCTCAATTATTATTTTTTTTTTTTGCTTAAGTATTGATTTTATTAGACAATATGATTAGGCCATTCTAATTAATCCTGATGAGCGGGTGGTGGGGCTAACTTTTGAATTTTTAATGGTACTCTCAATTTTTAATGACGTATTCTGATTCTACGAAAAAATACATAACTTTTGTACCAAACTTTTTTCTCCCCCACTCTGATGAACGGAGATGGGGTGTAACTTTTGAGTTTTCAAAAACTTGCAGGCGAACATCTCTCAACTAGGGCATTTTTGGGAAAAATATTTCAAACAAAAGATGTCCCTCTCTGAACAAAACAACTTTTGTTTGAAACATTGTTCCTAAAAATGCCCTAGTTCAGAGATGTTCCCCTGCAGGTTTTTGAAAATTAAAAAATTACCCCCATTCCCGCTCATCAAGGTAGGGAGGGGGGAGAAAAAAATATTTGGTACAATAGTTATCTTATTTTTTCCGTAGAATCAGAATATGCGAATACGCGATAAAATATATAGGGTGCCATTAATAATTCCAAAGTTAGCCCCACCCCCCCGCTCATCAGGTTGGGTATGGAAAACTGTTTTGCACAACTGAACTTTTGTCTGAAACATTTTTCGCTTTCCTGAGAATATATTAATGTGGATTGATTAAAATCACCTTATAAAGAAATAGAATTTTAAGTCCAACTGAGGTTAAATGTTTACAGGAAACGGTTTACAGGCACACACACATCCACATGGAAATATTTGTATTCGATATTTAAGTTCAGTATATTATGAAACGAATTTCTATATTATTACAGTTTTTTGTCCAATTATAAAATACTTCTTTGGTGAAATCAAATATGTATAATAATAGCCCTTAATATGAATGAAAAAAATATGTACAGCGTGTCCCACTTTTTAGAGGTCAATTTTTAAGTAAATTGTTTAGGAATTTTTTTTATAAAAAGAATATTACCATCATCCTTTAAAACCCTTTTGTTCCCAATTTTGCTTCCATTACTCAAGTTAAAAATTTTGTTTACGTTTTCAAAGGTGACTAGATCTAAATTAAGTAAACTAATAAAATAGGGCCTGTGTAAACGGCGAAACTTTTTTTATGTTTTTGTTGACTGATATTTTTGATTTTTACTTCAAATTCGTAGCAAAAAAATATGAAACAACTTTGCTTCTAACTTCACCTCGATCCGAGTTCCTTCTAGATGAGCCACTGCAAATTGTTCCATAGATTTTTGTACCTACTGATTACCTATTCTCAGAGACTATGTAAAGGATATACTTGTAATTATACTGTCTGGAAATAGGTAACACAAAAAATTAAGTGCGAAGACCTAGACCACTTAATTCTTACTCATTTGGAAGCTAATAATCGAAAAAATATAGTACTACTTTTAGTTTGGTTCTCAATTATTTTTTTTTGCTTAAGAAGTATTGATTTCATTAGACAATATGATTAGGCCATTCTAATTAATCCTGATGAGCGGGTGGTGGGGCTAACTTTTGAATTTTTAATGGTACTCTCAATTTTTAATCACGTATTCTGATTCTACGAAAAAATACATAACTTTTGTACCAAACTCTCCCCCCCCCCCCTCCACTCTGATGAACGGAGATGAGGTGTAACTTTTGAGTTTTCAAAAACCTGCAGGCGAACATCTCTCAACTAGGGCATTTTTGGGAAAAATATTTCAAACAAAAGATGTCCCTCTCTGAACAAAACAACTTTTGTTTGAAACATTGTTCCTAAAAATGCCCTAGTTCAGAGATGTTCCCCTGCAGGTTTTTGAAAATTCAAAAATTACCCCCATTCCCGCTCATCAAGGTAGGGAGGGGGGAGAAAAAAATAATTGGTACAATAGTTATCTTATTTTTTCCGTGGAATCAGAATATGCGAATACGCGATAAAATATATAGGGTGCCATTAATAATTCCAAAGTTAGCCCCACCCCCCGCTCATCAGGTTGGGTATGGAAAACTGTTTTGCACAAAAGATGTCTCCCTCTGAACGAAACAACTTTTGTCTGAAACATTTTTCGCTTTCCTGAGAATATATTAATGTGGATTGATTAAAATGACCTAACCACATTGTCTAATAGAATCAATACTTCTTAAGCAAAAAATAATAATTGAGAGCCAAGCTAAAAGTAGTAGTATATTTTTTCGATTATTAGCTTCCACATGAGTAGGAATTAAGTGGTCTAGGTCTTCGCACTTAATTTTTTTTGTGTGTGCCTGTGTTCATTACCTTGGTTTATATTTTTAAGCATCTTCCACCAACCTGGAAGTAATTTTACACACGATAATTATGTTAGTGTTAAATAATATATATTTATTTGGTAGGTGTCACTCAAGGGGTTGATATAAGAACAGCACCATCAAAAATTAAATTATTTTTTTAATATACTAAATAACGTAATAGGAATGTAAAAAAATGTAAAATATAATTCATATCAACGTCCCCTATTAATTTCATTTAATTATATTTAATGAAGTTGAGGGTTGTTACTCCCATAGCTCTGGTAATATAAGAGATAGATGTTTATTATATATTTTATTGAGCATTCCTAGTCATAAGCAACATGCATGAGAATGAATAGCCCAATAAGCCGCCGGGCCCAATTCCATATACTTAACCGGCGAGACCCTTTGTAAATTTTCATGCCAATAACGTTAAAATGGCTGCGTAGAATTGTCTACCATGTTGCTTAAAAAAAAAGACATCCAAATGAACAAATTCCGTTAAAGTTCAAGGAGCTCGCTCTCGCGCGCGCGCCACATGTCTACGGTGTCATTTACTTTTTCGCTATGTCAAATACGTATAGCAAGTGCTACCGAGCAATTCGACCGTAGGGCTAAGGGCCCAATAAAAAAAGTATTTGTTTATCTTGCCTATAATTTCAGGTTATCGAGCGGATGATGAGAGCTCACTACCTTCCCAAATTAATGCTCTTAGACTATATTCTACCGTGCTATTTTATGTGTTACAAATAAATATAATTTTAAGTCTAACTGAGGTTATAATGTTTACAAGAAACGGTTTACAGGCACACACATACACATGGAAATTTTTGTATTCGATATTTAAGTTCAGTATATTATGAAACGAATTTCTATATTATTACAGTTTTTTGTCCAATTATAAAATACTTCTTTGATGAAGTCAAATAGGTATAATAATAGCACTTAATATGAATGAAAAAAATATGTACAGTGTGTCTCACCTTTTAGGGGTCAATTTTTAGGTAAATTGTTTAGGGATTTTTTTATAATAAGAATATTACCATCATCTTATCCTTTAAAACCCTTTTGTTCCCAATTTTGCTTCCATTACTCAAGTTAAAAATTTTGTTTACGTTTTCAAAGGTGACTAGATCTAAATTAAGTAAACTAATAAAATAGGGCCTGTGTAAACGGCGAGACTTTTTTTATGTTTTTGTTGACTGATATTTTTGATTTTTACTTCAAATTCCTAGCAAAAAATATGAAACAACTTTGCTTCTAACTTCACCTCGGTCCGAGTTCCTTCTAGATAAGCCACTGCAAATTGTTCCATAGATTTTTGTACCTACTGATTACCTATTCTCAGAGACTATGTAAAGGATATACTTGTAATTATACTGTCTGGAAATAGGTAACTATATAAACAGAAAACTAGTAGGTTTGACAAAAAGTTTTTAAGAACGGAAATGGAAGCGACTTTTTTTATATTTAGTAGGAGTAAAAAATATTCAAAAATCAACTTTTGGTGTAGAGAACAAAATGTTTCAATATTTTTTTATAAAACAGTGGCGAAATACCCAATGAAAAGTAACATGAATTTGCAAGTAAATAAATAATATATAGACAATACAAATAAAATGCATGCCACGCAAGACTGTTAATCAAATAACCAATCGTGCTGAAGCACGTAAAACAAATTATATAACTGAAAATCAAAACAAAAGTAATTAACGAACATTTAATATGCATTTATGAAACCAAAGCACCTACAATCTGTGATAAAACTGCAGTGTTGCAATTTAACGTCGTAACAAGAGTGGATTCTTTGTTTTACAAACTGGTAATGTATTTTTGAAGGTCACTTTTGGCCCACAGCCTCAGGTGCTGAGATGTAGACTTCTCGTGTCGTGATTCACCCATACCAAACTTGAATGGAATCCTGCTCATAGCATAGCTTAAGATAAAAAATACAATATAAGAGTATAAACTTAAGATACAGTGATTCAATCTCTATTTCCTTTGTTATTTATAACGATTTGATATATTAACGTTACTGCTAAATAGTCTAAAAGTAAAAGAGGCTATCTACTGATTTGTTTGCCAGTAGAAGGATAGGATTTTGCAGAGTGAGAGGAAAATATGCTTTTATTTTCGATTAATTATAAATATTTTAAAAACCAAACATTGTATACTCTTTAAAACTGTTTTAGATATTTGCTATTGTTCTAAAGAATACAACTATATATTTTTTCTATTGCAAATTTCTGTTGTACTTGAATATCGTAGTTTTTCAATGAAAATAGGTACTTAATAATTTCATTATTAGAGTATGGCATTTAATTATATACAATATTTATGATAAAAACTGTACATGGTTGTATTCCTTAGAGCAATGGGAAGTACCAGAAACTATTTTAAAGATTATATCATTTATGATTTTTTAAATATTTATAATAAACCGAAAATAAACGCATATTTCCCTCTCACTCTGCAAAATCCTATCCTTGAGAATCATTTTTGTACAAAATAAATAATAATAGAGGAATTAAAAAAAGAAATGTTACTCAATATACTGTGTGTCCCTGGATTGAGTTTGCAGTCTCGGTCTACTTAACGTAAAATGGATTTTTACCAAATTTCAGTTAAAATGGAATCTAACTAGTGGAGTTAATCTAAGAAAAAAATAAATCATTGTAGGTAAACTGGTCTTTTTGTTAATTTTACGGAAAAATTTTATTTGGATAAAATATTTAGTTAGAGCCCTATGCCAACTTTCATTGCATTTGAACAAAAAACAAAATAATAATAATAAAATAAAAAATAACACTACTTAAAGTACCTAGCACCTCCACAGACTCTCTCCGCGCATTTTCTAGGAGGAACTGGTTATTCCACATAATACTGGTACTATTTGTTAAACGTAATCAAAATAATACTAGTAGAAGTTGAATTCGGATATGGCCGATTGCGAATACCTATTTGATCAATAATTGGCTCGAATATGGCACAATTAACGTTTACGTGGTGTCACTGAGATTAAATATATAAGCAATATATTTTATTTTTATTGTTGATAGGTACTCGCAGTCGGTAACGCCCTACTGCAACTCTCATTTGTCTTATTAGAAATTCCTTCTAACAACTGTTCAGGGCAAAACTGATATATGATCTAATTTACGTAAAGTTTGTTCAAATCTGAGAGACGTAGATAGTGCATATTTTGCAGTTTTGATACCTTGTACATTCTCGTACTTCCTTTTGGAAGAACGAAGAGTCCTATTGTTTCTGAAAAAAATCTATCAGTAAATTTTATATACTTAATCATTTTTTTTCAGATTCCTTTGGATAATTTTCTAAGGTCTCTATCCGCCATATTGAATTCACCTTGAGGACCCTAACTCCTTTCTGCTTTGCAATCACCCAAGGGAATTCTTGGGCTAGTGGGGGTGGATGAAGTAAAAAAAAATGAGGTCTTTGGTTCTTGTATACACACTAAATCACAATTTTATTTTTTTATAATGAGGTGGCTAATGCCAACAAATTTTTGAGACCTTAGCTTCTCTTATATATACTAAGTACCAATTTTATGAACCCTTACTTGCTTGATTTACCTATTTACCCCCCATTGACTCCAATTTATCCCCCAGCCCTTCCACGGAATAAGATCAAAATATAATCTAGTTCCAGATCTCGTTAAAATACATGCGTGTACCTAATTTCAAATCAATATCTTAAACGGTTCCAGAGTAATCGTGAGCACAAAAAAGTTACTTAAGATCTCGAAGTTTCATGACATTCTAAGCCTATTTGCCTATTCGCCTTTTCAAAATTAAAAAAAAAAAATGCGTTACTATACTTTCACTGGATTTGGAAGTAAAATATGGTAAATTTCGGAATAATTTCATATAAAATGGTAATTTTTCTTCATGTATCATTATTGTAGTAAAAGGTATCATTTTCAGTTTCTGTATGGTCCAAATATTTGCTCTTACCCTCAAGGGATGAAAACCACCCTTAAATTTAAATATTCAATATTTGAAAAAGTATTACTAATCCATTTTTGAAACGTAGGATAGTTGTGTTTTCGGGATCGCTGATTAAGAATTTGAATTCAATATTAAAAAATTCACAATGGTGGCTCTAATACGGCGGTTGGAATTTTTTTTCTAAAACAAGTGTGTTAAACGGACAAGAAAAATCAAGCATCTAGATGAAAAACAGCATTGTTGAAAAAAAAAATTTCTGAGCAATTACAATACCAAAATGGCGACATTTTCTTGAAGAAAATGTAAAAACGCACACAAACAAAGAATCATTTTAAAAATTGATTAATTATTTTTAATTTTGTTCCTTAGTTTTTTTTATCGAAGTGTCAGTTTCTAAGATATTCAACATTTAAACCAAATACTTAATCCTAAAAACGGTCTGATCCCATTTATAAAATTAAACATTTCCGAAACTATCAACTCGATACTAATATATAAAAAAACAAATTCATTCTCAGTTTATAAGCTTCATTTTTGATGCCCACCATTTTTTCGTTAAAACTAATATTTATTGAGAAATTTACAAAGAAATAAAAATGTTACGTTTTTTCTAAAATGCAATTTTCTAAAGCATGCGCTGTAAGCGGACGAAGAAATTTGAGCATATATGTCATCCAATATGCTAACAGTATATATTTTTTTAATTACTGACTACTTACGTTAAGAAAATGGCGACGCTTTCATTTAAAAAAATATAAAAACGTACATTGTCTCTGTCATAATTTTTTGTTTCTTATGGTATTAAAATAACCAAAAAATAATTTGAAAGCCTAATTAATGTACTTTCATTTTCATTATCAGCATTTTTAACGTACGTGATATTTAATATTTAAACTAAATACTTCATTTTATAGACGTTCGGACGCCACATTTATACTTCCAGACCTCCGAAACCATTGACTCTACAGAAATTAGAAAAAAAAAACGAAATTCATCCTCAATTGACGATTTGCATGAAAGAAAGTTTGGTAAAAAGTGTCTAGATTGGTATCACTGTAATTCACTGTACATGTTGACCAACTCGTCTAATTTCCAAGCTTTGCAACAATTAAATACCTATAATATAATAATCATAACATTGTTTTCATTACCTTTAATGTTAAACCTACTTCCATTGAATATAAATCATCTTAATTAGGTTGTTTCGTAGTCTAAGAGTTGGCAGCAGTGATTGACAAATTGCTTAATTCGACATTTTTTAAATATTGTATACTACGAAACAACCTAATAAAGGTGATTTATATTCAATGGAAGTAGGTTTAACAATAAAGATAATGAAGACAATTTTATGATTATTATATTATGGGTATTTAATTGTTGCAAAGTTTGGAAATTAGACGAGTTGGTCAACATGTGCAGTGAATTACAGTGATACCAATCTAGACACTTTTTACCAAACTTTCTTTCGTGCAAATCGTCAATTTAACAGCTTTCTTATTTGTCTCTGGTATGTTTTCGCTCAATGGAATACCTTTCGAGACGCTTGACGAAAACATATTTGAAATACCTATTTTTTGAGCCAAGATCCCAATTTTCTAGTCGTTATAACTAAGTCTATCAATTATGTATTATGAAAATAATTTGAAAGCCTAATTAATGTACTTTCATTTTCATTATCAGCATTTTTAACGTAGGTACGTGATATTTAATATTTAAACTAAATACTTCATTTTATAGACGTTCGGACGCCACATTTATACTTCCAGACCTCCGAAACCATTGACTCTACAGAAATTAGAAAAAAAAAACGAAATTCATCCTCAATTGACGATTTGCATGAAAGAAAGTTTGGTAAAAAGTGTCTAGATTGGTATCACTGTAATTCACTGTACATGTTGACCAACTCGTCTAATTTCCAAACTTTGCAACAATTAAATACCTATAATATAATAATCATAACATTGTTTTCATTACCTTTAATGTTAAACCTACTTCCATTGAATATAAATCATCTTAATTAGGTTGTTTCGTAGTCTAAGAGTTGGCAGCAGTGATTGACAAATTGCATAATTCGACATTTTTTAAATATTGTATACTACGAAACAACCTAATAAAGGTGATTTATATTCAATGGAAGTAGGTTTAACAATAAAGATAATGAAGACAATTTTATGATTATTATATTATGGGTATTTAATTGTTGCAAAGTTTGGAAATTAGACGAGTTGGTCAACATGTGCAGTGAATTACAGTGATACCAATCTAGACACTTTTTACCAAACTTTCTTTCGTGCAAATCGTCAATTTAACAGCTTTCTTATTTGTCTCTGGCATGTTTTCGCTCAATGGAATACCTTTCGAGTCGCTTGACGAAAACATATTTGAAATACCTATTTTTTGAGCCAAGATCCCAATTTTCTAGTCGTTATAACTAAGTCTATCAATTATGTATTATGAAAAGTTGCATCTTCTCCAAATTTCATCAAGCGCGGATCTAGAAATTGCAATAATTTTTTTCTCGTCTATGGCGCATGGGACCCATACGAAATATGGGAAATAACATCTCGAGAAGCACTTCTCTAACTCTGTATTTTTATGAAAAGTAAAATGCATATGACAAAAAAAATAATTTTAAACAGGAGTCCCTAGACCTGGGGGGGGGGGGATAATCGAATTTTGAAAATTTTTTTCGCAAACTGCTTGTTCAAAATTTTTTAGGGGTCGTTAGAGAAGTGCTTCTCGAGATGTTATTTCCCATATTTCGTATGGGTCCCATGCGCTACAGACGAGAAAAAAATTATTGAAATTTCTAAATCCGCGCTTGAATTTCATTCTCGTTCAGCTCCAATGTTTTTGTTTTTTTTAGTTGCCACCCCCTGAAAAGGGATGGGAGATGGTGGAGACGGAACACCTAGATCTGGTACTTATTAATCGTCGATTTTATTAAGAAGACTCTGCTTTGGCGGAAGGAGACGACAAATTAAAAGTTGGCAGTTATTAGGCAGGGCTGTGCTTTGTCACACTTCTCTTTAACATCTATAAGTGAACATGTGATGGGCGCAACGTGTGCTGAAGGACTGGCAATGTGAAATATCTGTAGGAGGAACTACGATTTCTAACTAAGATTTGCAGATGTAACATAATTACAGCAAGGGAAGATTAACAAGCAATAAGCTTTGAGTACAATTTAAATGTAAATTACAACAAAACGAAAATTATCTTTATAGACCGAGCAAATAAAAACTACCCAAACCCGTTAAACATAGGTGATTGTGAGGTAGTAAACAAAATAATATACCTTAGAGCCCGAGTGGACTACACCGGCAACTGCGGGTGATTGTCAGTTGCATAAAATATTATGCGACAGAAATATCAAAAACGCACGTGAATCAAACTGGCTAACGCTCTAGTTTTCTCCATCTTTCTTTACGCTGCTGAGAAGGATGAACTGTTAGTTAAGAGTGTGCAATGCCTATGCTTTTACATGGGAAACTTTGTGATTTTTTTCAAAGCTCCCTATCTCACAAAAAAAAAATTAAAAAGGAATAAACATTTAGAAGTAAGCGATGCACAAAATAAGATTTTTGTTGTTTTAAATAAACCACACATTTGCCTAAAAAGCTGGGAAAACGAAATACATGGAGAAGTTCATTCATAGTTTCATAGATGGCGACACCTTGACAATTACACTCAGGGAATGGATTACAAGTGTTTATTTAATTTAGACCACAACAGTAAATATATCAAATATCTAACTTCATAACGACAAGCATCTTTCTACATAATAAAATATGTTTTCTGTATTTTTTATGCAACCCGTTTAGTAATAAAGCCTATAAAACGAAATATATAAATAACTCTCTAGCCACACCTACTTGTTATCGCTGGCAATTCGACCAGCATAAACTGCCTGACTTAGTAAAAGAGTCCTCTATTTGACATTCAAGTATAATCCAACTAGGATACTATCAGTTGTAAATGTACTGTTATGAGCACTTCGAACAAACAAAATTATATTTAATATCCATAACTAATAACTTCTTCTTACCAGACCTATATCACACATTTTAACTAAGAAAGTGTAGAATATATGCGTATAGGACAGAAAATGTGAAAATCTAAAATTATCAATTTTTGTAGATAGGATGCTTTTACTTAAGACGGCAGTATACTGAGTAACATTTTCTAGGGATGCTTTATATTTAAAAATGCAGCTGTGTAGAGAATATTATGTTATACATTCTATCTTTGAGGCAATAAAATCCATGAAAAATCTGGGTAATTATTTATTTTTTATTTCCACATCCAGTGGAAGTATAGTAACGACAAAAAATTTGTATTTTTCAAATAGGCTTAGAATGTCATGAAACGTCGAGATTTTAAATTTGAGTGAAAAAAAAATTTCTGCCTGTCGGTCTGTAACTTTTTTGTGCGCACGTTTACTCTGAAACCGTTTGAGATATTGACTTGAAATTTGGTACACATATGTACATTAACGAGATCTAGAACTAGATTATATTTTTATCTTGTTTCGTCGAAGGGTTGGGCAGTAAATTGGGGTAAATTTGGGGTAAATAAATCAAGCGGGTGAGAGTTCATGAAATTGTATATACAAGAGAAGTCAATGTCTCAAAAAAAATTTTGACATTAGCCACCCCCCTTACCACCACCACCACCCCATTATTAAAGGGTATGAAAAAAAAATGTGATTTAGTGTGTGCATAAGAACCAGAAACCTCAAAATATTTTTTTACTTCATCCACTCCCACTACCACCCCCACCCCACTACCGATGTGGGGTATCGTTTTGTGGGTTTTTGAGGTAGAGGATTTCAAATATTATATTATTAAGGTTCCATAAACAATTATTTCCACATACATATTTTTTTCATTGTGAGTGACTTGGATCAAAAATCTGGATGTGGAAGTAGTGATTCCTTGGGCAGCGGTTTTTTAACAAAGAGTGTTTTGATTCGGGATTATATGTAGCCAGTAGCGATTACACTTAAATGTAAATGGTCTATCATCTTTATATTTTACTCCCCTCGCTTACTGAAGACAAGTTCGAAGTATTGTAAAAATTAAAAAGCACTCCGAGATTTTCTCTCATTTTTACTCTTGAGACTAAAAATATTGGGAAAATTAAGATTTTTCAATTCCATCTATGTCTTGGCGTTATATCTACAAGACTATTTGACGGAGAAAAATAATATTTGGTAAATAGTTGACGCTATCGCCAACAAAGAAATAGGGTATATTTTTAGTGAAATATAGATGGTGGACATTTACCTATCTGTACATAAACAAAAGTCCGGTAAAGAAAATCGACTTCCGCTTCCCACGCAAGACACCACCAACATCCAAACTCCAAACTCCCCCAAATTTTCCCCCTGAGGAATCCAGCGAGAGGAAATATTTTATCGTCATACAATACAACATCTAATTTGCATTATCCATACATAGATCTTTTACCATATTATCATCCTGTAGTTTTATTACTTTGACAGAAGTGTCGTACAGCAGGTTTTCCCTCAAATTTTTTTTCCTGTGTATTTTTTATCTTAACGGTTTATCTCACCAAATCTCAACCCATCTTTTAATTAATTTAACTACTAAAAGAAATTCACTTCGATGGTTTCGGAGTGCGATTAATTTATATAAAGCTCTGGCGGTTTGAACTTCTTCCTCGCCTAACATCGGCAGATTGGGGCGCTTCACGTCCCTGCGACGTATGTAGCGTTCTAATATGTGGTTGTAATAATGAGATACATGAGATAATCAAATATAGCCCATGACATGTCAACTTAAGAATATTTAATAAATACTTTTAATGGGTTAATGGATTTCCGCTTGTTCTGGAAACTTGAAATTTGGTGCGCTCTTGGATAATGATCTGAAATGAATGGGAAAAAATCCAATAAGTGAAAAATTCAACTAGTGACAGAAGTTACGGAAGTTTAAAATTAATTGAAAACAACGAATTTTTACTTAATATACAGTTTTACTTAATATACAGCTGTGTGGTAAAGTGGCGTTGTGATTAGATCTCTGTCGCATGAAAAACAGTCCGGGTTCAATTCCCGGACGGGATTCATTTTTTTTTTTTAATTTAATTGATTGAATAACTATTTCACGGACAACACCGTGAAATAGTTTTTTAATAAAGCCCTAAATAAAATAAAGGAAAAAATGCAGTATATTAAAAAAAAAAAACAAAAAAAGGTAAACTTTATTACCCGCGCGGTATATCTTAAATCCTTTACATTTAGGACATATGTTTATGGGAACTTTTTGTCTTAAAATCATACAGGAACCACCACTTAAAGTATGTCTATGTACTCAATTACCACCCTATATATAAAAAAATGTAAACACGTCTTTATTAAAAATGCACAAAAAGTAGAAAATAATTTTTCCGGCAGCACAGTATTTTTAGGTCTATATGATTAAATGTTACTTTGCTCTCAAGGAATTTTTTCGATAGATAATAAAAAAATTGTAAACACTAAATAAATTAATAACTAAAATTCCCCAATCTCAGTGCTAACGACTGATTAACACAGTATCTAGAGGTAAAAAATATGTAAAATTTCGGAATAATTCTTTATGGGTTAGTACTGTAATAAAAGGTATCGTCTTCAGTTTGTGTATAGTCCGGATACTTGCTCTTACCCTCAAGGGTTGAAAACTACCCCTAAACCTAAATATTCAATATTTGAAAAAGTATTAGTAATTTATTTTTGAAATATAGGACAGTTATGTTTTTGTGATCAAAGACTACGAATCTGAAGTAAAAATTACAAAATTCGAAATGGCGGCTCTCATATAGCGGATGGAAATTATTTTTTTTTCTAAAACAAAAGTGTTTTAAAAGGATAAAAAAAAATAAGCATCTAGGTATAAACGAAAAACAGTATTTTTGAAAAAAAAAAACATAATTACTGAAATGGCGACAATTTTGTTAGAAAAAAACCTAAAAACGCATATTGTATCGGCCATAACTTCTTTATTTTTTGTGATGAAGAAACAAACAAAAAATAGTTTGAAATATTGATTAATCATCTTTATCTTTGTATCTTTTGATAGAAGTGTCGTGCCACAGTTTCTAAGATATTCAATATTTTAAACTAAATACTTCATCCTAAAAACGGTCGGATGCCATGCCATCTATAAAATCAAATGTTTAAATAAAATACATTCATGTTCAGTTTATAAGCTTTATTTTTGATTTCCACGAAATTTTCTCTAAAACCAATATTTAAGGAGATATTTGCAAAGAAACAAAAATGTTAGGCTTTTTCTAAAATTCCTTTACAACTTAATATGCAATTTTTTCTAAAGCAAGTGTTGTAAGCGGACGTAAAAATTTGAGCATCTAGGCCATACCATACGACAAACAGTATATGAGAATATATTGTTTTTTTTACGCTTTTATTAAAAAAATATGAAAAAGTATATTGTTTCCGTCATAGCTTCTTTGTTCTTGATGCTATAGAAATATACAAAAAAATATTTGAAAGCTTAATTAATAGTATTTCATTTTGGTTATTAGAGTTTTTGACTTAAGTGCTATAGTTTCTAAGATATTTAACATTTAAACTAAATACTTCGTTTTATAAACATTCGGACGCCACCTTTATATCCCCAGATCTCCGAAACCATTAACTCTACAGAAATTAGAAAAACGAAACGAAATTTAATACCATTCGAGTTATTTGATGAAAAATAAAAACCTATTTTTCCAGCAAAAATCACAATTTTTTAGTGGTTATAACTTAAGATAGGTGGTGCCGTGAACGTAACTCGACAATTTCTCCTACAACCCTGAATCGATTCAAAAAATTTTTTGATAGGCTTTTAGAGACAACTGTATAGAATGGTACTAGGCTAATGAAAAGTAAAGAAAGAAAATAATTTGTTTCATGTGCGAAAATGAAAAAAAAAAAAAAAATTTTTTTTTGTTGACTTCAATAGTCTGGTATCATTCTATCAAGTTTTCTCTAAAAGTCTAACAAAACATTTTTTCAATCGTTTCAGGGATGTAGGAGAAATCGTCGAATTACGAAATAATTTTTGTAAGCACAGCACCGCCACCCTCAAAGACTATCAATTTGTATGAAAAGTTGCATAGAACCTCTTCTTCTTAAAATTTTAGTATTTTTCAACCCCAATGTTTTTGTTTTTTTTTTTAGTTGCCACCCCCTGAAAAGGGCAAATAAAATAGCAAGCCTCCAAATATTAAGTTACCAAAAATGAGCGAAATCCGTGTCATATGACATTATTCGGAAGTTAAAACCTCTAGTTCCTGTAGTAAATCTTAAGTAGAGAAAATTGGCACTATTCTAAAATTCATTAGTTCCAAAATTCCAAGTTCCAATTCGCCCTATGCTCCTCACACCGAAAGTAAAGTGGACCGAAAGGTGTGACGTAAAGGAAAGCTGCCTCAAAATGACGCGTTCCCAATATGTATAGGTTTAGATCATGGTTTCAACAACTAAGTTGGCATCATAAAATTAAAAATGCCTAAAACAAAAAAACTTCGAATAGTATCCTATAGAAGATGCAATAGTTATATAAGAAGTAAAAATATAAATCGGCCATAGAGTATAATCATTACCCTAATTATTTTTTAAAGTGGTTAATTTTTTGCTACAAAACAATTTACCAACAGTGAAGGAATGGCAGATTCAGTGGAGATTGAAGACAGGGTAAAACGGTGGAGGAACGTATGAAAAATCAAAAACTGTTCATTTTAGAAAAAAATATTCAAACAAAATAGTTACGTTCATCTCTTATCTTCATTCCTTTTCATATATTTGACCCTCATATTAGCACACTTTGATAATAAATCTGTGATAATTCGGTAAAAATTTAAAATCGATGTATTGTTCCGTTTTAAGCTTAGGGCGAGATAAACGATAAAATAATTGCTATTTGTCCAGCAAACACCGAGAACGTGAAAAATGGTCCGCAAATACTCGTGAAGGTGTTGAATAATTATTTATAATAATTAAACTACCCGACGGATCATTATAAAATTCAATATAGGGTTCTATTCTGATAATATACGAAGCGATTAAAAAAAATCAAACCGGGCGCGCATACTGGTAAGTATAAAATAATCTCATAAAAACTTTGGTACTTTGATTACATTCGAAGTTTTTACATGACTTCCTACATGTAAAATAAAGCTGAATATACACTTATAACTTTTATTGTAATGTATTTATTTGAATTATATTGTACGTAATATACAAATATTTATAAACAGTTAGATTTGTAAAACAAAGCAGCAATGAATTATTAAGAAAATATAAATATAAAGTAACACCTCAGATATTGGCAAGCAGTGTATTGTATGTAGTTTGCTTTGCTTATTCCTTTTAAACTCTATAAATATGTGAGGAAGGCCTATAAAGCCACGCCCATCACCCGTACTTCTCTCTGCCCCACTTCCTCACCGGTGAAATTGTTTGATCGGCATTCTTCCCTCTTAAGGTGGCGGACAAATGACGTATTGATGCTCTCCATATATAACAAATATCACTTATTTTTACTAATATTTGGCACACAAAACTAATTCACACTCTAAATGACAGTTAACAATATTGTTTGATTGTTTCAATAATTGCCTTTTCGTGGCTATCTTATAGGTAGCAAAGAAAATAATAACCTCGCTTGCAAGTTTAAAAATAGTACGTGCCACTTTCTGTGGTCATAGTTGATGCCAAAAGGTAACATTTTAGATAGGAGCCACTTGAAAATCCGTGTAGAACATCCATTAAACATGGCCGTCATTAGCCGCACTAATTTTTTTTGTATCTCAGCTCGTAATGGTCCGATTTCGATTTTCTTTTTTTTTTTTTGCTTGAAAAGTCTTGCAAAGAAGACACTTTTTTACAACTATATTTTATTTTATTTCTACACTTTATAAGTTCTGCGCAATTTTCAAAAACCTGAAAATTTCTCATTTCTCACGAATTTCATTATTAAGTTTTTAATTGTGCTCAATATCCCTTTCTTTCCTCACAAAAAAGAGTTTTTGTATATAGGGTTCCGTATATGTCAAGAAAGACTTGTTTTCATAAACAGCAGTGATTTTAATTATTTTGAAAAAAAATTATTACATTAAATAAACAAATGTTTACAAACAAAAAACGACTAAATACTAAGAAGTACTCATGTAAATGAACTGCTTCTATACAGCTCTTATGACTCTCGATCACGCAATCATCTTCTTCATCTTCCAATTGATCCCTGGAACAAAATAATTATATATTATTATTATATTAAGGCAATGGATCAACAAAGCAATATTGTGGCTCTTATTACTGTGAAAGGAATTAATCAATTAAACGCCTACCTTTTATTGTATTTATTGCTGCATTTTTGACCCCCAGTGCAGTTCGTGGAAAGTAGCGTGCATGGAACCTTGGCCTTTGAACAAGAGCATCGTGTACGGCATACGGAGCAACTACACTTAACCAATTCTCTGCAGGTTGCCATAATAGAAGAAAGAGGAGATCAGACCGGTGCCAGCGTCCACTCCCCAGCAACCAACCCCATCCTTCTGGACAAGGAATGTTGCCCATAACTGAGCACATACGACCCCAAACCTATCCTGCCTGGCATGCTGAATGAAGAAAATTGTGCTTTAGTGCCTCTTTTCTTGGGGGCAGATTTTGTAAACTGCGACTTTTTGAAGTAAAGAGAAGCTTTCTAACATGATTGACTGAGAAGTCTTCTTCATCTTTGTTGTAAAGCAAAACAGTAAACTTCTCCAGATCTTGAAAAGTCCCGATCCAGTGAATGCATGGGATCCTCTCAATGCAACAGCTTTATGTTCATCCATACTTTCAAACATGGCATTAATGCTCAAGTATCTCTGACCCTTCCCAGCACCAAACAGAATCCACATCTCCTGAAGTCCCGCAGTTTTGAGAATGCGAAAGAAAGAAATTGTCAAAACAACTACATCAGTATCTACTGTACAAATATTTGTTCCATGTTTAACACTGTCTTTAGCGTGGAAAAAAATTCTGCCATCTGCTTCTTCCTCTTGCCTGCATTGTACTCCATTAATCGAAGTTTCATCCGGTCGGGATGAATGAATGATGCCATCAATCTCAGTGCTGATATGAGCCCAATCAAATTTCAAAAATGCATGTTCTCCAAGTAACTTGAAGAGTCCTGTCTTGTTCTGATCACAGCAGAGGAAGTCATTCCAATTTTTTTATAGTATAATTCTTTGTGCTACTTGGCGACGAAGACCAACTCTTATCTCTCTCTCGTTTTTGAGTAAGTATCCCAAGAAATGTGTATTCTGTTTGCATGGAACCTCTCAGCATCATTCAAAATTCTGTTTTTGAATTTCGTATCACAGTATTCTCCAATAGTCCGTGAAATTTAAAAAAAATTTGTTTTTTTGAAAATTGTGCAGAACCCTTAAGGTGTAGAGATAACTGTACATCAGGAACAAAAAAGTGTCCTCTTCAAAAAAGCTTTCAAATAAAAAAAAAGAAAATCGAAATCGAACCTTTAGAAGCTGAGATACAAGAAAATTTAGTATGGCTAATGGCGGCTATCTTTAATGGCCGCCATTTTGGTATTCTGCACGGATTTTTAAGTGGCTCGCTATTCCGAAAAGTTACCATTTGGCATCAACTATCACCACAGAAAGTGGCACATTCCAATAAAAAACTGCAGCTTTTTGACTTTTTTAGCCATGTATCCGACTTACTAAAAAACAAGTCAGCAGAATGTACTTTTTAAATAAAGCATTATCATTATTTATCATTGTCATTATTTACCAATTTCGTGATAAAGCTGAAAAAAAAACATTCTAAAATCGCTGAAAGGGTTATAAAAGGTGAAAAACAGTGTTCATCATTCACGAAAAATGAACCTCAAATTAAACATAATGGGGGATTACCGTACGTCGCTGTTATCAAACTTAATTTTAATTAATCAGCAATATTATTAGAATTAGTTTTGTTATCTGTTTTTGACGTTTATTCCATGACTTACTGTGTGCAATAATAAATGCCCACCAATATTTTCATTTTTACATTTATCTGCGAAAATTTTATTAAGATCTATTTTTTTATGAAGTTCGGTACATATGCATTTAGGATAGTGCTAAGTACAGGGATGTATTCAGATGTTACATAAAAAAATCGCTAATAAGATTTCTTGAATTTTAGCCCCTACAAAAATCGCGGTAGGCCATAATTATTAAAAATAAAATATGGCGTTTTCTCCAAAAGTATAGTTTCTGGTGTTGTACCTTTAAAAAAACGGCCAAAATCGATTAATAAATTCAACTTTTATGAGGGTTTTCAGATTTGAAACGAGTCACATTGTTGTATATGCTCAAAGTTGCCAAACGGTAAATAGTGAGAAAAGTTTTGTGTAAATACCTTGGTTAAGGACTGTTTTTACTCACAAGTAGAAAATTGGGAAAAATGAATAAATGAATTTTTGGGTTTCTGTAGTATATAAAAATATAAAAAATCACATGGTTGATTGCGTGTAAGTGAATTCAGTTTCTCAGCATATTTGATATAAAAGACAAAATCTTTATTTAACAGATTGAAAATAAGAACAACAGTAGAAATTGTGGCAGGTCTACACTAACATTCCTTTCCTCCTGGTATTAAGTTTAAAGCAGATATTGTAATCTTAATTTCACTATAACATAAACTGTAAGATAATACTTAAAAGCGTATATATAATTAATAATTTCGGCGAACTTATCAATAGAATTTTGTTAATCCGCAAAGTTAACGTCGTAGTGCAATTGCCTATAAGTCCATCTGATTAGCTACAAGTCGTTATCCACCAGCAGGGGGGTTAGTAACAGTGTTCAAACGTCACATGAGATACTTCAACTACCCTGGACATTACAGTCGACCCATAATTTCATTGTGATGAAGCTTTTGTGAAGGACTTGAGAAGCCTAGAAATTCATCTGGATGATCGGTAAACCCAGCATGAAGTTTTAAAGCTGCATCTTGAGGAAACTATTTTGCCTGTCAATGCTATTTTAAAATATTGCAGAATTCTTTGTAATTTTCGCTTTGTTCCTTGCGATATCTACTTTATTTATGTGTCATTAGATACAATACATCGAACATGAGTTTTTAATTTCTAACGTATACGTACGAATACCTATAATTTAGTACATATGAGCAGTTTATGTTCTATATGTACAGGGATTTAGTGATATGTGTATTGAAGATATTAAGTTTATAAACAGAAACATTTATTATTCATTTTTTTAAACGTTGTTTTTTAATATTGCGAAAGAACGAAAAGAAATAACACGAGTGACACAACCAAAATTAAAACAAACAAAAAAAATAGTAATTCCATATTTTCCAACGAAATTGTTTTAATACTTCATTAGTGAAGAAGATATAAACTTGCGTTGAAACGTCTGTTTTCAATAAATTATAGAGATTTCTATATAGAGTTACATGGAGGAAGTTTTGCCTGGCTTTCTATTTTAAAGACATATCAGGAGTCATTTGAAAGTTTGACATTTTGTAAAACAATCAATTAGTAAGTTATTTATTGGTAAACTATACCACTGGATTGAATCCCTTTCAGCAGCAAATGCAATAATAATGTGTTATGCACTTTTTTTAATTACATATAGACAAAAATTGATATTTTGAAAAGGTCAATTGAAAGTTTTGCAAAAATATAAACTTCCACCTGCCATATTGTCATATTTTCTATGGTGACCACCTCATATTTCTGTATATTTCTCATTAAAAGTCTTTTTTTCTTTGGTAATACCACAACTGCCTACCAAATACTATTTGACAGACACCATCCGACAGACAGACAGTTAGGCAGACCGATGGAATTGAAAGACCTTAATTTTTATAATCTACATAGCCTGAAAAGTTAAAGTCCGAGAAAGTGATTGATTTTTTTACGATTATAATACTTCCCATAGATAGGTAAACGAGCTAAGTTTTTTTAATCTTTTTATTTAACGTCGGCCTATTTCCACTACCAGGGCCTATCACCGACGCCAAGAGACGAGCTACACCTAAACTGGAAATTTTTCCGAACCTCTTCTCGTAAGAAGAATAGGGATCTTTTACTTGCCTAACATTTAGACAAGAGTCTTTGCATCCCCTCCGACGGATGGTATATCCACTACGTAATGGTATATCCACTACGTAATCCTCGTCTCGAAATTACATAGCTTCTGCGTATACGCTAATATACAAGCCGCTAGAAGGTGGGACGAGATCGCTATGTTTCCCAAGATGGATTTCACCCATCCAAATACTAACCGCGCTGCATGTTGCTTCAATGGATTATCGAAATACAATCACAGTCAAGACGCATCTACGCTCGCCCCAAACGAGCTAAGTAAAAATATATATTTCTAGGTAGGCTATGCAGATATTTATCTGAAATAATCCCAAATTATTATCATCTTTCCATTTTAAAAAATACAAAGGAATTTTAAAATAGCCGAATAAATTGTTCAAGTAATTTATTCTTATAATTTAATCATAGGACTTTTCCAATAGTAGGAGCTATGAATCTTGTTACCATAACAAAGGCAAGACAGTGTTTAGCAAGCAGAAGTTGCTGTCGGGTATGGCATACCTATTTGATTGACATTTTGCTTAAATTCACATTTACGTGCTACCACTGAAACTAAATACACCCTTTATATTTTTGTCCTTAACGTCAGCTAAAGAGTTCGTTAGCAATGCCCGACTGCAACTTTTATTCGTTTGGTAACAGTCTCATTAAAAATGAGTTAATAACATTTTAATGTAAATCTGTTATATTTTCCAATCTACGGTAAAGTTTTTACAGTTTCAATATTTTCTACATCTTAGTTTTTTGTACTTATATGAGAAACTTTGATCTAAAATTATTACAGAACATAGTTTACATAAAGCATAACACTTTGCACGCTTCTGGCAATCACCCTGTATGGCGTATATGCCCCAATTTCTATAGGGATTAATGAGCATTGTACTATGCTATTTTACACATTTTCTAAATAAAAATTAATACTGAATATTCCGTAGCCTTTTGTGTCTAATGTCACATTTATTTTACATTTTTTATAAGACTGGCCAATCTGCAGTGTGTCTTAATGTCCTCCATCTGGCAGATATTAAAGAACAGCAGCTACGCCCATTTTATTCAACCAACGGCAACAACTGTTGCAAGTAAATATGCCAAAGTATTTAACTTTTTGCAGGTGGTTAACCCAGGAATAAATCGAAGATTTTTATCAAAAATACATTTTACCCATGCAAGTTCATTCGGGAATAACTAATGTTCATAATGCGTCAAATACGCATCTTTGGGTTGATGCAAAACCATATGGACGATTTGATAAGACACCCCACACCATAGAATGACAAGGTTCTAAGAATGTCGACACCTGTTTCAAGAAATGTTTCAAAAATAGTTTTCATTACTATAGTTTCTCACTTTTTATTTAACTTACATTTACATGTTTACAGGTATTTTTTTAATAAATGTGGACTCAATTATTAACTTTGTTGTATTATAAAAACCATAAAGTAGAATTAAACAGGTTGTAAGGTACAGCTTTGTCCACACTTATTGGGTCTTTGAGTAGTTCCCCAATGGGCTCATTTAGTGATATTTAATTTACAATTTATTTTTGCATTTTCCGTAAGTATTTAACCCTTCAAGTATATAGTGAAACAAGTAGGTCGCTAGCGTTAATAATAACTGTAATATTTGATTTCCAATTCGTAACATGTTTGAAACGGTGCTGTGCGGATGACGTCACGGCACTCGCACGACTTGTTTTATGCGCATGCTGTTATTTCACGTCTGTTGTGCTTGCCATTTTAGTCCCTTGAGGTTTATCCCAAAAATTCTGCGACCGGGCCGCAAAACATGTACCTCTCCATTTTCGAGGGCGGGGAACACGATGGTGACAATATTTTCCGACCTAGCATCCAACTATAATAATAATAATAATAATAATAATAATGTTTATTTATGAAAAAGTACAGAAAGGTACAAGAAAAATAGACATAATATAAACATAATTCACCACAAAATATCTCGAAAGAATATTTGAGCGTGGGAAAAAGAGTACCCTAGTGAAGAGTACAAAATTGTGAATGGGAATATAAATAAACATAATCTAAACATACTAAAAAATATTAAAATATTAAAAGCCTGTACTAACAGATAATAAAAATAAGTAATTAAATAGTATCTAGTATCTAGTAACAACTCACTACAGTGTGAGAAAAATCTATTTTATTTTGAATATTAAATATAATATATATACAAACACCTGTACACAATCCCGGACATATTAATTGTTCTTTAGATCAATTTGTTTGTGGATTTCTGATCTTGATAATTCGATTATATATTTTTTACATCGCTTTTTGAAAAGAGGTAAAGATTTTGCATTTTTTAAGTCATCTGGTAGGATAGAGTAAATTTTAGGAGCTAAATACGCATAGTTTCGTTGTCCTAATGATTTTTTCATGAATTGAACAGTAAACTGCTCACGATTTTTTCTAGTATGATACCCGTGAGGTATAAGTGAAAGTGTATCTTTATTTTTATATTGATATAGGCAAATTGCATAATAGAATAACTGTCTGGCATCAAATAAATGGCTCTCTGCAAATAACTCGTTAGTTGAGTAATTCATATTTTTGTTAAACATTATTTTTAAAATCCTTTTTTGAGAAACCTCTAAATTGTTCATAATGGTTTTATTAACCCCACCCCAGCCAAGTATACCATAAAATAAATGTGATTCGACGATTGCATGGTATATTGTGACTAAGCTGGTTTGAGGCACAATACCGTGAAAATATTTCATACAGGGTATGATGCATCTTAGTTTTTTTACCAAATACTCTATATGAGCATCCCATTTTAGATGTTGATCGATGAATATGCCAAGGTATTTTATTTTATTAGTCCTAATTATTTCAGTAGTGGTGTTTATATTGGGGATTAATAAACTATTGTAATTAGGTAAGCCAGATTTGTATGAAGCAAAAGGTAGGAAGAAGGTTTTTTGCAGATTTAATGTGAGTATCTTGCTATTGAACCATTTCTTTAGCGTTGTAAAATCAGATTCTACTTTTTCTTTTAGCTCATTCCATGATTTGTCTTCATAGTAAACTACCGTGTCGTCAGCAAACGTTATTATTTCACCCAGGGTGCTTTGTATGAATAAATCGTTTATGTATATGATAAACAGCAGAGGTCCCAAAACTGTGCCTTGGGGTACTCCATATTCTGGCGTTATAAAATGGCTTCTTGTTCCTTCTATCTCTACACACTGCTTTCTATCAAATACATAACTATTTAAAAGTTTTAGTTCCCTTCCTCTTATACCTATGCCTTCAAGTGATTCCATTAGTAGAGCAAAATTGACCGTATCGAAGGCTTTTGCTAGGTCCAAGAAAATTGCTAGTGATGGTAACGACTTATCGATAGTGGTGTATACTTTATTTGTTAAGTGGCAAATAGCATCTTGAGTGGATACATTTTTTTGGAATCCATATTGATTTTTAGCTAGAATTTGGTATTTTTTAACATAACTGTCCAAACGGATCTTCAAAATTTTTTCAAATACTTTAGCGAAATTTGTTATTATAGATATAGGTCTATAATTTTGACTTAGTAGTCTGTCTCCTTTCTTATAAATAGGTTTTATAACAGAAGTTTTAAAGCTGGTTGGAATATGACCTGTAGAGAGAATTAAATTAAAAATGTAAGTTAAAGGTTCTAGTATGCAATTTGCTATTTCTTTTATTGTCTTAACGGTAATGTTGTCTATGCCTGCGGATTTTTTATTCTTTAAACTTTTTATGGTATTTTGCACTTCTAATGTATCCGTGTGTAATAGATAAAACGAGTTCAGTAAAATTTTTTTTTTTAGGAACATATTGAGCATCACGAATTATATTATTTGCTAGTTGTATTCCAGTATTTACAAAGGTGTTGTTAAATTCGTTAGCTATATCCAATTTCGATGTTAAAAGTAGATTTTGATTTTCAGAATCTTTTATAGAACATATTTTGTTAGTATTACTATTTTCTTTTATTGAATTCACAGTTTTCCATAAATACATTTTATCATGTTTATTATTTTCAATTTTTTGTATGTAATAATCTTTTTTTGTTTTAATTATAAGTTTTTCTAAATATTTTTTGTAATTATTATATTGTACTTTTATTTCATTATCCAGTGGATTATGCTTCATTTTTAAATATAATTCCTGTTTTTTGTTAACTGACCTTACTAGACTATCATTTATCCATTCTTTTCTTCTTATCAATTTGTGTTTAATTTTTTTAAAGTTTGTGCAGGAAGCGATATGATCATTTAGTATTTTAAGAAATGTAACCAGTGCCATTTCAGCGCAATTTTGTGCATATACTTCATTCCAGTTTAGAGAAATTAATTGACCATTTAATTTTCTGTAGTTAATAAACTTTTGAAACTTTATTTTTGGTTTAATTTCATTTATTCGTTTATTTTCAATTATTATTTGTAGTGCTGTCATGTAATGATCGGTAATATCAGTCTGAATTACTAATGGTAATACTAATTCGATGTCGTGATTAGTTTTTAAAAATATGTGGTCAATACATGATTTAGAATTTTGCTGTACTCGAGTATATTCATTTATTGTAGAAGAAAATCCAAACTCAGATAATATGTCTAGGTATTGACTGGCATATTCCGTGTTTTTCATTATATCTATATTTACATCTCCGATTATCAATCCATAGTCAAAGTGTTTTGTATTATGTTGTAAATGATTATATAAATCTATGTTAAATTGAGTGGGATCCAAGGATGGCGATCTATATAGTGCTAGAATATATATTTTTTTGTTGTTAAATGTTAATTGAAGTTCAATTAATGATATATCATGGAACATTATGATATCAAAATTGTATTTTAATTGTTCTTTTATATACACAACCAAGCCATCGTTTAAATTTAGGGAGCCATTATTGTACAGAATTTTATAGCCATTTATTTGATGTAGACCTAGGTTAGTAATTTTATGTGTTTCTGTTAATATAATGCACTCAAAAGATTGATCCATTTGACTTAACTGTATTTTTAGTTCATCCAGGTTTTTTTGGATGCTTCGTATATTGCAATGCAAAATCTTAAAATTTGGAAGATTTGAATTTATTTTTAATATAACATTAGCCTCCTTGACTGTTTCAGTTTTTTCTGTTTTAATTGTATTATATTTAAAATCGCGAATATAGTTATCCATTTTATACAATATTCCTACAAATACTTAGCAGCAAAAAATAACAAATATATAGGATATAATATACCAGTAGTTACAAGAGTGCAACATTCAATATCCTGTTTAATTTAGTAAAATATTTAATTTAATTCAATTTAGGATACAAAAACTAATTAAAATTTAATAAATTATATAAATCTATGTAAGTAAAAATCTATGATTTACTATTTTGGGATGGTTTTTTCTTTTGCAGAGAATAAGTTATTTGTTTCTGGTTTGCAAGTCTCACTTTTCTTTTGTCCATGTAACGTGGCAATTCTCTCGGAAACTTTTCTCTTTTTTGGTAATTTTTCGCCTAAATGAGTAATTATGTTGTTAGAGAGATCATCTGCGTTTTCGAATACTTCATCAAATATATTGCGGTTTTGAGTTTCACATGGCGTAGACGGGGCACTATTTCGTAAGGTATGTAATATTTTATTATCTGTAGGATTTCTTTCCTTTTTCTCTTGGTCAGTCCTGTTCATTTCTTTTAACTGCTCAATCGTATAGACATCTTCTCCAACGATTAATTTTTTTCCTTTAATTTTGGCAAGGAGATTTCTAGATCTGGCATCTTTGAGATGATTTGTTAAGATTTTTCTATCATTACGATCTTCGGGGCAAAGATCGTGCGCTATAAAGATGTTTGTGTTTTTTAGTTTAGAGGTATTTTTGAATAAGGCTTGTTTTTTAAGGTAGGAGATGAATTCAATTTTGATCGGCGGTATGGTACTCTTATTAATCTGATATAAGTTGTTTATATCACTTTCACAAAGTTCGGATTCCAGTAATTGGTTTAGCTTATTAACAACGAAATGAATAATATCAACGCCCTGAGGTACAGTTAGGCCAAAAATGATGCAGTTATTTTTCCTGTAATTTCGCTCTATATTCAAACACCATAATTCCAGCTGATTGTATTTACTTTCTAATGTCGATATTTTATCAGATTGTTCATCTAGCCTATCTAATATTTTTTTGTTTTCAGTCTTAATTTCAGCTATGATTTCTTCCTTTATTAAAATCCCTTGAGTTTTTATTGCTTCTGACAACTTTGTAAACAGCTCATCGTTTGTTAATTGAGTCATAATAAATTAGACAACTCTTTTTAATTAGCCAGTGCTATTTACTAGTACAATATCGGTATAGTTTTACTTTCAGTATTTTAGTTCTAAATTAATTTTTCCAACTGATAGTGTATGATATCCTTTAGATAAAAATATTTCTTATCAGTATTCACAGGAATCACAGGTAAGATAAGGCTGTTGTTTACTTCTTTTTTATATGAGTATTTAATTTAATTTGTTAATTTCCAACGGAAAATTATAATTTCTATGTAGTACTCACAGGTCAAGATGAAAGCAGTAGATTTGTATATGTTTTCAGTTATTATTTAGTACAATTCACCTGAATTTAAACAATTTTCCAGGAGCAACACACTATTTGATCTGTTTGGTTAGGCTACACACACACAATATGAACTGCTGCCCCTAAATCGGAAAAACCACCTTTTTCTGATTTTCCGGTGTTACGCTTGCGAGGGCTTGTCGGATTGTTTTTTTTTTAGTCAATTTGAATAAAATAAGTAATTATTGACCACAGGTGATCTAACCCACCCCCCCGGGGGTTGAAACTACCCCCACCCCCAATAACGAAGTGCCACGAAAACAACGAAAACCAGCTGGAAAGCGGTATACCTCCGTTCTCGAGGGCGAGGAATACGATTCTGATAATATTTCCCGACCTACCCTTCACCCACTACCTCTAAACCTGAAAACCATCCTTTCTCCAATTTTCCGGTGCTAGGCTTACGAGGGCCTGTCATATCGGTTTTTTTTTTGGTCAGTTAGAATAAAATAGGTAAATATTTACCACAGATGACTTAACCCACCCCCGGGGGTTGAAACTACTCCCACCCTCAATAACTAAATGCCACGATCACAACGAAAATCATCTGGAAAGCGGTAAATCTCGTTTTTGAGGGCGGGGAATACGATGGTGACAATATTTCCCGACCTACTCTATACTCACTACCCCTCAACCTAAAAAACTCCACCCCCTTTTCTGATTTTCCGGTGCTAAGCTTGCGGAAGCTCGTCGGATCGGATTTTTTTTTGTCAATTTGAATAAAATGTGTAAATATTGACCACAGGTGGCCTAACCCACCCCCGGAAATATTATCACCATCGCATTCCTCGCCCTCGAAAACGGGTGTATACCGCTTTCAAGCTGATTTTCATTGTTTTCGTGGTACCTCGTTATTGGAGGTGGGGGTCGCTTCATCCCCCGGGGGTGGGTTAGGTCACCTGTGGTCAATATTTACTTATTTTATTCAAATTGACCAAAAAAATCCGATCCGATAAGCCCTCACAGGCGTAGCTCCGAAAAATCGGAAATAAGGGTGGTTATTTCGATTTAGAGGTAGCAGTGGGAAGCTAGGTAGGAAAGTATTGTCACCATCGTGTTCCCTGCCCTCGAAAACTGGGGGGTTCATGCCTTGCGGTCCGGTCGCAGAACTTTTGGGCTTTTCGCCTTTTTCTGGTTTACCTCAAGGGACTATTTGAAACTATATGGGACCAGGCGAGCGGTCGACCGCTGCAGGTGTCTTTACGTCACACCGCGTTTTCACGCGCTCTATTTTCATTATTTATTTTGAGGGAGAAGGAGTAAAAAAAATCTAATATTTTGCACATTTCCTAACTACAAGGTGTACTTTCGAAATATGAATTAAAAAAAGAAAAATGCTAAATGAGCCGAAATGTTATATTTCGGTGTTGAAAGAAAGGAGAATCATAGCACAAAAAGAAGTGATATCAATCACTCAAGCTTAGTTGAGTGAACCACATAATTATTATCAAATTGTGGAATATAAGTATCTAATGTACATTTAGTACAGTCCAATTAATTTAATTTAATTTTTTTCTTCGACAACATTCCACCTGAAATTTTATTGTTGATTCTTTTTTATTATGACCTCCTGATTATGAAGAAAGATTTGCGCCCATATATCCCTTATGCGTCAAAAGTTATATGCACTTTTTGATACGCTTTTACGGATTTTCAACTTATCTGCTTAATATATCCGTAAGAGTAATCGGATGGGAATTTTAAAAATACTGACTGACCTTTTGGCTACAATGACTCAGGTAGCATGGAATCATCATTAAAAAATCTATTTTTACAAATCTAAGATTAATAAAATAATTGACAATTATGATGAAAATAGAATTGCCTGCAATTCCACCTACTGAAGAGGTAATAGAAAAACACTGTTTAAGAGTATATTTCTAAGTCCAAAAATGATTTGGTTCTGAGAAAGATCCATTACAATTCGGCTGGCTTAAAACTGAGAATGGCTTAATGCCTAATGCTATGAGTGAAAGTAATGGTTTTCCTAAAAATTCGCTAAGTAGTGTTTCTTGTAAATGTAAGAAAGGCTGTAAAAATAATAATCAGTGTAGCTGTAGAAAATAGAATATATAATGTTCTGTTCTATGTGTCTATTGTAAAGGAAATAATTGTGCCAATGCTTCTTCTACCTTTGATGAATCGGCTATCGATGGGAAATGCGGTGAAATTATGGCATATGACGGTAATGAAAGTAATATACTATATTTAATTTTGTTTCGATGAAACTTGTGTGAGGGTCAATGAATACATTTTTGAAAATTGTAAAAATGCACATTTTTTGAAATTTAAAAAAAATACTCTATTCCCTAAAAGTACATAAAATAACATACAATCGAAAAAAGTGACGTACAATGCCTCCTTGATAATTGACGAAGAATTAAAAATTTTATTTCGTCTGCCATCTTTGACCGTTCTATTTGACATACGGTGTCCGGGATGGTGCATTATAGTTGACCATAAATAAGTTTATTTTTGCCAACTTTGGTGAAATTACTCCTTCCTATAGAAAAGATATTCAATTTAGTTTTTTCGGATATTTTTGGGGTTTTCTGTTTTTTCCAAGATGGCAGCTTGACCAATACATATCGGACATATATTTTTGAAGAATTTTATTTCAAATAACCCAGTATTTTTAAAATTCCCATCCGATTACTAGTACAAGATATATTAAGCAGATAAGTTGAAAATCCGTGAAAGCGTGTCAAATAGTGCATATAACCTTTTGACGCACAAGGAATTTTCGGGCCCAAATATTTTTCTCCCAATCAGGAGGTCATAATACATAAGAATCAACAATAAAATTTCAGGTGGAATGTTGTCGCCGAAAAAAACAATTCAGCTGTACTAATTACATTGACACGTTATAAAAAATTTTAATTATAAAAAAAAGTCTAAAAGAAAGTTGTTGACTTACCCCCAACGCCTATTAACAACTAAAAAACTCTAAATATTTTTAATGTAGTACCTTAAAGTGAGAATTATTAAAGATTCGGAATTCCAAGGAAATCGATCTATTTAAAAGCTTTTATTTAACTTACAATGTTTTTTGGATGTTTGTTTGTTAGTTTAGGTAAAATCTTGCAAGCTGAATTTCGATTAGTTCTAATTAAGAGCTTTGAAATTTGGCACACGTGTATAAGTCCGGTGACAATGCAACATAGTATATCCATTATCGGTTTAAATCCAATATGGCGGACGTCCCAAGATGGCGGATCGCCTTTCTCTTCACAACCCCCTTGATATGGGTATCAGTGAAAGGATTTGACGAGTAAAATACGATAAACTATGTGACATCATTCTAAATTCAATATGGCGTACGTCCCAAGATGGCGGATCGCTTTTTTCTTCACAACCTCCTTGGTATGGGTATCAAATGAATGGGTTTGACGAGTAAATTCGATAAACTATGTGACGTCATTCTAAATTCAATATAGCGGACGTAGGAGAGGTGGGGAAGAAGTGGGAACGGGGAGGGGAATGGGTGGGAAAAGGTGGGAAAGTAGTGGGAAGGTGTGAGAAGGGGTGGGGATGGGGTGGAAAGAGGTGGAAAGAGATGGGAGAGGGGAGGGGAAGGGGTGGGAAGAGGTGAGGAAGAAGTGGGAAAGGGGAGAGGAGTGGGTGGGAAGAGGTGGGAAAGTAGTGGGAAGGTGTGGGAAGATGCGGGGATGGGGTGGAAGGAGGTGGGAAGATATGGGAAAGGAGGGGGAGAGGTGGGAAGTAGTGTTAGAGTAATAGTGTTAGAGGGGTGAGAAGACGGAAGAGGGAAGAGGTGGATGGCGGTGGCAAATGAAAGGGTAAAGGGTTTTGTCTGTCTGTTTTTCTGTAAAATAAGTAGACTAAAAAGTAAAAAATAAAATTATATAAAAAATTTTTTTAAGAAAAAGCTTTTATTTGAAAAAACTACTAAAAAGTAAAAGTAATTTTTTTAAAATTCATACACCTGGAAACCAAAAGCTTTGGGGGCGGTTAATTGAGCAAAGTAACTATGCAATAGCTATATGACCGTCCCCAAAGCTGTTGGTTCCCAGGTGTATGAATTTAAAAAAAATTATTTTTACTTTTTAGTAGTTTTTTCAAATAAAAGCTTTTTCTTAAAATTTTTTTTATGTAATTTTTTTTATAATATACATTCTATTACTAAAGAAGTAGGAATATATAGAAATGGTAGATAAAATTTACAATTTTGTCGTATTCCTCTTAATTTCTTAATTCTACGGTTATAGGATGTGCGTTTTGAATGATGTTACCATCATTATTAGATAGTATGCTTACAAACAAACATGGTAAAGTTTAAATTAAAGAAGTCCCGCCGCTTCGGCAGAGTCATTTTGCGTACCGGTTTCGAGCTTTTGGATCTCGTCAGCGCAAAGCAGACTCTGATGCCTTTGACGCTGCGGGCTCCTTTTGCTCTTACAAAATCAAAGGTAAATAATGTGAGTGAGTCCCTCCAATTTAAACATAGTTCCTTTCACCGGTATTTATTGAAAGCCCACTGCGTCTCTAGTAATGATGATAATATCATTCAGAACGCACATTCTAATCGTAGAATTAGGAAACCATGGCAAATATGACAAAATTGCGTATTTTATCTCCCATTCCTCTATAATACTATTACTTCTTTAGTAATATTTGCCTAGTCGAGGCTTCTATAAAGTGTTTTTATGTCTCCATTTTTTTTTATTATAGTTTAGTAGAGAAAATCTAGCTCCTACTTCCGCCCTTTAAATGTACATTAGCCCACTAACCTTTAGAAAAAAATTGAAACGGACCAAGCGAATTTTTAGGTTGAATTTAAATCCATATTTTCTGAAAAAGAGAATAGAAATCAATATGCGATTTTCAAGATTTAAGAGACAATTTATCTGTGAAACAGCAAGTTTTGCCCGATTCTTTTATTTTGAAGCACGTTACTATCTACTATCTACAGGGTGTGAAAGAAAGGTGTGTTTTTTTTACCAAACTTTATAACATCCGAGATTCCGCAAAAACTATTTTATATTTTTTTGATGCGCATTTTTTTAGTCACTGGTTTATGGGGAAAAAGACAATTTCTCAAATTTTTGAGATTGCTTTTATTTTATAAGATGCCGTTTTTTTTCCAAAAATCTGTCATAAATCGTTGTAGTTTATTATAATACCATATAGTAGCTCAGTGGAGTACCCGAAATCGGTATACGTTCCGGTATTGGGGAATCTTTTTTGGGTTTTCTACATCAAAATATAAAAAACGGAGTCTCACTTATCTCCGGAACGATTAAAAATATCAAGTTGAAATTTGGCACACATGTAAATTGCACTAAATAGCTTTACCTGTAGATAGAAAAAGTATGTTTTCTTAAATTTTGTTGATGTATTTTTCACACAAAAAATACAAAAATTTGCAAAAAATTGTATGTATATGTATATCTTTTTAATGGAACACAATAGAATCTACATAAATAATAAGAAAAAATGTTTATTTATTTATTTTTATAAGCACTATTATTATTATATAAAATGCCAACTAAAGAGAAAGGGAAAACCCAAACTTTTTATTATCAATGGAGCAATAATAATAAAACGTGTATTAGCGAGGAAAAATATATTTATTCACCATGAACTGGAAGTACATAAAAGGTACTTATTATTATTATTTTAAAGAAGTCGTCATAAGGTATATAATAACCTACAATGATCGACCCTTACCAAACACAATAAGGCCTAACTGCAAAGAAATTGAAGAAATTGCAGGTTTAAAAGAAAAATCGGTATCTTATAAAATAAGAGAGATATCAAAAATTTGAGAAATTCCTTTTTTCCCCATAAACCAATCACTAAAAAAATGCGCGTCAAAAAAATATAAAATAATCTTTGTGAAATCTCGGAAGTTATAAAGTTTGGTTTAAAAAACACACCTTCTTTCACACCCTGTAACGTCTTCAAAATAAAACAATCATGCAAAACTCACTGTTTCACAAATAAATTATCTCTCAAATCATGAAAACTGCACAATAATATCTATTCTCGTTTTTGGATTAAAATTCAACCAAAAAATTTGCTTCGACCATTTCAATTGGCCAGCAAAGCCTGTTTAATGATGAAGAACGTGGAAATTTAGTAACAGCTAATTATGCCGGGTCATCAATCACTAAAGAAGAAATCATAATCTCGCGCAATTTTCTCCAAAACTAAGAGAAAAATTTTCGAATAAAAAAGTTGCCTCCATCATTTTTCTTTATTTGTTCCCAATTTATTTCTACAAACAGATTGGTCTTTTCTAACAAATTACGAGGACGTTACCTAGCTGTAGAAGACAACAGTGTTATTATTAATATATTTACGACATGCGTCCCAAGGACTTATCCCAAAAGTCATCGGTATCCTTCATAGTATAGCAGAAACATAATCAATGATATTAGAAAAAAAATTCTGCATGGAAAAAATATAAGCAGTTCAACAATACTCAGGACCTTGAAAAGTTTAAAACACTAAGATCAAAAATAAAAAATGATATTAAGCTAGCGCATGAACAGTATGTCAACGATATTGAAAATAACTTTAAGACGAATCCTAAAACACGACAACCATTACATAAAATATGACCTATAAAGATAATCCCCAAGAAATTGTCGACGCATTTGCTGAGCACTTTAAAACTGCTTTTACAGACTCATTGAGTATGTAGACTCTGATAACACGGACATAGATGAGATTGAACATAAACCATCACAGTCAGTCCAACTGAATGAAGATAAGATATGTAAAGCTATCAAGAAGTTAAAAAACAAATTTACCGCTGGTCCTGATGGTATACCGTCATTTATTATCAAAGACTGTGCTAATGTCTTAGCGAAACCTTTCATATTTTATTTAACTTAGCCCTTAACAGTAACACATTCCCAGAGTTATGGTAAAACTCCAAAATTATTCCAGTTTTTAAAAAAGATAATCGGACTAACATAAAAAATTATCGTCCCATCACCATCATTAATAATTTTAGTAAGGTCTTTGAATTTGCTCTATACGAGGAGCTCCACACACATATCAATGAACAAATTTGCCCTAATCAGCACGGCTTTGTGGCAGGCCGGTTGACAATCAGCAATTTGGTTTGTGTTACACAATTTATTTTGGAGGTGTTGGATGGCAATGGACAGGTAGATGTCATTTATACAGACTTTTCAAAGGCGTTCGACAGACTTGACCGCTGAAAGAATAGTTTGTACTTCTGGGGTACTACAAGAATCAGTGTTGAGCCCCATATTATTTATCTTATTTATAAATAACATCGTACTTGGTCTGAACTGCAATTGTCTACTATATGCGGATGACCTCAGACTGTATCTAGTTATCAAGGATGAATCTGACTGTTTGCTACTACATGCTGCCTTGGATCTAATAAACGACTGGTGCAACTCGAACTTCTTACCTCTCAACGCTTCTAAATGTAACGCTGTCACCTATACTAGCAAGTTGAAACCTGTGCAGCATGAATACGTTATAAATCAGATACATTTAAATGAACCAGAGGCATTTAAAGATCTAGGCATAACTTTTGATAGTAAGTTGACCTTTAATATCATTGTGTCATCGGCTTACAAAAACCTAGGCTTTATTATTAGAAACTCAAGTGATCTCAACAACATCGACACATTAAAAATTCTATTTACGTCTTTTGTGCGTTCTAAACTTGAATACGGCTCTGTGGTATGGAATACTAACTACGCTGTACATAGTAAAGCTATCGAACAAATTCATAGACGATTTTTAAAATTTATGGCATTTAAGGAGGACAAAACCTATTCACCAATAGGGTTTCCGCATAACAAGCTGAGAGAGAGGTTCAATGTTGATAAACTAGTCAGAAGGCGGTTTCTTCACTCTGCTATGTTTTTGCATAAACGTGTCAATAATAAAATGTCCTGAAATGTTATCAAAAGTTAATGCGCTTGTTCATATGCCACTAGTGTAAACAAGATTAACTAATCATTTTTATTTACCCACATCAAGAACAAATCTATTAGATCACCAGTGTATATTTCAGGATAAATTTAATAAAGTTAACCTTTTTAATTGCAGTGTTACAGATATAAGAACTGCTCGCTGTAATTGTAGAAGAACACACTAACAGGTGTCAAATTGACGCGACACCAATTTATTTATTAAGGGGCGCCAGTCGTGTTCTGCCCCGTTTTTCCACTCCCAGTCGGGTTCGAGATAAGATGCACTTCGATAGACGAGTAATGGATCAAGGCTGCACTACCCTAGATCATTACGACGCTCTCTCAAGACGTGGTTTCAATTTTCCACTGACAATAAGGGCTTTTACGTCTTTGTGTTATTGCGATTTTTGCATAAAAAAATCCCAATCTCCGACGGGATTGGAATTTGACGCGATTTTGGTCTGCTTATACAATAATAAGTGGTCTGACGTCTTTTGGTTCCTGTTATTTTTGCATAAAAAAATCCCTATCGAAGATTTCTCTCCGACGGGGTTGGATTTTGACGCAATCTGTATGTATTTACCTACTAATAATGGTCTCGGCACTTAAAGATTTCTGGAGAAATTGCATAAAAAAATTCCCATCAAGCTCCCGTAAGGCGACTAGAACACTGAGTATCAAACTTAAGGAATCATGAGATTCCGATTACTCGGTTGTTTAGGTCTTCCAAACGAAAGCTTCAGGGATTAAGACTTGCAACAAGCCCTTACATCAATAAAATGCAATTAGTTGAAAGGATACCATTTATTTAAGAAGTATCAAATAAAGTAGTGATTTTCAGCAAAATGATATAATGTGAAAGAATCACGCCTCCCCAACTAAGGCAAATGACTTTTTAACCATACAAGTGAGAGCGTACGCTAACAATCGATTTGGTAGAAAAGATTCATGCAACCTTCCCAGAATTAAATATAAGCCTTTTTAGAAATGTATTTGACTTTTTGTAATATGGTAATTACGACTGAAAGAAAATAACATAAAAATGTTTTACTAAAAAAAATTTAGTTTCGCTAGAGACTACTTAGCTTAAAAGTTCTCCTAACGTGAGAGTTCTACTAAAACGACATTCAAGAGGACTTACTTGGTTACTACATAAGTTTGATAATGTTCGGTTAGTCCACGACTTACTTGTCCTTATGTCGGCGTTCAATATTGGCAAAATGGGAGCGACTCGCCTCCGAACGACTTTTGGGAAAAATGGACTTTTGAGTCCTTTCAAAGTACTATTTTGGCGTACTTTTAAAAAATTATATGATTTATTTTACCATGACCATACTTTTACTCTCAAATCCTGGGCCAAAATATATTTTCCTAAGTAAAAATTCGATGTTTCTTCGAATTTTTACCCGGTTGTGCCTAATGTCTTAATGGATTCATAACGGTCCTTTTGGACTAAACTGTGGCTCAGAAGTCTCTCAGACTCTTGAAAATGTCCTTAAATGAAATTTTTGCCGAAGTCGAATTTTTATTTTGGATTCGACTTAGGTCGATTCTGGGAGGGTTCTATAACATAATTAACTAACCTAATTCAATTCAATTTGATTCGATTCGATTCGATTCGATTCGATTCAATTCAACTGAATTCAATTCCATTCGAATTGAATTGAATCTAGTCCATTCCGGTCCGGTCCTGTCCAGTCCAGTCCAGTCCAGTCCAGTCCCAATCTAATCTAATCTAATTTAATTTAATTCATTTTATATGCTTTTCATTAATTATCTCGAAACCTATATGCACGTTATATAAGACGAAAACTTGTTATATTGGGTATTTTGTAATATTAAGTATTTTATTATTGTGTATATTTCCTACGCTGCAATTGGAACATGTTCTGTTGGGTAGTGTATAATAAATAAAAATTAAAAAAAAAAACTATAAAAATAAATAAAAGATAGTTATTGTATATTTCAAAAGATAAAAAGGTTTCCTGCTTGTTATATTTACCCTTGCATTTTTTAGAGTAGGATCTTTACTTTCAAAAAGCTGTAATTAAAATCGATTCTTTGCGGAATTAACCAATTAAATGTGTTTTTTATCAATGAAACTATTCACTGGCGCTCTGAGTGAGAATAGAGCACACATCTAGTGTGCAATATACGTTAATGTTAAACTTTTATTGATAATACTGAAATTCTACTTTCTACAACTAGTACAACTGCAAACATTTTATTGTAAATTGTTCAAATAACACAACTGCGAATACCTATAATTATTTTATTACTTTAAATTTTAAAAATTGTTTAAATGACACTGTTAATAAAATGTGTAATATTCTTGGAAGCATATAACCAATAGCTCATCTTTATAATCCATTTTCTATAATACGTCATAAATAAACTCTCCAGTCATTGAACTGAGAATATAGACATCAAGATTTATGGTTTTCAGCAATTGCCTAAGTTTAAGGAATAGCTTTGAAATCTTTTAATAGGCCCTTTGGACACGTCCGGATTTAGCAACGGTTGTCGCAACCCTTCACCCTCTCAAGAGCATATGTCAATTCAAAAAAATATATAAACAGTTTCAATAAAAGTTTTAGAAACATAACACAGATGTGGGGCGTACCTATACTTTACTAAATTAAATTACCAGAACCATTATGTCATTTAAAATAACACCCTTACATCAAACTTAAAAGAAACCTTGCGAAGGGGGTTTTGTACTGTAATTTTTAATCTTGTTCCTACTTACCACATATCGATCAAAATTATAGTTTGGTAACAAATTATTTGAGTGTGGAAAATTTAACGGAAATCAGAAATCTGAGCGTTGTCGATAAGGGTGTAATTTAACACCAAATGAAGGTTGACATTTTAGTTTTACTCTTTTTAAGAGGATAATCTGCGTTAAGACAAAACATATTTTCATTGATATATATGAAAAAGGTATATACGGGTGGGCGTGCACCTTTGATCAATGAAATATGCCGACCAAGTAAAAAGGCGGAGAATAACATATTGTGTAATATATAAGAGAAATAGTTCAAACATATTTCTGTCGTACAGAGTCGAATTTCGCGTTGGGTGCACAAGAATTTTTATTTAAAGTAATTTGAGTAGGAAAACTGAATGCGGTTGTAGCGATTCCTTAGGCAGTGGTTTTTAATTAAAAGAAAAAACTATCTGTAGGTACATAATGTATATTTACAGTGTACAGGGTGTCCTAGTTAACGTGTTATGTCCGATTTTCTCGGTAGTTTTTGAGATAAGTATTTTTTTTTTTTTTTCGGGGAATCTATGCCGCTAAGAAACATATAATTGAACATCAAAGAAGAATTGATCGGATTATTTATGTTCTTAATTGCCTATTAAAGCATTAAAGGAAAGTAAAAAAAGGCATGTAAATTTTAAATATCACTTCCGGTTTACATGGCAATGGCGTTCTTTTTCTTGAAAATAGAATATTGATTACTTCCACATCCAGTGGTAGTATAGTAACAAAAAAATTTTTGAAAATTTTTATTGTTCAAATAGGCTTAGACTGTCATGAAAGGTCGACATTTTAAGTTTGAGCGAAAAAAAAATTCTGCCTGTCTGTCTAACTTTTTTGTGCGCACGATTACTCTGGAACCGTTTAAGATATTGACTTGAAATTTGGTACACTTATGTACTTTAACGGGATCTGGAACTAGATTATATTTTCATCTTATTCCATCGAAGGGTTGGGTTGTAAATTGGGGTAAATGGGGAGGTAAACAGGTAAATCAAGCAGGTAAGAGTCCGTAAAATTGGTATTTAGTATATATAAGAGAAGCTAGGGTCTCGAAAAAATTTTTGACATTAGCTACCCCCATTACCACCCCTACCCCACTTTTTAAGGGGACGAAAAAAAGTGTGATTTAGTGTATGTACAAGAACCAAAAACCTCAAAATATTTTTTTACTTCATAGGCCAAGAATTTTTATTGAAAAATTACCAAAAATCCTCGTTATGTTGGGGTGATGCCTATTACGAATAACTGGCAAAATAAGGATACATATATTACTTCAACATCCAGTGGAAGTATAGTAACGACAAAAAAATTTTTAAAAAATTTTTATTGTTCAAATAGGCTTAGAATGTCATGAAACGTCGAGATTTTAAGTTTGAGCAAAAAAAATTCTGTCTGTCTGTCGGTCTAACTTTTTTTTTGTGCGCACGTTTACTCTGGAACCGTTTGAGATACTGACTTGAAATTTAGTACACTTATGTACTTTAACGAGATCTAGAACTAGATTATATTTTCATCTTGTTCCGTCGAAGAGTTGGGGGTAAATTGGGGTAAATTTGGGGTAAATAGGTAAATCAAGCAGGTAAGAGTTCATAAAATTGGTATTTACTATATACAAGAGAAGCTAAGGTCTCAAAAAAAATGTTGGCATTAGCCCCCACCCCATTATTAAAGGGGATGAAAAAAAATTTAATTTAGTGTGTGTACAAGAACTAGAAACCTCAAGATATTTTTTTACCTTATCCACCCCCACTACCACCCTCTATCACCACCCTCACCCTATTACCGATGTGGGGTATCGTTTTATGGGTTTTTGAAGTAGAGAATTTCAAATATTATATTATTAAACAATTATTTCCACATACAACATTTTTTCGTTGTGAGTGACTCGGATAGAAAATCTGGATGTGGAAGTTGGGCAGCGGTTTTTTTTATTGTTAAATTAGTGTACAATATCGATAATTCTACCATTCCCAATTGAAATTAAAATTTTGTGGACATGCCTATTGAAAGTCGCATTTCGGAGATATGAACTTTACTTTGCTTTTTTTTAAAGGAACACTCCATATATGTACCATTTGAAACGCCATAAAAAAAGCTTTGTATTTATAATATAATACATGGTACTTATCTTAAACAAATTTTGTCTAATTTACTATAAATTTACAATTTATCAAATTAGCCATGGAAAACAAAAGTATGTAAATTAAAATAAACAATATGTTAGTTCTGTCTAATTTCACTTTATTTTAAATAAAATGGAGAATTTCAATAAATGATACAGTGTGTTTCACTTGAAATAACTTCAATTTTTTTCCGATTTGAATCGCATTTTACTTAAGTATAGAACAAACTAGTATCTACTTATGATCAGAAAAACATTCGCCTCCTACGGTACCAAAGCCACCTGCGGTACCAAAATATGTGGAGAAAATCTGAAAATCATATTAGGCATTTTTTTATCGGAAAATTTTGTTAATAAAACTTGTTCAGAATTGTCCAAAATGGCCAAAATTTGATCAAAATTAAAAAATGAAAAACTTGAAATTTAAAAAATTTTGAAAATAATTAGGTATTTAAAAAAAAAACTGTTTTACAACTACCTGGCAGCTTGGGTTTAATTTCAAACAAAATTGTCATAGTACAGTTTTCTAAACGAAAAAACCCATTCAAATGATATTTTCGGACTTGGACATTATTTTAATAAAAATTTATATATTTTTTTTGATTAAATTTTGGACTTAAGGTTTCTGAACAATTCTTTCATTAACAAAATTTTCCAATAAAAATATGCCTAATATGATTTTTTGATTTTATCCGCATATTTTGGTACCGCAGGTGGCTTTGCATTTGTAGGACGTGAATTTTTTTCTGGTAATAAGTAGATCCTAATTTGTTCCATAAGTAAAATTAGATTCAAATCGGAAAAAAAATTTAAAAAGTGAAACAGACTGTATATATTTTTCGGACTACCATGACTTAATGTAAGAAAATATAAAACTTAATATCTACTATAGTTTTTAAGAAAAATACTGGGTCATATATCATTGAAAAGATTTTTCTATGGCCTTTCAAATGGTGTAAAAATATATGGGGGTGTTCTATTTAAAAAAAACCGCTGCCCAAGGAATCACTACTTCCGCATCCAGATTTTCGATCCAACTCATTCACAACGAAAAAATTTAGTAATGGGGTGGGGGTGGCTAATGCCAAACATTTTTTGAGACCTTAGCTTCTCTTGTATATACTAAATACCAATTTTCTGGACTCTTAGCTGCTTGATTTAGCTGGTTACCTCAAATTTACCTCAATTTACCCCCCAACCCTCTGACGGAACAAAATGAAAATATAATCTAGTTCCAGATCTCGTTAAAGTACATTTGTGTACCAAATTTCAAGTCAATATCTTAAACGGTTACAGAGTAAACGTGCGCACAAAAAAGTTACAGACCGACAGACAGAAATTTTTTTTTCGCTCAAACTTAAAATCTCGACGTTTCATGACATTCTGAGCCTATTTGAACAATAAAAATTTAAAAAAATTTTTTTGGCGTTACTATACTTCCACTGGATGTGGAAGTAAAACCAAGGTAAAGCTCATATCTCCGAAATTCGACTTGTTTGAATTGTTTTGCTGAAATGATGTTTGGAAAATACATGTGATATCTCATAACTTTTATTTTTGAACGTATTTACGTAACTCCAAAAATAAAGAAGTTAAATGAGGTTCTAACGTTTGCACACCCACCCTGTACTGTTGACTATAATAAGGAACTTTAGTCTAGTTATTATAAAAAACACGTTCTCAAATAAATTAAACATGTTCTGATAGAACATATTAATAATAATAATTTTTTGTTTTTATGTCTTTGGTGTTTTTCAAAAAAATTGCCGCGCTTGGATTTTACCCTATAGCCCCCCCCCCCCCTAAATCCGCCACTGACTGCGCTCCGTCAGAAACCCTAAAATACCTATATGCATGTTTGGAGCATATTTAATGTCCGATATATCAAAAAATATTACAGCTAGATCCTTATATGTTTGAAATCGGGGATAAAGGATCTAAAAGAATATGTAAAAATATACAGGGTTTTTCATTTAAAAAGCAACCTTCATTGTTATATCACGTGACATATCCAAGCAATTGTTTTTTAATTGCATTTAAAAAAATATGTATACAACCTTACAACTCTTATACGAAACTTTTTTTTGTCTCCAATAATAACATAAATAAAGGGGGGTCAAAATATAGTTATAATTCGTCCGCTGTCTTGGATTCCTAAATTTTTACCAAAAATTCGTAACCCGCATCCCGAAAATCCCCAGATATCGATTTTCATTTGAATAGGATCACAGATGACAAAATTCATCCGCCATCTTGGTTTCCTAAATTTTGACCAAAAATTCGTAACCCGCATCCCCGAAAACCCCCAGACATCGATTTTCAGCCAAATAGGACCATAGATGACGAAATTCGTCCGCCATCTTGGAGTCCTAAATTTTGATCAAAAATTCGTAACCCGCATCCCCGAAAACCCCCAGATATCGATTTTCAGCCAAATAGGACCATAGATGACGAAATTCGTCCGCCATCTTGGAGTCCTAAATTTTGATCAAAAATTCGTAACACGCATCCCCGAAAACCCCCAGATATCGATTTTCAGCCAAATAGGACCATAGATGACGAAATTCGTCCGCCATCTTGGAGTCCTAAATTTTGATCAAAAATTCGTAACCCGCATCCCCGAAAACCCCCAGATATCGATTTTCAGTCGAATAGGACTATAGATCGCGAAATTCGTCCGCCATCTTAGATTCCTAAATTTTGACCAAAAATTCGTAACCCGCATCCCCGAAAACCCTCCGATATCGATTTTTAGTCAAATAGGACCATAGATGACGAAATTCGTCCGCCATCTTGGAGTCCTAAATTTTGATCAAAAATTCATAACCCGCATCCCCGAAAACCCCCAGATATCGATTTTCAGTCGAATAGGTCCATAGATGACGAAATTCGTCCGCCATCTTGGATTCCTAAATTTTGACCAAAAATTCGTAAACCGCATCCCCGAAAACCCCCAGATATCGATTTTCAGTCGAATAGGATCGTAGATGACGAAATTCGTCCGTCATTTTGGATTCCTAAATATCTTAGCAGTATGAGATTCCTCGGAAAACCTACGTCAGATTGGATTTTGAACCATAAACTTATCTCAGAAACTACCGAGAAAACCCAGCATAGCGCGTTGACTGGGACACCCTGTACATTTTGCTTGGTAATAATTTCGAATAAATTGATTTCTGACCTAACTAAAAACCGCATTCAAATTTTCATAATAAAATTTGTAGGAGTGTTTATACAAAACGGTCCTCTCTATTTGGCACCTTTTATTTATGTATTAACATTTTCAAGAATTTCATCTATTAAGTCATTCCTGTAAGATAAAATAATTTATAAATAAATTTAAGATATTACCAGAACTCCTAAATGCTTCCCTGGCAAGCATTCATTCGCGTCAGGTCTCCATGACAACAAGTTCCTCCCTAAAGTCTGAGAGCGTGTAAAGCTATGCGAATGCCGAGGCGAGTGCCATCTATTGACGGCAAAATTGGAAACTATTTATTGAATCTATGTTTGAAAAACAAGAGGTTATATTTTATCCACGTAATTAATTATGGACTATCTAGGTCGTCACGATTTCGTTTTTTGTAAATTCCAATTTTTCGACGTCCATTTTTTCGTTGATCACGTGTTTTTGACTAAAACAAAAAAATAAAAACGTGACGAACTAGAATATATATTTTAATACATACGTACAAAATTTGAAGTTTCTATCTTCAAAAATAAGCCGAATAATTCGTTTCTTCATTTCACTGACCGCAGATTATACTCTTAAATAGCACAACACGAATGAACTAAGACTGTATTACGCGTAAAAGTATGAATGAATATATTATTTTGAAAAGTTGGCATTATATTGCAAACATTTTTGAACACAGCTTGGCACAATATACAGTGCCCTGGAACCTATGGTATGACGCTACCTTTGAAGTAGTTTCCACGATCACCAAAACACTTGAACACTACATTCGAATACTTACTCGGTGAGCGTTTTAATCATCTCCAGATGGTGCCAGAGTACAGGGTGGACCAAATTAGATGGGATTTGAGATTTTCTCTAAAACTATGGCAGATAGACAAAAACCAATATAGGTGTCTTGAGTTCTAGTTTCGAGAAACAAACAATGGCGCAAACCGGGATCGTCTATCTTTTTCAACTACCGAGCTACGTTTTTGGAAAATTGGCACTTTTGGTTGACCTCTATATAGGCCGGGAGCCCGTGTATAAAATGACTGACTATCCGGCGAACTTTGAAAATATGTAAAATGGATTGTTCTTATATAAGTTAGCAAGGGATGGACCATCAGCTGGTTGGGTAGCAGTGGGGGTGGCTGTCAAAGGGTTGAAAACACGTAAAAAAAATTGAGAAAAAAATTATCCGGCGAACGCTGAAACTTATATAAGGGGAAGATTATGTTATATAATGAAAGTAGAACATAGTCAGCTGGGCGGGGGCGGTGGACTTACCGTCAGCTGATCGATCAAACAGGTCCAAAAACATGAAAAATTTAAATTATTCGGCGAACTTTAAAATTTGGGTATAAGATAATATTTATACTCAGATTCACGAAAAACATAGTCAGCTGCAAGTATGTGGGTGGATAAGTCGTCAGCTGGTACAGAACAGTGCTGAGTGTTGATCGCCTGCGAGGCAACGCGCATCGCCTTTCTTGCATCAGCTGACGACTGTCCACCCGCATACTGGCAGCTGACTGTGTTTATCGTTAATCTTAGTACGAATATTGATAACTTAATGTTAGAAAACGTGCGTGCGGCATTCCCGAGTTTCTTTTTTTAATTTGATTAAATATTCAAATTATTATTAATATACATTATTTTATGAGAATACAAATATTTAAATAATTTAAATTTTTCATGTTTTTGGACCTGTTTGATCGATCAGCTGACGGTAAATCCACCGCCCCCCGTCCAGCTGACTATGTTCTACTTTCATTATATATGAGGCGGAAAGGAAAAAGGGACCTCTTGTCGGCAAATTCCAGTTTTTAGTTATTGATATTAAATGAATTCTGAACAATTTGGTGCAAAAATCATATCTCTATGTTTTTTTTTGTTCAAGTTACTAGTGCGTTTATGAAAAGAGACCTTTTGTCGGTCCCATGTTATTTGTCCATAAGCGACAAGAGGTACCTTTTCCAGGGCTGAACATCGACTGCTTTATCGATTGTTTTAAGTGTCTCATCCAATTATATCGGTTTTGTAATCGATTACAACTTGTAAAGGTAATAAATCGCAAAAATCCGAAAATCGATAATTTTGACCCAAACCACTAATTCGACTGTACTGAAAAATTGACATTGCCGACAAGAGGTCCCTTTTTTCTTTCCGCCTCACATATAACATAATCTTCCCCTCATATAAGTTTCAGTGTTCGCCGGATAGTATTTGTTCTAATTTTTTTTACGTGTTTTCAACTCTTTGACAGCCACCCCCACCGCTACCCAACCAGCTGACGGTCCATTCCTTGCTAACTTATATAAAAACAATCCATTTTACATATTTTCAAAGTTCGCCGGATAGTCAGTCATTTTATACACGGGCTCCCGGCCTAATATCTCAATTACCAAGTGTCGAATCGAAAATTGAGTAACATATTCTTTTTTGAGTAGAATGCGTTACTGATAAGAAGAAAATTATGCATGCCTCAGTTTGCGAGATATATACATAACTTGTGTTTTTTTAAATGGAACTCCCCATACATTATTTCATTATTCGATCACAACTTAAATTAGCTATCTAGCGATATATCATATATCATATTTATCTCTAGAGAAAGTGGTTAATTTTCGAAAAATTTAATATTTTGTGAGGAGGCCATGGACATTATTAACAACAACAATACTTCTAATAATATAAAATGATTTTGCCAAAAATAGGAAAAACTAAACTACAATAAATATTCGAATTGTCTTCCATTGACATCTATACATTTTTGATACCTTCTCCTTACAGCATTTGTTGCATTTCCAATTATGAGAGGAGTTATTGTCCGAAACGCAGCTAATGTTTCGTTTTCAAATTTTTTTCTATGTTATTAGAACGTTCTCTATATATAGCGTTTTTTAAATAACCCTAAAGCCAAAAGTCGGCAGTGATCAAGCTGGCCACAAAATAGGACCATTTTTTCCTAAAAATTAAACAATATCTAAACTACTTTATTGTTTATCAATGTCCAATTAACTAAATTAATTGTTAGTTATCAATTTAGTTGACTTAGCTAACTAGTCCTGAGTGATACGTAGATACCTATCCAATCCTCCCCAAATTGAGCATTTAAATAATTTCGTGTTTCATTTGACGTATGACCTGGGGTGTCATCGTGTTGGTAAATTAATCTTTGAAATTGTCTTACAGGCATATTGTCTTCAAAGGGCTCTATTTCTTGTCGTAGAATGTTAATAAAATAAATTTCAGTATTCAAATTACCGTATCCACACCATACAACAAATCCAAATCGTCCTTGTCAATTAACTGTAGCGGCTACGTGCGGATTATATGGGCCTCATCTGTCCATATAATTGTTACTTCAAATTCTGGCACTTCATTGCTCTGACGCAAAAATCACTGGTAAAAATCGAGACGCTTTTGAAAGTCGTTTGGGTAAAGATGGTGACTAATCCTAATTTTGTAGGGTTTGAATTTATTTTTTTTTTAAGCAACGCACCGCAGTTGTTTTTGGGGTTCCTCAATTTTCCTGTATTTCGCGAGACGATATATTAAGATTTTCTCTTACAGTTTCTAAAACAATATTTTCTACAGCTTCTCTACCTACTTTATTATATATTTTTGCTCGAGGTTTTACAAATGAACCAAACTCTCTTAAATTTTGTTGTAGCCTTTTAAATATTTTTATGTCTGGCTGTCTCTTTTCTGGATATCTAAAAATATTGTTTCAGCGGAACTTTTGGCACAAAGTTTTGTTGTCTATAACTTACCTATTAAAAATAAAGCTCGGAAGCTAATTTTGAATCTTCTTCGCATTCTATAAAACACTTAATTATCATATTTTTTACCATTACTGAATTGAACCATTTTTAATAATGCTCACTACAATTAACTCACAAATTAGTTTTTGACATTTCGAACATTTATTGTAGTTTAGTTTTTCCTATTTTAGTCAAAATTATTTTATATTATAAGTTGTTAATAGTTTTCCATGACCTCCTCACAAATATATTAAATTTTCCGAAAATTAACCACTTTTTCTAGAGATAAATATGACATATGATATATCGCTGGATAGCTGATTTAAGTTGTGATTGAATAATGAAATATTTTGTAGGGTGTTCCATTTAAAAAAATACGTTATGTCTATATCTCAAAAACTGAGGAATGCATAATTTTCTTCTTATCAGTAACGGATTCTACTCAAAAAAGTGTTTTGAGAATGTGTTACTCGATTTTTGATTCGACACTTAGAGGTCATACAAAAATGCCGGTATTCGAAAAAGATAGACGATCGCGGTTTGGGCCATTGTTTGTTTCTCGAAAATCGAGCTCTATATCGAGCCTATATTGATTTTTGTCTCTCTGCCATAATTTTAGAGAAAGCCCCAAATCCCATCTAATTTGGTCCACCCTGTATTTGGTGTAACGCGCGTCCAGTAATAGTGTTCAAGTGTTTTGGTGTTTATGAAAACTACTTCAGTGATTGATTTTAATAAAATAAATGCAGACGATATTGAAATAGCTTCTTGTGCAACTAGTGTTTTACTATAGTCAAATAGGGAAGATTAAAGGAAAGAACTGATATAGTTTTGAAATTTGACAGGAATTTTCATTAAGGTGTACTATTAAACATACAAAAAGTCCTCAGTTGTACCCGAGCCACCATATTGGAAAAATAGTGGCTCGATGAAGTTTTTTGCTTGTATCTCGCTAACCATTAGCGATATCAGAATTATGTTTATATAAAATATGCAGCATATAAAATTCTCTACAAAACATGTTATATACATTATCTTCCGTACCTAATATTACACTTTTCGCATGTACGAAAACGAAAAGTATTTGCATTTGATCAACACATTTCTAAAACCGTAAATATCGGTCGTGGACAAAAAAAATTCATATCATTTTGTTAGTCATAGAATTCTGAATAACTTTCAAAATGTCCGTCTTTTATCCGTCTGCCTCTCCGTACGTCATGTTTTTGTAAGCACGATAACTTAAGAGAGACAAGTCCGATTTGACTGAAATTTGGACAGTAAGTTACTGTTAGCTAGAAGAAGAACCTTAGTGGTTTTCTTTAAATATCGATCAGTAAATATAAAGGTTATGAAACATTTTTAGGAAAAATGCACGGAGATGCAGAAGGACAGATATACAGACTGACAGACAGATGGATGATAAAGGACATTTTGAAAATTGTTCACAATTCTATGACTAACACAATTTTTTTTTCTACGAACTACATTTATAATTTTAAAAATGTGTCGACTAAATGAAATTTTCTTATTTCAAAAGATTATAATAACAGATACGAAAAAAATGTATATAACACATTTTATAGCGAATTTTAATACCTAGTTTTTTTATACAAACATAATTCCGATATAGCTAATGGTTAGCGATATAAGAAAGAAACTTAATCGGACCACCATGTTTCCATGGTGGCGGCTCGAGCTAAACAGATTGAGTTCAAGACTTTTAGGCTCGGTACTTTCATCTTTATTTAAATGTATTCTATAGATCCCATGAAATCAATTACTAACACAATTGTATCCAAGAAAATGATCTGGAGAATAAATATAACGGGAGAAAGCATCGGGCCTTATGTATCGGGCCGTATGTTTAATAGTAGACCCGAATGAATATATTTACAAGTTTCAAGACTTATTCATTTATCTCCATCAAACTTCAAAATTTGTTCTTATTTGACTAGGGTATTATTTTCACTAGTATGGAGCTTTACTGACCGAGTATCAATGACATGATGAAAATCATTACCATTCAACTACGAATCGCACTCGAACATTGAGGATTCATATTAGATTTTAGGAACGCATTGAAGCATTTGAATAGGTAGATACGTGTACATTCCATTTACATGGGAAAAATACAAAAAAACACTGGAGCTTTTCCAATGGGTGATATTTATTAAGTGGGGCCATGTGAACATAAATATCAAGATGGCAGAAATTTTGATTCATTTGAAACCTCATGAAAAATTAACAATTTTTGTTGATATTTATACTTGAAAATTATTACTTTTGTGGGTACGAGATTAGTATCCTATGTTAAAGATATATCAAAGCAGTCTTAATTATTTTTCATCCGCGAGAAATTTTAAGTAAAATTTTATCGATAATCTCTGTTGAAATACTTTATATACCTGCTACTACTACTTTCTTTCTACTAATATTGCTCACAGAACCCTACTTAATGCAAAAGTTTCAGAACCTATTTTTCTGTATTTTTAACGACTGGACTTATTTGAATAAAAAAATATAATTTTGCAAAAAATTACATAATTCACGGAAATGCTATACTCCGCAATTCTGCCAGTAAGTTATAGCATATAAAATTCTCTACAAAACATGTTATATACATTATCTTCCGTACCTAATATTATACTTTTCGCATGTACGAAAACGAAAAGTATTTGCATTTGATCAACACATTTCTAAAACCGTAAATATCGGTCGTGGACAAAAAAAATTCATATCATTTTGTTAGTTATAGAATTCTGAATAACTTTCAAAATGTCCGTCTTTTATCCGTCTGCCTCTCCGTACGTCATTTTTTGTAAGCACGATAACTTAAGAGAGACAAGTCCGATTTGACTGAAATTTGGACAGTAAGTTACTGTTAGCTAGAAGAAGAACCTTAGTGGTTTTCTTTAAATATCGATCAGTAAATATAAAGGTTATGAAACATTTTTAGGAAAAATGCACGGAGATGCAGAAGGACAGATATACAGACTGACAGACAGACGGATGATAAAGGACATTTTGAAAATTGTTCACAATTCTATGACTAACACAATTTTTTTTCTCTACGAACTACATTTATAATTTTAAAAATGTGTCGACTAAATGAAATTTTCTTATTTCAAAAGATTATAATAACAGATACGAAAAAAATGTATATAACACATTTTATAGCGAATTTTAATACCTAGTTTTTTTATACAAACATAATTCCGATATAGCTAATGGTTAGCGATATAAGAAAGAAACTTAATCGGACCACCATGTTTCCATGGTGGCGGCTCGAGCTAAACAGATTGAGTTCAAGACTTTTAGGCTCGGTACTTTCATCTTTATTTAAATGTATTCTATAGATCCCATGAAATCAATTACTAACACAATTGTATCCAAGAAAATGATCTGGAGAATAAATATAACGGGAGAAAGCATCGGGCCTTATGTATCGGGCCGTATGTTTAATAGTGGACCCGAATGATTATATTTACAAGTTTCAAGACTTATTCATTTATCTCCATCAAACTTCAAAATTTGTTCTTATTTGACTAGGGTATTATTTTCACTAGTATGGAGCTTTACTGACCGAGTATCAATGACATGATGAAAATCATTACCATTCAACTACGATTCGCACTCGAACATTGAGGATTCATATTAGATTTTAGGAACGCATTGAAGCATTTGAATAGGTAGATACGTGTACATCCCATTTACATGGGAAAAATACAAAAAAACACTGGAGCTTTTCCAATGGGTGATATTTATTAAGTGGGGCCCTGTGAACATAAATATCAAGATGGCAGAAATTTTGATTCATTTGAAACCTCATGAAAAATTAACAATTTTTGTTGATATTTATACTTGAAAATTATTACTTTTGTGGGTACGAGATTAGTATCCTATGTTAAAGATATATCAAAGCAGTCTTAATTATTTTTCATCCGCGAGAAATTTTAAGTAAAATTTTATCGATAATCTCTGTTGAAATACTTTATATACCTGCTACTACTACTTTCTTTCTACTAATATTGCTCACAGAACCCTACTTAATGCAAAAGTTTCAGAACCTATTTTTCTGTATTTTTAACGTCTGGACTTATTTGAATAAAAAAATATAATTTTGCAAAAAATTACATAATTAACGGAAACGCTATACTCCGCAATTCTGCCAGTAAGTTCCTTGTATATATTCGATCGCAAATATTAACTCAAGACCGATTTTAGGTAGTATGAAACGCTCTCAGTCTCTAGTGAACCAACATTTTTCTGCCTAGCCTTTGTCTACACCCTACGCCTTGCTAGACATTTTGTTATCTATACATTATCCTAGTTGACCTCCAATTGCTGTATAACACATCTGACAGCATTCCGCCATTGTCTCGATTGCCAGCTCTTTGATGACATCTGACTCACGTTTTGGAGGTCATCCTCATCGCCTCTTGCCATCTGGTTATTCCAACAAGTGACGATAAAATCATTCTCACTTGTTGCAACTAAAGTGGTATCATCTGCAAATCTCAAGGCAGAAATCTTAGTTACGCCTATAACTATACTCGACTCTGCCAGTCCTCGAATACACGTCGCACCACACGTTCACTGTAGCCGTTAAAGAGGACTGGTGATAATAGAGCCCCGTCTGACCCTTTGCCAACTTCACATTTGTTACAAGAGTTTTTTTATGTCTTATTTATATTAACGTACTGGCGAAGTTCAGCTAATGCTACTCTACCACTTAACCTGTACGGCGAAATGAGATACGATCACCCATCCAAGTGACGGACTCGCTCGGCGTGCTTGACTTCGCCAATCGAGGCCTCGTCACTGAAACCGGTACCGTACCTCAATCACAAGTTGTTTCTACTTTCCCTAAAACAGAATTTTCGTCATAGAGTCGATGAATAATAAAAGCCAGACAAGAATCTTTTGATGAATTACAATATTTTGAAATAATGAATTAAACCATCTGGCATAACAAGCATAGCTTTGACATCATATTTGTTATCAGTTACTCCTAAAATACCTAACTACCAATTTTAATGCAATTTCGACGAAATTTGAACATTTTATCACAAAATATATATTTTTTTAACATTGCAGTAATCTCACCATTATGAGGAAGTTAAAAATTTAATTCAATCTTGTAATTAAATGCTCTACATGAATATTTTATGACAAATGTTCATTGGCATGTATCCCAAAGAATTTTGTAGACGTTCGAGTAAGACTTTTTGTGTAATATTCAGTAAAAATTACACATTTCATGGTTATGTAATTATGTATATATTTCAAATCCACAATAGTATTAGGTATGCATTAAAAATCCAATTCTGTAAGACCCAATTCTCGATATAATTTAATCGTTGGAAAATAACTAAAATTTGCTGATAACAAAAAATTTGGAATAATAATTTATTGTCTCTTAAGACCCTGTATAATATCCAGTCGAAGTTTCAAAATATAATTTGACTCTTTTAAAATCATCGAAGAATTTCATTCCTTTGACATTTTTCTGTAAAATTATTAAACATCAAATTCGTATTAGGAATTGAATTTTTTTAACACGTTATAGATATATAGGTAACGCCTTATTCATTTTATGGAGAACGGGTCCTTTATTATTTATTGTTTATATGAACGATATATGTAGTGTATTAAATAATTCATTTGTAAATCTCTTTGCTGACGATACACTTATATCTGGTAAAAATTATAAGGAAGAGTTGAGACGATGAACCAAGAAATGCAACATGGAATGTGGAATGTTATGGAATGGTTATGTAACAACAAATTAAAATTAAATTCATCCAAAACCAAATGTATGGTTCTGGCCACTAGAAACAGTTACGAAGCATTCATGAGTTAAAATTTCTCTGTAAAAGTAAATAATATAAAAATTGACTTTTTAGATGAAATAAAATACTTAGGTATTTTGGATCCATATTTAAATTTCACCAACACGTAGATTTTTAGTTAAGAAAATAGGCAAAAAATTGGGTATTTTTATAGAATTTCAATCAATCTCTCTAAATGGAGCAAATTGTTAGTATATAATACATTTTAACTATTGTATGTTGTTATTAATTTCCTGTAGTAAGTGCGATCTTCACAAACTGCAGATATTGCAAAATAAAATATTGAGTAATTCTGAAATGTGATATATATGAACCAATAAAAGTAATGTTATCTAATTTAAAATGGTTAAATATTGAACAAATAATCGAACAATCTGCTCTGATATTAATATTAGTCCGGTCAAGTTAGCCCTAAAAATAAATTCCCAAGAAGCTGAAAATTTAGACGTTAGGGATACCATTATAATTACGTTAGGGATACCATTATAATTAAGTTGCGAAAAGTCCCAACAATTTGAAAACATTGCTGATGTTGTATCACAGCCAGTCATAGCATGTAAAAATAGAATATGATTTTTACATTTAGGATAAGCCGATAAACTCATATTTGAAAATATTTCCGATGGTTGTTGAGCCTTGCCTGGTTTTAAAAAATAAATGGTATTTTCAATTGGAGCTCGAGCGGTAAGCAATACCAACAGATCAACATCTTCACCAACAACAACATTGACATCAGTTGGATTGAATTGATTTATTGCAGTTTCTATAATGAATACATCAGCGTCATTGTCAGCTTGCTTAACTAAAATATGTTCAGTGGTAAATTTTTCTTTTAGCATTGCAATCAACCGAGACATATTATGAATGTTTGACAGAAATTGTTGTTGACTAGTTGGGACTGTCATAAATTGGTCAAGGAGAATATCAGAAGATGCCGATGTTTTTGCCACACGGCGACGTTGTTCTGCGGTTTTAATATTTTTTGTAGGATCGATATAACCATCAAATACTACGGTTACTCTTTGACCAAAATGTCTGCGTATATACTGAACATATTTATCTGAGATGTTGCTGAATGTCTTCTTGATCCCAGACCACACGGTGCAATAAATATCCTCCATTGATAGTATATGTAGCATTTACGTTGTCAATATCAATGTTTACTTTTTTAAAACAATCATAAATGGCTGATAGTAGATGTACGCTTTTTTGCACAAAATGTACTATTTTGGGGCAGCGTAGTCATGCATATTATGGAGAATATAACTTTAGAATGGCTTTTTCTAAAAAAAAAAAAAAAAAAGGTGAATTTTAGGAAAAAAAGTGTAAGGACCATTTTTGTAGAGAATTGAAAGATCTACAATTTTTGTCGAAACTATTTTTGTCTTAAAACTAACCGTTTCGCTAAAAAATCCAAAAAACCCATTTTTGCGAACATTGACCTCGCATAAAATTTTTTGCACACACGGGATCAATGGGGACTTTTCACAAAATCATTTTAATGGTATCCCTAACGTTCATGTAAATTTTCAGCTTCTTGGGAATTTATGCAAGGGTGAATGTTTATTTTAACCGGAGTATATATAAAATAGCAAATAACTTAGCCCCACAGTACTTACAGACATTTTTAATTAAAAGATCGAGCATACATACACATCAGACAAGAAATCGGGAAAATTATCATATTGAAAAAAGCAATTCAAATGTTCTAAAAAATCTCTTTTTTGTGAAGGTCTTAAACTATTTAATGAATTGTCCACAGAGATTAAAATGTCAACACATGTTCAAACTTTCAAACAAATGACAAATATGTTATACTTAAGTGTAGGTACATAGTTTCTATTTTATGTTAATGAAGTTATATTTAAAATTGAACAATGTTTTAACTTTGTATTATTTTTCTTTATGTTTGTAACAAATATTATTAATTCTAGTATCTAGCAAACTGCTAAATAAACTGTTTACTTATTTATTTATTATTTATTTAAAGCTTTTTATAAAGATCAATATTTCAATAAAAAATAAAATATCAAATAAAGAAATGATAAACTCTCTCTCTCGTAAACTCAATCCAAGGACATACTGTATATATAAGAGTGGTGAAATATCCCTAATGACTATGTTCCTCGACTTTTGTCTGTTATTCAAATTATTTACAAAACCAAATTTTATTAAACCAACGATATTATTTATCAATGGGCACAAAGTAAAAAGATACCCACCTTGCTTACGTTAAGAAAGGTCCGGAAAGTGGTCAGTTTTGGTGCAGGTCAGGGGTCAGGTGTAAAAACGAGTTGACCCAAACCGGATATACCGACCCACTTCACACCTGTATCTACTTCCGGATGTCAATTATTTCTCTCGTTCCGTAAAGATAGATCTGTATTCGTGTAAAAATTCAAAATATATATGATGCGTGATTCGGTGCTGTTTGTCAACCCCTTAAGTTAGGGGTCCCACGGTGAATAAGGTACATCATCTTGTGTGGTAGAAAAAGTGCCATATCTCCTGAGATATTGCAAGTCACGCCTGGGGCAGATGTTCACTTGTCTTGTTTGTTGACTTGAAACAACTGCATCCCTCGACATACTATGATCTAAAACGAATCGCCTATTTTGTTTTATTCAATGGAAGACCTAAAACTTGATAATATTGGCTTAATCACGTTTGCACCCTTAAGTCATTTTTTATCGGACAGGATAAAGGAAGTATGCACAAAAACTATTAATTCTTATGTCCTGGTTATAACGTGGCTTGTTGTGAAGGGTTTAAACTTTAATTTTTTTTGGTATATAGGTACTTTGCAAAATACCTTTTTTTAATTAGTAATGTTAAACCGCAATGCTTGTTAACGCGCTGAAAAAGGTAAGACATGTTGAATGTATGAAAGCTGCATAAATTAATATTTGACTTTTAACAATTAAGACATAACTAAAAAAAAACTTTTGTTAGTTTTGGATAAGTAAATTAATGACAATTGCAACAATATGTGGAAGTATCTAAAGGCAAACAGTACGTCATCGATATTTTATATGTACATGCGAAGTGTAATATCCGCATTATTGTATATATCGGAATGAAATTTTATATTAGCAAATTAGGTACAATTTCCGATTTCTTTATATAGTGGAGTGCCGTTAGGCGTGAAAACTAAAAAACCTTGGAACCCGGTTCCTATGAATCAACTTTAATGAATTTTTTTGCATTGTGTTGCTAAAATTTTATACTGAAATGTTTATGGATTAGAAATTGACGTTTTTTTTTATTTAAAAGTTCATCGAGATCTTCTACAAAATCTTTGAAAAAATACTCAATTCACATAAGTTTTAATAGTTTTTGTTCTATAGACAAAAGAATCGTACCTGAGTAGTATTGTAGGTTTGTGATTACAAATTTAAGGTAAAAAATTACAAATTCAAAATGTGGGACCCAAAATGGCGGCCAAAAAACTTTAAAATAAGACATCATTAATACAAATAACATTAGAATTTGTGTAGAAATAAACTTATTGTTAATTCATATAATAAGACAGGATGCGAAGCTGCTTGTGGATGTAGATAGCATGGATGACCTTGCACTGCAGCTTGCTCCAAATGCAATGGTGATAGTTGCTCGAGCCCTTTTCCTATTATAGAAATAAATGAAGTTGAAAACGAAGTTATCGAACATAAATAGTATATTTTGTTAAAATTATTATGAATAATGTGATTTAACATTAAGTTTGTTTCTACAGAAATTCTAATGTTTCTGTATTAATGATGTCTTGTTTTAAAGTTTTTTGGCCGTCATTTTGTGTCCCATATATTGAATTTGTAATTTTTTACCTTAAATTTGTAATCACAAACCTACAATACTACTCAGGTACGATTTTTTGTCTACAGAACAAAAACTATTAAAACTTATATGAATTGAGTATTTTTTCAAAGAATTTGTAGATCTCGATAAAAATTAAAAAAACGTCAATTTTTAATCCATAGACATTTTTGTATTAGGTTTTACCAACACAATGCAAAAAGTTTCATTAAAGTTGATTCATAGGAATCGGGTTCCTAGGTATAAATCTAACGGCACTCCACTAATACTTAAGCGCCAAATTTGTCACTCCTGGTGTCACCGGAAATGATCCTTACTCTTGTTTTTTAAATGTATCACCCAATATATTACATTTTTTAAATCTACGACGAATTACTGATATAGAATAGTAACACTGTTTTCATAAATTTATACAAGGTTGTACGAGATATTTTAATTTTAAGTACAGTACGAAAATTTTGACCCTTTTGAAATGGAACTTTCTGAGTACTCTTATCCTTTATAGTTGCATTAAAATAGAGTTAAAACTGAGTTTTTATGAAAAATGAGCGTTTACTGATTTTGATCGTTAGAAAATTTCATTTCAATATCTTAGAAAATGCAAAAAATTTTTACAGGCAATATAATTCTGTAGCTATGCCTAATAATTGTAAGAAAGTAAATTACACCTGAACAGACGGTAGAAAATCCCAAATTTGACTAAATTTACAAAGCTAAACTTATAATAAAAGGAAAACCGCTGCCTAAGGAATCACTATTTCCACATCCAAATTTCCGGTGGGAATGGAAGTAGTGGCCTTTGGCTCTTGTTCACACACTAAATCACATTTTTATTTTTTCATCCCTTTAATAATAGAGTGAGGTGGTAGAGGGGCTGGCTGATGTCAAAACAAATTTTGAGGCCTTTGGTTCTTGCACACACACACACATACACTAAATCACAATTCTATTTTTTCCATCCTCTTTAATAATGGAATATATGTGTACCAAATTTCAAGTCAATATCATAAACCGTTTCTGACTAATCGTGCGTACAACAAAAAAGAGTTATAGATAGAACGACAGACAGACATCATTTTTTTTGCTCTTTAAAATTTCGACATTTCATGGCATTCTAAGCCTATTTGAACAAAAAAAAATCAATTTCTTTTGGTTATAATACTTCCACGATGTGGAACTAATAATAATATGTTTATTGTCATATCTTTCCGCTAATTTAAGTTTTACTTAATTTCAAACATTCTACGATACTTACAGCCAGTTTCACAATCGTTGGTTAACTAATGGTTAGGATTTGACCAATAGTTTATTATAAAAATCTGTGACAGCAGCCAGTTTTACAATTGTTGATCAATTAATAGTTAGGATTTGACCATTGATTTATTACTGTAAAGGTAAGAATGTCTGGTAATGTTGTGTTTACTAATAATTATAACTTTCAGGTTCTGGTTAGTCTACCAAAAAGATAACCAGATAACCAACGATTGTGAAACTAGCTGATAAAGGTTTTTATTTTTCTCCGTAGTGTTTTCTTTGATAATAATATATTCACTTGTTTCAGTTTAATAGTAGACAAGAGTCTATAAGCAATTTAATTGTCGTTTGCCTGAAGATCTGTTGGAATAATTTCGACAAGGTAAATTCAAGTTAGCAATAAGTTATAAGTTTACTACAGTTGAATTCTTCGAAGTCTAATACGGCAATAAGGATTATGTTGAGCAGCAATAAAACAATACTTATATACAATGGGGTATAACAGAATTTTATGTTATATAGAGAAATTGTCAGTGCAATAAAGGCAAATGCCGTTTCTTCTTCAAAAGGGCCGACTTCTTTTGCAAGCTGGTTTTAAGTGCAATGACTGTTTATTTATTTTATTACCAGACATTTGGTGCCAAATTGTCGTATATTGTAGGAATTTCATATTTACTTGTTATTAGTATCAATAGCATAAAATCCTAAAGTTGTCATATTTAAAATAGAAGGAAAGAGCCACATGGAAGTATTTATTATTTTTTGGACATAATTTTTTTTCTTAATATATATTTGTAAACTATCGAAATACAATATATAACTATATAATAATAACAACTATAATTGCGTTAACTGGTTAATGCAGGTATTTACATGGTAAACTGAATATCTGACATTAAAGTTGGCTGCGGACGGATAGCGATAATATGGGAAGTAAATCAAGTGCTTTACAATGTCCCAGGGTGTTACTGCTTAGCTAATTTTAAGAAAAAAGTTTATACGAAATTGTCTTTTTCTTATATTGTCATTATTGTCATTATTAAGCCCGGTTGTCTTGAACTCATAGTTCAGCGTTGATCCGTATTAAAAAATAAAAATTGGTTATGTCAATGACGTTCAACAGTTCAAGCCTCCATTCAAGCCGGTTTACCTAAAATAGTTACTATTATTTCATAATAATTTATTTTGTGCTTATTTTTTCAAGCATGGAGCATTTGAAACATCTAATGTAGGACGAAGAATTCGTTGAATTAGTGCCATGTTAAGCAGAAGAAAATAACAAAAGTATAGAGAACGGCCACAGTTAAACTCTTTCACAAGTTTCCATACCACATTTTTGCTTTGGTGTAAAAGGTTAATGATCAAAGTAACAAAAACTTCAAATGTGCTAAATTTGGATGCTCTTAAAAATTTTGGATTCTTTTGATTAGTTGCCATTGCCACCAGCCAGCGTAGCAGAACAGTAGAGTTTTTTGTTCTGTGCCAGCACTTCTCCTCAAGCTCTAACCAAAAACCAAACGCTACGCAAAATAAAACACTAATAAGTTAAAGTTGAACCATAACCCAAATTATTATCATATTATTATATTGACTACCTACATGTAGTTTCTATCTTGCAAATATACTATTCAAAAGCACACAAGATATTATAAACTCTGCTAATTAAATATGATGTAAATCTGTAATTATTTAAATTTTTAAAGAATTAAATTAACATAATCTCACTAAGGCAGGCATGGAACTACGGTGGGCCAAATTATGTTGGCCCACCCTGACTCCTGACAAATAAAATTTTACTGAGTAAAGAGTCTCACTGGTTAAGTATATATGGAATTGGGCCCAGCGGCTTATTGGGCTATTCATTCACATGAATGTTGCTTATAACTAGGAATGCTCAATAAAATATATAATAAACCTCTATCCCCTATATTACCAGAGTTTAACTTTAAAATTAATTTTATTCAAAACTATTGAAGATAATTAAATGAAATTAATAGGAGAATAGGATTGATAGAATTGATATAAAATAGCTTTATATTTTAAATTTTTTATTACATTCCCATTATTACATTCATTTAGTATATGAAAAAAATAATTTAATTTTTGAGGGTGCTGTTTTTATATCAACCCCTCGAGTGACACCTACCAAATAAATCCGTAATATTTAATACTAACATAAATATCGTATATAAAAATTACTTCAAGGTCAGATTGGTGGAAGATGCTTAAAAATATAAACTTATGTAATGAACACAGGCGCACAAAAAATAATTAAGTGCGAAGACCTGGACCACTTAATTCCTACTCATTTAGAATAATCGAAAAAATATACTACTGATAGCTTGGATCTCAATAATTTTTTTTTCCTAAGAAGTACTTACTAATTTTATTAGCCAATATGGTTAGGCCATTTTAATCAATCCACATTAATTCTCCTCAGGAAAAGACACTAGCAAAAAATGATTCAGACAAAAGTTATTCCATTCAGAGGGAGACATGTTTTGGGCAGAATAATTTTCCACACCCTTGATGATTGGGAGGTGGGGCTAACTTTTGAATTTTTAATGGCACCGATATTTTTTATCACGTATTCTGATTCTACGGAAGAAATTAGATAACCTTTTGTACCAAACATTTTTTTCTTCCCCTACCTTGATGATCGGGGATGTGGGTAACTTTTCAATTTTCAAAAATCTGCAGAGGAACATCTCTGAACTAGGTCATTTTTAGGAAAAATGTTTCAAACAAAAGTTGTTTTGTTCAAAGAGGGACATCTTTTATTTGAAACATTTGTCCTAAGAATACCCTAGTTTAGAGATTTTCGCCTGAAGGTTTTTGAAAATTCAAAAGTTACACCCCCATCCCCGTTCGTCAGAGTGGGGGGAGAAAAGAGTTATGTAATGTATGTTCGTAGAATCAGAATACGTGATCAAAAATGGAGAATACCATTAAAAATCCAAAAGTTAACTCCACCTCCCGTTCATCAGGGGGTGAGAGGTGGAAAATTGTTCACCTCTGAACGGAACAACTTTTGTTTGAAACATTTTTTGGGATTGTCCCTTCCTGGGGAGATATAACTGTGGATTAATTAAAATGGCCTAACCATATTGTCTAATAAAATCAATACCTTTTAAGCAAAAAAAAAAAAATAATTGAGAGCCAAGCTAATAGTAATAGAATATTTTTTCAATTATCAGCTTCCAAATGAGTAGGAATTAAGTGGTTATGTCTTCGCACTTAATTTTTTTTTGTGTGCCTAGGTTTATATTTTTAAGCATCTTCCACCAATATGACCTTGAAGTAATTTTTTCACATGATACTTATATTAATGTTAAATAATATCGATTTATTTTGTAGGTCTCAAAGGGTTGATATAAAAACAGCACCCTCAAGAATTAATTTTTTTTATATATATACTCACTAAATGACGTAATAGGAATGTAAAAAAAATGTAAAATATAAAGCTAGTTTATATCAACATCTCCTATTAATTTCATTTAATTATCTTCAATCGTTTTGAATAAAATTAATTTTAAAGTGAGGGTTGTTACCCACATAACTCTGGTAATATAGAGGTTTATTATATATTTTTTTGAGCATTCCTAGTCATAAGTAACATTCATGCGAATGAATGTCCTAATAAGCCGCTGGGCCCAATGCAATATAGTTAACCCGCGAGACCCTTTAATACATATAGTCCTTAAATAGGTAAGATTGTGTAAAGTTGTTTATCCTGCCTGTACCCATAATAACCGTAGAAACCTTTTATATTAGTGTGGTGCATTTTTGGTATACGCTAGTCTCAGCAAAAATGAGTAAACGTCTAAATGACCGCTAAGTAACCCTTGACAAACAATAGGAATTTGCCAACATGTACAGAGCCCGCAGTGCCCTCCGCTCATCAAAAGTATTTTGGGCTCTTCCTCCCTGGCCCGTTTTGGACTGGGCCCACCAAATTTTATATATATTTAGTTCCCTGCCTCCACTAAGACTCAGCTTATGCGAAGAAAAGATAAATTCAATTTTACTTGGCTCAGCTGAACGGGATTTAAAAATAGTTGATACAACATAATCCAGCCCTTAGTGCAGCTATTTTAACCAAATATGACACGCAGTACACTTCGATAGGATGCATTAAAATCTGGTTATATCACAACCTACAATTAACGGGTCGCAGAAATATGGGTAATGAGTAACATTTTGATCAAAAAGTAGTAACGTTCAATTTTCACGACAATTTACACAAGTATCACTACGAAATTAAAATAGTTAAACTTGCGGTAGTAGGTTTGAACAAATAATTTATTATTCAATAAATTAACGTGTAACGGTTTGTTGTCGGGTAGCTGGTTCGGAGATTAATCAGGGTCCAGATTAGTTAATAAGACAGCCCAATAAAAATATAAACAATTTATTTACTTTTCCAAACAGGTAATGTGTGGCAGTGTTACATAACATACAGGTACAGGTTATATGCCCGTATCTCTTACGGTTCTTAAGGACAACATTTTCTATTATCTGAGAGAGAGAGAGAGAGAGTGTAACGATTGCGATGCGACGTTTGTTGTTGCTACGGGAGTGGCATCGGGCGTCGGGTGAATATCGTCGACTCAAGAAGTTTCCCAGTTCGACACGCTGTAGGAGGTCTCCAGGTCAGGCTCATTCGCTCTGGTTTTGGCGGCGAAACGGCGCCGGGGAATGACTAACGACTCGAGGGGTCCCAGTTCAACACGCTGTAGGATTCCCAGGGTCAGATTGCATTCGTTCCGTCGTGTTTGCGTCAGAAGATGCACAAAACTGCAATATGTCCAGCTCAGCACGCTGTAGACAGATTGGCAGAATTATCCACTCTCAATTATGTTGATTTGCGGCCGGGCTTTTATATCCGAGGATCCTAGCTTACTGGTGACGTAGAACTGCGTATAGTTTAGTGTCGTGTGCAAATCCATGCCTCTAGACGGGAGCTGGTAGATTTGCGGGCCGTGTGCACATTGGTGTCGTGTGTAAATCCGGAATCTTAGTAATGGAGCAGGAATTTAAAGAATGCTTCATTACAAACGTAAACTGGTTAAAAATGCAAAAAATCCTAAAATTATACTTACTTAAGAATGAATTATTGTAACCGATGTTGAAAGTGGCTACCCTCTAAAACAATACCTGCTTACGTCCTTCTCAATATAAAGAACCCTGTACACGTTGGCAAATTTCAGGTTTCTTATTGTTTGTCAAGGGTCACTTGGCGGTCACTTAGACATTTACTCATTTTTGCTGAGACTAGCGCGTACCAATGATTTGAGGTGATCCCAAAGAAATAAATTCAAGTTGGGTCAGGTGTTCTAGGTGGCCGTGGTCTACTTCTACCTACCATCAATGAAAATATGTTGTGTCTAAAATTACAATACTAAAATGAGGCGTGGCACCTTCGTTGTGCATAAACCATAAGTAAAATAGAAGACCAACTGGCACGTCACTCAACAACAATAGCAAGTCCTGTTGCCATATTTTTATCCAGTTACAAAGGAAGAAAATATGGCCCTATTAAAAAGATTTCAATACTTTCTGATTACAGGAAAGTTGATGGCGAAAACGCCGTTGTAATATTATATGCTGATTATCCTCAACCCACACATAGTTGTTGTGAAAATTCATATGGCGTTTTTTTCAAAAGGGGCCATCCATGAATGATCAAGCCAATTTTTGAGATTTTAACCATCTCGCACCCCCCCCCCCCCCATTGTCACGTTTTGCCTCGCTGAGTTATACCCCCGCAAAAAAATACGTCACGAGAGACCCCCGACTTATGTTTTAAAATCCAAAAAGTACTAACGGAAATCCAAAAAAAAATTTTTACGACAATTCGTTACGTCACACTGAGTCAGACACCCCCCCTCCCCCTTATCACTTATCACACTTAGTCACATAATTACGACCTCCCCCCCCGTTCGAGCGTGATGTCATTTATGAATGGCCCCAAATTGGCCTGTAAACAGGATGCAAGATAAAGTAGTTTTCACAAACTCCAAAATACTTGAACACCGCACTCAATAGACTTACGATTCGCCAACCATATTGGCATTATCGGAACATTATCAATACTGAACAGTTTTAACTATCTCCATATGACACCAAAATGCATGATGAAACGCGCTTAGGGAGATTAGTAATTTAGTGTAGTGTTCAGAGAGTAAAGTGTCTGTGATTGAGAAATTTGCGCCTTTAGTATCTTGTCTAGGAAACCAGAGGTGGAATACCCTCAATCCTTTTTACCTCTAGATTTTGACATAGATACATTTTTGGAATTTGAAATGTAATTTCCACATTCCTTAAACAATTTATTAACAAAAGGTATTCTTATAATTAATTATTTTTTATTTATTTGCTTTCATCATGATTAGAGAATATTGTTTAGGTATTAAGTAAATCACAACTTGTACACTTCTTTATTTATTATTTTCCTAGTATATTACTGTGATCGATTAAGATACCAATATACAGAAACTAGATAATTTCATATTAAATAAAAATGTGTGAGCGTAGAGACGTCTTGACTGTGCATGTATTTAAAATTAATTATTTAAAATCTTAACGCCAATTTCGATAAGGAGAAACCAAATTCCAGAAAGGGAGTGAAGTACTTGGGTGTACGCTTAGACAAACGACTGACGTTTAACAGACTTATAAACGAAAATATACGGACCGTCTATTTCATGTCCAGGAGTCTGTACCCGCTCTTGGCAAGGAATAGCAGACTCGGCAGACAGAAAAATTAATTTATACCATTATTGTGAGGCCGGCCTTTACATACGAGCCACCGATAAACAAAGAAACTAACAGTTCTGGAACATAAATTTACGCGCCTCGTCTCAAATTCCTCATGGTATTCCTCCTTAAAAGACCTATATGCACGTTGTCACGACATAATGCCACTACCGAACTACATCAAAGTTACATCACAAAAATTCTACCAATAGTCCGCTTACAAACAACATTACTCAAATTAGAGAGCATAACGCACCTTTTCACATAAAACACAAATTACTATATCAGGCGTTGCCCATCTTTCGGCAACCTATTTAGCCACATCCCTTTTTCTCTATATTATAAAATGTATTACACACAATTTCCTTACACACAATTTCCTTTTATCTTCTTCATTTCTGTTTGGCACCCTTTGTTTTCAAAATTTTTCCCTTCCTAATTATATTTTTTGCAAATATCAAAATTTTCTGAAACTTTAAATGTTTTAAATTATAAATTGTGCGGGGCGTGCGTAGATGCGTCTTCACTGTGTATGTATTCTGTATTTTGTTCTTTTATCCTTTTTGTTGTTTTTTGTAATTTTTTGTCTCTAAATCCCCTTCAGGCCGAAACTTATCCAAATCCTAATTTTTTAAACCACAGTTTTTATCTTTCCATCTTACCTTCCTTGTCGGCGATCAGATCACAAGGCCGTCACTTGTTTGAACGGGTTTTTTCGATCAGTTTTTCCGTGTCAATAACCAAAATTGTGTAGTGCGCGTTCGCCAATGTTTTTAGTATTGTGTTTATTTTTAATTTACTTTTAGGTCCATGTGGACAATAAAATATTTTAACCTGGTTTTTAAGTCTACCTGTGGTGGACAGGAGCTTGTAGACCCCCCACTCGAACTATCTTTAAGCTGAATCGGGCCCACCCCGCCCAGCTCCACACCCACCTCGACGTCACCTGTCCTGGTCGTGAAGCTGGCTCCGAGTTGGGCTCCGAGGAGGCACATATGCTGTACTCTTAATACTGAATAAATACTGTTGATTGATTGATTGATTGTATGTATCCTCGATACTCCAAGTGAAGCAACGTGCAGCACGGTTAGTACTTGGATGGGTGACCCACCCATCTTGAGAAACACAGCGATCTCGTCCCACCTTCTAGCGGCTTGTATATCAGTGTATACGCGGAAGCTATGTAATTTCAGACGAGGATTACGTAGTGGATACACCATCCTTCGGAGTGGATGTAAAGCAGGCGGTCCATTGTCTATTAAATGTTAGGCAAGTAAAAGATCCCTACTCTTTTTACGAGAAGAGGTTCGGCAAAATTTCCAGGTTGGGGGTAAGCTCGTCTTCTGGCGTCGGTGATAGGCCCTGGTAGCGGAAATAGGCCGACGTTAAATAAATAGGTAAAAAAAATAATAAATTGTGCGGTCTGGCATAGCTGCTCGCGCTTGCAATTACTTGAAGCGGGTTTTTTGGTTGATAATTTTCGCCTCGTGGTCATCATGTTTATCTCTGATATTTATTTATACACGCACCTTTTGCCTTTTTATTCCAATTATTTTAAATTATCTTTTTTACATGTTTAACTTTAATTAATATTTATGTTGCACCCTGTGACCTGGAGATATTATATTATTTTTCAGATCTTCTTAGCTTTATCTGGCCTCACTTCGTCCAGTCTTTCAATTTCCACGACGACTGACGGCGTGGATGTCTGACTGGCTCCGAAGTGAGTGTCTGGGGAGAGTCAAATGTTGCATTATTTTAATTTTAAATAAACTAGTTTTTGATTTGATTTGGTTTGATTTGCATCCATTTCGATACTCCAGTGAAGCGACGTTCAGCGCGGTTAGTACTTGGATGGGTGAAATCCATCTTGAAAAACACAACGATCTCGTCCTACCTTCTAGCGGCTTGTATATTAGCGTATACGCGGAAGCTATGTAATTTCAAGACGAGGATTACATAGTGGATATACCATCCAGTCGTCTATTAAATGTTAGGTAAGTAAAAGATCCCTGTTCTTCGAAAGAGGCAAAATTTCCAGGTTGGGGGTAGCTCGTCTCCTGGAATCGGTGATAGTCCCTGGTAGTGGAAATAAGCTGACGTTAAATAAATAGATACAAAAAATGTGTGAATGAATGAATTGAAATAAATGATTTAAGTATTTTCAATATATTATTTTCTTTAAAATGCTAAGAATCCTCTCATGTAATTCAATACTTCGTCAGTAGCTAGAAGAGTAGTTGTTTTGATTGGTTCTCCAATGAGCGTTTTAAAGTATTTACCTAACTAGTATGTTACCGTGTCCAGATTAGGGCAACAATATACAGAAAGTAGGTATTTTCATAATAAATAAAAAAGTGTGTAAGTTGTGATTTGCTTAATACCTAAGTAATATTCTCTAAAATATATTCTTGTTTGATAGTAATAAAACAACCTGTTATGCGAAAAATGATTTTACTTATGAGATTAGGACTGATATCTTCATCAAATTGTATACACAAAGACAGCATAAATAATTTGAGAGTCAAATTTGAGAGTCATTTTGCAAAAATTGTAAATTTTGCATAACTAGATTACTTCAATCCCATCCCCGTCACCGTTGTAACAAATTGTAACATTTGTGAGGCCCTCTTAAACGAACTTTTGTTTTGAAAAATAGCAGCATTCAGTTTCTTACAGCACGGACGCTTATTTCAAAAAATAAGATGAACTCTATCATAAAGCGCTTTCCAGTGATTTGTGACATGTGTGTATTAAAAAAAATTATAACATGAAGGAGGAATATCGCGTAAATTATTTGAGATGTCCAAATAAAACTTATTTATCATTGGTAAACTGAAAAAATTCAATAAAACTTTCTCCATCACGTATGCATATTTCAAATTTTAAATTAAAAGAAATATATATGAAAAACTACTTAAAGTTTTGCATGTACTGGAAGCACTTCTACAATATCTTTTCTAAAATAACACCAACCCTGGCCTTGGGACATTATTTTACACAATTGATGCAAATTAATACAATTGAAGTAAAGCATATGTAGTTTCAGGGGGTTTTGGGACGCTTTTACCTTATCTTTGACTCGCTATTTATATCTCAACTAACTAATCGTACAGAAATTACTAAAAAATCAGTTTCACACTGAAATTAGGAAAGCAAATATTGTATGGAACTAATTAATGTATATATCTACCAATAATTCCTATGCCAATTCGGATTATGGTTTCTTATCCCATTTTACAAAATGAAATCGTGTACAAACTGTATTTTTGTCTCGATTTCTGTGTTGTCTGTGAAGTCATAATATCATGGAACTGGACTATTAAAGAAACACTTACAATTTGTTTTTAGGAACAAAAGTCACGGGAAAGATTATGGTTGTAATTAATATTATATTATGAAACATAAGCCACATTTAAATATATTAAATATGCTATTATATTAATGAGACCATATTTCTTAATTATACATTAAAACAAATATACCATCATTTTTGCCTGCGTAGTTTTTTCAGGACATGTACCAATTAAATAAATATGTAGACATATGTAAAACTAGGCTCTTTGGGATTTCGGCTGTTGTTAGGGCTTGGTATAAGTTTTTCAGAAACCGTAGAAAACTAATTTTTATCATTAATTTTGAATGAAAGATATACTGTTCATCGACTCGATAAAAATGTTTTTAATATTAAATAATTAATCACATTGCTATCGTTAATGAAGTAGTTATTCTGCTCAAGACATTATTTTACTTTTAAGGCAGTTTTTTATTGATAACAGTTATACTTTTTTTGTGTCGGAAAAGAAAATTGTATGTAAAAACCAATAGATTTATAATTTTTAGTACCTACCTTGTACCTAAATAAGAATGTATACTAGTAATGAATTATTTCGCCTACTAAATTTTAAATTATGTACACTGCACCACAAAATGAATGCACAATATTTAAAAAAAATAGCTGTCAAATGCGAGTTGGATTTACTATCCTAAATAATAATATATGTGACTGATAGTTTCATTTTTATGTTGTTTTACCACCTAACCTGCATAATAGTAGGTCCATTTATCCAATAAGTTTTTTTCTTAATGTCGAAATTTACGAGAATTTTAAGATTATCTATCTCATATATCATAAATGGCAAATGGCAAATGTATCAAAATCACTTGTTTTTTTTCGTTTGTAGGTTAATTATGGATTATTTTTATGAACCTTTTCAAAATTTTCTGTTTAGCAGTTTTCGAGATCAACAAGAGCACATACTTAGTCAACTTAAATGGCCTTCCACGCCAGCCAGCGTATTGAATCCAGTAATTTAAAATAAAATAAACAAGTACTTTACTCAACGAATCCTATTCGCCAATCACGCCAGGAAAGGGAGTTTCTGCTCCTTTTCGCGTCAAACGATCTGTTCCTTCATAACCGTCCACGCCACTGTGCCCGGAATCTCATTTGGGTTTGTGTTCATGTAGAAGATTTGACCACCTCGCGTCTGAAGAACACCACAGAAATGTATATACTGAGGGTATCCGTTGAGCCTTTTGCAACGTTTGACGGTACCTTTCCACTCTCAGGCTGATTTGTTACAACTTTAAGAGACGACTTAGTACCGGAATCCCGTAATATATGAAAAAGATAAGAAATGCTATACCTATTGTATTTGCTATCTGCTTCTTTCCAATATCTCTGCCTTCGTTGATTCAGTGCACTATGTATGTCTTAAATCCTAATCACTTTCAAATAATACAAGTATATATTGAACAAAAGTTCATTTTGGTTACGGTATAATGATTTGCAAAATTCCTAACTAATAATGTATAAAACATGAGATCTGTATAAAAACATGCCAAGCAGGGACACATCCCCGTAAAAGATGTTTAATCACAACTACGTTCAACAGTGAGAGTGATGATATCAATCGACTGGTACAAGAATATTCAAATGATTATCTAAAATATATGTTTAACAAGTTTGGTTTTAGAGTTAAAAAGATTGGGATTGACGTCAATAATATATATATCAAAAAAAATTTGGTTCGCTGGTAGCGCAATGGGCGATTATATTTGGTTGACTCTTATGATAGGAAAAATTGTTATTTTTATTATTTGATCAATTTTGATATATTCTAAATAATTCACACAGTTCGGTCAAAATATCCCAGCAGTACAGCACCAGCGTTATTTTGCTTGATGCAAGAGCTCCTAAAGTCAGAGGTTTCTTTCATTAGATTTTTAAATAGAAGTGACAAAATATTCAATAAAGAGTAAGAAATTTTCGCTTGCACACAATAAGATGGCATATAATTCAGATTAGATTACACTAGGGTTCTTACCAGACGATATTTGAGCCCTTGGTATGATTCCGTGTACGCCAGCACCAGTTCACTCCTAACCTTCGACCCGTCTGTGTACCATTCCAGACCTCTGGAACTCAGAACTCTATCTCGTTCACTGTCATCTCGACTAGAGTACACAACTAAATGGAATAATTAACCTATAGACGGGGCGGTACAGTCATTGATTTTACAGAAAATACTTAGGCAAATAATAATCAAGTGGATGTTATCTTCACCGATCATGCCAAAGCATTTGACAAAGTTGATCCTTATGTTATTTTAAGTAAGTTAAAACAACTTTCTTTTCTTTGGTGATTTAGTACAATCCGCTTTGTTATACTTCAAACACAAAACAATTTGTGAGAGTTAATACTTATGAATCTGATGTAGATGCAAGTTGCCCCAGGGTTAACACTTATCTAATGACCTAATCGCCCCTAACTGGGTGATAACCTGGTATCTTACAGATATAGCTAGAGCTTTTGTGTGCCCCAGCCCTTTACTAGTCTCATTCTACGTTCCATTCTTGAACAGACTACTGCTTTCCTGGCTTCCAGTTCCACTTCAATAGTGAGTCCAAGAATGGCTTCTAATGCAGCTGTTCTCCTTATTGCTCCTGTTAGTCCTAGACAGGCTAGCCTAGGTGAACCCTAATTATGTAGCGCTCCTGGGAGCGCCACCACACCGGCGCCACGTATGTTATGCGGGGTTTCACCATAACATCTTTGGACCTATTCCCCACTTAATTACAAAGCGTGATTTCAATGTCATGGGCACTAAACATGGACGATATCCACCTAATTATGTTATGTTCCTCGGTGCGATCCGCAACTGCTTGAGAGATAGGATCGAAGATTAGTTTACTGAACGCTCCTTTGATATCCAAGGTCGTTATAAAACCCGACTGTTTCTGTTCAAGACCCTTCTTACCGCTCACAACGATCTGATGAAAGGCAGTCTTTGCAGATTTTTCATCTCGATATGTATGCTGATTAGGAAGAACTGGTGACATTACCAGTGGCCTATCACTCATATACCTTTCTATTAGCCTTTCCAATATCTAAAAAAAAAAATAAAAAAGGATATTATGCTTATCTGGCTAAATACCCCAGTTTAGTTAGATAATTATATGCTACGATCTGTCTTTGTTATGAAGACCACTTTCAGCGCTCCCCAGGACATTAGTGTGTCCCGGAGCTAGGCAAGATAAGTAGATGATGCAGGTAGGTGATATATTAATTTTGCTTTTTTTTATTTTTAACGCCTTATTTACATTAACTTGCTGGTGGGGTTAACTATTTCACCATTCAACTAAGACACGCACACACAGAGAACGCCAGAACAACTATTTCTGCGACGTTGCCATTTGCCACATCTGAGACTCGAACGCAGGAGAGATAACAGCGACTAACGTGGTCTCAAGCCCAACACGTAAGGGTACGTTTATAGTGGAGCAGAGAGCAAAGTATAGAGCAAACAGTCTAGCAAATCCAAGGAATGAAACTAATGCCGACAAGTTAAGATACGCATAGTGAAGCGGCGACAAATATGGCATCCTCGCCACCTTTAACGAGCAAAGCAGCGAATTCATTTGGATTTGATTTTTTTGCTTTTCTCGAGATAAAAATAGTTAAATTCAAGAGGATTATTGAAAATGGGTACCGAACAATAAATTAATGGATATTTGTGAGCCTTCTTTTGTGGAATCAAAAAGACAAGCATCACCATTTTAGGATGCCGTCGTTAGGCCTCATATAAATGATGAAATCCATCCAAATGTTTCCGTTGTTTATGTATTTCGTTCACACTACAACAATTTTCCATAAATTACCACATTTTCGGCGAACTGCTTTGAAAACCATGTCGAAAACCTTTGTCGAATACTAGCACCTCTACTAATTTCTTTCACTACTATGTGCATTCGCATATTTCATAAATATAAATACTCTGCTCTTCGCTGCTCGTTGTTTTACTCTTTGCGCTCTGCCAGAGCTGGGCAAATATGTACTTACAAATACCTCATAAGTATTTAAATACCTAGTATTTAAATACTTCTTACAACGAGTATTTGTATTTATACTTGCAAATACTTTATCTGAAATATTAACTACTTAGTATTTGTGAAAATGATCCTAAAGTATTTATAAATACTTAAACTATTTAAATAACTGGAAAGTATTTAAATACTTCTAAAAAAGTATTTAAATCCTTTTCTGAGTGTATTTAAATACTTTCAGAAGTATTTGAATCTCAAAAGTATTTAAATAAATACAACAAATCTAATCAAATACACCAGGGAGACAGGCAGATACTCAAGACATGTACTATACTATACTATATAGTTAATAAATACATTACATCATTCAGTCTTCAGTCATTCACGTCTAACTAAATAAGTTTTTTTAATGAGTTCGTGAAAGTGTATAGAATAATATCCTGAAAAGTTTACATTCCTCTCGGATGCAGAACATACAAAAAAGGGAAGGAAATTCTTTTTTCATCCATTTTTCAGGGTAGAAAAAAACAATAAATACGTGAATAGGCCACATATTTCTGAACAGAAAATGTTCTAATAAAATTTATCGTTAGCTAAAGCCACGGTATTCCTGAAAAAAAATAATTAGCTAACTTTGTCACTCTGCGCGGCCAAATGAACGGTTAAATGCATACTACGGAACCTTTAAAAACTCTTAGCAGTTCTAACGAGTAAAATAAAGCTTTCTTCTCTTTCTGATTATACGTTTTTAACATTTTTCTTAGTGAATAGGAGGATAAATAATGAGTCTGGAGGGAAAATATATAACTATCAACGCATACACAGACACCACACATAGCCGCTGAATCGCTCGCATGAATTTTTACGTGCGTTTACTGTATTGTATTTATTACAGGTACACCTATCCACATTTCAGCTATATCCAATGGATTCCTTATACATTTGTAGTGGAAAAGTTCCAGAATTTATATTCAAAACAATCAAAAATATTTTCATAGTTATAAGGATAAGATCGTGAAAATCGCAATTTCTTATCATGATCTGATTGATCATACTTTCGAAAAAATGCATACAAGTAAACGAATTTGTATTTGACCATTCGAAAAAGATACATTTTTTCCGAAATAGTGATATTTTATTTTTTCAATGGGTCAAGTTCTCGGCAAGTTACAGCCTCCAATATATATGTATTTATCAAAAAAAATCATCAACCAAGGAAATTAAAATGATTTGAAATGTACTTTTTTTTTATCCACGTTACTACAATTTAATAAACCATAATTGATCATGAAGTGTACATACTTTTTAACAGATTTCAATGAAGAAAGAATTTTTTTGAAGGGCTTTTACCTTTTTCTATATTTTTTTGCGACGATTGAGTTCGGGCGTGATAATACATATAAGTATGTTTTTCCCATCCAACCTTTGCTTGTATTGCTTAAAACAAAAGAGCATCAGAAAGCTGCAATTTCAATCTTTTAAATGAACCAACACTCATATAGGTTGAACAAATTTTGATTTAGTAATATGTAATTCAGTGCGTCGGTGTCACAGGCATGCGTATTCAAGCGCGCGCGCACGCTCCGAGTTATAACGTTACATTTGATTATTTTTTTCCGAGAAAACCGTGGCTTTAGCGGTAAATTTTATGAGGACATTTTTTGTTCATAAATACGTGATCTAACCATCTGTATTTTTTATTTTTCCTAGCTTGACTTAATTTAAAAATTTTGAAAAAATGGATGAGAAAAATTTTTTTTTCGCATTTTTTTTTATGTTCTGCATCCGAGCGAAATGTAAACTTTCCAGGATATTATTCTATACACTTTCACGAAACTATTAAAAAAAAAAATTATTCAGTTTGCAAATTTTTGTAGGTAAATACCTACATCGACTGGGCTAAAGTTTAGCCATTAAAGGCTATTTTTATACTTAACTATGCTTCAAAATATTTCAGTGTTATCAAAGTATTTAAATATTCAGAAAGTATTTAAATACTAAGTTTAAACTATTTAATTACTTTTGTTATTTATTATTTAAATACTTTTATCTTTTGAAAATACTTAATATTTAAATACTTTCAATGTTCTGAAAATATTTAGTATTTAATATTTAAATACTTTTTCAAAGTATTTGCCCAGCTCTGCGCTCTGCTCCATTATAAACGCACCCTAAGCAATTGAGGCACTGAGAAAATATTAGAGAAGAAATAAAGATTTGAGGCGTGCGTTGGTATAGCGACTATAGCGACTCACTCACTGGAAATCGAGAAGTTCCAAAAGCGAGAAGTTTCCATGGAGTCGCTAAGAAACAAAAAGGAAAACTCGATCCATAATGGAGAAGTTTCCATGGAGTCGCTAAAAAAAAATAAAAACATTCGATATAAAAAATATAATATCAATATACTAAAAATACCAAATCCCATAAAATATGAACATGTATTAAAAACAAATATACGTATATTAACTTCAATTTTAATTTTATTTATAGCGATAACGCTATAAATTTGGTGACCCCGACGTGATAATTTTATGTCCAACGTGATAAATATATGCCCGACGTGATAATTTTATGTCCAACGTGATAAATATATACAAGAAGAGATTCAATATATCAACTACCGTTATAAATTGACCATTTTATGAAGAGAAGAATTTTCCCGATGAATTTTGAATAGAGGTTCCAAAGTTGAATAGATGTTCCTATAATTTATGGTAATTTCCTAATTCAATCAACTGAAGTTGTACATTACAAGTACTGTCATCTGTCGGTGAGTGAGTTAAAGTACATTCCTTTTTTATCTAAGAGTAGTCAATCAATCAATCAATCACAATCGATTAGTTATGCCAAGACAACCTTCAGACGAGGATTTTCCTCAAACCCATTATGTCACGTCTGTCAAATTACCCCCATTCTGGAAATCAAAACCAGAAATTTGGTTTACCCAGATCGAATCACAGTTTTCTGTTGCAAAAATTGTCAATGACAAGAAAAAGTATGATCAGGTTATAGCCAATTTGCCATTAGATGTGATAGATAATATATACGATATAATATCTAATCCCCCGGAAACGGATCTCTATATAAATTTAAAGAAAGTTTTAATTTCACGTTTATCATCGAGTGAGGAAAAACGTCTGAATGATCTGTTATCAGGTTCCCAAATATGCGATCTGAAACCTTCAGATTTCTATAGATCCATGCTGAATATGGTTGGAGAATTCAGCATGGTTAGTCAAGATTTATTGATAAAGCTATGGAAAAGACGTTTACCTCAAACAGTATATATTGCCATTACAGCTTCAGGGAAAACAGACACAAAAGAGATTCTAGATATTGCGGATCAGATCTGTCAAAATTCAATGGTTGCATCGTACTCCAAAAATCCTCTTGACTCTGAGTCAACCCCGTTATCAGATTTAACTACCACTATCAAAAATTTTTCAATCACTTTCCATGATTCAATTAATCAAGTATTACAAAAACAAGGAATTTTTAATTCTCGATTAAACTCTTTAGAATCCAGACTTTCCAATCAATCCTTCGAGCCTCAACCTTCTACTTCATGCTGCAACAATTGCAAAAGTAGAAGCAATTCACAAACTCGTACCACTAATCGCAATCGTTCACCCAGCCGTAATAATGTTTCCAATAAATTTGATCGTATAGACAATACTACTTGTTACTACCATCAACTTTATGGTGCCAATGCCTATCGTTGTGGAGGTGAATGGTGCAAATTCAGTAAGAATTGTAAAAAATCTGATAATTCTCAAAGATGACTGAAGTTTGATAATTTTATGACGTCTGATTTTGACATTTCTAACAGCAAACGTCGTCGACTTTTTATTTACGATAGATCTAACAACCTGAACTTCCTAATCGACACTGGTGCCGATTTATCTGTAGTGCCACGCAATGCTTTCACAGATTTAAAAAAGAATTTTGATACGATATTAACCGCGGCTAACGGTTCAACCATTTTTACATACGGTAAGAAATTGTTAAAAGTCAATCTAAACTTACGTAGATTATTTCCTTTCGTTTTCAATATAGCAGACGTTGACATACCGATAGTCGGAGCAGATTTCTTGTCTCATTTTGGTTTAGTTGTTGATCTTAAAGGAGCTCGAATAATTGATAACAAGACTAATTTGTCAGTTAATTGTTTTATTAAAAATAGTCCTTTAGACAATCATAGATTAGATACACTTAAATTATTTCCTTTGACAGATAAATATAACAAATTACTTTTACAATTTCCTAATTTAATTAGTTCCCCAGATTACAATTTACCTATTAAACATTCTATTGTACATCATATAGTTACTGAAGGTCATTTACCTTTTTCACGACCTCGTAGATTAGACAATCTTAAATTTAAAATAGCTCAAACAGAATTTAATAACATGGTAGAATTAGGTATCTGCAAACCATCATCTTCTCAAGTTTCCTCTCCACTCCATCTAGTGGCGAAAAAAGAGAAGAATGATTGGAGACCTTGTGGAGATTATCGACAACTAAATACGATTACCATTCCAGACAGATATCCATTACCTCACATCCACGACTTTAGCTCTCAGTTGCACGGCTGCACTATTTTCTCCAAGATTGATTTAGTGCGAGCGTACCATCAGATACCTGTCGCTGAAAATGACGTTTATAAGACAGCTATAACAACTCCATTCGGACTGTTTGAATTTTTCCGCATGCCTTTTGGTCTACGCAATGCCGGTCAAATTTTCCAACGTTTTATGAATGAAGTACTTGTCTATTTACCTTTCGTTTTCGTCTATTTGGATGATATATTAATCGCAAGTCAATCAGATGTACAACATTTGGAACATTTGGAAAAGATTTTCAAGAGATTAGACACATACGGAATTAACATTAAACCATCTAAATGTATCTTAGGAGTTGACAATTTAACCTTTTTAGGTCATCACATCTCTTCATCAGGTATTTTACCATCAACTGAGAGAGTCGAAGTCATTAATAATTTCCCTTTACCGACAACTCTCAAACAACTACAACGTTTCATAGGTATGGTGAATTTTTATCATCGTTTCATACCTCATTTTGCTGAAATATTACTTCCCCTATATTCTCTTTGTAACAGTTTATCTCATGATAAAATTACAAAGATAAATAGTTGGCCTGATCAATGTTTAGACGGATTTTCGAAAGCCAAAGACGCAATAAGTAATGCAGTAGTTTTAGCTCATCCTTGCAATAATGACGAACTATCTTATCTCTCTCAGTAGATTGTTCTAACCTTGCCATGGGTGCAGTTTTAGAGCAAAAAGATAATAAGGGATTTTTCGCTCCTTTAGCATTCTTTTCCCGTAAATTAACCACAGCACAAACCAATTATTCGGTTTTTGACAAAGAACTTTTAGCATTATATACTGCAATTAAACATTTTAAGTTTATACTTGAAGGTCGAAAGTTTAATTGTTTTACAGATCACAAACCTTTAATCAACGCTTTATTCACAAAAGCAGAAAGATCTCCTCGTCAAATACGTCATTTAGAATACATAGCTCAATTTTCTTGTAAAATACAACATGTTAAAGGAAAACATAATGTAATAGCTGACAGCTTGTCACGTATTTACGACACTTCTTCCTTAAAACAAGATATTTTACCACTTCAACTTAAAAATTCTCCCTTCCTTAATGTTAACTTTGACCTAAAGTTGCTTAGTGAAGCTCAGGAGAAAGATTCAAATCTCAGCTATTTATTGTCAGATAAATCATCACTAACTAAAACCAATTTCATTTTAAAAAAGATACAAATTCCAGATTCAAATGATTTTATTTGGTGTGATGTTTCTCGTGCAAAAGTCAGACCTTTTGTCCCACTTGTTTACAGACGAACGATATTCGATATTTTTCACAACTTATCTCATCCTGGTATTAAAGCCACTAGACTGTTGATTTCAAATAACTATTTTTGGCCGAAAATGAACACAGATTGCAATTTATGGTCAAAATCGTGCATTAACTGTCAAGCTGTCAAAGTCAGTCGACATACGCGAAGTGCTCTCGGAAACTTCACCATTCCGAAAATCAGATTCGACCACATCCACATAGATTTGGTAGGACCATTACCTCCATCCAAAGGTAACTCTTACATTCTTACGGTGATTGAACGATTCACTAGGTGGCCGGAAGCGTACCCTCTTCGCGACATCACAGCAGAAACAGTTGCGCGTACTTTATTTCAAAACTTTGTTTGTCGATTCGGTGTTCCCTTGTCAGTAACGACTGATCAAGGAGTACAATTCGAGTCAAGATTATTTAATGAATTTGCAAAGTTTTTAGGTTTTCATAGAATACGTACAACTGCATATCACCCTCAGAGCAGCTCTTTAATTGAAAGATTTCATCGCTCACTTAAAACTTCCTTGTTAGCTAGAGCCAATACATCACATTGGACAGATGAATTAACCATCATTTTATTAGCATTTAGGACAACTCCCAAGGAAGATCTGCAATGTTCACCTGCTGAACTCATATATGGTCAAACCCTTCGTTTACCTGGCGAATTTTTCGTTGAATCGTATAATTCCCCAGATATTCCTTATTTCATTGACAAATTACGCATTTATTTTAATAATTTAAAATTTGTTCCTCTAACTTCGCATGGCAATTACAAAACTTTTGTTAGTTCAGATCTTGCCTCTTGCGATTTTATTTTCGTTCGCATTGAACGTTTAAAACGTTCATTTACTCCTTTATATGAAGGACCGTTTAAAGTTTTATCTCGTTCAGATAAGTTATTTACCTTTAAGAAAGGAGCCAAAGTCATAACTGTCAATATTGATAGGGTTAAACCGGCTTTTGTATTAGTTGACAGATGTGACACTTTGCCTACCCCGATTAAAAAAGTACGTTTTGCAATCGACACGTTGATTGATTGACTATTTTCTTTTTTAACGAGGGGGTGTATATAGCGACTATAGCGACTCACTCACTGGAAATCGAGAAGTTCCAAAAGCGAGAAGTTTCCGTGGAGTCGCTAAGAAACAAAAAGGAAAACTCGATCCATAATGGAGAAGTTTCCATGGAGTCGCTAAAAAAAAATAAAAACATTCGATATAAAAAATATAATATCAATATACTAAAAATACCAAATCCCATAAAATATGAACATGTATTAAAAACAAATATACGTATATTAACTTCGATTTTAATTTTATTTATAGCGATAACGCTATAGTTGGCAACTGCTAACACCTATTTGAGCAACAAAAATAAAATTATATTTGCCGTATACCCACGTAATCTCAGTGACACCACGTAAAAATGATATGCTGCTGAAAGCGCACATGGCCCGTGCCACGGCGTATTATGACAAGTGGAAGATTCGGATCAACTCCGAAAAGTCCGAGTCGATTCTGTTCATGCGCCGGTTCACAGAGAACCGCATATTATCGCCACTTCTGATCAGGGGTAAAGAGATTCCGATTAAACGGCGCGTGTATTTGGGGCTTAACTTGGACAGAAAACTCACGTTCAACATCCACATAAATGAAATTATACGGTCTACTCCATCTCCAGGAGTCTGTACCCGCGGCGCCGGTGCAATGCGGAAACTTAAAGTTTTCGAACACTTTATGCGCCTCATTTCAGACCTCCCTCAGAGATCTTTATTCAAAATGGACGGCAGTTCGCTAACACGCAACATAACCCAAATCAGACAGCATAATGCTATACTTTTCATACCAGACTTTGCTTATCTTTCGGCAACCTCTTATCTTTCCTTTCCTTAATCAAAGCTTCCAATTTCCCCACCTTTTACTTTCTCTCTAACTTGTCCCTTTTTGTCTATTTTTCGAAATCCTCTCTCGACCGATAAATCTCTAAAAATCGCAAATTCTTTAAAATCACAACTTTTTAAACCTCATCTTCCTGGAGGCGAGAAGACCACTAGGATATCATTTGTTCAAACAGGTTTTTTCGTTTAGTTCCATTTTCCCATAACACAAATCAAAATTTCTTATTGCCTCTTTGCGGCTTGAGTGCGAAAACTCCTACCTCCCTGTGTTTTTAATATTAATTAGCTCTAGGTCCATGTGGGCACACTTTTAATTCTAATATTAATCTAGTCTGCGGCGGATAGGTGGTTTAATGCATTTATCCATTGTCGTTTAGCCGAACCGGAACCTCCCCAGCCGGCTCTACAATTATCATGGTGCGGCGCAAAGTGGACCAGATTGTAATATTAGCGGCGCAAAAATAAAGGATTCAGTTTCGAAGTTTGAAATCCAAAATATACATATATTGAGAGGTAGGTAACTCATTCAATAAGTAATTTTATATAAAAAAAAGTAGGGAGATGAAGAGGAGGAAATAAGAATATAAATAAATACCTTTTTATATATATGCAGCTTAGGTATTCGATAAAAATAATAAATACATACAAAAATATTCTGTAATATTTGCACAGTGTGGGCCGAAAATATAGTTTACCTACTCGTTATCACTACTATCCTGAATAATATTTGAAGGATTTGATGACAATCTTCCAATGGAAGCGATCAATTTGTTGGTATTTGATATTAAATATAAGCATTATCCTCATGCAGTGCTCACGATATTGTCAAAAATGTTTATTGTGTGCTTCCATTGTCTCTTCCGACAACTGGCTAAGAAGCAATGCCGCTTTGATAATTCCTGTTCCATGGACCAGAATAGTATGTATTGTTACTGGGATGTAAAACAAGCTGTGGGATCTACATACAGTTTTGCTGTTTCTTTAGCTTTGTAGTCAAGACTTTCTCAGTAAATGCATTTATTTTGGTGGAAATATCAATTTTTAAATCCTTAGAATACTCATGTTCATTCGGCTTTGGAAATCATATATTCAATCAACCGGGATTGACTTTCAGCACTCCGAGGCTGAATAGGCCTAATGGGGTTTTAAAAACTTCAAACAATTCTCTGCATGTAGTATATAATACGTAAACTTTGTGATATTTTTATTTTTATTAATTCAACTATTAAACAAATTTAGTTTATATAAACCTATATTAGCTTATGCATATATAATGATATAATCAATAAAGATACATACCATGAGTATCAGTTGCCATAATAAAACTGCACAGTATCACTCTAATTAAGTCGACACGTCTTCTCACAGAGAACATTAACTTACGACTAATTTTAACTAATATTGCGCGCACTGTTACAGAAGATTAGCAACGAATAAGGTACTTTAATAAAAAAAAAAAATAACTGTACAATTTTAATTTAGTTATCTGTAAACCCACTAACAGTATTGGTTTTGTGTTTGGTGATTATCAAAAATTCATTTATGAGTAATCCGTGTGGCGCTGCGCACTGTGGATGTCTGGCTGACTCCGGGGAGGCCCATGTTGTGTACCAAAACAAAAATAGTCTTATTGAATTCAACATTGAACGTAAAAGCGAATTATATCGTACTCGAGCAAAACAGGTATTCGTAGTCGGCCACATCAGACTGCAACTTTTACCCGTACATTCAAAATACGTTACGTCAGTTTTCAGACAAATTGATTCAGAGACCGTGTCTCTAAATAAATCACCCCTACATTTAATTGCACCATTAATTTAGATACCATAGTTTTACAAACTGCGGGCGAAAGTGAAGATTTCTCTTTTATAAAACAAGATAATACTGTCTAGGCATAAGAAATAATAAAACCTATATTTCAGTTACGTATTTACATTCCTCCTTTATTACATATCGCTTCCTGCAGTGGGAGTTTTTCATTTCAAATCAGATGACATGTCCTTTGACAGCAGTAAACATTATAAAAGGATTAATGAACCTGTTTTAAGCAGCGTTTTATATATGTTTTTTGTCGACAGGAAGTCCTTTTTATACGCAACTAAAGCTTTACAATACACTTGCAGTCGGTATGAAATTTCATTTCCTTTAAAAAAATCGTTTTCTTTAATAGGATATGTGTGATTCGGTTCCTTGCGTATATGAAGCTATAAATAGAGCTACTAAATGTGCAATTTCAAGGAAACTGGGTGTTATTTCATATAATAGCAGGGGTGCATAATAAAATCAGATTTACTCACCACCAGGGGAAGTTGCCGTGTAATGTATTGTCAACGATATTTTTATACGCTTATCAAATTTGCATCTAATAAGATAATATATTTATTAATAACTAAGCTAGATATGAGTTTATTAGTCTTATAATACCTATCTGATTTACTCAAATGGGTAATTATAACCACATATTTTTTTTTAACAATCGTAGAAAAAATGTTTTATACAGAAATCCATTTCACAATACTCTGAATAATCTGATATTTCTTTATTGGATATTTGATTTCAATACTCTGAAATCAAATATCCAATAAAAAAATGTCAGTGAATGTGTGTTTGTGTCTGTAAGCCGTTTCTTGCAAACACTATAATTAATATTTATCGTAGGTAGAAAAGTGCACAGAAATTCATATTATCAAGGGCGGATCTAGAAATTTCAATAATTTTTTTCTAGTTTGTGGCGCATGGGACTAGGGATTGCAATTTACCGGAAGTTTTAATAACCGGTAAATCGGTAAATAAAAATGTAAATAACCGGTTAACCGGTATTTACCGGTAATTTTTAGAATAAATGATTAGGGTGGCGAAAATGGCAATTGTCTTTTTCCATGTACTAAATTATCTATTTTTAACAAAAAACATTTTTATATACGTATAATTAATATAATTAGACTTTGAGAAACATATTTTTTCCAAATTGAAATTCGCCTACAGTCGATTGAAAAAATTATACAGATTTGCGAAAGACATACCTAGAGAGTGTGATTCACTCGTATTATCTTCAGTTGATTGTGGTGATGTTGTATATGGAAAGTTATTATCGGCGACAGCAAAAAGGAAAATTCAAAAACTTCAAAATTCATGTATGCGTTATATTAACAGTATCCCATATAAACAACATATATCACCACATCTAAATAAACATATCATATTAAACATGGAAAACCGCAGACGTTTACACATGCTCACACTTATTGGCGAATAATTCATACCTCAGTACTTAAGAAATAGGTTAATTTCACGAGATCACTTGCATAATACAAGATACATACAAAATTTTTGGTGCCTCAGCATGAAACTGCGATTTTTCAAAGATCATTTAGGTATTTTGCATCTCATCTTTGGAATGAAAATAAAAAATATAAATCAAAATTTTTTTTTATTAAAGTTGTCAAAAATTACATTTTGGCTGATCAAAAGCAGGAGACTTGAAGCTGCGTTGTGGATGAGCATATATTTCTTTTTCTTTTTCCGATATAATTTTATTTACTTTTAATCTTTTTGCTTCGCTTCGCGGGGTCTGCCCGTTCCCCTTGTCTGCTCGCATGTCTGAGTGCTGTTGTTGTTATTATTGTTATTATTATTATAAAATATAACATTTGTTAGATTATTACAATTCATTACTGAATATTAAAATAAAATAATAATTATTTTTTTCTTGAAATTTTAGATTTATATGTCCCTATTAATATTTTTTTATAATCTTTTTGTAATCTTAGATTTAGGTTATTTGTATTTGGGCAAATAGAAAGAGCTCTACAGTTCAATTTGTACCAGTTTTACTTTGAGTAAAATAAATGTATTATTATTATTATTATTATTATAATGAACAAACAAAAGGTTTTTTTATCAAAAGGAAAAAATATAAATGAAATAAATTTAAATAAATAATTATTCTGTAAATAACAAAAATTACAAACATATACTCAAATAGGGCATTTACTAATCTAAAAATACAATATTTTTTAAAAATAGCCCGTTAAAAGGGCCAGTTTTTCAAAGCTGTATCTGTTAGTCGTCTGATATTTGTACATAGAATACCACCAACTGAAAATGCCCTTCCTCTATCGATATTGATAGGTCGATAAGTTAATAAGAATTGGTAATAACATTCTTCTAAATGTTTTCCACAGATATTTGAGGCAGTGAAATATTCAATTTCCTGTCGCAAGATATTGTCAATGTCTCTCTTACTTGTATTTCTTAGGGCTTGGTGTTTGGGTTTTACTTTTTATAATATTATTTATTTATTGTTAAAAGTGCTCAGTGTTGGGACAGTCACTCTATATTTAGTGAATACTAGTCACTGACATAAATAGAAACGTTGAATACGTGACATATAGTAAGTTCAGAATTTACCGAAATAACCCGTAAAAAATTAAAATAACCGGTAATTATCGTCATGTGTTTTTTCCTGTTTACCGGTTAACCGGTTAACCGGTAATGCAATCCCTACATGGGACCCATACGAAATATGGGAAATAACATCTAGAGAAGCACTCCTCTAACGACCCCTAAAAAATTTTGAAAAAGCAGTTTGCGAAAAATTTTTTCAAAATTCGAGTGCCTAACAATGTGGGTTGGAGCCCTCCTTACAGTGAAATAACTTTTTAATGTATATCATCCCCAAGGAGTAGTTCTAAGTCGACTATAAACTGTAGGGCCTTGATATTTGCTCAAACAAATTTAAATCTGCTAGATTCCAAGAGACTATTGTGATGACCTGACGAATTGTCATGTAAATATATATATATTTTTAAATTCAGTAATCAAAGTAATAAATAACCGTATGATATTTATAATAATTTTTGAAAATTTTTTAGTGAGCTTTTAATATTAATTGTTTGTAAGTGCAGATGATGGACTTGGCGAGGTGTGATCATAAATAAGAAAAATAAAAAAAAGGAATAACGTTACACTTTCATTTCAAAGCATCCTAAGGGCAATTTAATTTTAGGTTTCTTTTCTTAAATAAATAGTTAAGACATTCAAAATAGATATACATTACGTTGCATAATTTAATTAAACAAACAGAACTACGATTTGTATATAAAATTATTTAATAATAACAATTTCAGAAAAAAACTAATAAATCCATTATAAACACCAAAAAAAAGTTTGTCTGTATATTTGCATGTATTAAATCGTGACTATTGTAAGCACGATTTTATTAAACTTTGTAGATTTGTAAAATAGCACCAAAGAATTTTGAATCACAGTGTGAAAATATTCGGCGGAATTGTAAAATACAAGGCAGTATATGTTTTAATTTGATGTTGAATTTGTTTAGACTGTTAATTGTTTGAATACTACAGAAACGTATTGAAGCCATGATGAAAAAAAAAATGAAAAGTTAAAATTTTAATTTAACATGTCGAAATTTCAACTTAAATCCAAATTTCAAGATAAGAAATCGAAATTTCAACTTAACAAGTTGCTATTTGTATATTACATACAAGATATATCCGAGATATGAGCATAAATAAATGCTAAAAGGTAACTAACAATCATATTCGACATTTCTTTATAAAAATTAAGTATAGAAAAATTTATTGTAAATATCCTAAATCAAAATTTAATTGAATGCCAAAAATAAAAATTATGTCCTTAAATAATTTCAAATTAAAAGAAAAATTAGTTAGTTTCCGAATTTTAACAATTATCCATAAAAATAAACATCTCACTATGATAATTATCAAGAAATGCATATGAATTTTAGTTTCTGAAAATTGAATTTTTCGTAAGGACAGAATAAGGTATTTTTCCTCAAATAAAATTTGGATTTGGCATTTTGGGGTGATTGTGGACAACTTTTCCTAATTAATTTATTTTATAATGCCTTATAATTTTTACATTATTGGCATTTATCTTTAACGCACGAACGTATGTACCTATTTACTAAATTAGAAACCTTTGAGCAACATGAAGTTTAAATGAAAAAAACCGCTGCCCAAGGAATCACATCCGGATTTTCTATCCAAGTCACACAACGAAAAAATTTTGTATCTGGAAATAATTGTTTATGGAACTTTAATAATATAATATTTGAAATCCTCTACCCCAAACACCCATAAAACGATACCCCACATCGGTAGTGGGGTGGGGGTGGTGACAGGGGGTGGGAGTGGGGGGTGGATAAAGTAAAAAATATTTTGAGGTTTCTGGTTCTTGTACACACACTAAATCACATTTTTCTTTCATCCCCTTTAATAATGGGGTGGGGGTGGTAATGGGGGTGGCTAATGCCAAATTTTTTTTTTTAGACCTTAGCTTCTCTTGTCTATACTAAATATCAATTTTATGAACTCTTACCTGCTTGATTTACCTATTTACTCCAAATTCACCCCAATTTACCCCCCAACCCTTCGACGGAACAAGATGAAAATATAATCTAGTTCTAGATCTCGTTAAAGTACATACGTGTACCAAATTTCAAGTCAATATCTCAAACGGTTCCAGAGTAAACGTGCGCACAAAAAAAGTTACAGACCGACAGACCGACAGACCGACAGACCGACAGACAGACCAACAGACAGAAAATTTTTTTTCGCTCAAACTTGAAATCTCGACGTTTCATGATATTCTAAGCCTATTTGAACAATAAAAATTTTTAAAAATTTTTTTGTCGTTACTATACTTCCACTGGATGTGGTGGAAGTCATAGTGAAAATTTTAATGTAATCAGTTGAAATATTTAAAATACACTCGGGTAGCCTCCATCTTTTTCCACCGCCACTTTCACTATCTCACCATCTTCTCACATTTTCACTCCTTCCCACCGCCTTTCCGCCATCTTCCCCTACGTCTTCACCACCTCCGATGTAAAGTGTCCTTTATGGCTGAACAGACATTCATACACAATAAAAAAGTTCTGAAAATACGATATTAAGCAAAGTAGAAATCAAAAATTTTGAGAAAGAACAAAATTATAATTAAATATTAGTACTCAATAGTCATAACGTCTAGTCTAAAAAGGTAATTAACACTTTTTCAGATTTATTTTAATAATTGTACATCCACACGAAATATGAATAAAAATGGTTGAAATAGAACTAACCATTCGACGACGCGCCTTTCGCTAACCAGATTGACATCATCGGAAGATAATGATAGCTAAGTAAGCCCCCACATCAAATTGTATAAGTAACGTCAAGACACGATACAAATTTAATTTTCATTATTATTCTAAATTAAATAGTATTAATACCTATAATGTTTACATTTTGAATTTAAATATATTATTAAAGATTTAACTAAAAAGAATGAATGTCATGTTAACTCTTGTGGAGTTAAATATCTCCACAATTAAGTTATATTTCATATTACGGGGAAAAAGAAATATCTTTCAGTTTGAAATATTTTATATCCAGCTATATAAAACCAAGACTTCCAAGACTTTAAAGTCGCTTATGTTGGTTTAACTGAAAAATACGTTTCGGTTAAATTCAAGTTCTAATTCCCATGTCAAATTTCCCTTAATTCATAAAATAATCCTACGAAAACCCTTATGTTACTGTTACACCTTTCACTATTCAGTTAAGATTGATATAGTTTAGAAGAATTGAGGAATATTTCCCCTGTTTCGCCTATAAATAAAATAAAAAATAAGTTAAAATAAACCAAACAATAAAAAAAATGAAAGGTGTAATCACGGAAGTGCAGATAGTTGCGGAAGGATTCCGGTAAAAATAGGGTACAAGAAGATTCCAAGGGTTGAACGTGGGAACGCAAAGGGTAGTGATCGACACTCAGATGTCTGTAAACACCAGCAGCTGCATCTTTTAGATCTACAGAACATCCTTCACTCACTGTGCGGAAATATTCCCCAGTTTAATTAAAAAAATCATAATTAAAAGATTATCTCTCTTGAATAGGTATTTCTTATTACCGTGAGACAGAAGGTCTTTATTTGAGACAAGCACCTTCCATATCTTACTTTGTTCATTGCATTGTACAAGACACCAATATTAAATTTATGTTATTATATTTTTTGGGTGATATCAAATAAACATATTATAAATATCAACACAGAGTGTTAGGATCCAACAAATCTAAAATAAAAATGATACGAAAAACATTTTTTTTTAAATCGAACCTCCTTCAAAAAATCTTCTAAAAATATTTCTAAAAAGTAAAAAATCAAATTTCACTCAGTTTTGCTATTACCTTCTACCTATTAGTGAAAAGTAGCAAATAACTGTACCTTATTACCTAGTATCAATTTGAAGTCGGTGCAAAAATATCTAATTTCAAAAATACGTTAGGCACCGATTTCATATTGATATTAGGTAATAAGTTCCTTGCTACTTTCCACTAATAGGTAGACAGATATTAGTAAAACAGTGAAATTTTATTTCTTACTTTTTAGAGATATTTTTGGAAGATTTTTTTGAAGGCAAATTTTAAAAAAAATCAACCTCTTTAGTAGCTTCTATTATTTATTTAACTTCTACATAGTGAATGACACTATTGCGAAATTCTGTTTATGTTTGGTATGCGAATGTTATCAGGAAAATAATACCCTGTTGTTTGTGAATTTATTGAAATTACCGCAAAATCTTCGAATATTCTCGTAGTATGAAGTCGGTTAAAAAATTGTTTCAGATTTTTGTTCCCTTATACTAGATGTAGCTTTATAAATTTAGCAGGGGGCCACCGCCGTATCATAGTCTACAGTTTGCAACAGGTTTGACAGAGATAGCTTAAGTTACGTTATTAGAGTAATCATTGAACAGATATGAAAAAAAACATACATACGGGTCGAACTGAGGATCTCCTTTTTTTTAATTTTTAGACCCTGTATGTTTTTGCATTTTTTGAATCTAGCTCACTCTGCATGTGACTGTGGTAATTTAAGTACCATTTCGCCATTTTGAAATTTTTGCAACCAATTTTAATTTTCAATCCAGTGTGCCGTGACAGAATAAATTGTGGTACATCGTTAGACTGGGATTGAAAAATTACATTTAGCTGTAGTATGAAAGTGATACAGTTTCATTTGAAAATTTTGAGTAATTTCGAAAAAGTGATTTTATCAACTTTACACCTCTGAATTAAGAACAAAAAAATCCAATACGCATTTACTTTAATTATTTAAGAATACTAGAACAATTTGTGGATGGGTGGGGCACACTAGATTGAAAATTCAGATTAGCTACAAAATTTTAAAAACAGCGGAAAGAGTCATGAAATTATCGGTCATATACAGAATGACTTCTAGATTTCAAAAATACAATAATATACAGGATGTTCAATTTAAAATTCAAGAGTAGGGATTTCTGGTGAAACTGGGAACCGTAGAACTTGAGAGGTGGATAAAAAAATGTTTTAGTGGTATGTGACCAGAGCTGGGCAAATACTTTGAAAAAGTATTTAAATATTAAATACTAAATACTTTCAGGAAATTGAAAGTATTTAAATATTAAGTATTTTCAAAAGATAAAAGTATTTAAATAATAAATAACAAAAGTAATAGTTTAAACTTAGTATTTAAATACTTTCCGAATATTTAAATACTTTGATAACACTGAAATATTTTGAAGCCTAGTTAAGTGAGTGTAAAAATAGCTTATAAGGGCTAAACTTTAGCCCAGTCTTTGCAGGTATTTACTTACAAATATTTGCAAACTGAATAATTTTTTTTTAATAAGTTCGTGAAAGTGTATAGAATAATATCCTGAAAAGTTTATATTTCGCTCGGATGCAGAACATAAAAAAAATGTGAAAAAAAATTTTTTCATCCATTTTTTCAAAATTTTGAAATTAAGTCAAGCTAGGAAAAATAAAAAATACAGATGCTTAGATCACGTATTTATGAACAAAAAATGCCCTAAAACAAAATTTACCGTTAAAGCCACGGTTTTCCCGGAAAAAAATAATCAACTGTAACGTTATAGTCCACAGTACATCGCCCTTTTTTTTTTAATGATCAGTAACAGGCTGAATTTTCGTGACTAGCTTCATTTTGACGAGACGCTCAACTTTTCTCGCTGCGAAAATTCTCGGTAGTGGAAGCTAATAGCAAAAATTATTTTTTCTATTTCACACGAATTAGACAATTCGACAACCTGTCAAATTATTTTGGCAATATGTTTTTCATTCATTAAACGTTTGTTAAAGAGTTTGTTTTTCGATTGCCTTGGTTACGTTTGAGCGAGTTAATTATAATGGGCCCCGTGTTTGTCCACAACAACATAATTTGACAGGATGTCGAATTCGTATGAAATAGAAAAAATAATTTTTGCTATTAGCTACCACTACCGAGAATTTTCGCAGAGAGAAAAGTTGAACGTCTCGTCAAAACGAAGCTACTCACGAAAATTCAGCCTGATACTAATCATTAAAAAAAAAAGGGGCGATGTACTGTGGACTATTATAACTCGGAGCGAGATACTTGCGTGCGCGCGCTTGAATACGCATGCCTTTGACACCGACGCACTGAATCACATGTTACTAAATCAGAATCAATCTACATGAGTGTTGGTTCATTTAAATGATTGAAATTGCAGCTGATGCTTTTTTGTTTTAAACAATACAAGCAAAGGATGGATGGGAAAAATATACTTATATATATATTATCACGCCCGAACTCAATCGTCCCAATAAAAAATATAGAAAAAGTAAAAGCCCTTCAAAAAATTTCTTTCTTCATTGAGATCTGTTAAAAAGTATGTACACTTCATGATTATTATGGTTTATTAAATTGTAGTAACGTGGATTTAAAAAAAAGTACATTTCAGATCATTTTAATTTCTTTGCTTGATGATTTTTTTGATAAATATATATATTGGAGGCTGTAACTTGTCGAGGACTTGACCTATTGGAAAAAATAAAATATCACTATTTCGGAAAAAATGTATATTTTTCGAATGTTCAAACACAAATTCGTTACTTGTATGCATTTTTTCGAAAATGTGATCAATCAGATCATGATAAGAAATTGCAATTTTCACAATCTTATCCATATAACTATGAAAATATCTTTGATTGTTTTGAACATAAATTCTGGAACTTTTCCAATACATTAACAAATGTATAAGGAATCCATTGGATATAGCTGAAATGTGGATAGGTGTACCTGTAATAAATACAATACAGTAAAGGCACGTAAAAATTCATGCGAGCGATTCATGTATGGTGTCTGTGTATGCGTTGATAATTATATATCTTCCCTCCAGACTCACTATTTATCCTCCTATTCACTAAGAAAAATGTTAAAAACGTGTAATCAGAAAGAGAAGAAAGTATTGTTTAATTCGTTAGAACTGCTAAGAATTTTTAGAGGGTTCCGTGCGCTGCTTGGACGCGCAGAGTGACAAAGTTATTTCATTATTTTTTCCCAGGAATACCGTGGCTTTAGCGATACATTTTATTAAAACATTTTTTGTTCAGAAATACGTGGTCTATTTACCTGTATTTTTTGTTTTTTTCTACCCTGACTTAATTTAAAAATTGTTTCTTTCCCTTTTTTTGTGTTTTGCATCCGAGCAGAATGTAAACTTTTCAGGATATTATTCTATAAACTTTCACGAACTCATTAAAAAAAATTATTTAGTTTGCAAGTTTTTGGGGGTTTCACTATAAAATGTTCTCTGTCGTTTGGGCTACTACGCCAAATTGTATTTTTTATTTTTGTAGAAATCAATAAAGACTTACCATTATCATTATTGTATTAAATACTATTTGTCTATTTGAGGTGTCAAAATTTTAGGTTTCATGACTTCCATGAACTTCTACAACACTATTTTAATACCTCTATATTTAATCAGTTCTAGTTGGGTAATGGACTCTTACTTATTCGTAGAGCTAGACCTTTGCGTCTTCTGCAAATACCCAAATAAAGCACAGAGACTATGGCACTAGTTCAACTGTTCTCAATCACACAACATTACATTAACAGTTAATACTTACTGTCTGCTCTCAACCAACTTTTTGGGAATTAAGACGTGAACAACTGAAGACTGAATGATGCAATGTATTTATTAACTACATAGTACAGTACATGTCTTGATTCTTGACGAGTATCTGCCTGTCTCCCTGGTGTATTTGATTATATTTGTTATATTTATTTAAATACTTTTGAGATTCAAATACTTCTGAAAGTATTTAAATACTTTTTTAGAAGTATTTAAATACTTCCCAGTTATTTAAATAGCTTAAGTATTTATAAATACTTTAGGATCATTTTCACAAATACTAAGTAGTAAATATTTCAGATAAAGTATTTGCAAGTATAAATACAAATACTTGTTGCAAGAAGTATTTAAATACTCGGTATTTAAATACTTTCTATTATTTAAATACTTATGAGGTATTTGTAAGTACATATTTGCCCAACTCTGTATGTGACACATACTTAGTTTCATCTCGATCAATTAAAAAATAAAAATTGGCCGCCGGAAAGTGATCGCGTTGACACCAGGTCTAGGTATATGACATTTTTCTTTTTGTTTATTGGAGGCAAAACGATTCTGATCCCTTATTATGAAACAACCAAATGGAAATGTCTCATTAAAGTTAACATTCAAAAATCGGTGTGAATGGACAATATTTCATTTATTTTAGTTAAGTGATCGATAGACAAAAAATACTCATTAGTGATCAATTCAAAATGATAGACTGCGGTAAAGAAAAACATTCCAGATATCTTTCATTCTACAATTTATAAAATTAACTTGATTTGTATCTCGGCGTTGCAGCTCATATCAGTCGGATAAGGCGTATTGTGTGTCAAAGGACCCTGCACTTTCTTATGTAAAATAATGCCCGGTAGATTTGGTTAAAATTGAAATATGTTATTTATGAAATCATCCTGAATAAAAGTCTCCACGAGAGCAAGGCCGAAAAATTAATAGTTTTTAAGTTATGGAGCTTTGAAGTTGTCTATCCGTGGTATATCACATTCGGAACAAATTATGATGTGGCTGAAAAACAGCTCGAGTTTGACACGAATTTTCAAAATTAGAAATCCAACAAACTAATTAGCCTCCTCCTTAGATATGGACCACAATACGAACCGGAAGTATGAACCGGAAGTTGCATGATTAAGTCCATTTTTTAGAGTGAAAACTTTTTTCTTTTTCAGTCTCAGTATAGACCTGCGTGTTCAGTACGTATAAAGAGTAAATAAATGGATTTCAGGCCTCCTCACTAGATACGGACCACAATAACACAGGGCTGAAGTCCGAACCGGAAGTTGCATAATTAAATTTTTAAGGGTGAAAACTTTTTCAGCGTATATATAGACCTGCGTAATAATTGCTTATCCAGGGTAAATTGACGAGTTCGCACTTCAGCGCTGTGTTATTGTGGTCCATACCTAGCGAGGAAGCCTGAAACCCGTTAATTTACCATGAATACGTAATTATTACGCAGGACTACATATACGCTGAAAAAGTTTTAACCCTTAAAAATGGACTTAATTATGCAACTTCCGGTTCGGGCTTCAGCCCTATGTTATTGTGGTCCATATCTAGCGAGGAAGTCTGAAATACATTTATTTGCCCGTACTTCCGGTTCGTATTGTGGTCCATATCTAGGGAGGAGGCTAATTAGTTTGTTGGATTTCTAATTTTGAAAATTCGTGTCAAACTCTGTTATTTTAATCATTCATTAATAGAAATCAAACCGAAAAAACGTTATTTCAAATTAATTAACAATGAACAGCATTCCTCCCCTAGCACGTGCCAGTGACAACCAGACATACACGATGCGAGGCGCAATTTAAGGCTGGTTAAGACGAGGCCAGATTAGATTAAAAACAGTTACAAAAATGAACATAAGCTCCATTCGCAGCAATGCGAACTAAAATATATAAAAATTAACAAGGTAAATAGAAAAGATAACTTAAAATAATTAATATATGCAAAAGGCGCTATTGTAAATAAAATATGAGAAGTATCACTGATTGTGAGAGAAAAGTTGCTAGCGATGCGAAATTATATGTAATTAAGGAATATAAGTTTCGTATAACTAATAGTTACTAAGTTACTAATTTAACTCTAGTCTAGTCACTAAACTTCGACAACGTCCATTGCGTTACGGTCTCCAGCATCTTCAACTACCCTTAAGATATTCGTTGATGGATATATTACGTATGCTTCATGTCCTGCACATCCTAAACACCAAATCACTACGTGGCAACAAGTTCCTACTGTTAAACTTCCAATATTGCAAGTACAATAATAGGATACAATTGGATCTTGATGTACAACTTCAACTTGTCCTATTTGTTGGTCGTAATTAGAATGCATCCACAATTGATACTTAATCGCATTGCGATACCTAGACCTACCGCAAATTCTCAACAATCCTGGCTCATTCACATTTTCATCATATTCGAAAGCATTTTCCCGTTCTTCTTCTTGGTTGTCATGAACGTATGATGGAGCCATTTTAATTTGGAATGTGCCAAATGTCAAATCTCTTAAATAATCTAAATCTAGTACGGGAAAATCAGGCAAATGATTCTCATGCAATAATATCCATCTTCTATGTCTAAATCGCAGCCTTTCTGCTTCTACTCTATCTTGAAGAAGGTTCGGTTCTTGAGTTTTTGCCAGTGGTCTTCGAGCCAATTTGTTATCTGCTCCTGCCATATAAACTAAGCCATGAAATTTATTAATTATAGCACCATGCTATAAAAAAAATAATTAATTTTCATTGATTAGACACAACTGCAATTTTATATCTTGAAAAATAAAATCAACCATGTTTTGTACCAAGATTATAATGTACCCGGTTAGTCCACGCAAATTAAACATTTTAGAAGAAGTAATTTATAAAGTAATAATATTTGAGATGCGTACTTTAGATAGGGTTAGAAATAGATACCCGAAAAGTTCCCCCAATTTTTTGCAAAAAAAAACACGCCTAACAGGGACTTAAAGCTGGTTTTTCACTTTTATCTTGTAAACCTTTCGTCGGAAGAGAAAAAAGTAAGTATAGGAAATAAAAAATTTGTCGTTAAATTCTGCATAAAAAATATCCTATTAACACTGTAGCGTATCCTCACCTATTTCGCGCTAACAGCGTCCGAACAGGGTAGTTTGGAGCGCACAGATAAAAATCGATCCTATTCGAAGTTTCACGCTGTTAGGACGCTGTTAGCTCGAAATAGGTGAGGATAAGCTACAAGGTTAATAGGACATTTTTTATGCAGAATTTAACGACAAATTTTTTATTTCCTCTACTTTTTTCTCTTCCGACGAACGGTTTACAAGATAAAAGTGAAAAACCAGCTTTAAGTCTCCGTTGGGGGTGGTTCTTTGCAAAAAAGGGACGCTCCACCCATAAATTGGGGGGGAACTTTTCGGGTATCTATTTTCAACCCCATCTAGATAATGCATCTCAAATATTATTACTTTATAAATTAATTCTCCTATTCAGTGTTTTTTAATATAATTTGCATGTACTATCGAGCTAGCATGAATGTTCTATCAATCAATGCTTACTTATTTACTAAGATAGTGAATTGTAATAAAGCTACCTATATATGATATATTAAATTGAAGTGAACGGGTGTTGTGCATTCGAAAAACGTAATTTGACGTCACTTCCGGCAAAACCGGAAGATCAGGCACATCAATCTGAGACCAAATAATGGTAAATAGTCTGGTTATTAATTTCCAGTAGCACCATTTCAATACCTGCAGTACATTTTGAGAAATAAGAAGATACTTATTGTTCAGAATCAGTTGAACTATAACAAATAAAAAATTCATCAAATTCGACAGGCCACCATAAAACGTGCGGTGTCCTTTTGCATCTGTTCACCTCTGTACTGAGCTATCGCTGACGTTAAATAAATGATTTATAAAAAATGTATATATTTTTCTATCTAAATTAATTTCAAATAAATTTAGATTGGTGTTCAAAATAATAGGATATTATATTAGATACCATTACACATATTTAAGAAATATCCAGCAAAATATATATACGGAGTGTCGTATTTAAAAGTGTAACATCATTATAACTTTTTTTTTGTGTCAGGAAGTAGTATAGTAATTAGGATAAGGTTCTAACTTCGGAATAATATCATATGAAACGAATTTCGATCATATTTGGCAACTTAATAGTAAATGCGTCAAGGAAAAGTTTCTATATTATGCTTGCTAATTTATAGCGGGGTGGCAACTAAAAAAAAAAAAAAATAAAATAAAATATTGGAGCTGAAAGAGAACCAAATTTTATGAAGAAAAGATTCTATACACCTTTTCATATAAATTGATAGTCTTTAAGTTATAACGACTAAATAATTGGGATTTGAGCTTGGAAAAAAGGTATTTCGAATAAGTTTTCGTCAAATAACTCGAAAGGTATTGCACTGAGCGAAAATATGGTGGAGACAAATAAGAAAGCTACTAAATTGAGAATGGATTTCGTTTTTCCTTAATTTCTATAGAGTGGTTTCGAAGGTCTGGAAGTATAAAGGTGGCGTCCAAACATTTATAAGACGAAGTGTTTAGTTTAAATGTTAAATATGTATTTCAGAACTTATGTCAAAAACGCTAACAACCAAAATGAAAGACCGTTAATTAGGCATTCAAATTATTTTTTGTCTATTTCTATGGTACAAAAAACAAAGAAGTTATGAAAAAAACAATGTACTTTTCACATTTTTTTTAATAAAAACGTCGCCATTTTGTTTATGCAAGTAGTCAGTAATTAAAAAAATATATTCCCATACACTGTTTTCCATTAATATATTTATATATGACCTAGACGATCAAATATTTTTGTCTGCTTACAGCGCTTGCTTTAGAAAAAATTGCATTTTAAACTGCAAGGAGATTTTAGGAAAAACGTAACATTTTTGTTTCTCTGCAAATATCTCCATAAATATTAGTTTTAGAGAAAATATGGTGGACATCTAAAATGAAGCTTATAAACTGAGAATGAATTTGTTTTTTTTTTAAATATTTGTGTAAAGTTGATCATTACAGAGATATTTTTTAGAATGAAGTATTTAGTTTAAAATGTTGAATATCTTAGAAACTGTGACACTTCCATCAACAATTCTAGGGAACAAAATTAAAGATAATTAATTAATTTTTAAGGTTATTTCTTGTTTGTTCCGCCATTGTGTTTTTGTAATTGTTTAATAATTAATTTTTTTTTCAAAAATGCTGTAGCATCACATAGATGCTCAATTTTTTTTGTCCGTTTAAAATACTTGTTTTGGAAAAAAAATTCATCCGCCATATTAGAGCCGCCATTTTGAATTTTTTAATTTTGACTTCAGATTCGTAATCAGTAATCCAAAAAACATAACTATCCTACGTTTCAAAAATAAATTAGTAATACTTTTTCAACTACTGAATATTTAAATTTGGGGTAACTTGAGGGTAAGAGCAAGTATCCCGACCATATAGAAACTGAAGACGATACCTTTTACTACAATAATAACCCATAAAAAATTATCATTACGTTTGAAATTATTCCGAAATTTTACATATTTTTACCTCTAGGTACTGTACTATAATTGTCAAGTACTTTGTAATTTTTTTTATTTTAATTTTTAAATTTTTCTAATTTTAAATTTTGGACTTGGTTTTTGGACAATTCTAAACAATTTTCATTAATAAAATTTTCCGATAAAAGAATGTCTAATAATATGATTTTTCTATTTATTTCGTTTATTTTGGTACCGCAGGTGGCTTTGCATTTGTAGGAGGTGAATGTTTTTTTGGCCATAAGTCGATTTTAATTTATTCTATATTTTAGTAAAATTGCGTTCAATACAAAAGAAAAAAGAAAAATTTTAAGGGCGTTACACTCTTAGTACAGCACACCGTTTTATTCCAAATAATTACATTACGCCAGTAATTTTAACTATTTTCTGCCTATATTAGAATACATTGAACGAAAATATTAATAAACTAGAGTCAATTATTTTAATTTTTTTTGCAAATTCCGTAACTCTTATTAGTCCAAATGACTTTCATTTCTTTCGGTATCAGTTGTTATTGATGACTGGACGATTACCGAGAATGAAAGAACCTACCATGATTCATCTGTTCCACTTTAAACCTGCAATATAAAGAAGCATAGCATGGGAACTTCAATAATGCTTTCTGTCTTCTTATTTACTTCGTATAGAGGCTCAGTGAAGAGTGAATCGCACAGATATGCCACCTGGGATTCTGTTGTCTCTCCTAACAATGGATCTGTAATTCCATATGTGCCCAAAGAACCACTCTATAATCTTCACTTTTAATCGTCTTTTTTATGATCGTAATCACGAGAAAAAATGTTTTCGAGTTTGTTTTGATTTCATCTAATTTTTTGTAAATCTATCGTACAATAGAGGAGAATTTTTATATTGATTATGTTCATTTTATAAAAATAGATATCTATCATATATTTTGTAAGATTACATCGTTATTGTGCCATAATAACTATTTCAATGAACATTTTCAATCCAAATACCGACGATGGTGACAAGATGATCGGTTTTTATCACTATTCTAATAACAGAGCGCAATTTTAACCAATAGACCATCTTGTAGACGAGTAAATAATACTACATTTCCAGTTGATGATCTTTTTTACAAGCTTTTATTTAGCTTGTTTTGTATGTATGTACAGAGTGCACCAAATTAGATGGAATTTGGGGTTTTCTCTAATAGTCTGGCAGCCACGGAGAAAACCCAACAATTTCATATTAAGGTTTTTCAAAACGGATTTGGGATCTAAGGGTCTCTTAGTTTTGATATCCAAGTGATGACAAAGCGTCATCTTGAGCAACTCCAGATACGGGGTGTCCGATAAGTAAGTAGGTGAAATATCACTCTTTTTAATTTTTTTGTAAATTTTACGTAAATAAACGAGTTTTTTACAAATGGTTTGCTTCTCATAATAAGGTTTATATAAAATTTAAACAAAAAATTTTAAATACAGAGTGTTCCAAAACTATATTAAATTTATATATATTAGACTTCATCGTTTTCTGAATCGATTTCATCATTGGAAAGTGAACATTCGTCTTCTTCGCCTTCATTGTCGTTCACAGTGGCAGTAGGGGTTAGTTCATTGTAGCAGTGTTCATATGCAAACGCAGAACATTGTACAGGGTAACTTAGAGCTTTTACAGCTACATCTGTTTGTACTGCATGGTTTCTTACTGCTATAGGAGCACCTAATTAATCGCAGGCCTACATGACTCATCGCTTTGATGAAAGAGTCTAGTATCATATCCCTTAAACTCTGGATATTTATCTTTATAGAGAACATCCTTAAGAAAACAGCAGTCCTTCTCCTTAGCTTTTTGATTAGACAAAATGTGACGGCATAAAATTGTTAATGGTAGAACTGTTTTTTTTTTTTAACATTTAAAGGCATTATCGGCTTTTCAGGACTATAGTATCTTACTGCATTAGTTTCATAGTCCAGTTTTTTAGATATGTTACCTTTCGGAACATGTTTAATTTCTGATATATTATGGTTTTGTGGTACGTATAAACATTCTCCTGCTGACGTAGTTTGAGTAACAAGGACAGCCTGCGAATGAGTACTGGTTTTGCCATTTTGCGATGAGATTTCTGTGTCAAACTTGTCAACAATAACCTGGTGTAGCATCATTTCCTTTAGTAATTCATAGATTTAAGATGCTCCAGTAGCACCCAATTTTGTACGTTTAAAATTTCAATTTTCGGTGATATACCAAATTGTAAAATTTTTTCCATTTCCTGTAAAACTTTGTAAAATCAATAAATTCAATAAGTTAACGCACAATTAACCATACACTGATGAGAAAAAATTAAGAACTAAGTAGTATTCAAGTTTAAAGCCAAAAACATATACAATCATTTTATTAATAAAATTTTTAATTTTTTTCAGCATATTTTGGTACCACAGGTGGCATTGCCTTTGTAGCAGGCGAATGTTTTTCTGGTCATAAGTAGATCCTAATTTGTTCTATATTTGAGTAAAATTTGATTCAAATCGAAACAAAATAAAAAAGTTTTAAGTGAGCCACACTGTATATTTAAGGAAATGTATAGATTTCGACAAAATATTACGTTAGTAAATACGTCGAGTGTTGTAAAATGAAGATTGTTTTGTGACTGTGATTTATTAGCAGACCACGGTAAACCACTTCGATAGAAATATTCAAGGTACCTAATACTTTTTTTTTTAATTATCTATTTTGGCTGGTGAATATCTCGTAAACTATAACACATAGGAAGAAAATGAATATAGACATTCTTGTAGGAAATTTAATTATGTTTTATTTTGCATAGATTACCTTTTTCCGTACGACGCATCGTAAAGCCAAAAACATATACAATCATCTTATTGTTTTGAAACACTCTGTATATCTGAAGTTACTCAAAGATGAGAGCTTATCATCAGTCGGATATGGTAAATAGACATATAAATCTACGAGAATACGTTAAAAAAAAACTTAATACGAAAATTTTCACTTCAGGGAAAAAACACTGTTCCGCTGCCGGACTATAAAATTATGGCAGATGAACAAAAACCAATATAGGTGTCCTGAGCTCGATCTTCGGGAAACAAACAATGATACAAAACGCAATCGTCTAACTTTTTCGACTACCGAGCTACAGAGCGTTTTTGGAAAATTGGCATTTTTGGATGACCTCTATTACCAAGGGTCGAATTGACTAACACATTCTTAAGTAACTTTTTTTTGAGTAGAATCCGCTGCTAATAAGAAGAAAATTATGCATACCTCAGTTTTCGACGATATAGACATAACTTTTGTTTTTTAAATGGAACACCCTGTACATTATTTCATTATTAGATCACAACTTAAATTAGCTATCCAACTATATATCATTATGTCATATCTATCTTTAGAAAAGTTGTTAATTTTCGAAAAATTTAATATATTTATGAGGAGACCATGGAAAACTATTAACAACAACACTTCTTATAATATAAAATAATTTTGCCAAAAATAAGAAAAATTAAACTACAATAAATATTCGAATCGTCTTCCACTGATATCTATGCATATTTATCGCATTTCTAATATTTATTGAGAAGGTCATGGTAAAAAAAAGAAAATCGAAATAATCTTAAATGTCAAAAACTAATTTGTGAGTTTATTGTGAGTGCTGTTAAAAAAAGTTTCAATTTAGTAATGGTGAAGAATATGATATGATTAATTGTAGAATGCAGAGAAGATTCAAATTTAGCTTCCGAGCTTTATTTTAATAGATAAGATATAGACAGCAAAACTTTGTGCCAAAAGTGCCGCTAAAAGAATATTTTTAGATATCCAGAAAAGAGACAGCCAGACATAAAAATATTCAAAAGGCTACAACAAAATTTAAAAGAGTTTAGATCATTTGTAAAACCCCGAGCAATATATAATAAAGCAGGTAGAGAAACTGTAGAAAATATTGTTTTAGACTCTGTAAGAGAAAATCCTAATATATTGTCTCGCGAAATACAGGAAAATTTAGGAATTCCAAAAACAACCCTGCCTTGCGTTGCTTAAAAAAAAAATTCAAACCTACAAGATTAGGATTAGTCACCATCGATACACAAACGACTTGCCATAATTTGAAGGAACAATTATATGGACAGACGAGGCCCATATAAGCAGTGCCGGAATATTTAATCGGCATAATAACCACCATTGGGCTCATGAAAATCCTTACGTAACCGCTACAGTTAATCGTCAAGGATGATTTGAATTTGGTGTATGGTGTGGTTTTATTAGATACCAAATAATAGGTCCTCATTTCTTTCACGGTAATTTGAATATCGACAATTTTATTAACATTCTACGAGAAAAAATAGAGCCCATTGTAGACAATATACCTGTAAGACAATTTCAAAGATTAATTTACCAACACGATGGCGCCCCAGGTCATACGTCAAATGAAACACGAAATTATTTAAATGCTCAATTTGGGGAGGATTCGATAGGTATCTATATATCACTAAGGACTAGTTTATCAATGTCTAGTTAGCTAAGTTAACTAAATTGATAACTAACAATTAATTTAGCTAATTGGACATTAATAAACAACAAAGTAGTAGTAGATATTGTTTACTTTTTAGGAAATAATGGTCCTATTTTGTGGCAGCTAAATCTGCCGAATTTTGGCTTTGAGGTTATTTAAAAAATATTATACAAAGAGAAAGTTCTAATAACATAGAAGAATTGGAAAACAAAACTTTAGCTGCATTTCGGACAATAACTCCCGTCATGATTGGAAATGCAACAAATGCTGTAAGGAGAAGGTGTCAGAAATGCATAGATGTCAATGGAAGACAATTCGAACATTTGTTGCAGTTTAGTTTTCCTATTTTTGGCAAAATTATTTTATATTACAAGAAGTGTTGTTGTTGTTAATAGTTTTCCATGACCTCCTCACAAATATATTAAATTTTTCTAAAATTAACCACTTTTTCTAGAGATAAATATAACATATGATCGTTGGATAGCTAATTTAAGTTGTGATCGAATTATGAAATAATTTACAGCGTGTTCTATTTAAAAAAACACAAGTTATGTCTATATCTCAAAAACTGGGGCATGCATAATTTTCTTCTTTTCAGCAACGGATTCTACTCAAAAAAATGCCTCAAGAATGTGTTACTCAATTTTCGATTCGACACTTGGTAATTGCGATATAGAGGTCATCGAAAATGCCAATTTTCCAAAAACGCTCTGTAGCTCGGTAGTCGAAAAAGACAAATGATCGCGGTTTGTGCCATGTTGTTTCTCGAAAATCGAGCTCAGGACACCTATATTGGTTTTTGTCTATCCGCCATAGTTTTAGAGAAAACATCTAATTTGGTCCACCCTGTATGTTAATATGTTTAGCTCAATTTTGAACCACTCAACAACGTCCAATTAAGCTGAAATTTTGCATACACGAGTTCTAGTGACAATACAATATTTTGGTGTCAAAAAGTGTGTATTTTAGTTTTTTAGTTTTTTTAAAACTATAATATGATTGGGTAATTGACGTTGCATTCTAATAAATGCGAAGGATCCGGTATTATTGTAAGAATGACGGAATGAATATAAAACTAATTAAGCCATAACTAAAAATTAAAAAATCACATTAAATGTAAAAAAAAACTTTTTAAAAACAAGCTTTTATTACTTATTATTTAGGTAAAAATAAGTTATGTTATGTGAATTGTCTTAAAAGCTTGTCTGCGAATAGAAAAGAAAATACTTTCTTAGGTCCAGTTGTACCATGCTCATAGTTCAGCGTTGATCTCATGGGCGGATCCAGGAGCTCCTTAAGGGAGGGCACTTGCACAAATTGACAAATATTGAAAAGTATCTGATCAAAAACCCAAGTAGCAAAATAAATAATTTATTTTATAGTAGTTTATACAACCTTTATAAAATTACTTTGCTACTTAGGAATGGGTGACTTCGACAAAGCGGCGCTGCCGGACCGGACATTTCAGATTTTCGCACAGCACAAGGAAGATCCAAGGGAGGGGCAATTGCACCCATTGCCCCCCCCCCCTTGGATCCGCGCCTGGTTGATCTGCATTAAAAAATAAAAATTGATTGTACCAATGCAATGACATTCAGGTCAAGACTCAGATCAAGACCGTTTACGTGAACGCCCACTGGATACAGTTCGAGCTAGTTCAAGCGTGTAAAAATAAACTAAAATAGTAAATATTATCTCATAGTGATTGATTTTTTGCTTATTTTGATCAAACATGGTGCATTTGAATGATCTAATGTATGCTGAAGATTTAGTTGTATTAGTGCAAGTAATTTGAACAGAAGAGAAAAATATAGAAAACGACCACTATACAGTTAAACTCTTTCGCAAGTTTCCATGTACCGATTTTTTTCTTTCGGGTGTACAAGCTTCAGTGCTTTTACTCTCGATGACGCTTTCATTCCTTCATGCTTATTGATCACAGTGATAAAAACTTCATGTGTGCTAAAATTGGATGCACTTAAAAATTTTAGGTCCCTTTGATTAGTTGTCATTACCACCAGCACCACACAATAGAGACTTCTCTGTTTTTCCCGGCACCTCTCCTCAAGCTCTAACGAAAAGCCAAACACTACGCAAAATAGAACACCAATAAGTTAAAATTTAACAATAAACCAAATTATTATATGAGCATGTAGTAGTTACTATACTATTCAAAAGCATACAGGTCATTATGAAATTAATTATGTTAATTAAATATGATGTAACCTGTGATTATTTAAATTTTTAAGAATTTCATGAAGATAATCATACTATGCTCGCCTTACGCTCGCCGTGAAGAAAACATTGCGAAATTGTGGCCGATTCACATTTGTGTCAGAGATTTTGACAGTATGTAGGACTACCAGTAACAGATAAATTCAGTTTTACTTGATTCAGCTGAACAAGATTATAATACTATACTTCCACTGGATGTGAAAGTAAAAATTGTTGATACCACTTAGTGATGCTGAACTGCGATCAGTACTGAACTTTAGTTCAGCTGATTTGATCTTGATCGCTGTATAAAATACATACAGATACACTGGTATAGTCCACCGGACAGACCACTTTTTTTTGTGGGACTGTGTTTTTATTCCGAACTCCTACAAGTAAGAAGCTCGATTACGTGTAAACTACTGCACTCGGTTTGATCTATGTAGCTCATCCTGTAGACTAGTACTACATTCGAAAAATTTTGTAATTCCACCTAATACAATTTGAAAACTATAGTTAAGAAATAATAATTGATAAAATGCAATAGTGTTTTGTATTTAAATAAGCATAACTTTTTATTTGAGTTTTTTGTATACCAAACTATTCCCTGATGTTTCTGGAATATTTTTTCTCGTCTAATAATTTATTGCAATTCATGACAAAAAGGCTCTAAAAGTTTGAAAGTGGGCGTGTTGTGTCAATCAAGCAACATGTCTTGAGTGGGATAGAGACCAATAGACACGGGAAGTAGTGCATTGAAAAGTGAGAGGCTGCTTATTATTTTTGGTTCCTACTTATAGTATTTAACTATATGTAATGAAACAGTTTAAAAATTTACATTTTAATTACTAATAATCTTGAATATATGATGGATGATTTTAAATTACCGGTTGCTTCGAATGTTAATAGGAAAAAAATATTTCAAGCAGCTACTGGAAGCGGCTGGAACCTCCCCACCATGTATATGCATACATATCTGTAGTAGTGTAATGTGTGGCAAAGACTGCTCTATACAATTCCACCACAAAACTCCAAGACAAGCATAGAACATCTTTCATATTTCATTCAAGAAAATTAGAAAAATTCCTAATTCCTTCGTTTCTATTTCGAATGTAGTGTTTTTCCAATTTTGAAAACTACACTAGTTGTATCGAAATCAGTTAATGAGTTTCTAGCAAGTAAATAAAAATAGGCTGTAGGTATATAGTAACTTGTCGATTAATACAATTAATTCTAATTTAGTTAGATTCATTTTATGAGAACGCATAGTGGTAAAAAACCACTACCTAAGGAATGGCTACACAATTTATTTTCTTTCACCACTTTTAATAATGGGGTGGGGGATGGTTGATATCAAAAAAAATTTTGATACCTTGGCTTCTCGTACATACACTAAATTCAAATTTTATGGGATTAGTTGCTTGCTTTACCTATTTATTAAGCCAATATTAAAAACCGTTTCAGAGTAATCGTACGCAATAAAAGTTTCGCGGTCAAAGAGCTACGTAATGGAGTAGATTAAAACTTTCCATAGTGTTACGAGTAACCTTTGTTCAGGTGAAGTGTAAGAATAGTAATTTGTGCTAAACCATCTAATAAAATTGTTTTATTATTATTATTATTATTATAAAGTAATACAAGGTAAAAGAGTTGCAGAATATAATATTTTATTGTATGTAGACATACATTTTGACACTGTTCAATTTTAATCTGATTCTTCCAGAGGCTCTATTCCATTCAGAAAATCGTCGTTCTCTTCTTCTCCATCATCATCGTATTCTTCATAGCTTTCTTCATCAGAAGAATCTGTAACTATGAATTGTAGATTAACATCACTAACTTCGTCAAGTAACCTTTCTTTCCAAATGTAACATCGATGCGAACTAAATAAAAATTTCAAATTTTTTTAGCGTTACTACACTGCCATTAAATGTGGAAGTAAATGGATCGTTCAAGTTAGGCTAGACACTACGAAGTTACGGCTGTCTGTTAATTTGACATAAAATTCAATATGGCGAACTTACTCCTATGACCCGGGATGACCATCTTATGTATTTAAACGAGATCTGGAACGAAGTTATATTTTTATCTTATTCCGTTGAATGGTTGTGGGGTAAATTGGGGTAAATGGGGGTAAATAGGTAAATCAAGCAGGTAAGAGTCCATAAAATTGGTATTTAGTATATACAAGGGAAGCCAATCTCTCAAAAAAAATATTTTTTGCATTAGCCACCCCCAATACTACCTCCACCCCATTATAAAAGGGGGTAAAATAAATTATTTCGTCGTAGATGACCATTCGAAAGCTTATTTTAAAGAGGAAGATCAAATGATGTATTTATTAGAAATAAATTGAAATTTTTTTAAAATCCTATACATAACCTCAAAATTTGCCAAAAAAGTCATTTTTTAAACAACCTAAAATATTTCAAAATCCTGACATGATGGGCTAATTCTGAGGCCAGATTCGGCGCGAAAAATTACTTCGGAAATTGGATAATGTTAGGGTTAAAACTGAATGAAGTAAAAAAAAATTGAGGCATTTGGTTCTTGTACACATACTAAATCACATTTTTTTCACCCCCTTTTATAATGGTGGAGGTAATAATAGAGGTGGCTAATGCCAAAAAATTTTTTGAGACATTCGCTTCTCTTATACTGTATACTAAATACTCTGGAATCGTTTAAGATATCGACTTGAAATTTGGTACACATAAATATTTTAACGAGATCTGGAACTAGATTATATTTTCATATTATTCTGTTGAAGGGTTGGGGGATGAATTGTGGTAAATGTGGGTAAATAGGTAAATTAATCAGGTAAGAATCCATATATTTACTTCTTGGATAATTGCAATCCTCAAGTAGCCGTTTCAAATATAAAAGATATTACAAGAAACATTAATGTCAAAGTAAATAAAAACTTAAAACACATTACGCTAACTGAAGACAAGAAAAAATTAATAAATAAACTTATAGAAATCCCCGGCGATGAAGGCGCTGCCCCTGTAAATAAGGTAACTGACCTAAGTAAATCTGTGGACAATTTTCAGGCAGAATTAGTAAATGAAATAATAGAAATACCCGGCGAGGAAGGTGTTGTACCTGTGAATAAGGTAACTGACCTAAATAAATCTGTGGACAATTTTCAGTTTTTTCAGTTCGCAGTGTAGAGCTAACTTAAACATAGTACACCAAAACATTCAGTGTCTAGCTAATAAAACATTAAATTTAGATAATGTACTTGTTGACAAATGTAACTGTGATATTCTTTTACTCACGGAACACTGGCAAACTAAGGATCAAATAAATGCTATGAAATTATGTAATTTTACTTTACAAGACTGTTTTTGTCGTGAAACTTTAAAGCATGGTGGTGTTGCCCTCTATAAAAATAAGCAATTTACCTCTGATATAATTGTTCATCCTATAAATGAATTTTGTGTAGAAGGCATTATGGAATGTTGCTGTGTTGAGCTTTTGATTCACAAAACTCTTATTGTTGTTATGTATAGACCTCCATCTGGAGATTTTAACGATTTTTTGCATTTATGTAATGGTTTGCTGAACCATCTGTATGACACTGATAAGTCAATAATTATTGGTGGGGATTTTAATATAAATTTTTTAAGGCATTGCACGAATTTGTCACTGTTTAAGGACCTGCTTCTTTGTTTTGATCTGCATATTACTATTAATTCGCCAACAAGGGTAACCTCCTTATCAAGTACTTGTTTAGACAATTTTCTAATCTCAACTAGCATTAGAGACTTTAAAGCTTCTATTGTCGATTTATATTTATCCGATCATTATTCTCAATTTCTCTGCATCGAAATGAAAAAGAAAAGCAAAATAGAAACTAAATATGCATATCGCAGAAATTTTAGTACGGAAAATATTTCTCTGTTCTGTAACTACTTGCAGCGTGAGACTTGGCAAGAAGTTATGGCTGAAAATTGTCCTAATACTGCCGTAGATAACTTTTATAACATAATTTTGTATTATTTTGATATCTGTTTTCCTATTAAGCGTTTTTATATTAACAACAAAAATTATAATAAACGTGAGTATATTACACCCGAACTGATTCACCTCAGAAGTCAGGTAACTTTATATAGCGATATGTCTAAAATAAATAATAATTATAAAGCTCATAGTATATACCTAAATAACTTATATCGCTATAAATTAAAAACGGCTAAACAAGCGCACCATGATCGTGAAATTTATAATTCAGATAACAAAACCAAAACTATGTGGAATATAATAAAAACAATACAAGGAACAAAGTTAGTTTCTCAAGATTTTCGTTTTGTAAAAGATGGCAACGAGACACCTATAGAAGATGTAGCTAACAATTTTAACTTGCTATTTTCGAGCGCCACATGTGTAAATGCTTTACATAATTTTGACTACTTAGAAAATAATGTGCCTAACACTCCGAAATCAATTTTTCTATCTCCAGTTACAACTCAGGATGTTGAACTTCTTATAGATAAATTAAAGTCTTCAAACTCTAGTGGTCATGATAATATCTCTAATAATTTAGTTAAAACATGCAAATGTGCGATAAGCGGCCCATTATGTTATATAATAAACCTTTCTATAGAGAAAGGTATATTTCCCAGTAAATTTAAAAGAGCCATTGTCTCGCCATTATACAAAAAGGGAGATCCAAATGACTATAATAATTATAGAGCCATTAGTCTACTATGTAGTTTCTCTAAAATTTTAGAACTTCATCTCAAGGAGCAACTATCAGGTTTTTTACATCAGAATATATTACTGTCTCCTGCTCAACATGGTTTCACTATAAACAAAAGCACGGAGTCTGCGTTGTGTGATTTTCATCAGAAAATCATTAAAGCTTTAGACAACAAGAAATCGGTTGTGGGTCTTTTCGTAGATTTCTCACGAGCTTTTGATTTGGTAGACCATCAGCTGCTTAAGGCCAAACTAGCACGATACGGTATTCGAGGAACTGCTTTACAAATATTTTCCTCCTATTTAGACAACAGGACACAAATTGTAAAAATGGCAGGTGGTGTTGAAAGTAATATTTGTAATATTAAACAGGGAGTTCCACAGGGGTCAATTTTGGGTCCACTTTTATATATAATATTTGCCAATGATGTGGTTAGTCATCTACAAAAAATACCGAATGTTCATGTGATTTGTTATGCTGATGATACAAACATTCTAGTTACCGGCAATAACCTAGCTGAAGCAAAACAAACCACTGAAAGAGTTTATGAAGAAATCATACATTGGTCTCAAAATAATAACTTGGTTCTAAACAAATCAAAGACAGTTTCAATACAATTTTCACTGAATAATAATTCCGAGAGCCTGACACTTTTTAGTGATACTGACTGGGAAATAAAAACTTGTGTTGATAGTATACTCTTAGGTGTTACTTTTGATAAACACTTACAATGGACTCAACACATCGAAAAATTATGTATAAAGCTAAGAACAAGTTGTTATGCTCTAAAATTTATGTCTAAACATTGTAGCCAGGATATTCTTAAAGTACTCTATTATGCTAATTTTCATTCGCATCTTAGGTACGGAATTGTAAACTGGGGTAATAGTTGTAATGTAACTAGGGTATTTTTATTACAGAAATATGCAATTCGCATTTTATTAAATTTAAATTACAGAGAGAGTTGCCGTGATGCCTTTAAAAATTTAAAAATTTTGACAGTTGCTGGTCTATACATTCTTGAGGTGTGCTCATATGTTCATACATATAAATCAATCTTTTTAAAAAATCAAGTGAGTCATTTACATGACACTAGAGCAAAGAATTGTCTACTGCCTGATTCTCATAGAACTGCTATGTACCAAAGAAGTTTCCTTTACCAAGGGTGTAAACTTTATAATTCATTAGATGAAGAGGTTAGGTCTTCGGGCAGCACACATATTTTCAAACGTAAATTGAAAAAAATATTACTAGACAAAAACTGCTACACGATAAGTGAATTCTTGTAATTTAATATATTTGTTTTATGTGACCAATTACAAAATGTCTTGTATGTTCATGTGTTTTATATATTTTATTGTATTGTTTTTTCTCTGTTAACCGTTTGTTAATTTTTCTTGTGACGTTTTCTACATTGATTTTATTATATACTTTTATTTGTATATAATTTTTTTGCAATGAAGAAATAAATACTATTATTATTATTATTATTATTATTATTATTATAATTGGTATTTAGTATATATAAGAGAAGCTAATGCCTCAAAAAAATGTTTGGCATTAGCCACCTCCATTACTGTGATTTAGTATGTGTACAAGAACCAAAGGCCTCAGTTTTTTTTACTTCATTCAGTTTTAACCTTAACATTATCCAATTTCCGAAGTAATTTTTCGTGCTGAATCCGAATCTGGCCTCAGAATTTGCCCATTATGTCAGGATTTTGAAATATTTTAGGTTACTTAAAAAATGACTTTTTTGGCAAATTTTGAGGTTATGTATTGGATTCAAACAAATTTTCAATTTATTTCTCATAAATACATCATTCAATCTTCCTCTTTAAAAAAAGCTTTCGAATGGTCATCTACGATGAAATAATTTTTTTCACCCTCTTTTATAATAGGGCGGGGGTGTAAAGGTTTATATGTAATCAACATATTATTAAATGTGTTTAGTAATTAAAAGTAAGTAGGTTAACTTTAAGCTAAGTCAGCAACATTTCTATTGTTGCAATTTGAATGTATCGATATAATTAATTATCATTAATAGCAAATACATGAGTATGAAAACACTTAGTCAGGTGTCTTATTACAGGGGTAGTATTGGGGGTATCTAATGCTAAAATTTTTTTTGAGACATTAGCTTCTCTTATATATACTAAATACCAATTTTATGGACTTTTACCTGCTTGATTTACCTATTTACCCCCATTTACCCCAATTTTCCCCACAACCATTCAACGGAATAAGATAAAAATATAACCTAACCTAGTTCCAGATCTCGTTAAAATACATATGTGTACCAAATTTCAAGTCGATATCTTATACGGTTCCAGCGTAATCGTGCGTACAAAAAAGTTACAGACAGACCGACAGACATTTTTTACTCAAACCTAAAATCTCGACGTTTTATGACATTTTAAGCCTATTTGAACAATAAAATTTTTTTTAAAAATTTTGTCATTTCTATACTTCCACTGGATGTGGAAGTAATATGTGCGATTTTTAGGTTAGGTTAAACCAAAGCCACTTTGCCGCAACACTACTCTAAAGTACAATGTCTTAAGAGTATTTGCTATTTTTTTTATTTAATTTGATTGAAATCTCTACCGTCGGCAAATTTTTGTCCAAAAAAAGGCATATTTTTCCCACTGTGCGACGGTGAAATTTTTATTAATTACTGTAATGTCCGTAGAAAATACAAATTATTATGTTATGTCAATTTTTGACAATTATGACAATTATTATTATAATTATACTATTTATACGTATATATATACAACTACTAGCTGCTTATATACTTTATAACTAAAATAAAAAATTGCTTAAGAAATGTGTCACAGAATATAATCCTATTTCCTGGCCAATACATTAAAATTTATTGAAAAGAACTCATCCAAAAATCCATTTCGAAAAATATAAATCATTTCCTTCAAACCATTATCGGTGCCTTCTGAACTCTTTATAAGAATCTACACGCATATCTAGTAACACTAAATGCGTGGCCAACTGTGTATACCCACCTGGAATCTGTGTTCACCGAGATGTGTTGACAATACTTCTTATTTCTGCCCTCTTTCTCATACGCGATGCTTGCTTAGTCTGTGCCTTTGAAAAAATATATAATATAAAGCGTTGTGATTTGTGTCGTCCAATGGGACGCTGCTCTATTCTATATGTTTACATTGCCCTTTGTTCTTCATATGACCCGTTAATTGCTTTTTGCCTTCCTCAATGGATCTAGAAAACGTAGTCGATTAAGGATGTTTTTCTAATACTGAATAAAATTATAATTAAAATAATTTAATGACGTTTAAGATTAGATTTTATACACATGAAGTAAGTCAATAAATACATAATTATTCCGTCAATCATATAAGGTACGTCATAGCGACGAATATATTTAGAAATCGACGTACGCTGCTATTATATAATATATGACTTTGATTATATGTTTTGAAAATTGTCATTAATAGTATACTGTAATAACAGTTAGAAAATATATCACTAGACAAGTATCTTTGTAGCGCGAGCGAAAGCAAATTGTCCATGTCTCAGAGGCCTACAGAAAGATGGAGAAAATCAGGGCGTTAGCAAATCTGACTTTTGTGCATCTAGTGATATTTCTGTCAGATTCCAAATTTTGTTCAACTGGCAAATCACTGATCTTGACATCTGTATCATAGCACAGTAGAGGTTTTAATTTCGGAATAATGTCGTATGAAATGGATTTCGTTCATTTTTGGCAATATAATAGTAAATGCTTCACAGGGAAGTTTCTATATGGTGCGGAGGCTTGCTAATTTATAGGGGGTGGATTCCATCCCTTCTCCAGGGGTGGCTTCTAAAAAAAAATAAAAATATTGGAGGTGAGAAAGAATCGAATTTTAAAAAGAAAAGGTTCTATGCAATATAATGCAAAAATTAATATAATAGTTTTTAAGTTAACGACTTCAAAATTGCGATTTTAGCTTAAAAAAGAGGTATTTCAAAACGGTTTTCATCAAATATCTCGAAAAGTATTACTTTAGCGAAAAAATGTTACGGACCAATTACAGAAAGTATAAACTGGGAATTAATTCTATTTTTTGTTTATTGATGTAGGATTAATAATTTCAGAGATATTTAAGTTTATATTTGGCATTCAAATGTTCATGAGACGAAGTATTTAGTTTGAGAGTTAAATATCGCAGAAACTGTGACACCCACGTCGTCAAAAATGCTAATTGTGCTTTCAATTATTTTATTCTATTATTTGTTTATGTAGCATGAGAAACAAAAAAGTTATGACCGAAGTAATGTGCAACTTCACATTTTTTTTTATAACAACGTCGCCATTTTTTTACTCTAATTAGCCAGTAATTAAAAAAAAAAGAACTTGAAACACTGTTTCTCATTAACATATAGCATGGCGTAGGTGCTCAATTTTTTTCATTCGTATACAGCACTTGCTTTAGAAGAAATTACACTTTAAACTATAAAGATGTTTTCGATAAAGCGTTAATTTTTTTTTCTTTTTCTTTTCAATAAATATTAGTTTTAGTGAAAATTGGGTAGAGACGAAAAGTAAAGCTCACAAACTGATGAATTTCGCTTTTTTATTTATTTACATAGATTTAATAGTTTCGGAGATATGAAAGTTTACAGATGGCGTCCGAACGTTTACAAGACGAAAAACCGCTGCCCAAGGAATCACTACTTCCACATCCGGATTTTCTATCCAAGTTACACAACGAAAAAATTTTGTATCTGGAAATAATTGTTGATGGAACATTAATAATATAATATTTGAAATCCTCTACCCCAAAAACCCATAAAACGATGCCTCACATCGGTAGTGGAGTGGGGGTGGTGACAGGGGATGGGAGTGGGGGGTGGATAAAGTAAAAAAATATTTTGAGGTTTCTGGTTCTTGTACGCACACTAAATCACATTTTTCTTTCATCCCCTTTATTAATGGGGTGGGGGTGGTAATGGGGGTGGCTAATGCCAAATTTTTTTTTGAGTCCTTAGCTTCTCTTGTCTACACTAAATATCAATTTTATGAACTCTTACCTGCTTGATTTACCTATTTACTCCAAATTTACCCCAATTTACTCCCCAACCCTTCGACGGAACAAGATGAAAATATAATCTAGTTCTAGATCTCGTTAAAGTACATAGGTACGTGTACCAAATTTCAAGTCAATATCTCAAACGGTTCCGTGCGCACAAAAAAAGTTACAGACCGACAGACAGACCGACAGACAGAAATTTTTTTTTCGCTCAAACTTGAAATCTCGACGTTTCATGACTTTCTAAGCCTATTTGAACAATAAAAATTTTTAAAAATTTTTTTGTCGTTACTATACTTCCACTGGATGTGGAAGTAAAATATAGTTTAAATGTTAAATATCTCAGAAATTGTGACACCTACGTCAAGCACGCAAGGAAATAACATTGCAGACAATTAATTACGCTTTCAAATTATTTTTTACTCGTTTCTGTAGCATAAGAAATAAAGAAGTTATGATGGAAACAATGTGCGTGTTTATGTTTTTTTTTTGTTACTCTAATTAGCCAGTCATTTAAAAAAGTTATCTCAAATACAATTAATATTGTTAATATTTACCTAGATGCTCAAATTTTGTTGCCCTTTTAAAGCACTTGCTTTAGAAAAAAATGCATTTTAAACTGTAAAGGTAATTTCGAAAAAATCTTAAATTTGTATTTTTTGCAAATATCTCAATAAATATTAGTTTTAGCGAAAAAATGATAAAGGCCAAAAATAAAGCTTATAAACTGAAGATAACGTCTGATATTACTAGTGCCTCACAAATATATTCCAGATGTGTATTACCTCGTAAATGTATAATTTAGGAATTGTTAGTTCTTTAATAGGATAAAATTTAAAAAACTAAAAAAGCCAACTGTACAATTGTTTAAGTTACATTGCTTCTCATGGGCTCAGCCATGCCCCCCTCCCCCCCAAGCCGTCTTCCATGAGCCAAAAAATAAAGAAGCATAATCTCTATCAGTACAAAGCAGTATCCAAATTATCCCTTGAAATAAATATTTTGTAATTAATACCAATATTATCTAGTAGAAGAATCTACTACTCATCCTCTGGGGAGGCCGGTTCTATTGCCCCCTCCCAGATGAATTTTCTGGCTGCGCCACTGTTGCTTCTCATATTATAATAATTTACTATGCTGTAGAAAAGGATGTAATTAAAAAGTGTTTTGTTCCTTTTTTAATTTCTAATGTAAAGAATTAAATTGTAGCCTGGCTAAATGCACGGTAGTGCGAAGGTTATCATGTAAAGAAGAAGAAGAAGAAATCATTAAATAATATTATGTAGTTATAAGGATACACAATAAATTGTCATGTCATGTATTGTAGTTGTGATGATCAGAATATATTTTTAAAAATAAATAGCAAAATGTTATAATGAATTATCCATGTTATTCCTTTTTATTTACCAGAATTAAAACAAGAAATTATTGTTAACACCTTACCCCATTTACATCCTATAATTTGAATTTTTAAAATTTAACTTCAGATTCGTAATCAACAACACCAGAATCTACATCAGGCGCGGATTTATGGGGGAGGTAACGGGGTAATTACCCCCAAGATTCTGTAAATTATCAACTTTTGTTTTAAAATGTTATGATTTTTGTTAATTTTGGAAGAAAAAAAATTTTAGGATGAAAATTTTTTTCGGATTTTTGCCCCCCCGCTCTTCAAAAAAATGTTGGGACGAAAAAATTTATTTTTCGGATTTCTCCCCGCCGCTCTTCAAAAAAATTTTGGAACGAAAAATTTTTTTTCGAATATCTCTCCCCCCCACTTATCAAAAAAATTTGGATTCAGTGTTCCCCCACCCCCCCCAGCTCAAGCCGCCCTTGATCTACATGCATAAATTAAAATGCGAAATCAAACAATTTCTTACATTTTACCTGATTTCCATGCGCCATATTGGAGCCGCTATTTTCAATTTTTGCTTCCACATCCAGTGGAAGTATAGTAACGACAAAAAAAATTTTAAAAACCTTTATTGTTCAAATAGGCTTAGAATGTCATGAAACGTCGAAAAAAATTTTCTGTCTGTCGGTCTGTCTGTAACATTTTTTGGGCGCACGTTTACTCTGGACTCGTTTGAGATATTAACTTGAAATTTGGTACACTTATGTACCTTAACGAGATCTAGAACTATACTTTCATCTTGTTCCGTCGAAGGGTTGAGAGGTAAATTGGGGTAAATTTGGGGTAAATAGGTAAATCAAGCAGGTAAAAGTCCATAAAATTGATATTTAGTATATACAAGAGAAGCTAAGGTCTCAAAAAAATTTTGGCATCAGCCATCCACACACCATTATTAAAGAGGATGAAAAACATTGTGATTTAGTGTGTGTACAAGAACCAGAAACCTCAAAATATTTTTTTACTCCATCCATCCCCACTACCACCCCCTATCACCTCCTCCACCCCACTACCTATGTGGGGTATCGTTTTATGGGTTTTTGGGGTAGAGGATTTAAAATATTACATTATTAAAGTTCCATAAACAATTATTTCCACATACAAAATTTTTTCGTTGTGAATGACTTGGATAGAAAATCTGGATGTGGAAGTAGTGATTCCTTGGGCATCGGTTTTTAATTTTGACTTCAGATTCATAATTAATCAGCAACCCCAAAAACATAAATATACTGCGTTCCAAAAATAAATAATCAATACTTTTCCATGTATTCATTTTTTTTATTTAGAGGTGGAAATCACCCGTTTTTCACCTCTAATCCCAAAAAACACCTCCAAAACAAACAAACAATTGGTCTGGCCTGTGCACCAGATCAGCGTATCCTTATATATTTGGACCCGCTGAAATCGAATCAGAAATCGGAATTGTCAGATTCGCTTGTTTTTCACCCCCATCCCCAGAACAAAAAAAAAAAGTGGACCAAACCAGTGTATCATTACCAATTACATAAGAATACACTGCCACTGGTATGGTCCTCCGGACAGACCATTTTTGGAGTGGGTGTTTTTTGGGGGTTAGGGATGAAAAACGAATCAATCTGATAATTCTGACTTCGGATTCGGTTTCAGCGGGCCCAAATGCATAAGGATACACTGTTCTTATCAGCAGGCCAGACCACTTTTTTTTTGGGGGGGGGGGGGGTAGATTTTTAGGGTTAGATGTGAAAAACGAGCGAATATGACAATTCTGACTTCGGATTCGGTTTCAGAGGGTCAAAATACATGAGGATACACTGGTATGGTCTGCAGGCCAGACCACTTTTTTGGGGTGAAGAAAGAAGCAATCTGACAATTCTGACTTCGGATTCGGTTTCAGCGGGTCCAAATACATAAGGATTTTTTGTGTGTGGCTGTGTATTTAACGTCTTGACACATACAGTGTAACCATCTGAGTAAAAAGCACTTTTTTTAAATACTTGAAGAATTCATGATAAGTAAGGCCAAAACTGAGGTCATATTCAATTTCAGCGAGTCGGAATAAATGGGAATACAATGGTTTAGTTCGCTGAGCATGACTTTTTTCCATTTGTAGGCCAGTGTAATTTATGCACTTAAGCGGCTTCGCAAACTAATATCTTAAAAATAACTCAATTTTGGATGGCTATTGACTTTTTTGTTTGCAAGACCAAGTACAATAATTTCGTACACTTTACAAACTTGGGCGTATTGGGCCCAAAGTCCCATAAGACTTCTTTAGCAAGTACTAGTGGTATGACTGCAGTTGATCCTGGTTCTTCTTATGAGACTGTCCAATCCAAGAATGATTTAAAGTTTCAACGTGATAGGAATTTCATATTGCATTTGTACCTACTCCATGGTAATTAGTCGGGGAACCCTCCCTAGCTGTACGTGCACCCCCCGCCCGATCCTTGGGGATAATGTTTTTCATAAAGATTAAGGCCTAAGGAACAATCTGGCTGTACTTTCAAAATGGCGGCTATATGTTAAAAAAAACTGTTGCCAATGTTGTTTTTGTCATTTAACACAAAAACTAAAAAAGATAGACAAAAAGTTTTTTCACAAAAAAAACAACGTGCATAGAATTTTCTACAATTTTGTCCTTATACAATATTTTGATAGGAGTTACCATTTTCCAGATAAATGAGTCCAAAATTAAGAAAACGTAGAAATTCATATATCGGTAAATCACTTAGAGGAAATAACTGACAATTATTTTAAGGCGTATAATATAACTTTATATTATTAACATAACAAAAAATAAAATAAACTGAAAAAAATTAATAATAATAATAATATTGTAATTTGCAGACATTTATTTCGAGAACGGTAACAATGATATCTACAAAATGGTAACTCCTATCCAAATATTGTATAGGAATAAAATTATAGAAAATTTTATGCACTTTGTTTTTTGTGCAGAAAGTTTTTCTCATCTTTTTTAGTTTTTGTATTAATTAACAAAAACAATATTTGCATTTTTTTTTAAACGGACGCCATTTTGAAAGTACAGCCAGTTTTTTTTTAGGACATCCTTAGGCTTTAATCTTTATGAAAAACATTGTCCCCAAGGATCGGGGAGGTGCACGGACAGTTAGGGTTGTGGGCTCCCGTAGTATTACACTTTATATTGAATTTTACATTTTATTTTAAGAGTTGAATCATTTATCTGGAAAATGGTAACCCCTATCCAAATATTTTTTTCTCCATCTTTTTTAGTTTTTGTGTTAAATGACAAAAACAATATCTGCAAATTTTTTTTTAAACGGAGGCCACTTTGAAAGTGCAGCCAATTTTTTTTTAGGACATGTCTTAAATTGTTCCTTAGGCTTTAATCTTTATGAAAAACATTGTCCCCAAGGATGGGGGGGGGGGGGGGCAGGCGGGCAATTTTGTTTTTTTAGATGATGATTCTACTTTTTAAAATTATTGTGACCACCTAATATGTTTCATGACCGCCTAATCCGTATATTAAAAATAAGTTAAATTTTGAAAAAATCATATGTTTTGTACTATCTATATTTTTTCCTTATTTTATAAGTTATCATTTTCGTCTTGTTAGCGGCTATACATAATTTGATACAGTAGTCCGCCGGCATTACAATTACATATAAGACCGCAAAAGATTTTTATTAAAATAATAAGATCTTTAAATACTACTTTACGCTTACTTGGTGATTAAAGAGGATTCCATTTATGATTTCTAAAATTTCGATTAAGTTTCAAGTTAGAAAACTTGCAGTTGAATCAGACATTTTCAATACGCTTAAAGTACTTGCGTGAATTTTTTACTGTAAATATTTTATTATTAGAAACGCAAACAGATCTGAAGATCCACAGTACTCAGGTCTATCGGCACATTGTATACATTCGTGACATTTAGGATCTTCTAAAAAAGACCAGTGCTCTCCACGAAGGAGAGCAGTCCTTTCCAGGGTAGATCCCGTAGTTCCTCCGGCTGTAAAAACTGCCTTCCGAAATACCTATACCTATTGGTGCATAATGGCATAGAATATGAGTGATGGTTTCATCCCTCACTCCACACATGCGACAAGTAGGATCATCTTTCAATGGCATTTTATGCAGGTGATGACAGTGTCCTGTTATCAGGCCTACCATCCGTCTCAATTGTTCTCTATTGAGCCCAAGCAGCCACTTTATGGTAAAGTCAGTAGAAGGCCTCTTTATATGAGGCCTCTACTGCCTCATTCCGGGGGTCTTAGCCCATTAGTTGTTAAACTGTACCGTAGCCCAGTCTTGCAGCTCTGATTGAATCAGACTTCTTGGCAGACCAAAGGCTGGCTTCGGGCCAGAGAAAGGAGTTTTTTCTCCTTCATCCACTAAACGGGTAAATATTACAATGTAAATAAAATTTGAGTTTCATTGATTTTTTATTAGCGTGCGGAAAAACATACTTTCCATATTAATGCACATTAACTAGGCACATTCAAATGTTTAGTCATTTAGATGCCTGTACTAACTGTACAATTAAGTATATGAATTGTAATTTACGAATATTGTATCTAATTTGTATCTATTTGAACAATCCATTGAATAAAGTTGAATTGAATTGAATGCAGAAAGTAACATTTTCTGTAAAAGTCCATTATCTTTTTTTGCGGGGGGGGGGGGGGGAAGGGGAAATCCATCATGGACACCCAGCGCCTTGGATCTATCACGCTGGGTAGTGCTGGACTCTAACCAAGCTAAAACCCCTCCGGAAAAATAGCCTCCCTCCCTGTCTTCAGTGTTTCCTCATATCCTGGAACCGCTCTCGGTTATCATCAGAATATCAGGTCAATCTTAGTGTTAGGTGTTCGAAATGATCTGCCTCCGCAGATATGTCCTCTTATTACTACTTCGTTGAAACGATTAGAGGTTCAAGTTTCTTTCGTCTACTTCCTTGATTTTCATAACAGATGTTATCATGTCCTCCAAGGATTGCCAGTTTTCCTCTGATTCTAGCATCCTCGACACCATGTCATCGGGTGTAACAGGGCCACCTAGCCTATTTATAACTCGTAGCCTTTCTTCTCTCCACCTGCTGTACCGGAACATGGTATACTCCGCGTCGTCTATCTCCCCGCAGTACATGCATTATCGGTCTTCAATCTTCCCGATGTCGTAGACGTACTCTGCAAAGCATCCGTGCCCTGTTAGGGCCTGAGTAAGGTAGAACCCAACCTCCCCGTGTCCTCTCTCTACCCGTCTTTTAATATCTGGAATGAGTCTCCTCGTCCATCTTCCCTTACTCAAGGGCGAATCTAGAACTTTCAATAATTTTTTTCTCGTCTGTGGCTCATGGAACCCATACGAAATATGGGAAATAACATCTAGAGAAGCACTCCTCTAACGACCCTTAAAAAGTTTTGAAAAAGCAGTTTGCGAAAATTGTTTTCAAAATTCGTGTTCTTTCCGCTGCCATGGCACTTACCCATACCGGGGCTGCGTACAGGAGAATGGAGTGCACCACGCTACACAGCACTCTCCTCTTGCTGGCCTTCGGTCCGCTGGTGTTATGCATCAGCCTGCCTATGGCTGTTGCCACTCGCCCAGCTTTTTCCTCCATTTTCGTCACATGCACCCCGCATGTCAATTTCGAATCGAGCCATATGCCCAAGTACTTTATCGCCCGGCTAGGGCCAATTTCCAGCTCCCCTACCCTTATTCTCACGACAGGGAGATTCCTCTTTCTGGTTATGATTACCAGCTCGGTTTTTCCAGGAGCAAGTTCGAGCTTATTGCCCCTTACCCATCTCTATATTTTTGCAATGGCCGTGTTCGCCGCCTCCTCGATTTCCCTCACCATTCTGGCCGTGACTGTTACTGCCAGATCGTCGGCATATCCGATCACCTTAACGTTCTCCGGTTGGGGTAAGCGTAAGGCATCATCGAACATTATATTCCACAAGGTTGGGCCCAGGACCGATCCCTGCGGAATACCACAAGTCATTTTCCTCCACTAGGTAGTGCTCTACCTCCAGCTCTGTCCACCTGATTTCGAGGTAGCTCTTTACTATCCTGAGCAGGTACGGGGGCTATTCTTAACTTTCGCAACTTCTCAACTATGTCGCCCCAATCCGCAGTGTTGAAAGCGTTCCGAACATCCAACGTTACTATCGCACAGATCTTCTTGACCCTCATAGCCTCCCCCAGCTGTCTCGGTTATGCGCTTTATCGCTCCTACCGTGGATCTCCATTTCCTAAAACCGAACTTGGTGTCCGATAACCCTCCCTTCTCTTCAATGTCTATCTCTAGCCTTCCCCGAAGCAGATATTCCATTAACTTGCCCATCGTATCGAGCAGACATACCGGCCTATATGAGGACGGTTCACCTGGTGGCTTCTCCCCTTTCTTTATCAACAGCAGTCTTGCCTTCTTCCATCTCTCGGAGAAGTTTCCCCTTTCCAGAGCGCGGTTCATAACTCATAGGATAACCCTAGGTTGTTCTTCCGCCACCAGCTTTACTATTTCCGGGGGATTTCATCCGGTCCTGAAGCCTTTCCGCTCTTGAGCCTACCACACACCTCCGACATTTCCTCCTCGGTAAAACGGGGACCTTCTCCCACCTCCGTTGGTCTCCATATTATTTCGTCCTTTTCTGGGAATAGGGCATTCACGATCTCCACCATCTTTTCAGCTGGTATAGTCGGAGGAGGAGCTTTCATGCGTCTCGTCACAATCTTGAACCCATCCCCCCACACGTCTCTATCTATGTCTTGGCACAACTGTTTCCATTTGTCATTTTTTGACTTCTTGATTGCGTCTCTTAATCTCTTCTTTGTCTCCCGGTAGTGTTATATGGCCGCGTTCTCCTCTTATACTCCTTGTCTCCTGTTTCCCCTAACGTATCTCCTTCTGGCCGCAGCACACTCCTCTCTGAGATCGTAGATTTCTTCGGTCCACCAATATACCAAGCCATTTGGTCTCACAACTCTCCTCCTCGGCATTGCTTGATCGCAGACTCTAGTAACTGCCCTGGTTAGGTCCTCCTCTGTTGCAGCTTTACCACCTGTCACCTGATCTTCAAGAGCTCTCTTGAAGGTACCTCTGTCCAACCGGCCTAACTTCCAGCCTCTTCCCCATATCACCGGTGTTTCGGTCTGTTGACCCACTTCGTATTCTATATATCGATGGTCGCTCAATGTTTCCTTCAAGAGAACTTTCCAGTTGCTAATACTCCTCACTGCGCCTGTTGAGGCTAGCGTTATGTCTGGGATATAGCCACTATTACCTCTCACGAATGTGAACGTCGCCCCCTCGTTTATGACCTGTAGGTTGATCTGGGCTGACCACTCTACTATTACATTTCCTCGGCGGTCTGTGGACTCCATTCCCCATTCAGGAGCTTTGCCATTAAAATTACCCGCCACGATTACGTCTTCCCTGGTCCTCCTAGTTAGCTCCCTAATCCTATGCCCCATTTCTTCTAGGGCCCCTTCTAGATCTCCCAAAAGTTCATTATCTAGAAATATTAGTTTGTTTGTCAAGTAAGGAAGAAAAGTGGTAGTTTTCTAGCAAGTGTAGCAAATTACACGAGCTTAAAAATCCACTTTCATTAACGTTCAACGTACTATTTTTGTGTAATCAAAAATAAATAAAAAATAAATTTAAAATTTGCTGTATAATTTAATGAACAATTTTTCATCAATTTCAACATCTCCAATAATCCGCTTTATTGGTTAGTTAGTTGAGCCGAGACAGAGTTTAAGTGATGGTAACCAAATTGATTCGTTTAATCATGACATTAGTTTAGTATAGTATAGTAGTTTAGTATAAATATAGAATACTTTGTTATACATTAGTACAAATAGTATTCCAGTGTTTGTGGAAACTACTTCTTATTCAGCGTCATCCCAAAGGCTCCAATCTCCAACCCCCTCCCGTGCATTATGTTTAAATTTGCTTTAAGGGCTAGCACGCACTACGATTTGATTTTTTACAGCACCATTTTAAAATCGTGCCCATATAAAATGTGGCACATACAAATTTTAAAATCGCTACGACTATTTTATCGCATGTGCGCGTAAAATGATATCTATGTATAACATTTCTGCGATAAAATAATTGCATGCTACCCCTAATGGCGTCCTCCAGATTTAGATCCGCAAGGTCATTCCAGGTAATGCACAAATTTTTTCAAAATTATATCTTTGCGTCCACACTCTGACATTTTAGGAGCGTCTTTTGAGAAGATAGATTCTTGACTATTAATTGGTTGGATGATATAATAGAAAGAAGTAATTTATTTCCTCCCAATACTTATAATATAAATATTTAGAGATTTCAATTTTGGTTCAAGTATCATTAAGTTATTATTTTGAACACTGTGTTATTTGTATATCGTTATAACCGCAACTATTTTGTACAGTTTTTTGCAAAAGTGGCGCCGTAGTCAAATCTTACATGTAACATGTGCGTAAGTTGAGAATAGGGATAAGTTGTACCTAAGTATTTTGTTTCTATAAGTAACAAACTATTAATTAGGTATCAACATCAGTCTTCATTTTGTGGTAGATCGTATTATTTTTATTTTCATAAATCTGAAATATCAATAACAACTTTTTTATTATGATTGTTGTATATTAATATCTTTGTGAAAACGTATATTAGGTACCTACTTAGATGACTTCAATAATTTTGGCACAAAGAGGCATGTATGGTTGTCCACCGAGAGCTGGCGTATCCTTGCACTATGATATACTTGAAGTCATATTAAAGATCAACACAGTGGGCTTATTTTGTGCCCCGGAATTAGAAGCAAAATGGCGTAAGGCCAATTTTTAAAATGGATTTTTGTTCATATCTGATAACCTTCTTACACCAAGAAAAAATGAAAATTAACCTAAAGTAAAGTAAAGTTTCACTATGCTCATGCACTGTAAACAAACGAAAAATTTGAGCATTCAGGTTATGCTATATGTTAATTAAATATACTACTTGTTATATTTTTTTTATTACGGACTAATTACAGTAACAAAATGGCGACATTTTTTTTATAAAAATGTGAAGACGCACATTTCTTCTGTTACAACCAATTAGTTTTTTAAACTACACAAACAGACAGAAAATGTAGTTGTAAGCTTTTTTTTTTCCTTATGGGTTGCGGTCCCGAAGCCCCGCTGTACTGAAGCTTAAGCTTATTGTACCCCATAGTCTCGTTATCCCATTAATCCCGTTCCTCTCCAAAAGGAGAGTATACGGTCAATGGGAGCTCTGGCTATTTCTTCCGGGGTTACGGTTAGTCCCCCGAAGTGTGAGAACCTCCCAGCCACTAAGGCTGGGCATTCACATAGTATGTGGTGAGGAGTTTCTTCATCCTCACCACACATCCTGCATTCTGGATTATCTTTCACACCTATGTTAGTTAGGTGTCTATTCAGTGTGCAGTGTCCTGTTAGGATTCCCACTGCACATCTCAGCTGTTTTCTGCTCAGCTTTAGCAATTCGTTGGTCTTTGTCATGGATGGCCCGCCGGTGATGAACATACGTGACTGCCTCATCCCCGGCGCGCCGGTCCAGTACAAGATATGTTTCTGACTCAATAGTTCCTTTACCATTCCTCTTGCGGTATTGTATGATATCCCGCAGGATGGCTCCGGTTCCATCAAGGCTGTTTTTGCGCCTTCTTTGGTCAGCTTATCTGCTTTTTCGTTGCCTTCATTGCCCTGGTGTCCTCGCGTCCACTCCAGTTGTATACTGTTGTGTTCCGCCAGTTTCGCCAGGGATTCAAGGCAGTCTTTTACCGTTTTGGAACGTATCTCTACTGCATTCAGAGCTTGACTGTTAGTGATGATGCGGATTCTTTTGTCAGTATATGACCTCCGGACCATTTCTTGTGCACAGATTTCTATGGCTGTGACTTCTGCTTGGAACACCGTTGCGGTACTGCCCAGGTTCAGACTGATGTCTGTCCCTGGTTGGTCCCCCGTAACACCTGCTCCAGTACTTCTTGACGTTTTCGATCCGTCAGTATACCATATGGTATCATTTGGATGTCTTCGCAGTTGCCTTGTTCCTTCCTCTTCCCTATCGGGTATGTATACCCTGAAGGTCTTTGTGAAGTTGTGGCTTATGCTGATTCTATCTGACTGCATATCTAGTAGTCGATTTTTTCTTATTTGTTAGATTATTTCGGTGTGGTATCCTATTCTTGGAATGGTCCCATGTCCGTTTATTTTCAGCCTGTACGCCGCCAACAGTGCCTCACTCTCCACTACTAATTGTAGTGGGGGCAGGCAAAGTAGCGCTTCCATGGCTGCGGTAGGCGTTGTTGACATTGCTCCCTTTATGCCTAGACATGCCAGTCTTTGTACTTTCCGTAGTTTTCTCATTGCCTCCCCTTTTCCGGCTTTATGCCACCAGATCAGGGAGGCATAGGTTATTATTGGTACTACAACCCAGCCAGTGCACCATTCTTGGTTGTAGTCCCCAGTTTTTGCCTACCATTCTTCTGCTGGCCCATAAGGCCCGCGTAGCTTTGGTGGTCACTCTGTCTAGATGTGCATTGAAGTTTAATTTGGTATCTAAAATCAGTCCCAAATATTTCACTTCATTGCTCACCTGCAATTCATTTCCCCGGAGATATAGTCTTCCCAGGTTGAGTTTCCTCTTTTTTGTGAAGGCGACCACAGTGGTCTTCCTTGGATTCACGAAAAGACCTTCCTGGGTACACCACCTGTCTACCATAACGAGAGCTCGCTGCATCTTTTCTGATGCAGCGCCCTCGTGTTTTCCTGTTACCAGGATGGCGATATCATCTGCGTAGCCTTGCGCATATATTCCCCGCTGTTCCAGTCGAGATAGGAGCTCGTCCGCGACCAGGTACCACAGGAGAGGAGATAAGACCCCCCCTGCGGGCACCCTCTGGTCACGGGCACCTCCTCTGGATCCTAGCGTGGACTGAATTTTCCTAGTTTTGAGTGCTGAGCATCTTGTTATTGACTTTTCGACTCCGCGCCTCTTCACTGCATCACTGAGTCGAATGAGGTATTGTCAAAAGCACCCTCTATGTCTAAGAAGGTTCCTATGGCAGTTTCTTTGTTGTCTAGGGCCCTTTCTATTTTTTGAGTTAGCTCATGTATTGCTAACTCATAAGATTTTCCTGTTTGGTAGGCATAGTGGTTTCGATGTAGAGGTTCTGTACTCAGTTTATCGTCCCTGATATGCCTATCAACCAGTTTCTCCGGGGTTTTCAGGAGAAATGATGTTAGACTAATGGGTCGGAAGGATTTGGCCTGGGCGTAGGTATCACGCCCTGGTTTTGGTATGAATACCACCTTTATCTTCCGCCAGCCGGTTGGCACATTACCCAGGGCCAGACTGGCCCTGAATAATGTGCACAGGTGTGTTGCAAGTATTTCCACTCCCTGCTGGAGTAGAGCTGAAAATATTTCATCCAGCCCTGGTGACTTGTATGGTTCAAATGAATTGATTGCCCATACAAGTCTTGTTTTGTTTATTATTTTATTTGCAGTTTTCCAGTCCTCCTTTGACGCCCTTCTTATTGGTATGTCTTCGGGTGGACCGCTTCTGTCTTGTAGGGTGGTTACACTGCCTGGGAAGTGTGTCTCTAGTAATAAATCTAGGGTCTCCTTCTCAGTGTTTGCGTACTCCCCTTGTTGTCTTTGCAGTGATCCTGTCTTTACCTGATTGTCTCTCTGCAAGATTTTCTGGAGTCTAGCAGCTTCGGGAGTATTTTCTATCTCTTCGCATTGCTTCCTCCATGATTTGGTTTTTGTGTCTCTAATGGCGTAGACGTATTTCAGACGGGCCTCTTTGTAGTCATCCCATCTGCCAGTCCTTTTGGCCTGGTTGAACAGTCTTCGAACCTCTGCCCGTCTGGAGGAGAGCTCGCGATTCCACCATGGGGTTTCACGCTTGACTCTTCTCTCTTTCAGAGGGCAGCTTAGCTCGAAGGCTGTTATTACTGCTGAGGTTATTAAGTCGCTCAGTAGTTCTGTTGAAAGCTTAATATATATTATTTTATTTTGTTTCATATCATTTTTGATGTAGGTGCCATATCTTATAAGATATTTAACATTTAAACTAAACACTTCGTCCTATAACCGTTCGGACGTAACTTTACTTCCACGTCCAGTGGAAGTATAGTAACGACAAAAAAATTTTTAAAAATTTTTATTGTCCAAATAGGCTTAAAATGTCATGAAACGTCGAGATTTTAAGTTTGAGCGAAAAAAAAAATTCTGTCTGCCTGTCGGTCTGTCTGTCGGTCTGTCTGTCGGTCTGTCTGTCGGTCTGTCTGTCTGTCTGTAACTTTTTTTTGTGCGCACGTTTACTCTGGAACCGTTTAAGATATTGACTTGAAATTTGGTACACATATGTACTTTAACGAGATCTAGAACTAGATTATATTTTCATCTTGTTCCGTCGAAGGGTTGGGGGGTAAATTGGGGTAAATTTGGAGTAAATAGGTCAATCAAGCAGGTAAGAGTCCATAAAATTGGTATTTAGTATATACAAGAGAAGCTAAGGTCTCAAAAAATTTTTTGGCATTAGCCACCCCCATTACCACCCCCACTCCCTTATTAAAGGGGATGAAAAAAAATTGTGATTTTGTGTATGTGCAGGAACCAGAAACCTCAAAATATTTTTTTACTTCATCCACCTCCCACTATCACCCCCCTATCACCATCCCCCACCCCACTACCGATGTGGAACATCGTTTTATGGGTTTTTGGGGTAGAGGATTTCAAATACTATATTATTCCATATTCCATAAATAATTATTTTCCCATACAAAGTTTTTTCGTTGTGAGTGACTTGGATAGAGAATCTGGATGTGGAAGTGGTGATTCCTTGGGCAGCGGTTTTTAAATTTCTATATCTACGAAGCTATTAATACTACAGAAATTAGAAATAAACTAAATTCATCCTGTCTAGAAAATTTCTTATTGGTCTTTAACATTTTTTTCTCTAAATGGGATACTTTACGAATTATTCGACGAAAACCGCCTTGAGATACTTGTTTAACAAGCCAAAATAGCAATATTCAAGTCGTTATGACGATTATTATCAACTTATATGAAAAATTGGATAGAAACTTTCTACCTTTTTTTCTCAAAGTTGTATTCTCTTGCAGTTTCAATGGTTACTTTTTTTTGCCTCCCCGTGAAAAGGGCTTGATGCTTTACTATTGAATTATATATAAAAAAAATTAATTCATTTGGCAATATTTCTAAATTAAAACCTTTAGTTACTGTACTATTGTGCCAATAGATGGTTCATTTTATAATGTTGGCACATTCCTATGTACTTTTATATACATCTTTTTTTAAAATATAGTTTTTATCTCTTTATTTTCAACCTTTTCTGTGACTTTTTTTTAACAATCATTACTTTTTGTCTTTATTACAATCTATTAATAATACGTACAAGTGTATTTGATGGAATCAATGATAAAGTAGAAGTTGGAGTCGGGTGTAGCCGTCTGCGAATATTATTTGATTAACACCTTGCTCGAATACGGACAATACGGCACAATTCACTTCTATGCAGTGCCACGAAAAAACCGCTGCCCAAGGAATCACTACTTCCACATCCAGATTTTCCATTCAAGTCTCTCACAACGAAAAAATTTTGTATGTAGAAATAATTGTTTATGGAACTTTAATAATATAATATTTGAAATCGTCTACCACCCCCTTTAATAATGGCGTGGGGGTGGCTAATGAAAAAAAATTTTTTGAGACCTTATAGCTTCTCTTGCATATACTAAATAGCAATTTCATGGGCTCTTATCTGCTTGATTTATCTATTTACCAACATTTACCCCAATTTACCCCCAACCTTTTAACAGAATAATATGAAAATATAATCTAATTCCAGATCACGTTAAGATACAACGGTTCCAGAGTAATCGTGCACACAAAAAAGTTACAGACAGACCGACAGACAGAATTTTTTTTCGCTCAAACTTAAAATCTCGACGTTTCATGACATTTTAGTCTATTTGAACAATAAAGGTTTTCAAATTTTTTTTGTTGTTACTATACTTCCACTGCATGTGGAAGTAATTAAATTCACAGCAAATATATTTTCTAATTCTATTGTTCAAATAATAGGTATTCGCAGCCAGTACCGCCCGACAGCAACTTTCACTTGCTTTAACCTTGTTAATAATAGTTTTATTAAAAACCCTTAATAACATGTCAAAGTAAAATTGGTATATCACTTAATGTCCCTAAAGTTCGTTCGAACCCGAGTGACACTATACAGTGTGTCCCCGGATGGGCTACCGCACTCCTGTAAACTTTCTTATTATTTCCACATCCAGTGGAAGTACAGTAACGACAAAAAAAATTTTGAAAATTTGTATTGTTCAAATAGGTTTAGAAAGTCATGAAACGTCGAGATTTTAAGTTTGAGCAAAAAATCTGTCTGTCTGTCTGTAACTTTTTTGGTATTTAGTATATATAAGAGAAGCTAAGGTGTCAAAAAATTTTTTGGCATTAGCCACCCCATTACCAACCCCCACCCCATCATTAAAGGGGGTGAAAAAAATAAAATTGTCATTTAGTATGTGTACAAGAACCAAGGGCCTCAAACATGTTTTTTTACTTTATCAACCGCCACTACCGATGTGGCACATCGTTTTATGGGTTCTTGGGGTAGACGATTTCAAATATTATATTATTAAAGTTCCATAAACTATTATTTCCACACACAAATTTTTTCGTTGAGAGACTTGGTTAGAAAATCTGGATGTGGAAGTAGTGATTCCTTGGGCAGCGGTTTTTTTAATTTGTCCAGAAAAAATCATTTTTTATAAAAAGTTTCGCTTGTCTTAGAAAATCATAAACAGTTATCAAACTTAAGATAAATTATACAGGGTATTCTAAAAATTAGAAAATATGAAATCGACTTTAAGTAAACTACATTTACATACTACTACTACTACTACTATTTACAATTTTAATGAAAATTTTATTTAATCAAGTTTTTTTCAACTATGAAGAAAAGCTTAAATACGGAATTTAGTTGCAAAATAAGGTAGGTAATAATAATTTTCAAAAAAAAAAACATTTTATTCAACTAAGTTGAAAACTATTCCACATGTAGACCTCCGACTAGTACACATTTTTATAATCTTTTTCTAACTTCTTGAGGTGAGATCACATCTACTCGCACCTAATAATTGATGAGCGGGAAAAAATTTTTTTGTCAAAATCTCTGGCGGGCCCCCGCACTTAATAATTGATGAGCGGGGGGGATGGGGGGTGGAAAATTGAAAAAAAAAAATTGTCGAAATATCTGGCGGCGCGGGCCCCCGCGGGGGGGGGGGGGGGGGAATTTGAAAAAAAAAATTGTCAAGATCTCTGGCGGACCTTTAAACTCGGTACCCAATAGCCCCCATGCGAGGGAGCTGACCACCATTAACTAGACTCATAGATTGTGCTGAGCATCCATCTTGCTGAAAAATTATTTTTCTTCTAAAGTCTAAATTTTTATTGTCCAGTTTATTGTCCAAAACAAAATTATTCAAAATTTCTAAATAAGTATTTTGATTTAAATTTCCATCCATAAAACAAGGACCGATTTTTCTGTGATGCATTATGCCGCACCAAACATTTACTTTTTTAAACTTTTGACTATCAGTGGTAATTCGGAAATTAGGATTTTCTTGAGCCCAGTACATATAATTTTGAGAAGAGACTACCCATTAGTCGTAAAAGTAGATTCGTCCGTGAATAAAATGTTTCGATGAAATTATCTATCTGCTAAAATTTTCTCACCCATAGTTAAAAAAAAGTCCAAACGACGAGCATCATCTCCAACTTGAAGTTTGTGAATATTTAGATTTGAATGCATAAAATTTGTTGGTAACTAAAATCCTCTGAATATGAGATTTGCTAATACCCAACTGTATTGATATTTTCCTTATTGACCATCTTGGGTGTTCTTGTACATAGTCTAAACTACAGCGTCATCTTCATTTAATTGTTTTTTGGATTTTTTGATATTTTTTACATCCCCAGTGGAATCAAAGTTATAAATTAATTTACGTACTGCTTTGCGAGTCACTTTATCATCTGGATTCTAATCATTAAAAACTTCTATTGCGTATATATAAGAAATATTTCCGATTCCATAACATTTGACCAAGTAAATTCGTTGTTCCAGGGTTAGCATAATTCAGCAATCAGTAATTAATATTTTTATAGAAAATACAAAATACGAATATAAATATCTATTACTAGTACACTGACATTGATATTTATTCATGGTATCTCATCCGTCTATCAAGAATTTAGAAAGAAATTAGAAAAATGTGTACTAGTAAGAGGTCTACAACATGTGGAATAATTTTCAACTTAGTTGAATAAAATTTTATTTTTTTTTGAAAATTGTTGTCTTCTTATTTTGCAACAAAACTCCGTATTTAAACTTTTATTTATAATTGAAAAAACTTTGTTAAATAAAATTTTCAATAAAAATGTAAAAAATACAGTTTGCTTAAGGTCGATTTTATATTTTCTAATTTTTAGAATATCCTGTATATTTTATCTTAAGTTTGACAACTGTTTATGACTTCCTGCAACAAGCAAAACTTTGTTTCAGCAAATCAAAAATAAGAAAGTTTACAAGGGTGCGGTACCCCATCCGGGGACACACTATATATACCGGACGGGGCACTTAAGTTGGCAAACGTGAAAAACTTAAAATAAAGCATTTTCGTGAAAAATGTTTCAGAAAAAAACTTTCATCATTTCAAAACGGTATCTAATTACTATATTTTTTTTTAGTTTGATAGAAGACTTCACGATCATTTGAAGGTCAATATTGTTTTTTTTTAATGGAAACTCCTACTTTTTCTTACAGATTCGTATTCTGCGTGAAAAATGAACAACTTATTTCAACCATTTTTCTTTTTGCCCCCATTGTTTGAGAGTAATTAGGCATTGAACGTGGAAACGAAGAAGCGCACAACTTCTGTAATTAGAAAACAAAAAAGATGGAGAAATGTTCAAAATTGGGTTTGCCTTTTCTTTAAAATATCCCCACAAAAAATTTAGCCAAGTCAAATCAGGTGATCGTACGGACCAGTACTAGACCGCCTCGTCCAATGCACCGACCATCATAATCTCGATCCAATACTGCACGTGCAATCACTGCATAACTTCTTGAAGATTTACAAAAAATGTGGTTCCAGCAAGATGGTTGTCCAGCACACTATACAGAAATTTTTCATAAAATTTCGTGTTTTCTAGTTACAGATATGTGCTACTGCTACATCCAATACTTAATTACTCACAAACTTAAACAAAAAAATTATTGAAACAAAAGTTGTTTATTTTTTTACGTGGAATACGAATCTGTACGAAAAAATAGATTTTCATTTAAAAAACAAAGCTGACCTTGAAATGACCGTGAATTCCTCCATCAAATTAAAACAAATTATAGCCACTAGATCCCGCCTTTGACATGATGAAACTTTTGTCTGAAACATTTTTCTCGAAAATGCTTTATTTTCAAGTTATTCGTGTTTGTCAACTTAAATGCCTCCCCCGGTACCTATATACAGGGTGTTCCAGAACACGTGAGTAATCTCTTGGGAAAGTAAATTTTGCAGAACTGTTCAGAATCCACTTCTTGCCTGATCCATTTGACACAAAGGTTTCTTTCCTTGAAATTTTTAAATATTTTTCACAGCGTGGCAAAATACCTAAACGTGTAAGAAATTACAAATAAGCAATTGTAGACGATATTTTTATATACCTACCTTTCATTTTTGAGTTTTCAACAAAAAGACTTTCCTCAACTATTTACCTGAAAGAAAAAAAAAGAGAGAAAAAAGACCAGCCTAACACGAAAATGAAATATTTCAACTAACCGTAATGGGAAAAAACACGGATACAGGCTTCTTGCCCAGGGGCTCAATTCTCGAAATTATTCCAATGGGAAATTGACATTTTGTCTTTTTTTATTTCATTACGTTTCCTATTTCATTCTCTTTCATTTCTCTCACTAAGTCTACTCCTTCGAGTCGAGAATTGAGGGCATTGAAAAATAGACTACACAAAAAGGGCCACGATAAGAAGGGGAATAAGGTACATAAGGAAAAACATGGGAACGCAAAGCTAAATTATAAATTAATGTTTGTTTCTATCAAAAAAACAATAATGGCTTCATAGATTTCCTGTGAATTAAGTAATAGTAAACTGAGAACATTGAAAGAACGCATCATGTTGCAATTTGAAGTTATTTTTCTAATTAGCTTATCAGTAGCGTTTTCACACCCAAAAAAAATGTGATATAGATCCTCTACTATAGTTCATATAGCTGAGGTGATAACAATTTTGTATAAGTGAGCGGGGTAACATGCATGACCAAAATAAATCTGATTCAATTAATCGTAGTGATGTATTTTCTAGGTATATTAAAATTAGTGTCAAGGTATAGAGAGTTGAATTTTGCAATGTTGCTGCTGTTTACTGCAATTACCAGAGATCTTCCCAATTATTTTTTGTTACTGCTTTACATAGATTATAATAGTTAGTGAGGCAAATCTCATGTTCTACTTGGATTCTCAGCTAGTTCTAATTTACAAATCTGTAAGAAATTTATAAGTTAACATATTTTTTACATGGGTCTGGTAAAGTTTAAGTACGTCCTAAATAAATCGTCTTTTCCACTGTTTTCAGCTTACATGCCTTCTAATGTTAATATTAATCGATTTAAGTATGGATGGTTACTATAGATATTAATAATAAAAGGATATAAAACGATGTATTTCTTTACTACTTTTGTACGTCAAATGTGGTGTCCATATTATTATTTGGCGTACTTGGTAAGATACGCTCCGTTCGGATGTTTTCGGACATTTTCAAAATTTTTGCATAGATGTGTTCACAGACGTTATAGTAATCGTTTCTGATAGTTGAAATGTTGTGCTTATGGAAATTATTTAGGGCAAGGACAAAGATAGGTATTTCTTCCGGAAAGAAATACCTTTGTCCTTGCCCTAAATAACTGCTTTTTAATTTTTTCATAAAACATGCCTTATTTCCTCGATATAATCCAATCATAACTTTTTCTTCTTCTTCTACAATTTGCGTCAAGTCCGGTCAGTTAGATTGGGCTACGTTCGGTTCACTTTCATATTGCGCTCGTTTGTTCTACTTCTGTTAGGTGCACTTACATTTGGTTAGGTCATGGTTTTTTTCTTTTCCAATTAGTGTTGTGCACCAGAGGTCGCTAATTAACTGCTATTACGTTGTACAACTGTCTTGACGATCTTTTCCATTATTATATTCCACTATCTCCCCACCCAACACCCCATTTCGCTCCCAGAGGTCCCGTAACTTTCGTAATTTTTTTCTCAACACTTTATGGTTCATCCAAAAAAATTTTTTTTCAAACTCCTGAACCATGCGTCATGTGGCTCTCGCTGCTGGAAACAAGGATGACCCAAATCCAACCTAGTATCGGAAACCGAGGAATCAGAAGACAGAAAAAGAAGACTCGAAGAAGCAAAAACACAAAAAGAGGAGCATAAACACTCCATATCACGACACAACGCGGCAACATATTTCGCATGAAGACCAAGAAGAGGCAGAAGTCCAGAACCAAAAACACAAAAGGGAGCTTAAACGCTCCCTCACGACACAATGCGGTAACGAATCTCATAAATACCTACATCTCCCATCCCGCATTCCTTTACCATGCGCCATGTGGCTCTCGCTGGCAACAAGCATGACCTTAGTCCAACCCAGCGTGGACGTAGCAGTCCCAGCTGTATACCTGGGAGTGGCAGCAATGTCTACCGCACGCTGGTAAATCAATTTATCAAATCAATCAATCAACAATTTATGGTTCATCCAAAAATTTTGTTTTCAAAATGTGCTCTATTAACTATGTTATTTTCATAACTTATTGGAAAATTGTTAAAATCGAACGTACTTAAACCATACCAGATTTATTGTGTGTATTTCAAATTTATTAAAATTAATTTATAAATAATCAAACTTAGCATATGGAATTATTTTCGTTCCTGCTCCAAGAAATGTGAACAAAAAAAGTAAAAAGTAAATTTTCCTAGGGTTTCCCACCTTGAAACCAATTTCCCAGTGTTCGTTACAGACTCCTTTATAATGCCCGTAAAAATTAGCTTCCCGCAGCTTCTCCATTTTAAAAAATTTAATTGTTTCGGTGGCGACGCAGTAGTCAAAATGCTCGAAAACGTGGCCAAAACTCTTAGATGTTTTTCAGTTTTGCTAGACATTAGTATATGGGGATTTTTGAGGTCGCTGATTTCGAATGTGATATTATTTTTAAAAAATGGAGGATCCAATATGGCCGACTTTTTCTTATTAAAAAATTAGTTTCTTCAGCCAAAAGTCAGTGTATAGAGGTTTTTGAGATCGCTGATTTCGAATTTGATATTATTTAAAAAAGAACGGATCCAATATGGCCGACTTTTTTTTATTAAAAATTTAGTTTTTTCAGCTGAAAATCAGTGTTTAGGGAGAGGTTTTCGAGGTGGCTGATTTCGAATTTCATATACATTTATGTTAAAATCATAGAAGTAATTAATTTTTTGTAAAAGATGGCGCAGTGGGGCGGAATGGAAAGTGAATACACAAGAAAAAATATTATATCCATACAATTTTATTGCAACTGCTACTTGTCGTCAAACGAAGAATCATTTTCATCATCGCTACTTTGAATTGTTGAATTAAATATTTTTGTTTTTAACATAAATGTATATCAAATTCGAAATCAGCAAACTCAGAAACCCCTATGCACTGACTTTCGACTTAAAAAACTAATTCTTTAATAAAAAGGTCTGCTATATTGAATAGTCCATTTTGTTTTCTTTTTTAAATAATATCAAATTCAAAATTAGCGACCTCAGAAACCCCTATACAATGACTGCCAGCTGAAGAAACTTACTTTTTAACGAAAAAGTCGGCCATATTGAATCCGCCATTTTGTTTTCTTAAAAACTAATATCAAATTCGAAATCAGCGACTTCGGAAACCCCTACACACTGACTTTCAATTTAAAAAACTAATTTTTTAATAAAAAAGTCGGCTATATTGGATAGTTCATTTTGTTTTTTTTTTTTAATAATATCAAATTCGAAATTAGCGACCTTAGAAACCCCTATACAATGACTGTCAGCTGAAGAAACTTACTTTATAACGAAAAAGTCGGCCATATTGGATCCGCCATTTTGTTTTCTTAAAAAATAATATCAAATTCGAAATTAGCGACCACTGACTTTTGACTGAAAAACTAATTCTTTAATAATAAAAATCGGCCATATTGTTTTCTTTTTAAATAATATCAAATTCGAAGTCAGCGATATCGAAAACTCCTATACAGGGTGTTTGGTAAGGCGATGCCGACCCTGAACACGGAGATAGAGGGGGTCATTTGGCATCTATATGACCAAACATACCTATATGAAAAATGCTACGGTTTTTTTTATATTACCGATTTTGTACTTTTTTAAAAAATCTCCATGTTTCATCATTTACTTAAGTATTACGTAGTAAATTTAACTTTTAATATCCTGAAATATTTTTTTTCTTTATCCTAAATACATAAACTTCCAACAAAACAAGAAAAAAATAAAAGTTTCCGTCGCCTATAAAAAAAAAATGACATTTGTTAGAAGAAAATTGTAATGGTAATTAAAAGTGTCGATTTTCGAAGTCTTACAAGTTTTTTTAAAAAAGTCATCCAGATATTACAATTACTTTTAAAACATCTCAGTGGCAATATGATACATACCATCAAGTTTTATCAGTCACTAAAAATAGACAAAAGTCTATCAATCGGCAATAATTTTTCATTTAATCAAAAATTAAATATGCGAGTTCTTTCAACAAAAACAAAGCTATCGTTTCAAAAACAGTCAGAAACAGTCATTTGTTTGTTAATAATATCACTGACAGCTGTCAACGCGCACACTTTCGTATTTCTTGTGTTTTTAACGAAGTTTATAGCTATCCTTAGTGTTGTGTCATTTTGTACTGATAATTTGTTTTAAGTTTCTGACATATTGAGTAAAATTAATTTCAATGGCTACTTTTAGTAACCAAGAGTATGCTGACATACTCTTTTACTATGGAAAAGCAGATGGGAATGCTTACCTTGCTGCAAGATTGTATCATGAACGATTTCATCCACGTAGAAAGACTCCAGATCCGCGTGTATTCAGCAACACTTATCGCCGAATGGTGGAAACAGGTAATTTACATCAACATGAGCCAGCTGCAGGACCTGCACGCCATCACCCCGAAGATGACGAAAATATTCTAGCCGCATTTGCTGCTGATCCCACAACAAGCGTTAGAAAAGTGGCACAGCAACTTGGATTGTCAATTTGGAAGACTTGGTCAGTAATGAATACAGAAAAGAAACATCCTTACCATTATACTTCAGTACAGGGCCTCGAAGAGGGCGACCCTTTACGAAGAATAGCATTTTGTCGCTTTTTATTGAATGCTGATATTGAGGACCCCCATTACTTAAAATCTATTCTTTGGACGGATGAATCAAAATTCACCCGTGAAGGTATAACCAATTTTCATAATCTCCATTATTGGGCAGACAAGGGCGACAACTCGCAAATGAAGAAACAAACTTCGTTTCAAAATAAGTTTAGTGTCAATGTTTGGATGGGTGTAATTGCTGGACATGTCATTGGGCCTTATTATCTACCAGATAACCTGAACGGAGACGCTTACCTTGACTTTTTGCAGAACGATCTTCCTCCGCTCCTGGAAAATTTGCCAATTAAGCTTCGCCACCGTATCATTTTCCAAAACGACGGATGCCCAGCTCACTACCGGTTGACAGTCCGCCAATTCTTAGATCAAACATATCCCGATCGATGGATTGGGCGTAGTGGACCTATTCTGTGGCCTGCAAGGTCCCCAGATTTAACGCCACTGGACTTATTACGTATGGGGTATGATGAAGGAACTTGTATACAATGAGGAAATACAAAGCCGTGTTCAACTAGTGGCAAAAATAGAGGGAGCCGCTCTACAACTGAGACAAGAAATGAGGTTAAGGGCAACTACTGTTGAAATTAGAAGACGGGCGAGGAAATGCATTAGAAATAATGGTTCTCATTTTGAACACCAAAAATAATAAATTTGTTTTAAATAAAGTTTTTTGAAATGATAGCTTTGTTTTTGTTGAAAGAACGCGCATATTTAATTTTTGATTAAATAAAAAATATTGCCGATTGATAGTCTTTTGTCTATTTTTAGTGACTGGTAAAACTTGATGGTATGTATGATATTGCCATTTAAAGAGGATACAATAGAGAAGTATTAAAAGTAATTGTAATATCTTGATGACTTTTTTAAAAAAATTTGTAATACATCGAAAATCAACACTTTTAATTACCATTACAATTTTCTTCTAACAAATGTAATTTTTTTTTTTATAGGCGACGGAAACTCTTATTTTTTTCTTGTTTTGTTGAAAGTTTATGTATTTAGGATAAGGAAAAAAAAATAATTCAGAATATCAAAAGTTAAATTTACTATGTAATACTTAAATAAATGATTAAACATGGAGATTTTTTAAAAAAGTACGAAATCGGTAATATAAAAAAAACCGTAGCATTTTTCATATAGGTATGTTTGGTCATATAGATGCCAAATGGCCCCCTCTATCTCCCTGTTCAGGGTCGGCATCGCATTACCAAACACCCTGTATATCAATTTTTAGCAAAACTGAAGTACATCTAAGAGTTTTGGCCACGTTTTCAGATATCTTGAACATTGTGGCACCGGGTGGCACACTCTAAAAGTAACTTTTATTCTCTATCATGATGGTGCAGGGGTGAGGGAGTGTCCGTGGCGGTGGCTGATGACAAAAAAATGACCTTTGCTTCTCGTGCACACGAAATCACAATTTATTTTTTTAACCCCCTTTAACAATGGGGTGGGGGTATTAATGGTGATGGCTGATGCCAAAAAAATGTTGAGGTCTTTGGTTCTTGTACCCACAATAAATTACAATTTAATTTTTTTACCCCCTTTATTAATGGAGATGGCTGATGCTAAAAAAATTTTGAGACCTTATCTTTTCGTAGATACACTAAATCCCAATTTTATGGACTCCTTTACTTGCTTTACATATCTGCCCCAATCCTTCAACGAAACGATATTAAAATATAATCTGGTTATAGATCTTATCTGGTTACAGATTACAGATTTTATAATACTTAGGTGTACCAAATTTCAAGTCAATATCATAAACCGTTCCATAGTAATCGTGCGCACAAAAAAATTACAGACGGAACGGCAGAGAGAGTCTTTTTGTTTGCTCAAACTTAAAGTTTCGACGTTTCATGTAGGCCAGTCGGAATAGCTTTAGCAATTTTTTTTTCTTAAAGTATATAGTTTAGGATGTAGAGAAACATATGCCAACTATCCGCACGCATGACAGGTGGGGCAACACACTTTAAAATTCAAAAATCGTTAATTTTTTGCCATTTTTCGCTTTATTTGCAAGGTACCTCGTATATGAAGCATTTTTTGAAAATATATCAAGATACAGAAAAATGATTTTGAACATTTTATTATTCTTGGCATTTTCCCAGAACATTCTTCGTTTAAGAGTTACAGACGAAAGAAAAATGCTACTTTTCTATTTTTTGATTTTTTTTTTATCCGATTAAAATAAATATTAATACGAAATATTCATCAGTAAAATGCAAATTATGTTTAAATGTCCAATTTATAGTTTAAATAAAATATATTTACAGAACTATTTATAATTTACATGTTAAACCGAAAAGAAAAATAATAAAACTTTTCAGGTATTGAGGTATTAAAATGATGGGAAAATAAATAAACAAATATATATTTTTACAAACAGACTATTTATTTTATGCGTAGTACAGCGTACATGCGTTTCATGTATATCTTAATAGAATATAATAGAATAGAATAAGTTTATTTAACGAAATTGATCTACTACAATGTAATTGTTAAAAACTGAAACATTATGATAAATAAACTAAGCCCCCACATTAATAAAACTTTATTTATTCACTTTTCCTTTTAGAAGTCTATATTACCAAATTACAACGAACTGAATATACTACTGGACGAAAATCAATCAATTATCTAACACCTATGTGAAATATCTTGGCATTTATATAGATTCTCATTTCAAGTGGGATATTTATATAAATAAATTGGTTAGTAAATTAAGAAGTACGCTTTACCTCTCTAATAATCTTCGAGATATACTAAATATTGATCAACTTAGAACAACTTATCTTGCTTTAATTGAATCTCAATTGAAGAGTTATTAAACACTAACCTTAGTAGTCTACAAAAAAAAATCTAAATATAAAAAAAACCAATAACTTAACCATCATCAGATATATTATACAAACATGCCAGAATAATGGACATCCGCAAATTATACTTTCACTCCTTAGTAGTAAAAACATACTCTGAAGAAAAGAACTTGGTAAATCACAAATACCAAACCAGATATAAAAATGATTTTTTTGTAAAAGAATGTGAAAAACCATCGACCAGAGAAGCCATAACTTCCTTGCTCCGAAAACATAATTTTTTACCCACTGAAATTAAAAACATAAGATGAGTTCATAAATTTAAAATAGTTTCCACCAAACAATTTGTAATGAGAACTGAAAGAAAAAAAAATAATGATTTAATAAATTTAAAAATAATTAATTCACAGTAGACCGTCATTCTAATCACTCGAAATTTAGCAGTATATACTTATCTTATGTTTTATATTGTATATCATTGTTAAAGTAATTAGTATTATATTTATTTTCTTTTTTTATAATGTATACCATTTTAAAAATTTTAGTGTTGTTATGGTATTATTATGTTATATATAATGTGTTGTATATATCTGTGTATATATGTATCATATTTATTTTTTGTGTGTCCAATGCATGCTCAAGTGCTCTAAATAGCACTTAATGTGGGGGCTTAGTTTATTTATCATAATGCTTCAGTTTTTAACAATTACACTGTTAAAAACTGTTATTCTATTCTATTCTATTAAGTTATACATGAAACGCATGTACGCTGTACTATGCATAAAATAAATAGTCTGTGAAAATATATATTTGTTTATTTATTTTCCATCATTTTAATAGCTTAATACCTGAAAAGTTTTATTATTTTTTTTCTCTTTCACATGTAAATTATATAGTTCTGTAAATATATTTTATTTAAACTGTAAATTGGACATTTAAACATAATTTACATTGTACCGATGATAAATTTCGTATTAATATTTATTATAATCACTTAAAAAAAAAATAAAAAATAGAAAAGTAGCATTTTTCTTTCGTCTGTAGCTCTTAAATGAAGAATTTTCTTGAAAAATGTCAAGAATAATAAAATGTTCAAAATCGGTTTTTTCAACTTTTCTATCTCTTGATATATTTTCAGAAAATGCTTCATATACGAGGTATATTGCAAATAAGCAAAAAATGGCAAATAATGAATGATTTTTTAATTTTAAAGTGTGTTGCCCCACCGGTCGCGCGTGTGTGTTGGCATATGCTTCTCTACATCCCAAAGTATGCTTTAAGAAAAAAAAATTGCGGGTAAAAGACATTTCGCAAAATCGCAAAATCCTTTTTAAATCTATTCCAACTGGCCTAATGACCATTCTAAGCCTATTTGAACAAAAGCACATTTCCAATTTTTTTTACACTATACTTCCACCCGCTACGTGGATGTGAAAGTAAAATTTGTAATGGTTCCAAAAAAAATGAATAGACCTTATGTTATTGATAAGAAGCTAATGGCCGAAGAGTTAATTAAAATCCGGTCAAAATAATCAGGGAGCAATTCTTTAAATCAGCAGACAAGATATTTACTGCACAACAGACTGGGGTTATTTTAACCCTACACAATATCAAGGTATGGTCTGATTTATCACCGGAAGTAGAGTAATGAGCTAAAACAGGTGGTGCGCGGAGATGCAGCCTCATGGGAACAATGCCTTATATGAATACCTTCCTAAATGCAATGGAAACATTGGCGCGCCAAAGGGAATAAATACAGCCTTATCGAATTCTATGTTGTTTTGCAGAAGTACGCATATTCTGTGATATGTATAAATGTTCAACTAATATGTTTTGATTTATATTGGTGATCTCTATTAAATAGGAATAGGTCTATTTTCTAAGATAAAATTATTAACTTTTCACCGGAAGATAATTTTGTAAAATAAACATTTTCTTTTACTTTCGAGCGAAGAGTGAAAAACTATTGTCATCGTCCGAAAATTCGATTTCAAGTTTTTGACAAATTTTGATTCTATATCACTCCCAGATACTAAAAAAGTGGTTTAGAAAATATGTCTATTGTGTGTGCGTGTGTTTGTAATCTGTATAAGCATCGCTTAACTTGGCGTCGTAACCAATTGACCGATCTCATTTAAATTTTGTTCAATTTTCGCCTACCCAAAATTAATGGTAGTTTACTGATGCCAAAAAATCTAAAGTCCCCATTATCTCAAGAATGGCGCTAATAAACTTAAAATTTTGTGCGTTAATAGTACAATACAAACCTAACAATATACCATTAGTGGCTTCCCCCGAAAATTCAGATAAGGGTAGCTTACTAATGCAAAAAAATAGAAAATCTCGATATTCTGAAAAAGGCTCTAAAGATTTTGCACAAATTTTGTACGTTAATAGTACAGGGTGGACCAGGAGGTTTTCTCCAAAACTATGGCAGATAGACAAAAACCAATATAGATATCCTAAGCTCAATTTTCGAGAAACAAACAATGGAGCAATCCGTGATCGTCTATCTTTTTTGACTACCGAGCTACAGAGCGTTTTTGGAAAATTGGCATTTTTGGATGACCTCTATATCTCAATTACCAAGTGTCAAATCGAATATCGAGTAGCACATTCTTTCGGCCCTTTTTTGAGTAGAATCTGTTGCTGATAAGAAGAAAATTATACATGCGTCAGTTTTTGAGATATAGACATAACTTGTGTTTTTTTAAATATAATACCCTGTAAATTATTTCACTATTCGATCACAAATTAAATTAGCTATTCAACGATATATCATATGTCATATTGATCTCTAGAAAAAGTGATTAATTTTCGAAAAATATAATATTTTTGTGAGGCCACTAGTCGGAGAGCAGCCAATCTGTAGGAAGCATTTTAAAAGTAGTCTATACAACTCGCGAACACCCACCTAGAAAACAGATGATATTATGTAAAATGACCTTCTAGATTTGATTTTTGAGTTCGCCCGTTAATTTGAGATTGCGAAATCGGTCAATTCGCAAATTTTTTGAAAAATTTTAAAATTATGTGTTACTTTCTGTTTTGCACATAACACATCATATCTTTTTTATTTTAATTCCGATTTAGACCAATATTTTACACATTATCCCCCCAATATTCTTGGACAGGCTAACGGCAAAGAATATAGTGTAACTAATAATATAGTGCCTAAAAAAATATAATTGTCGCGGTTTTTTAAAATTTGCATTGAAAAATACCCGATCGAGGTAACTTTTTTATTTTTAAAGAGAGAGTTATAGTATAAACGAGAAAAATGTTCCATATACTTTAAACAAACTTTGTTACGAAGAGATTTTTTTGAAATTCGGCTCATGTAACGAGATGACGGTGTTGAATGCGACCGCGCAACTCGTCCGCATTAATTTAAAGCATAACGTCGCCCATCTGCGGTGTCGTATAAGCGCTCAAGTGAGTCTACGGATTATTTAGTTTCTATTTGCATGTTATAAAATTATGTAGATAATCTCGAAACATACACATTAAAAAATATGTTTTCATTAATTATAACAGCAAGTGGGTACTAAAGATTACATTTTCCTTCGCATAAACAACTTATGTTACATTGCATGTTTGCTTTGCTACACTTGCAGCTTGTAGTACAGTTATATAATTTACATTTACAAAATGGAGTTAACTCAATAAAATTTGGTTTTGGACTTTTTGAAATCATCTTTGGAAATAAGATTTCCTCCTTTAGGTACCATCCAAAATCGCAAAATCTAAAACATTTGGAATTCTGGGTTTAATTTGGTAGGCTGTCTTGTAAATAGCACATTGCAGAAATGCCCTTTTTGCTTGTATTCTCTGTACTAGGATTTACAATTTCTGATTTTCTTTTATAGGCAGTTCAGGCATACGATCTTCTACATTGTGCATGGTAAACTGGATTTAGTGATACCTAAAAATAAATTTGTCTGTTCTAAATATTGTTTTAGAGCCACAGAAATGTCATCGGATTTTGCATTTGATCGGTACATTTCTAAAATCGTAAATATCGCTCGCAGACAAAAAATTTTCATACCATTGTGTTAGTGAACGAATTCTGAATAGCTTTCAAAATGTCCGTCTGTCCGTCCGTCCGTCACGTTTCTTGTAAGCACGATAACTCAAGAAAGAAAATTCGGATTGTACTAAAATTTGGACAGTAAATTAGTGTTAGCTAGAGGAAGAACTCTATTTGAACAAAATCGATCGGTAAATAAAAATGTTATTATTGATGTAAATTTGAAATTTTTTTTTTTAAATTTGTATGTTTTTGTAATTTAATAGAAATCTGGTGAAATGATATTTCATTTTAATATCTAAATATTTATATATTTTACAAATATACATTTCATAATGTAATATACAACCGTGAAAATATGATTTTAGCTCGTGTCTTATAATGTAAAAATTTAAATTATTTTACGTGTAAGGTGGTGGTGTAGTTCTTTTGACTCGGAATCCAAGGGTCCCGGGTTCGAAACCCAAATGGGGTTTGGTATAGTTTTTTTACCAAGTCTTTTACCAACTAAGATCGTACTATAAAATTAAAAATGTCTAAAAGTAACAAACATTATTTACAAAAAACTGCGAAAAGTATCCTATTGAATGTATAACAATTATATAAAAATCCAGTGAACAGGCGAAGAGTACGTTTTTAGTTTGTTTCCTTTGATTTCCTATCCGAGTAATTATAATTTATTATGCCAAACTATGTGTTTATAACGCACTAAATATAAGGACTGAGACAAAAAGCACTTTCAACTTAACATGAATGTACACTGGAAAATAATAATCACCCGGCACGTGCCTGCGTTTAGCTCTAGATGCGATTGCGGCCGATTCATAGTAGCGCGCATTCGTTCGGACGCCGAAACAATCAATGAATATTTCGGTAAGGGTGCAAAATTAAAAAAAAAAACTTCTTATAAAAGATTTTATTTAGTTCATTCGGAACATTTTCTTCGGTTATAGTAGGCACCTAACTTTAAAAATAAAAAAGATACCTCGATCGGACATTTTACTTTGCAAATTTTAAAGATTTTGCGTCAAAGAAAAGTTGTTATTTTTTTTTGCCATCTAATTATTTTTTAGGTAAAGTTTTTTACTTTCAACATATCAAAGAATAGTTAGAGAATATTATGTAAAAAAATTAAAAAATTCTGAAGTAAAATAAAAAATATATGACGTGTTATATGAAAAACAAAAAATAACACATAATTTTTATTTTTTTTTAGAAAATTGCCAATTTGGTCATTTTGGCAATCTCAAATCAATGGGCGAATTCAAAAATCAAGTTTAACAGGTTATTTTACATCACATTACCTATTTTTTAGGTGGGTGTTCGCGAGTTGTATAGAGGGTGTCGAATTCAGAGGGTCTGGTCTTCCATTACACGGAAAACTATTTATAACAACAACACTTTTTATAATACAAAATAATTTTGCCAAAAATAAGAAAAACTAAAATACAATAAATGTTCGAATTGTCTTCCATTTACATCTATCCTCTTCGGCCCCTCAGTTCAGCGCGCTGGACATATTTTATTTATTTATTTACACAAAATGTGTGTAATTTACGATACTCAATTCCGCATGTCCAGTGTACTCGCGAGCTATTCTTTGAATATCATGGTAAGCGGAGCTCTCTGAGGCAGTTATTTCCAAACTGACACATAGTGAAGTGAGGTTATGGCAAGCTCCAGCAAAACGAAATGTAAGTACTATTTATTTGTATTTTTAATTAAAAAATAAATATAAATAGTGGCAGATAATAAAAGTTACATATTTTAGAAACATTGATATAATTATAGTTTTAGTAGTTATAGTAATTCTGGCTTAATACGTCATTTTATTGCGGTCTCGCGGGCTGGACATAAGGTTTCAGTTATGTAAATATGAAATTTTTGTAATTTTCAGATAGTGCTACATACATAAAAAAATCTTTGACGGAAGATGAGTTAATGAGAATATGGGATGAAAGTGAAGGAGAGTGATGACGAAAATGACGAGTTTTTGGTACAATATGAACCCTCCGACCATTCTGACATGACAGTTTGGTGAAGTTTGACGAAAGCTGTGTGCAGACTTCTAGAGCTTAAATACACCAAGATTCTATTGAAATTTTTGAAAACCAAAAAAAAGCAAAAAAAAATAAAAAAATAAAAAAAAAATAAAAAATAAGTTCATGAGGTGCCGTAACAAAAACTGTAAGGGAAAAACCAGGTTTCAACGTAGTACATATGAAGTATTTTTATGTATCCAACCACGTCAGTTCCTTTTAGAATTTCATTATTACCATGTATGTTTTTCATATTAATTAATAAAAATTGACAAAATATATGCGTTAAATTTAATCACAATTATCAAACTGGACCCCCCTGTCCAGCTGGCTGGACGAGCATTTTTTTTTAGAAAATAACAAAATTTAAAAAAAATAAAATTATTTCTAGTTCTTGTATATTATTTTCAACAATGTACACTAACAAAAAACTAATATTTAAAAAAATATATTTTCTCAGGACCGAAGAGGCTATGCATTTTAGACACTTTCTCCTTACAGTATTTGTTGCATTTCCAATCATGTTCGAAACGCAACTAATGTTTTGTTTTTCAATTCTTCTATGTTATTAGAACGTTCTCTATATATAATATTTTTTACATAACCCCAAAGCCAAAAGTCGGCAGGGGTTATTGGGAGATCTAGCTGGCCACAAAATAGGACCATTATTTCCTAAAAATTAAACATTATCTATTGTTTATTAATGGTCAGTTTGCTAAATTAAATGTTAGTTATCTAGACATTGACAAACTAGTCCTGAGTGATATATAAATACCTATCCAATCCTCCTTAAATTGAGCATTTAAATAATTTCGTGTTTCATTTGACCTGGGGCGCCATCGTGTTGGTAAATTAATCTTTGAAATCGTCTTACAGGTATATTGTCTACAAAGGGCTCTTGTCGTAGAATATTAATAAAATTTTCGGTATTCAAATTACCGTAAAAAATTAGGATTAGGATTTGATGTAGCGGTTACGTGCTGATTTTCATGAGCCCAATGGTGGTTACTATGTCGATTAAAAACTTCGGCACTGCTTATTTGGGCCTGTCGCAAAAACCACTGGCAAAAAGACGTCTTTGAAAATCGTCGGATTCCTAAATTTTCCTGTATTTCGCGAGACGATATATTAGGATTTTCTCTGCAGTTTCTGAAACAATATTTTCTACAGCTTCTCTACCTGCTTTATTATATATTTTTGCTCGAGGTTTTACAGATGATCCAAACTCTTTTAAATTTTGTTGTAACTTTTTGAATATTTTATGTCTGGCTGTCTCTTTCCTGGGTATCTAAAAATATTGTTTAGACGGCACTTTTGGCACAAAGTTTTTCTGTCTATGACTTACCTATTAAAATAAAACTCGGAAGCTAAATTTGAATCTTCTCCGCATTATATAAAACACTCAATCATATCATATCTTTCACCATTACTAAACTGAAGCATTTTTAACAATGCTCACTCACAATTAACTTACAAACTAGTTTTTGACATTTACGATTATTTCGATTTTCTTTTTTTTTACCATGAGCTTCTCAATAAATATTTGAAATTCGATAAATATGCATAGATATCAATGGAAGACAATTCGAAAATTTATCGTAGTTTAGTTTTCCTGTTGTTGTTGTTAATAGTTTTCCAAGGCCTCCTCACAAATTATTAAATTTTTTGAAAATTAACCACTTTTTTTAGAGATAAATATGACATATGATATATCGTTGGATAGCTAATTTAAGTTGTGATAAAATATGAAATAATTTATAGGGTGTTCCCTCCGATTAAAGAACTTATATCTAGATACATAATTGTGCTGATTTATATGTTGCTGAGATAGTTACAATCTAAGGCACTTCTTCCCACAAGTTCTTGATTGGCTAGTCGATCTATTCGCGACCGATAATCTCAGTTTGACACTTTTGACAGTATCCGCCATTAATGTTAATAAGTGTTTTTCGATCAAAATGTGGTGAAGAAGTCTTTTTATTTTAAGTTGTGCTTTTCTTAATACCTAAATAATATTCTCTATTCATATTTACACAGTTTAGTGACACTATATTTAATGCAAAGTGCTGTGCCGTTTGCAGAAAGCAGTTTAGAAAAGAAGAAAATCGATCGTTCCATAGTCGTAACATGATGAAGTTCAGTTTACAGTTATAAAGTGAATACCAATTACCAATTAAATTTTAATATCCTTTCAATACATATTTATCTTACTGTATTATCTTACTGTAATATCGTATGACTACATCACGTTGTATAAAGAGCCCGTAATGCAGGAATTGCAATAATTCATTTTCTACACACACAATTTTCTACACACACAACGCCACTGTTGTCTATGGGATGTGATGTTCATCTATGCATTTTAATGGACATATAATGTGACTATGTTAGGAGCAAACAAGGTATATAGTGAAAAGATAGCCTGTTATCCCAACAAACACAAAAGATCGGCCCATCAGCGATGGCCCACTGGAGGGCCGACCTTTTGTGTTTGTAGGGATGTATCTAGATATAAGTTCTTTAATCGGAGGGTGTTCCATTTAAAAAAACAAAAGTTATGTCTCTATCCCGAAAACTGAGGCATGCATAATTTTTTTCTCATCAGGAATAGATTCTACTCAAAAAAGTGTTACTCGATTGACGAACTGTAGCTCTATGGAGGTAAAAATGCGGCAACAAAAAAAGCCAACAGAAGAAGTTTGAGAAGAGCTGAAAGCATCATCCAACTACCCAGAAAAACAACAGGACAAAAACAGCGACATAAAACATCAACACTACTAGAAGGAAAGACAATCACAGAAAGGATAGAAATGTACGCAATGAAGTACTGGGGACACGTCCAAAGAAGGGAACCAACACATCTACTGAAGAAGGCACTAACACTGAACAGCAGCAAACTAAAAATAGGGAAAACAACAATCGATAGGATCATGAACAAACTGGGAAATGACAAAACATACTGGGAAAGAAAAGCGAGGGGAAAAATAAATTCCACAAAGAAATCGGAGCGATATATAATCTACCAGAATCAGAAACGGAGGAATCAGAAGGCTCAGAAGAAGAAGAAGATTTGTAGAAGCAGAAATAAAAAAAAATAGAAGAACAAGCAGCAGAGACGCAACACGGCAACGTATATCACAAGAAGGCCCAGAACAGACAAAAGTCCAGAACCAAAAATACAAAAAAAAGGGAGCTTAAACGCTCCCAAATGACACAATGCGGTAATGCAACTCACAAATACCTAAACTTCCCATCCCACATTCCTTTACCATGCGCCATGTGGCTCTCGCTGCTGTCAACATGCATGACCCTAGTCCAACTCAGCATGGACGTAGCAGGCCCAGCTGTATAATCCTTGGGAGCGGCAGAAATGCCTACCGCACGCTGGTAAATCAATCAATCAACCCCAAATCCCATCTAATTGTAAATTACAAATATAACAATATACCAATTTTCTCCAAAGAATTCACATAAGAATAATTTACTGGCGCAAAAGAATTGAAAATCTCGAAGATGTCTTCAACGATTCTGCTAAAATTTTGTAGGCTAATAGTACATTATGAACCTATCAATATACCACTAGCGGTTTTCTCCCGATGATTCACATGGAGGTAATTTACTGAAGAACAAAATTTTTTTAAGTCACATGAGAAAGTAAGCTCGGCGTGGTGGTACCAGGGGCGGACTGACAACAGTTTAGCGGTGCTGGATCCTATCACCGTTCCAGTGTAGCCACCAGCAGGCGCTGGTCATCTTGCCAAGCAGCCGGCGCCAGCGGCGCACTATTGGAGCGGGCCACCGGGATTCGTCCCGGTGTCCCGGTGGGCCAGTTCGCCCCTGGGTGGTACCTTTATTATCATTTATTTAACATCGGCATATTTCCGCGACTGAACAAATGATGCAACGTGTGCTGGGAACTGGCAGAGTGGAGCCAAAATTTCTAACTTGAGATTTACAAATGATAATGTATTAATAGGTACAATATTCCTGTGTTAGGTTTAACCGGAGTTATGTTGTTTAAAAGATGCAGGTATTAACATAGTTTTTTAAAATTCCTTAGTTTTACTCATAACATTAGAAATACTTAAATAGATCCATGTATAAGTGAAATAGTCTTTAAATACGATAGATACGAATGTATTTATATCAGCTACGTGAAATGCATCACAGTTAATAATTAAAAATTATAATTAGAATCAACTTATATAATTAAAAATGCACAGATTCATAACCATGAGGAAACCGATATAGTTATATTTTCCATGCTAGAATTTTGTGTTTTGGAAGAGCAGTAATAGTGGCATGTGACACAGATATATTTTTATTTCACTGTTTTTTTGCACCAAAATGAAAGTAAAATTGTGGCTTCAACAGTTCGATTCGTATTTGTTCTGCAACAAAATAATTTAAGACGCAGCAACAGGCATTCATATCTCTCTGTACATTGCGGCTCTTTTTATGTCTATCTATGTAGTACTTATTGGGTGCGATAGCACGAACTATCCGTTTAAGAAGGAAAAAAGACAGCATTTAAAACGGCAACTGAAAATCAATTCTTTGGCAAAATACATAAATAACTTGCACGAATGCAACGTGATTTAATTTATTAACACTGCCGCGTATTTTCTCTCCACGGCCCTGTTACCACCTACTGATGAAGCATTTTATGAACATGGCAAAAAATGTGCCTATATATACACGTCTTATTTGGAAGAAAGCAGATAATGTTTCCAAAACTACCAGATGTTCTTCAGTACGGTTGGACATTAACAGAAGGTATGCTGGCACCTACCACGTCTAAAAAAATCTATGCCAGTCACTTCTAACGCAGTCGTTTGCAAGTGTAGGAATAATTAATTTGCAACAAGAGATGTTACTGAAGATAACTGAAGTGTCTTGCATTATTGGTTGTATGTGTTTGGGTAAATGTACTGATAAAAACTTATAATTATAATCATTTCAATTATTAATTGTAATATATTTCGCTTAGCTGAACTGATATAGATAGTTAGAGTGATCTATTATATTTAAAGACAATTTCATTTATACAAGTATCTTTTTAAGTGATTCTAAAGTTAAAATGAAGTAAAAAAACTGCTGCCTAAGAAGTCACTTCTTCTACATTCAGATTTCCTATCCAAGTTCCTCACTACCACCCCACCTCCCTGGCTGATATAAAAAAAAATTAGGCCTTTTGTTGTTGTTGTATACATTCTAAGTCACAATTTTATTTTTTTTACCCCTTAATAATGAGGTGGGAATGGTAATGGGGGATGGCTGATGCCAAGAAAATTGAGATCTTGGCTTCTGGTACATACAGTAAATCCCAATTTTATGAACTCTCGCTTGCTTTACTTATTTACCCCCATAGACCCCCCAACCCTTCAATTGAATACGATCAAAATATAATTTAGTTCCAAACCTAATGATGTATAGGTGTACCAAATTTCAAGTTAATATCAGAAACAGTTCCAGAGTAATTGAGGGCACAAAAAAAAATTACGGACAGACAGGTATTCTTTGCTCAAACTTAAAATCTCGACGTTTCATGACATTCTAAGCACATTTGAACAAACATTTTTCATTTTTTTACCGTCACTACTTCCACGTTTTGGAAGTAATTAAACGTAAGGAATTTCAAACAACTACATTAATAACTACATTTTTTTAAACAAAATAAAACCGGTAAAACCTAACACAGGAATAGTGTATCTACTAATACAGTACTAAGTAACACAAACGACTGGGGGTATTCCTCGTAATTTTGTACGATCTAGTTTTTTCCAATTTCCTAAAATAAAAAAAATTCTCGCAGGGTATATTTTTCAATGTGCCGACGGCGTAGAGGTTCACGCGATATTTTTTTCTGAAATTTCTTTAAATATTGGATGTGCTTTGACTAAGCTGTTACATTGTATACATCATGAACTACAGTTTTAAAAAAATATAGATTTTTAGGTTATGTTTTGATGGAGAAAACGCAAGTTATATTTTAAAAATTCAATTTTCCACGATTTCCGAAATAAGGGGAAATTCGCGGATTATGGGTTGAATGCAATCCCCGATTTTTATGCGTTATACGACACTATTCAGTCGTATGGCTGTACAGACAGGTTTCAAAAACAAACCCTTAAATTGAAGCTGATTCCAGACTACAAGCAATAAGGGGGAGCGTGAAAAGTTACTTTTCATACGTTGTTAGCGTGCGTTAAGAATTTATCACGCGTTATATGAAATCAATAATTATCAAGAGTAGTTACCATTGCGTTTTTAATAGTATACTGTGCAACAAGTGTGAAAAGTGATGTCCATACATGTTGCACACTATACTTTTTCTACGACTGTCCTCAGTTTCCATATTTAAATAAATAAATTTCAAAATTGACTTGAAAGTTAAAATATTATCTATAATTTGACGTTTCTTAATCGAAGCTAGCGAAACAACTTCAATTGTTTTCAATGCATTCTTATCATAGGATAAGGAGTGGGTGAAAGTTACTTTTCACATGCTGTTAGGGTGCGTTAGGGATTTGTCACACGCTATGTGAAACCAATAATTTTCGAGCGTAGTTAGTAGTGAGTTTTTAAAACACTTTTCAATGCAGAAATAGAAAAAGTATATTGTGCAACGAGTGTTGAAAATAAGCACTATTCACACCAGTGTGACAATTTATGACGCGAGCCGTAGGCGAGTGTCATAAATAATACGAGTACGAATAATAAATAATACGAGTATGAAATAATACGAGTATAATACGAGTATGTTGCACACTATACTTTTTACACAAAATATCCTTTCCACATGTAAATAAATAAATGTATTTATAATTTGATGTTTTTGAAGCGATAATCGCGAAAAGACTTCAATTGTTTTCAATGCGTATAATGTAAGCGTGTGATGTAAACATATAAGGAACGTGTGAAAAGTTATTTTTTCTACGAAAAAGTGTTTAAGGTACTTATATACTAAAATGAACTTTTACAGTTTTAAATATAGGTAATTTGGTATACTAATAAATAAAGTGAATTTTCAATAAAAAAAAAATCGTCCGTTTAGTTTCGGAGTAATCGATTTGGAAAGTATGACAAATTTACTGGACATAGTGCAGAGCTCGGATGCATGCTTTTCGCTCTTAATACCACAATTTTTTAGAAATATGATTCAAAAACTAGCATAACATTAAATAGTTTCTTATTACCACTCTGTTAAAATCCTGAAAAAATCGTCCATCTAGCATAAAACTTATTAGAAGTTTAATCAATGTTAGTTCCTAAATTTGTACAAATAAAACAGCTGTTGCAATTGATGATTTGCAACGCTGCATATTTCGAAGATGGCGGGAATATTTCAATTTTTAAAAAGTATTAAATTAATTGTAGTAATATCGTTGTGTAGTATTTTTTATTTGTTTTTGGAGTTTTTCGTTTATATTCGTTTACTTCGTGCAGTTTTCCTGTAGGTACGTATAACCGAAACGAATGAGCAATTTTTGCAAAAAAACATTCCAAACTGAAAGTAAACCACAATGTTCCTCACTTTTCATGTCTTCCAAAGAAAGAATAATTAATGAGCATTCTAGATTTTTACCAAGCTCCTTTACGTTAATCATGCGATTTCCTTCACAAACATGATCTGGGATCTTGGCAATCTGTTGAAAGGTTTGAATCGGGTTTATTGTTTCTGATACCTTTTTAAGTCTTAATTGTTATTTTAGGGCACTTTCTTTAAAAACTTGCCTTTATATTTTAGTTGTTCTGACATTTTTAAATATGTTGTATTTTTATTTAAGGTTATTATCTATGTCTAACTTAATCTAAAATGATAGTACATGTTGCAAAAATTAACAAGCAGTGACAAGCAGGTTAGTATGTGACAGTCGTATTTAATACAGTGTTGCCAAATATTTTTACTCTATCTCTCTCGCGTTTTAATATATTAAATCCACCACTAGATTCGCTCTTATCAGTATACAAGTACCTCCAAAACTCACTGCTAACTACGCTTGAAAATGATTAATTTCGCATAGCGTGTGGCAAATCCCTTTAGCACGCTAACAGCGTATGGAAATCACAATTCTGACTTATACAATATAATATTTCACACGCTGTTAGCGTTAGAATAAGGATTTATCACATGCGACAGTGCAACTGCGTTTTAAACACAAAGTAGTTATAGAAAAACACTTTTCAAAAAAGACGTAGAAAATAGTATATTATTCAACGAGCGGTAATGTAGGTAATAACTCACGCAGGTGAAGTTTACGGCACGAGCCGAAGGCGAGTGCTGTAATTGATCAAGTGAGTTATTACCATTACCGCAAGTTGAATACTATACTTTATCTACGATTATAATAATAAATATTAAATTGAGAAAATTTTGTTTTACTCAGTTTGTTTATTAATAAAATTAACTGTAAAATTTAATTTTTGTACACACTTTCATATTTGTTCTGCGATTTTTCGGGTAATAAATTATGTATTGTATCATTAGCTACTTATCTTCATTCTGGTGGTGTACATATTAGTTCATATTCACTAACCGAATTCATTATTTTTGACACAATTATTACTTAACTTGATTTGAAAACGTCGAAACTATTCAAACATGATAAATCACCTTCCTCTCCTCAATAATAATGGACCGTTCTATTTCACCGTATCGGAAAAGAATTTCTCTCGGACAGAGCCACCGTCGTGTCGCGCGTTACGTCGACTGGACACGCTAGGCATGAAGATAAAGGTGATAGGATCTGTACCTGGTGATTTATAATAACTCACTCATTATAACTCACGCTATTTGTTTATGGATATTATTAATTGTTCAAAAGCATTTCATTAATTAGTACATAACCAAATAAGAGTAGATAAAGTAACATTATTTCACATTTGTATATAGCTGGATCTAAGAGTGCATTGGAAATAATTGAAGTCTCACGATCTTCGCTTTAGCAACTCCAAATTATGGATTTGTGTTTTGATGTTTAAGATAATTTGGAAATATATTTTTCTAAATATGGAAATTAATGACAATGGAAAAAATATTATATAAAAATCATGCATAAATTATCATCTGTATCTTTAATGTTTTTGACACTATGCCTCTTCACATATGTAGTAAACACATTAATAGCATGCCGGCGTTTATTTTACTTTACAGATCTTACGACAATGTTTGCATAATATCTAAATAATATTCTCTAATGTTTAACCTAAGAAGTCCTCTAAATCAAGGCTAATAATGTAGTGGAGGTAGTCCATCTGTCAATAATACATAATTGTTCTTTCAAAACATACTCCTAATTATCAAACACTTTGTATATGATGTGCTAATACCGAAGAAAAGTAAGGGAAGAAAATTCTCATTTAAACCATTTGCATACTTGAAAATGGGACATTTTTCATTATTCCACACCGAAACTTCGTCTTAGATTTTTAATTGCACTCCGAAAAACTCAAATAAGCACTATTTACTTTAAAATTGTCTTCACTTAAGTAACTCAAACAAAAGATTATTGTAGCTTTTCTGTGTTACATTTAATTAATGAAAAAATTGTTATACTCGCAAAGAGGATAACAAGAAGATGAATAAAGCATTTAATTGGATGTTGAGTTATTACATTGATATTTAATATCCATGAAATCGTCTTCTACGATAATTTAGACAAATAATTATTACATTATTAAAATGAAATAAATATGAAATGAATATTTATATTAACTCATCTAGTCAATTATTCTCGAAACATCAGTACATTTCTGAACATATGGAAAGCAGGGGACGTGCTACCTATTCCAAAAAAAATGTGAAAAAATACCGGACCGCCTTCAAAAAACGTGGCTAAAAATTATGTAATAAAATTTTATCATCTGCCTCGCTCAGCTAGTTGAACGTTAATATCTAATATCTATATAAAGCCTGTAAAAATACGTTTGTATACGTTATTCGTTCATTTTTACATCTACGCGATGGTGAAATTTTATTTCATAATTTTTAACTTTTTTGAAGGCAATTTTCTTTTTTAATTTTTTCTTCACTCTTTCTTAATCTACATATAGTAAAAGAATATATATCTATCGTTATGAATTTTTAAAGTTTAACGATAAGCTCTCCATAATATATCAAATCTGCAAAAACATTTCAATATTGAATTTTTAATTTTTTGAACCATATTCGGTGTCAACTATTCCTAAAATACCTAAATACTAGATCAGTCGGAATAGCTTTTTGTGCGAAATGTCGTTTATCCGCAATTTCTTTTTTTAAGTATAGTTTGGGATGTCCAAAAACATATGCCAACTATCCGCACGCGTCACAGGTGGGGCAACACATTCAACAAACGTCAATTTTTTGACATCTTTCGCTTTATTTGCAATATAACTCGTAAATGAAGCAATGTTCGGAAAAATATCAAGAGATAAAAAAGTTGAGAAAACGCATTTTGAACATTTTCTTATTCTTGACATTTTTCCAGAGAAGTGCTTCGTTTAAGAGCTACAGACAATGCTACTTTTCTATTCTTTGACTTATTTTTTTAATCGAATAAAATAAATATTAATACAAAATATATGATCGGTATAATGTAAATTATGTTTAAATGTCCAGTTTACAGTTAAAATAAAATATATTTACAGAACTATACATAATTTATACGTTAAACAGAAAAAAAATACAAAAACTTTTCAGGTATTGAGGTATTAAAATGATGGGAAAATAAATAAACAAATATATATTTTCACAAACAGACTATTTATTTATGCACATTACATGCGTTTCATGTATATCTTAATATATAATTTAATGTAATTTACCCCCTTTTGTTGGAGGCGGAGCAATAATACATTCAATTACTCTATTTTCTTCATTTTCATCAATATCAACTAATGTTAAAGAATTAGCTGATGTGTCATTTTCATTTATAGTACCAACGATATCTATATCGAAAATTACATCAATCTCGCTGTTTGTACAGTTTCACACATTTTACAAAAAGTGTAACATTTTAGACGCAACTTTTGACAACCACACCTCTTAAAACACCCTATCTTATAAGTACAATTAAATTTTTTTATATATAATATCATAAGTGATATAATTTTGACGGCAAAATTTAGTGATTATTAAGAGAATTTCTTGCTTGGCAATTTCGCGATTGACATTGACAGATAAAAATAACGAGCCGTTAGGCGAGTAATTTTTGTTAATGTCAAGAGCGAAGTTGCCAAAGCAACAAACTCGAGTAGAATAATCATTAAATTTTGCCAGACGAAATTATATAACGAATGGTATTCGTCATGACTATTTCATGAATAAAAATTTGGAAATGGACTCTTCAATGTTTTCAATGGATAAATCACCAAACCTTGAACATTTGTGGCCGTTATTCTCGCACATTTTTTACAACTGACGTGAACTGACGTTTGCAAAAATTATTAGAATGATGCCGACTTGTTGAATCGGTTACTATGTTTTCAAAAAACAAAGGAAAATTTGCCGCTGAAAAACAGGTTGGTTGCTTTATTCTGGCTTCTCATTGGTTGAGCAGCCCTGGCAAAATTTTAAATGTTAAATTTTGTCAATGCGAAACTATTTTTTGATTAAAATGATCGATTCTGATTGGACGAAATTTATAGGAATGAAATAGTCATTAAAATATCTGGAATCAAATCACTTTTCGTCAATAAGATTATTAGGCATATATTTTTATAATATGTATATCGATTATACATGTAGTATTATTTATGTATATGTAGAACTGCATATATTATTCTTTTGAAATGAGTTTAAAACTTTTTTTTATAAATATTTTTCACACCAAAGGTTTATAACAACAATATTGAATCATTATATTCATTTTTTTTAAGTTAAAAAATAGAAAAGTAGCATTGTTCTTTCGTCTGTACCTCTTAAACAAAGCATTTTTGGGGAAAATGTCAAGAACAAGAAAATGTTCAGAATCAATTTTTTTACGTTTTTGCTTCCTGATTTTTTTCCGAACAATGCTTCATTTACGAGTTATATTGTAAATAAATCGAAAAATTGATGTTTTTTTAATTTTAAAGTGTGTTGCCACACCTGTTACGTGTGCGGATAATTGGTATGTTTCTGGACATCCCAAACTATACTTTAAAAAACCGCTGCCAAGGAATCACTACTTCCACATCCAGATTTTCTATCCAAGTCACTCACAACGAAAAAAATTTGAATGTGGAAATAATTGTTTATGGAATTTTAATAATATAATTTTTGAAATCCTCTACCCCAAATACCCATAAAACGGTACCCCACATCAGTAGTGGGTTGGGGGTGGTGATAGGGGGTGGTAGTGGGGGTGGCTGAAGTAAAAAAATATTTTCAGGTTTCTGGTTCTTGTACATACACTAAATCACAATTTTTTTTTCATCTCCTTTAATAATGGGGTGGGGGTGGTAATGGGGGTGGCTAATACCAAAAATTTTTTTGAGACCTTAGCTTCTCTTGTATATACTAAATACCAATTTTATGGACTCTTACCTGCTTGATTTACCCATTTACACCAAATTTACCCTAATTTACCCTCCAACCCTTCGACGGAACAAGATGAAAATATAATCTAGTTCCAGATCTCGTTAAAGTACATATGTGTACCAAATTTCAAGTCAATATCTTAAACGGCTCCAGAGTAAACGTGCGCACAAAAAAAGTTACAGACAGACAGACCGACTGACAGTAATTTTTTTTTCGCTCAAACTTAAAATCTCGACGTTTCATGACATTCTAAGCCTATTTAAACAATAAAAATTTTTTAAAAATATTTTGTCGCTACTATACTTCCACTGGATGTGGAAGTAAAAATAAAATTGCGGATAAACGATATTTCATAAAATTACCCTTTGTCCGTCTATTCCGACTGGCCTATACCACTTTCAATGCTATTCTGACAAAATTTACAATGGCGCCTTCGCCTTTGCAAATAAAATAATTTTCTTTCCAACTTTTGCTCACCTTACACCAGACTTGATAAAATTATTAAGGTATCACCGCCGAGCTATACCTTATAGTTTGACTAAGGTTTATAGACATCCTTAAGCTAATCCAAAGTAATGATTGAACATGAACATATATACGGGTCGAATTAATAACCTCCTTTTTAAATTGTTTGTTAAAGTGGGTTAAGAATGATAGGTCTCTAACATGTGATGACCTACGTCCTATAAATATTTTAAAAAATTGTTAGTTTTCTGTTCAAAATAATTTACCTGCAAAATTTTAACGTATCTCCTTCAATTAATTCATACAATCAAAATTTCCATAAAAACATGGTACCCACACAATAAGCCTTTGATCTGGTTAACACAAGTTTATTTATTGAGAAACTAAAATCTATTGGAGTAGAGCATATTACTTTGCAGTGGTATTGGGAAAACACAGCTCCACAAAATAAAAAATGTGGTCTGTTCCTGAAGCTCCAACACGAATCAAGTGTCCCTTTAGCTCCATCACCCATAATTTTTTTGTAAATCGCGAAAATAACTTAAAAAAACTCATAGTTTAGGTTATTTCCGCGATTTACTAAAAATTGGTGGATGGTGGAGCTAAACGGACACCTGGTTCATATTGCATATCGAAATGCATAGGGCTTCCTCACTGGACTCCCAGAAACAGTCCATTTTTCACTTTTTTTTGTGTGTGTAATATATTTGCATTTTCGGCTATCTATAAAATGGAGGAGAATGCGGTGATATTCATATATTAGTCTATGTGTAATGAAGCATTATTTGACGAGTTTTTTTGTAAATATTTCGTGCAAAGATGAGATTACCTTTCTCCCCGTTTTCGAGGTGCTGAACACGATAGAAGTGGTGTGAGAAGTTTTTGACCGCCGCAACCTCCTGAAACGGCCAAAAACCATCCTTTTAGTTTTCATATATAAACGGGTCTGGGGAGTAATTTATCGACGGGTTAAATATATTTGAAATAACGTGGAAGGGGATTATAGAGTAAGTGGAATCCAGAGAGCAGGCCTAAGGAGTTGATTAAACTCTCCCGAGGGGTGGAAAATTGGAAAATCCTTTTTTCAAATGATTCGGTTCAAACGCTTGTCCCCCCGTTTTCGGGGTCACTGATCACGCGAAAAGTATTGATTTTTAGCTCCAACCCTTCCTCATCCCTCAAACGGGCAGAAATCACCAGAAAGCATGCTATCCAGGATTTACAAGTTTTTCGGCACATGATCGTTATTCCTGTGCATTCCTTCATTTTTCACAGAAGAGAAGGTGGTAGCGACCTCGGGAGTTGCTTCAACCCTTCCAAGAGGTGTAAAATTCATTAATTACACTTTGGATCGTCAATACGCCCTTCCCCGTTTTCGCAGGCGCTGATCACGAAAAAAATATAATTATTGAATTTTACACCAGGGTTGAAACAACCCCCGAGGTCGCTACCACCTTCTCTTCCGTGAAAAATGAAGGGATATGCACAGGAATAACGATCATGTGCCGAAAAACCTGTGAATCCTGGATAGCATGCTTTCTGATGAGTGGGGGGTAGTTTCTGCCCGTTTGAGGGATGAGGAGGGAGTGGAGCTAAAAATGAATATTTTTCCCGTGATCAGCGACGCCGAAAGCGGGGGATAAGCGTTTGAACCGAATCATTTGAAACAAAAGATTTTCCACCCCTCGGGAGGGCTGCTCTCTGGATTCCACTTACCCCTTCCATGTTATTTTAAATATATACAACCCGTCGGTAAATCACTCCACAGACCCGTTTATATATGAAAACTTAAAGGGATCCCCATAAAAGGGGTGGTTTTTGGCCGCTTCAGGGGGTTGCGGCGATCAAAAACTTCTCCCACCACTTCCATCGTATTCAACACCCTCGAAAACGGGGAGGAAAGATAATCTCTTCTTTGCACGAAATATTTGCACTATTTTTGCCTTCATTAGTCATTAGAAAGACTATATTACACAGGCACACACCTTTTACTCTCAGACCTCTTCTCTATTCCCTCTATTAGCCACCTTTTTGTTAATTTTGTTAATTTCTGTTCATTTGTCCCTTTTTGTTCTCTTTCAAAATCCCCTCTCGACCAATAACTTCTTGTAAATCAAACATTTTAAATCACAACTTCCTCTCCACCTTATCTTTTCGAAGGCAGGCAGACCATCGGAAGAATACTGTTATTGGCTCGAACGGGTTTTTTCATTAAGTCTTTTCCCGTATCAATAATCCAATTTTTAAAACTGTGCACGTGTGCTGTGCAAACTAAAATAGTGTAATTTTTAAATGTTTTTAAAATTCATTTTAGTTATAGTTCACCAAATTGTTAGATTTAAGTTTTTTGTTCCAAAGAACAGGAGTGCTAACCTTATACTTCACCCTCTACCACGACGTTGCGCGCCGTGGTGGTGTGGTCGGCTCTGAATCGGAACTTGACTCAGGCGCACTTTTGTGTTATTAATTATAATAAAATCTTTTTGAATTGAATTGAATTGGCACACACAAGAAAAAAATTGTATGTTTCTGGGACTCCATTGGGCCACCTCTATGTATTTCGACGTGCTAAATACGAATCAGGTGTCCGTTTAGCCTCATCACCCACCAATTTTTAGTAAATCCCGAAAATAACATAAATTATGAGGTTTTTTTTTAGATTATTTTCACGATTTACAGAAAAATGGTGGGCGATGAAGCTAAACGGACACCTGATTCGTGTTCAGCACGTCGAAATACATGGGAGTCACCCAATAGAGTTCCAGGAACAGACCGCTTTTTTATTTTGTGGAGGTGTGAAATAAAAGACAATTTGTTAAAATATAGGGGCACGGATAATTTCCGATCATGCACCGGGTGCTCAGTGGTGTACCTCAGAGCAGGGTGGTAGAACGTATTTTGTTTTCGCTATTTATGTCGGACTTTCCAGGTGCTGCCCTGGATTGCCACTTGCACTTGTTTGCAGATAATATCCAAATATAAAGTCCTCAAAGCTTGTTGATGTTCCAAAGGACCCCGCACAAAATACATTGATTTTTGCTTTCCGATAAATTTTTTGGAAACTTTGGATTTTGGTAGTTGATTTGATGCTGATCAAGTGTTCAAATGGCGATAACCCTCGAAAACCGTTTGTTTTGGAGGCTACGGCATTTATAAAGGCTAAAAACGTGTATTTTCTATCAATATAACAAAATCTTTTGCACTTCTTAAAAAAAAAACACGAATATATGTGTGTGGACTTAGACATACATATAATAATTTTTTTGTTTTAGTTGTATTAACAACAAGATGGCTCTTCGTAAATAAATAAATTCCCCACATAAAATATTTTTTTTATATAATACAGTGTGTGCTATTTAATACCGCAACACCCCGTTATAGACCTTTTCATCATAAGCGCGCGCATGTGCTGCCGCTGTGTTTGTTTGCGGGAATGTTCGGACACTTGGTTGTCAAAATGGCTGGACCGGTATCATTTTTTCACAATAATTGAGACGAAAGTGTGATTGACGGTGCAAAATTAGTACACAACATTGTGGAAGAACACACTTGTGCTCAATTAAGGCGCTAGCTCAAGTATCCTGGCCGTAAAATGACTGAAAGCAAGAATAAAGAACTGGTTGCAAGCTTAGAATTCAACTATCAACTTATCAATTTATATACAAGTGCATTAAAAGAAAACAAATGTGTTTAGTCTACAATATGCTTAATAACATTCTTCGTGCAGTAATTGATAATGCAGTAAAAATATTTTGTTTTTTTACGAAAATGTAGGGTCAAAAACGCAATTGAAAATGAGGTTTTTTGTCGATCCTTCTGTGAAGAAACATGGCGGAACTCGACGTTTTTTAAACAAATAATGATTAATCTGTTACCAATTTTTTGAAAATAGGTAGTGCCATATCGTATAGTTTACCTATTTGAAAAAATTGGAAAAAAAGGAGCCAGCTTTATCCACAGAAGGATTGACAAGAAACCTCATTTTCAATTGCATTTTTGATCCTACATTTTCGTAAAAAAACAGAAAATATTTTTACTGCATTATCAATTACTGCACAAAGAATGTTATTAAACATATTGTAGACTAAACACATTTTTTTCTTTTAATGCACTTGTATATAAATTGATAAGTTGATAGTTGAATTCTAACCTTGCAACCAGTTCTTTATTCTTGCTTCCAGTCATTTTACGTCCAAGATACTTGAGCTAGCGCCTTAATTGAGCACAAGTGTGTTCTTCCACAATTTTGTGTACTAATTTTGCACCGTCAATCACACTTTCGTCTAAATTAATGTGAAAAAATGATACCGGTCCAGCCATTTTGACAACATTTCATAGTTCCCGCAAACCAACATAGCGGCAGCATATGCGCGCGCTTATAATGAAAAGGTCGATTTTGGAACGCGTTGGCCGATTTAATACTGATTTAGTTGGCAGATATAGTGCTGGATGAGCTTTATTTGACTTTCTTGAAAAATTTGTAATTTTCATATTTTCAAGGCCTACTAAACTCCTCTAAATGGGTCGAAATTTCGGGATCGACCATTAGGCAATTTTTTATCGAAAAATTGGATAGCGTATTCGATTCGCAGTTGTCACAAATACCTGTTTACAAAATTTTAGCTCGATACCTCATATGTTATTCAATAGCCAAATTTAAAATTTCTCACATTTCGACTGGCCCTGTATAAAAGTCGGTTAGGTTTACTAAAAAGGTAAGGTAGTCATTCAACTTAAATAACATCAAACACTAAATGAGGAAGAAAAAGAAAAGTTATTCTTTAAATAAATAGTACTTATATACATTAATCGCTTGCTGTACGTAGGTGCTTTAATGGAGATTTTTCAAACAATAGGATAGGACGGAATAGCTTTCGTTTTTTCTTCCTTATTTAGTGACATCAACATCACATACTAAATGAGGAAGAAAAAAGAAAAGCTATTCCGTCTTTCATTAAGGCATGTACAGCATAGAATAACGTATAAAAGCACTATTTATTTAAAGAATAACTTTTGTTTTTACTTCCTCATTTAGTATTTGATGTTCCTTAAGTCGAATGACTACTTTATCTTTTTAGTAAATCTAACCGACTTTTATACAGGGTCATTCGAAAAGTTAGAAATTTTAAATTTGAGATATCGAGCTAAAATTTTGTATAGAAGTATTTGAAATTACTGCGAATCGAATACGCTACCCATTAAAAAATTCCCTAATGGTCGATATCGAAATTTCGACCCATTTAAAGGAGCTTAAGTAGGCCTTGAAAATATGAAAATTACAAATTTTTCAAAACAGTCAAATAAAGCTTCCAGCACTATATCGCAAAAAAAATAGTAATCGGCCAACGCGTTCCAAAATAACGGGGTGTTGCGGCATTAAATAGCACACACTGTATATAAGTCACAAACCAACATTTAGATAATATCCCAAAAATAAAAATTGGTTTAATCTGCGGTCTTAAAATTTTTATTTTTGATTGTGATTGTATAATAAGTTTATCACAAAATTTTCTATACGGGACGTTTTTACTCAAATAAGAGAAGATAAGGTAATTTTAAGTTCAGTCATATTGGCTGATTTTTTAATATATTGTAAATTTCGACTTCCTGATCAAAAGCTCTCAGAGGCCTAACTCGACCCTGGTTTCTGAGATACAACTTAAAAAATGTACAAACGATCAAGTTAAAAAATGTCCGTGATTATGAATGTTTTCAATATTTATGTTATATTGTAATACTTTCTAATAGTGTTTTAGAATATTTTGAACTAATAAGATTTTCCGTTTTAATAAAAATGGCGTAGAAAAAATTAAAATTTGAAAAATTTTGGCGAAGGCGACAGAAAAATCGTCCTAAGAATAAGTGAAAAAAGATCGGTCAAAGCTAAAACTATTTTAACATTTTCGGGCCTTGTAAGACCCAAATAGCTTTTCTTAAATGGAAATTCATGTGTTTTATTGCATAATATTATTCTTTGATAAAAGAAGTACATGAGGAATAGATTTACTAAAATATACCTAAAGAAAGTTGGTGCTTTTTTGCAAGAAATAATACCTATGTAACAAGAAATAAGAGTTCGTTTAATAAAAATCGATTTGTACTCGAAAAAAGTTTGTTAGTTTAAACGATTTTTTTAATTGTTATTTTCTGTCGCTTTCGCCAAAATATTCTAAAATCTTAGTAGAAAGTATCAGAATACAAAATAAATTAAAAACACTCGAAATTTACAATACATTAAAAATTCAGCTAATTTAAATGGAAATTCAATTTCCATAAGAAAACAGCGGGGTCCTAAAAATTTGAAAAACAGGTTTTTTGATGCGCTGAAACCGAATATGACGATAAAAATGATTTGAACCACCCAGTCACCCTCTAAAAGACCCAAAAGGGGTTGAAATTCCACTTGTTCTAAATATTTAAAAAGTATGCTTATTTTTAGGTTTTTAGGTGCCAGAAATCGAATATGACGATAAATAATGTAAGAGGGTGCTAGGTGGTGATTGGGTGGTTCAAATCAATTTTTATCGTCATATTCGGTTTTAGCGCACCAAGAAACCTAGTTTTCAAATTTTTAGAATAAGTGTAATTTCAATCTCCCAGGAGGGTTGTAAGGGGGTGCTAGGGGAAAATTGGACAATTTTAAAACCTTTTTCTTATTGTCATATTCGGTTTCAGCGTTCCAAAATACATGGGGATAGGGGGGTGTACTCTCTGGGTTTCGACTTTTTTTAAATTTTGTGTGGCTGTGTTATTTCACAGAATCCCTATAATTAAAAATTACTTTTTCCGGTCTCTAATTTTGTGTATTTGAAAACTAAGGTAAATTGACAATTAGTATAATAACCACACCTAAAACACAATCTGATTCTGTCTTAGGAAATTTTGGGCAGAGTTCATAAGTCACTCTTTAGTTCACTAAAAGAAACTGACATACATTTATTTTAAATCTATTTCAAATTCGCCTAAAAGAACTCTTATCTATCATAATAGTACGTGCCTTTCTTGTAAATCACCCTGTACAAAAAAGTATTTTTTTTCTGGTTAGTAAGTACCTAACAATTATGTAATTACAATTTCGATATTGGAAAATGTACATGCATATATATTTTTTTTGTTTTATAAATAAAAAAAAATTACAGTGTTCACCAAAAAGTCTTCAACATATGGGAACCTCCGTTATTATTGAATTTCTGAAAAATTTTATTTTTGATAAAAGTTAGTAGCATGTTCTCAAACGAAAAAGGGGTTTCTCAAATGTGTGTTAGTCCTTTCGTCCAGTGGAAGTATAGTAACAAGAAAATTTTTAAAAATTTTTATTGTTCAAATAGGCTTAAAATGTCATGAAACGTCGAGATTTTAAGTTTGAGCGAAAAAAAAAATTCTGTCTGTCTGTAACTTTTTTTTGTGCGCACGTTTACTCTGGAACCGTTTGAGACATTGACTTGAAATTTGGTACACATATGTACTTTAACGAGATCTAGAACTAGATTATATTTTCATCTTGTTCCGTCGAAGGGTTGGAGGGTAAATTGGGGTAAATTTGGGGTAAATGGATAAATCAAGCAGGTAAGAGTATATAAAATTGGTATTTAGTATATACAAGAAAAGCTAAGGTCTCAAAAAAATGTTTGGCATTAGCCACCCCCAATACCAACCCCCACCTCCTTATTAAAGGGGATGAAAATTATGATTTAGTGTATGTACAAGAACCAGAAACCTCAAAACATTTTTTTACTTCATCCACCCCCACTACCACCCCCCCCATCACAACCCCCACCCCACTACCGATGTGGGGTATCGTTTTATGGGGTTTTGGGGTAGAGGATTTCAAATACTATATTATTAAAGTTCCAGAAATAATTATTTCCATATACAAAGTTTTTTCGTTGTGAGTGACTTGGATAGAGAATTGGATGTGGAAGTAGTGATTCCTTGGGCAGAGGTTTTTTTGAAGATATCGAAAAAATTTATTTAAAGAAGTTGCTTATAATGCGAAGTTGTATCCAGTTGTATCAATTTTGGCTATTCTATTTTAAAAATAAAAATTTTCCACTTTTTCGCATAATTCCTAAACTATATATTTTAATATTTATCTGTTATTAATAATTATCTCTAATAGTTACAGCCTAAGTAATGGATTAAAATCCACTTTGAAGAACTTTTAGCAGTATTTTTTTGATCAAATAAATATTTTTAGAAAAAATGTTGAATTTCTTGGTGCATAGTTGTTCTCTTTTTTCTAATGTTAACATTTTAGAAATGTTTTAATACATATCACTTAAAAAGAGTTTCATTTAGCGATTCGTATTAAGAAATTTCGAAAATGTTAACATTAGAAAAAAAGAGAACAACTATGCACCAAGAAATTCAGCATTTGTTCCTAAAATATTTATTTTGCCAAAAAAGTACGGCTAAAAGGTCCTCAAAGTGAATTTTAATCCATTATTTAGGCTGAAACTATCGAATAGAGAGAATTATCAATGACAGAAAAATATTTTAAAATATTATGCGCAAAAAAGTGGAAAATTTTTATTTAAAAAAAACAACCCAAATTGATATCTGGATATAACTTCTGTAAATAACTTTTTTCGATATCTTAAAAAATAAAGGGACAGTTTCAAAGAAATTAATTTTTCGACCAAAGCGCCAGGACTAACACACACTTGTGCAGCCCCCTTTTCATTTGAGAACATGCATTAACTTTTATCAAAAATAAAATTTTTCAAAAAGTCAATAACAACAGAGTTTACCATATGGTGCACACTTTTTGGCGGACACTGTAAATATTTAATATTTTATGAAAAATAGCATTGTTTGATTTGATTACTAATCTATTACCAAAATCTTCTGCGGGTTTAATAATTATGCAGTGTCATCATCAATAAAGTCCGCATCATATGTGAAAAAAAAATATTAACCAATTTAAGTCAAATTTAAATTTGTCAATAGTTTTTGCTTAAAAAATAATGCCAAATAGCGTGCACAGAGGCAATCACGTGATTTTCTTTTTTGTCATATTTGACAATTTTTTTAAATGCCCAAAAAAATGCCGTTATTTCTCAAAATCTTGAAAAATGTTTATTTTTCAATTTTGTGCACGTACACCAATTTTCTACCTACTAGTAAGGTTTTTATTTTTTGCAATTCTTTATCATATTTTTAACGGAATTTAAGCCCTGTACAAAATGATTTATTTTTACTAAAGTTATATGGCGTAAATACGTTTTTGTGACTAAATGTTGTTCTGAATACTTTTTTACGAAAAACAAAAATGCGCAAATTCATCAAATTTGATGCAAAGTTTATCTAATTTCAATAATTTAGTCCAAAAGACACTATAATTGATTTTTTTTATTAATTATAAGTAAATAGGTAAATAAGTCACACGCACACATAAAAAATGTAGCCAAAGTGAGTTTTGAAATAAATTGTTAAAACTGGATAAACTTTGTATCAAGTTTAATGAATTTTAATTTGCGCATTTTTGTTTTTCGTAGAAAAATGTATGTAAAACAACAATTAGCTACAAAAATGCATTTAGGCGATGCCTCTAGTAAAAATAAATAATTTTATACAGGTTTGATTAAATTTGCGGGTTAAGAACGCATTAGGTATAAAAGTATTGCAAAAAAAAAGTTTTCTAGAGGGTTAAAAATTGTTATAAGTACATAAGTACATACATGGACTACTTTTAATCTTTAAGATTAAAGCCTACTAAGGAACAATTTTAGACATGTCCCCCCAAAAAATTGGCTGCACTTTCAAAATGGCGTCCATTTAAAAAAAAATTGCAAATATTGTTTTTGTCATTTAACACAAAAACTAAAGTGCATACAATTTTGTTCCTATACAATATTTGGATAGGAGTTACCATTTTCCAGATAAATCATTGAGCTCTTAAAATGAAATATAAAATTCAATATAAAACGTATACTACGGGAGACCCCCCACCCCGACAAGTTTTTCATAAAGATTAAAGCCTAAGGAACAATTTAAGACATGTCAAAAAAAAAACTGGCGGTACTATCAAAATGGCATTCATTTAAAAAAAATTTGCGAATATTGTTTTAGTCATTTGACACAAAAACTAAAAAAGATGGAGAAAAACTTTCTGCACAAAAAACAAAGTGCCTAAAATTTTCTACAATTTTGCTCCTATACAATATTTGGATATGAGTTACCATTTTCCAGATACCATTGTTACCGTTTTCGAGATAGATGGCTGCAAATTATAATATTATTATTATTAATTTTTTTCAGTTTATTTTATCTTTTGTTATGTTAATAATATAAAGTTATATTATACGCCTTCCAATAATTGTCACAGTTATTTCCTCTAAGTGATTTACCGATATGTGAATTTCCATGTTTTCTTAATTTTGGACTCATTTACCTGGAGAATGGTAACTCCTATCAAAATATTGTATAGAAACAAAATTGTAGAAAATTTTATGCACGTTGTTTTTTGTGAAAAAAGTTTTTGTCCATCTTTTTTAGTTTTTGTGTTAAATGACAAAAACAACATTGGCAACAGTTTTTTTAACATATGGCCGTTTTGAAAGTTTTTTTTAGGACATGTCTTAAATTGTTCCTTAGACTTTAATCTTTATGAAAAACATTGTTCCCAAGGATCGGGAGGGGGATGCACGTACAGCTAGGGAGGGCTCCCCGACTATACAAACAAATAAATAAATAATATAAACACTTTTTGTAGCAATAAATAAAAAGCTTATCGTAAATAAATTTTTTTATTACAAAATTATTATTTCTTGAAATTAAAGTATTTGTTTTATATGAAAAATTTATTATTTGCGTATACCGAGTCACCAAAGTCCGCATCAAATGAGAATAAATTTTATTAATCAATTTAAGTCAATCTTGATTTTGTCAACAGTTTATGTTTAAAGAATGATGTTAAATAAAGTGCACAAAAGTAATCACGTGATTCTCTTTATCTGTTATATTTGATTTTTTTTTAAATTGGCTGAAACAGCGTTATTTCTCCGAATCAGAAAATATTAAAGAAAAAAGTTTTTTATTTTCCAGTTTCATACACGATACCAGTTTTCAACTCTTGCAATTTTTTTAGCCCAATACATTTCGAATTTAAGCAAAACTATAAAATCATTTATTTTTTTATTAAAATCATTGTTTAAATGCGTTTTTTGTTGCTAAATGTTTTAAATACATTTTTTTATACGAAAAACAAAAATGCGCAAATAAAATTCTTCAAATCTGATGCAGTTTCAACAATTTATTGGAAAAACCCACTTTAATTGATGTTTTTATGCGTGTGACTTATGTGTCTATTTACTTAATAAAAAATCAATTAAAGTGGATTTTGGAATAAATTGTTGAAACTTAATAAACTATGTATCAAGTTTGATGAATTTTTATTTGGGTATTTGTTTTTTTGTAAAAAAAATGTATGTATTTAAAACAACATTTAGTCATAAAAACTTATTTAGGCGATAACTTAGTAAAAATAAATAATTTTATACAGATTTCCTTAAATTAGGTTAAGGAAAAATTTATTAGGTTAAAAATATTAAAAAAAAAATAAGTTTTACTGGACGGCTGAAAATTGATTGATATACCTATATAAAAAAAAAAATTCTCTTTAAAATTTTTAGAAATTTTGAGAAATAACGCCAACTTTCGATTTAAAAAAAGTCAAATATGACCGATACAAAAATCACTTTTGTGTACGTCATTTTGCATTATTTTTTAAGCAAAAACTATTGACAAAATCACAATTGACCTAAATTGATTAATACAAATTTTTCCCATATGATGCAGACTTTATTGGTGACACTGTGTAGTGAAACAAAATATTCTTAAACCAAAATATGTGTTTTAATATCAATGTAACATTGCAAAGTAAATAAATGTTTGGTCTGCATAGATCAAAGAAGTTACTTGTTAAACAAAGAAAGTTGTACACCAAAATGTTTACCTACCTAACTTGGTTTTACAAGTTTTTGTCCAACAGTTCAGATGAGGGGTCAAGTGCCAGAACAACCTGTGCTAAGCTTCACCTGAAAGTTTTTATTTATATCATTGTTTCAATAAAAACGTATGTTATTATTATACAGGGTGATTCATAAGGAATGGATACTATTTTACCTGCAGAGTGGAAAATATTAATTTTTGCTTAATAACTGGGGGTCAAAAACTAATACTTACTGAGATACAGGGTGTTAAAGTTATAAAAATAACTCAGTAATGTTGTTATATTTCAGTTATTTTTTCACATATAAACATAAAAGTCGGTACAATTAGGTTTTTTGACGTGAGAAAATCGAATTAGCTATCATTTTTGGTGTATCGCATAGAAGGCGCTACGTAAGTTATCTTGATTTAACAGAATCTGTCATAACTTTTTGTACTTCGTTCATTTATAATCTCATTGCAACTTTTTTTATTTAACCATTTAACTTCTTCAGATATTTGGTATTAAAAGTTATTTTTGTTAAAATGAAGAATAGAATATTACATAATATGCATTTTTAGGACTGCAGAAAAGTTTAAAAAAAAATGGGTATGCAGGATTTTCTAAAATGTAAATATCTCATTTTCTGAAGATAAAACAAGTATCCCTTTTGTGTTTAAAATAATGGTTAAATAAAAATTTTGCAATGAAATTATAAATGAACGAAGTCCAAAAAAGTTATGACAGATTCTGTTAAACCAAGATAACTTACGTAGCGCCCACCATGTCAAAAAACCTAATTGTACCGACTTTTATGTTTATGTGTGAAAAAATAACTGAAATACAACATTACTGAATTATTTTTATAACTTTAACACCCTGTATCTCATTAAGTAATAATATTTGACCCCCAGTTATTAGCAAAAATTAATGAATCTACAGGCAAAATATTACCCATTCCTTATGAATCACCCTGTATACAAAGCAAAAATTTCTGTTAGGTAAATTTTTTAGTACCTAACAGAAATTTTTGCTTTGTGTATAACAATAACATACGTTTTTATTGAAACGATATTTTTGTGTAAAATCGCCTTTTTGGCAAATGCGAGGTATTTTAATCGTCAACGTTTTTACGAAAAAAATGGTATTACAAAAAAAAAATAAACTAATTCAAGGAAAAGAAATATTGCTTTGTACTTACCATAAAAATATGTATTAATTTCAGCATACCTTATCTTAGCATTTTTTTAAGAAAAAAATTAATTTTATGTATCACTACGCCTGAAAAAAAAAATAAAACACGCTTGATTATTAGTAATAGACGTATTTATTTCTCACATCGGTAAAATTAACAGAACCTGTCATTTGTAATCTAAAAACTAATGGCTGTAATATATATTAGAAAAATGTACAACATAAGATTATAAACAAATACTACATAACAACGTAAGATTATAAACAAAGTACTACATACAATCAGTCTTAAACAAATAATACACAATAATAATTTGTATATCGGACTATTATATGTATATAAATAATTTGAAAGACACCGCGCCAAAACAACAGGAACTGCCCAATACTGAACATAACAGTAATTGGAAATCACACACAGATATTTAAAAATTAACATAACAAACATTGGTAACTGTCTTATAACATAAAACAAAGTTTGGCGCTGTTAAATGTAAAATTGCACACTAATAACGAATATGCCACATCGGCAAAATATTGACATATTTTTATAAAAAATACAGCAAAATTTTGCTTTTAAAATTTGGCACATAAATTTTCTAATGCCCGTTTTCGTTAGGGCTAAATAAAACTAAACAATAAAATTGGCACACAAATTCATCTTAACTGAGGTAGATGTGTCATGGAAAGAATAATATCACCTATTAACGGAAAATATGTACACAACGACGCACAATTTTATTACATCTTAGTAAACAAATATCAAAACTGACGTTGTTAACATTATTGCATATTATTACTTTAATTTCCTATAGTACAACCAGCTTTATTTTTTTTTTCGTTGGTATTTAACAATTAATTACCAATGCAGCGGTGGCCGGTGGAAAGCTTAGCCACATCCTGAGTATAAGAGCTTAGGGCCCAAGCCATTCTTAAAGACATTACTACCAAAACTAAATTAAGTTTTTCGGATTCAAAACTGAGTTTAAAATTTTCCTGAAAATATTTGTAAAATATTTTTTTCAAGATCAAGAGGAAAAATTAATCGAGGACTTTAAATCTCATTAAGAAATTTGAATTTTATATAAAGTTGCAACTTTTTGAATTGTTATAAATCAAAAATCAATTTAAAATAAAATTTCAAACATTATTTAACTTTATAGGGTAAAAATCAAAATTTCTTAATAAAATTTGAAATTTTTCTGTCAATTTTCCTTCTGATCCTGAAAAAAATATTTTGCAAATATCGAGTATAATTTTTTTCAAATTTCTTCATTTTCTCGGCAGGCATGCCCTAAAGTATATATTGGGTACCATGCGCCAAAACTGAGATGTGGCTAACCTAAATTTCACCGGCCGCCACTGTACCAATGAAAAAATATTAAATTAGTTATAGCTATTCTATGATTTTTTAATTTTATACATATTTGATAAACTTGATTCTAAAGTTTTGTACATCCACAAGATATTTATAATATAATCTGATATAAATATTTATATCTATATTAACTGAGATTCTGAGGTATTGCTGTTTTGAGTATTGTTTATTATCGGACACTATAATATAAAATAAACTTGAGCAATTTTTCTTTGTTTGTGTTATTACTCTGTTGTCCTCTCTTTTGATCGTCTCTGTTGTCGAGTTGTTTAAATATTTCAAAATTAAATATCAAATAATATGTACAGTGTAATAAAATATTTTGAAATAGATACAACATTTAAGTAGAAAAGTGCCAAGTGACAAACAATAATTGCTACATACACACCAAGTTGTGTTGACGTGGGTGACGTCTTCAGCGGATATTGGCTAATTTGGACTGTGTTTTTCTCACATGCGTCTCACAATGCTTCATCATATGATCTTTTCTGATAAATCCTTTGCCACAGGTGTCGCAAGCATAAGGTTTTTGACCAGTGTGTAAACACATATGCCTTCGGAGGTCTGTTTTATGATTGAATTGCTTCGGACAGAGATCACATTTGTGCGGCTTATCGCCCGCATGTTTGGTGAGGTGTTCTTGGTATGTTACTTCGCAAGAGAAGCGTTTTCCACACCTCGAGCACTTGAATGGCTTATCACCGCTATGGAATGTTTTATTATGTTGCGTGAGGTAGCATGCCTTGTTAAACATCTTATCGCAGTCATAACATTTATGTATCCCTTGTTTTGTTATTACCGTCGAAGATATTAAAGGACTCCCAGTATTCTCCTCATAGTCACGTTTGGTGTGTGCTTTTTCTGGAGATTTTGGCTGAGCCTCTAATCTCATTTTAATGTCCTCCATTAACTGCATCTTTGCTTCTTCCATTATATGAAGTTTTGTGTCGGTCTCTGAGTTCATAGATAGCATGCTGAGATCATCGCCATGATTATTATTATGGTTTGGAGTGTACGATATATAGTCATCTTGGACTGGTGCCGGGTCGGCAGCCGAAAGTACTGTCAGTTTATATTCATCATCTTCAGCGTAATACACAACATTCTTGGACTCAGATGCCTGATTTGGTTCTAAATAGTAGGTGGTGTAAGGGGTCGTTGCCGCACCCCCGCCCCCCACGTCCGCAATACCATAACTCATCAATGAGTAGCGGTGCGCTTGAAATTGCGCAAAGCTAGGTAATGGATGCTGGTTTTCTTCGACTAGGCTGTCTTCATTAGTGAATTGAAATTCACCAGTAGTATTGAGGTTGTTGGTAGCCATAGCCTGCGTAACGTGGGGGGCCGACCCGTTTGGGTACATCTGGAATTGGTTGTTCTCCATTGACATCATATGCTGGGCCGCCATGTTGAATCCATGGGGGGTATTGGCCGTATTGATGGGGGTTGAACTGAGCGACAGCAGGCCCCTCGAATCTAGGTTGTTGGTTGAGAGGCCTGCATCCCCGTTTGGGGGACTCCCGTTCGATAAATTTGGATTAATTAGATGATTTCCTAAAGGACTATGATGCTGTGGCATAGGAGAATGGGGCATCGGGGAATGTGACATCGGAGAATGTAGCGGAGGCGTATGATGAATATTTGGAGCAGGTTGCCGGTCGTATGGTCCATTAGGTGGCTGTTGAAGTAAGCCAGGCATGGAATTAATTCTCTCGAATTGGGGAGGCATGCTGTTATTATCCTCATTACGAATTTCGTCTCCAGAGCTGCCAGACTGAGGGCGGTCCTCTTGTTTTGACGAACTTTCTCTCGCCGGATGGTGGTGTGCACTAATCGGCAACGACGCAGGATCCGGTTGTCCACTGGATTTTACTGCATTTTTATGTAACGTCGTATTATAATGACGCTTCAAATGACCCGAACTTGTAAACCACTTGTTGCAGGCAGTGCAATTATACGTCTTTGGTCTACGAGCCTCGTTAGATTTCCAGTTGGAACTTTTTTGCATTCCGGAAGGGGGTGGCTGTGAGGGATTATTAGGAACTTGAGTGCTTGAAATCACAGGGGCGTTTGGAGGCGATGGCAGGTGTTCAAAGGGCCTATAAGCCTGGGGAGGTTGGCTAAGAGGGTTCATGCCACTTCCGGTGTTTTCTTGTGTAGTAGTGGTAACACCGTTTACCATAAAATCTTGATTATGCAATTGGTGTGGTTGAAATAATTTTTGATCGACTGAAAATAGCTTGCTTTCGGGAATGTTATCAGGAATGTTCTGAGGAAACATTTTTTGTTCGGGGGCGTTCATAAACATTCGATGTTGTTCCTGCTGCTGATGTTGAAATATTTTTTGTTGCTGCTGCGGTGGTTGTGGTTGCTGCTGCTGCGATGGTGGCCAAGAATTAAGCATTGCAGATACAGAATGTGGGTTAGGTCCATTGGGGTCACCATTTTGCCGCTTCTCTTCTTCGGAATAAACGTTATGGACGACCTTGTGCGAGTCAAGATCAAGAATCTCGCTTTGTGCGTTATCTTCTTGTTTTATAATCGATTGGTCAAACATAAAATGTTGATTTGGCTGATAAGAAGAGAGATGTGGCGCGGGAGTTGGAGGGTGCGCCACATTGAGATGCTCAATTAGTTGAGAAGCCGATTCACACACGTAGCCACATTTATCGCATTGTTTAGGGCTAGGGGACGGCGTAGGTTGTGGAGGATACGCAGGGCTTGAAGATGACACCTGTGCCTGCTGCTGCTGCCGCTCGTAAGGACTATGTTGGGGTTGTGCATAGGGCTGATATCTGTACGAAGAACTAATTACAGGATTCTTATGAATATATGAATCTGAGTACTGTTGACTCTGATTAGAATCAATCGGAAAATATTGTGGATCTGAATAACTAGAATAATTGGTTGGTTGGTATTGCGCCTGCTGTTGTGGATTAGGAGATATTCTCTCAGATTTTATTTGCGGATAATTATTGGGAAGTGAAAAGGCAGAATTATCGTGATTTTGATAAGGAGACGAAGCACTGCTCTGATAGCTTTGAGGAGTTGGTGGATGACCCAAAATATAATCTGGTGTAGCCCTAGCATTATCGGGACTTCTCTTTTGCATAAAATCAGAGCTATCAGTGGCAGCAATAGCATTATTTGGAATTAACTCACGTTTTATATTACCCTTTGTAGTGTTGTTATTCGTTTCTTCAGAATGGGAACCCCAATTTTTTAACAAATTTTCCTTATGATATTGTAGATGCACATCCAAAGATTCTGCAGAATTTAATGATAAACCACATTCCTTACATTGATAGGGGCTGATAGTCTGCTGCATGAAATGTTGTTGTAGTTGCTGGGATTGTTGTTGCTGCTGTTGTTGTTGTTGCACTCCACTATTACTAGCCATTGCACTCGTTTAAAAGTTTATAAATAACAAATAAATAAAGAGTTCCAAAACCAAAAATACAACTGTCACTCTTTTAATATCATAACATCTCAATAGTTCTTATTCCCGGTGGCATAACATTTACAACATAAAATATAAAAGCGCATTTGTTATTTGTTTGCATATCACTTTTTAAAATAAAAATAAATAACAAACGAAAAATAAAAATGTTCTACGAGTCTGTTTAGCCCATTATAAGAGCTGTAATAGTCTGTTCAAACACAAAACAAAGTTGCACGTTTGCATGTTTAAGTTAATTCCTTGTAAACACGAGGACAACACCGAAACACTACGCACCACTGGTCAAACGACGTCTATGCCCTCACGGACTAAACTGAATACTGATGTCAGTTGCCGGTTCCTCTCGATTTTGGTGGTCCAACGTGCGGTGCGTGTAGTTTCGCGAGTTCGCATAGGCCGCCCGCTCGGATTTCGACCAATGACAGGGCCCATATTAATGCGTTTGGGGTGGTAGGGGGTAAGATGCTGCATTTTTGAACATAGACAGCTTTGGATTATGATGCTTATGCTTGGATTTTGCTTGCAGCCCTTCCAACAAAAAACCTAATCCTGTACTAGTTTGCACGAAAACGGACTTTGTTATTGTCATAAGGAAATTACGTTCCTCTTGTTTAAAACTTAAAAATATTCTTATAGGTAATTTCATGGTAATCAGTGTTTTAATTATAATATACTACTCAGGTTTGTAAAACCAAACAATACCTACATAGGTAGTAGGTACAGGTACGTATGTCCTAATAAGTACCTAAAATTAAAATACACTTTATGAGCTTATTTATTATAGATGAAACAGTAATGGATAATTCAGAGCGCTTTTTGTAAACGTAAACAACAACACAACGGAAAAGAAAAATAATATTTATGATTATTACATTTAAATTTAAACAAATTGACAAATAGTTGTACTAGTTTGCACGAAAATGGACTTTGTTCTCGTTAGAATATTGTTTCTCTTGTTTGAAATTTGTCATACTGAGTCTTAAATTGCAGTATACCCATCACTTTTGGAAAAAAAATATAGACGGTATGTACCCAAAATTAAAATTGTAATCGGCAGGGGTGTCGCTAAGGTTTTTTTTTTGGGGGGGGGGGAGGTTAATAATTCCCAATTCTCATTACAGGTATTTCCCCAACTCCTCAAAAAAAAATTCTTCAAAATGAAAATTAATGAGTGAGGGGAGGAGGTTATTTTTCCCGAATTCTCCCAACTTGAAGCTTGAATTTCCCAACTCGAACCACAGTTAAAGAAAATCCTTCGGAAATAAAAATTAATGAGCGGGGAGGGGGGGGGGGGGGTGAAATATTGAAATTTTTCCCGAATTGGGCGCCCCCCCATAGCGACACCCCTGGTAGTCGGGCGTTGCCAACAGAAAATTTTCAAAGTTTCCATGCGCCTCTAGAGTTTAGCGATCATCTTATATCACGGATGTAACTCAATTCCAGCAAGAGGTATTCTACCTTGCTATTTTACATATATATGTGCCATGATAATACAGTCATAAAATTTCTGTCTGTCGGTCTGTAACTTATTTTTGTGCACACGATTACTCTGGAACCGTTTAAGGTATTGAGTTGACATTCGGTACACACAGGTTTCTTTTTTTTGGGGGGATGGGGAGGTTAATAATTCCCAACTTTCATTACATGAATTTTCCCAACTCCTCAAAAAATTTATCTCCATCCCAACTTGAAGCTTGAATTTCCCAACTCAAACCACAGGAAAAAACTTCCTTTGAAAATAAAAATTGATGAGCGAGGGGGGTGAAATTTTTCCCGAATTCTCCCAACTGAAGCTTGAATTTCCCAACTCAACCGTGATATCGAAGGGGGGGGGGCATAGCGGGTACACGTATGTATTTTAACAAGTAAGAGCCCATCAAATTGATATTTAGTACATATACGTGAAGCTATAAGGTCTCAAAAATTTTTTTGACATTAGCCCCCCCCCCCATTATGAAAGGGGGTGAAAAAAATAAAATTGTGATTTAGTGTGTGTACAAGAACCAAAGGGCTCAAAAAAATAATCTACAATATTGATAATAACTGATTACCACGTAGGAGCAAGGAGGGCAAAGATAATTGCAAAAATCTGCGGTGAACTACATTTTCACCATACTGACGGTTGTAAATTATTGTAAAATATTAATAGAAAAAATAGTTTAAATAAGAGTAGTAGATTTTTTGTTTTCTACAAAATTAATAACACCTAATTTTAGCATAAAACTGACAGGAAAGGAAATAATTAAGAAAACCTATTTTGACCATCATTTTTTCAACATGGCGGCTGTAGCGGCAACGATATTTTTGCGAAAAACATTAATTAATAATTGCACGAACCCCCCTACAGGTGGATAAAGTAAAAAAAAATATTTTGAGGTCTCTGGTTCTTGTACACACACTAAATCACATTTTCTTTTCGTTCCCTTTAATAATGGGATGGGGGTGGTAATGGGGGTGGCTAATGCCAAAAATTGTTTTGAGACCTTAGCTTCTCTTGTCTATACCAAATATCAATTTTATGAACTCTTACCTGCTTGATTTACCTATTTACTCCAAATTTACCCCAGTTTACCCCCCAACCCTTCGACGGAACAAGATGAAAATATAATCTAGTTCTAGATCTCGTTAAAGTACATATGTGTACCAAATTTCAAGTCAATATCTCAAACGGTTCCAGAGTAAACGTGCGCACAAAAAAAGTTACAGACCGACAGACCGAAAGACAGAAATTTTTTTTTCGCTCAAACTTGAAATCTCGACGTTTCATGACATTCTAAGCCTATTTGAACAATAAAAACTTTTAAAAAATTTTGTCGTTACTATACTTCCACTGGATGTGGAAGTAAAAATGTCTGGGTGTCTTGCAAATATGATAACTCCTTGACTTAATTTTGTTTATCTCATGTAAAATAGTATGACAGAAAACTTCCTATCGATATCGGGCCATATCCATCATAGAAGGTGGTCGCTAGAGGAGTGTAAACTGTCACATTTTATAAAAACTATGTTTACTATAATTTTACAGCAAAATGTTACTAAGGTTTTTGATGAAACATAAAAAAATACGAGAATGTACAAGATATCGAAACTGTAAAATATAATGTCTCTTGGATTCGAACGAACTTTGCACAGATCAGTTGATATATCAACTTTACTTTACTTTGTTAAGGTATTTTACTTCCCCATCCACGTAGTGAAGTGGAGATATAGCGGTAAAAATATATTTGAAAATGTATTTTTTTTTTTTCAAGTAGGCCTAGAATGTCGTAAAACGTAGGGATTTTAATTTGAACAAAAGCAATTCTGTCTGTCGGTCTGTCTGTAGCTTTCTTTTGTGCGCACTGTTACTCTGGAACGGTTTATGATATTGACTTGAAATTGGTGCACCTACAGTGTACACAAAAAATTTTTAAAAATTTTTATTGTTCAAATAAGCTTAGAATGTCATGAAACGTCGAGATTTTAAGTTTGAGCGAAAAAAAAATTTCTGTCTGTCTGTCGGTCTGTCTGTCGGTCTGTAACTTTTTTTTTTGTGCCCACGTTTACTCTGGAACCGTTTGAGATATTGACTTGAAATTTGGTACACATATGTACTTTAACGAGATCTAGAACTAGATTATATTTTCATCTTGTTCCGTCGAAGGGTTGGGGGGTAAATTGGGGTAAATTTGGAGTAAATAGGTAAATCAAGCAGGTTAAGAGTCTATAAAATTGGTATTTAGTATATACAAGAGAAGCTAGGATTTCAAAAAAAATTTTGGCATTAGCCAACTCCCCCCCCCCCATTATTAAAGGGGATGAAAAAAATTGTGGTTTAGTGTGTGCACAAGAACTAGAAACCTCAAAATATTTTTTTACTTCATCCACCCCCACTACCACCCCCTATCACCACCCCCACCCCACTACCGATGTGGGGTATCATTTTATGGGTTTTTGTGGTAGAGGATTTCAAATATTATATTATTAAAGTTCCATAAACAATTATTTCCACATACAAATTTTTTTCGTTGTGAGTGACTTGGATAGAAAATCTGAATGTGGAAGTAGTGATTCCTTGGGCAGCGGTTTTTTTGTTTGACTCAAAGAGAATATGATACCGATCCAAGTTTGGTTGAAATTGGAAGACCAATAGCTGAGCTACAAAGGTGTGTCCAATTGAGATGGGTCACACTGTATGCATTATAACGATATCTGGAACTAGATTATATTTTGGTGTTATTCCGTTGTAAGGTTGGGGGTAAATGGGGGTAACAAATTAACAATACTTACATTCAATTATTTCCACATTCAGTGGAAGTATAGTAATGACAAAAAAAATTTAGAAAATTTGTATTGTTTAAATAAGCTTAAAATGTCATGAAACGTCTGTCTGTCTGTAACTTTGTTTGTGCGCACGATTACTCTGGAACCGTTGGAGATATTAACTTGAAATTTGATACACATATGTATTTTAACGTGATCTGTAACTAGATTATATTTTCATCTTATTCCGTTGAAAGGTTGGGAGGTAAATGGGGTAAATGGTGGTAAATAGATAAATCAAGCAGGTAAGAGTCCATAAAATTGGTATTTAGTATATACAAGAGAAGCTATAAGGAAGCTATAAGGCATTAGCCACCTCCATTAGGACCTCCACACCATCATTAAAGGGAGGTGAAAAAAAATGTGATTTAGTGTGTGCACAAGAACGAAAAACCTCAAAATATTTTTTCACTTCATCCACCTCCACCCCAGTACCAGGGCCGTGTAGAACAGGTGTTCGAGGTGTTCACAGAACACCCCCGCTCAATTTGTTTTTTTAGATTCTTGTCTGGCGAAAAAGTATCTAAACATAAACAATTTTTAAAGTAGTTTGATATGACATTATATTTGATCTTGTATTAAAACAGGGAAAATAATCATAATAATTGAAACCAAATTTCTTTTTCAATTTTTTACCATAAAAAATTTAGCAAAAACTTGACATAGATGCATGAGTAGGTACAACAGCCAGGTATCTAGTTAAATGTTCTATTTTTCTTATCGCTGTAAACGGGTTACTAGGGAACAAATCGTTAATATTTCTACTGAATTCAAATTTTTCATCAATTTATACTACTACTTATTAAACGTTGGAGTATAACTTCAACAACAAATAAGAGCAAGAAACATATTTTTTATTATACACTTCTTTGGATTAAGATTTTTGCACAGCAAACAAAGCCAATAAAACAAAATATTATACCATGACCTATAATGAATGTGGTTATATTAATTATAAAACGTCTATCCAGAGAGAGGTAAACGTACCTTTGTCCTTGTAAATCGCAAATTGCATGTTGCATTCAAATCTGAATTCGACTTACGTCATGGTATTTTTATTTAAAAATTGAGACTCGAAGCTATTTTGTGAATATATTTATTTGTTAGTCGGATATATTTATTTTAAATAATGTAAGGTCATTGTTTTATTTATATAATAAAAATTATATACAGAACAATAAGTGCCGTTTCTTCATATTGCTTGTCAATTAACGCCAAAGAAAAATCTTGTGTTTACCTTCAATGAAAATAAAGATAATCCAAAGCAGGATTTATATTTTTTGGTAAAATAAAACTATGTTCCTGTATCCTCTTAAGTTTATCAGACAAAAACTTTAATCCTGCTAGTTTATATTATTTTGTGTTAACAAGTTGTGAACAACAATTTCAAGTCCACGATTTTTAATTCAGTTGATACAACAGTTTAAAAAAATGTTTTTGCAGTAATAATAATACTTAATTACCACATGTCAACAGGCAAAATTTCAAAATTTTATCTAATTTCATCTCAAGGATTTCCTAGCATCCTTTATTACCTTCTCTTAGACCAGGTTTCATTATGTATTAGAAAAGATTTCCAATTATTTCCAATACAAATATACAGGATGTCCCAGAATTATGTTAACAGGCGATATCTCCGTTATTTAAAATGATAAAAATATAAATAAAAGAACCTGCAGGAGGCATGAAGGAGTCCGCCTGATGAACCCCTGGAATCGTGTTGCAATCCCATATGAAACCACCATAAACTTTTTCTCCGAATGGCACCCTGTATAGCTAGAGTCAGAAATCGTATTCCTACGTCATTCTGAGCACAATGATACTTGGTATGTTACAGTTGTTTAACACTAAATGAATATGTATGTACCATATTAACAAATTAAGAGTAATCTCTTAATTTGGTAATATGGTACATACATATTCATTTGTTAGCATAATTGCTAACAAATGTTCAAACTGGGCATCTCCAGCTTCCATACAAGTTACGAAGCACCGCAGCAACTCTTATGTGCAGGTTGCTCTAAGCATAGCTGGCGGTTTCTCTGGGGCAAGCCTCACGAATCCGATTTATAAAATCCTCCAAATATATCAAGTATAGTGTATCACTGTGCTCAGAATGACGTGGGATGCGATATCGAAGGTCAAAGGTCACGAAAATCGTTTTTTGCAAATATCTCGCTCCTATGCGTCGTATGTTAGAGGTCATTATAAAACTTGTATATCATAAAATTCTGTACAAGTTTGGTTATGCATTTTTTCGTATGATTAACTGTATTCGAGATATAGCGCGGAGGGTGGGAATAACACATATTTATTAATATTTTTTTATAATTTGTTTTTTTTTAATTTTATTAATAATAATAATAATATTTTTATTATATAATTAACATTGTATGCACCTATGCAAGAAAAGATTAAATTGTCTCATTTTATTTTTATGAAAAAAAAATATCCACTACGTAATAACATACAGGGTGTTCACCTGGCATCGTTCTGTTTTAGTTTTGCATTACTTTTTTTGTTGCATTAATTTGGAATGTGGCATAAGTAGTACGTACTGTACATACTGAAATAAGAAAAATTTGCTTAACAGAGCTATGGCATATCCCTTTTACTATTTAAAATAGCTTTTTATGTGGTAGTACTAATTAAATCCATGAAATGTAACAGTTTCTATGTTTACTGTTAAAATTATTAGAACTTGCAATCTATGCTAACTGCGGGAAGGATTTGGTTTATGCGATGTCTTGGTGTGTGTAACCCTGCTAGGAATCTAGACATAGGTATTATAAAAATATTCTCTATGTCATTTTAACCCCCCCCACAAAACTGTGAGAGGTTACTAAAATTGGCCCAAAATCGAAAATTGAGATAACATCAAATCTTTACGTTTTAAGGCCCCAGGAACCCAAAAAAGTGGTTTTTGAAAAATGTCTGTGTGTGGGTGTAAGTGTATTAGCACGATAGCGGTGAAAGTACTAAACGGATTTAGATGAAACTTTGCATGAGGGTTTCTTTAGTGCTCAAGAAAATCTGAAAAGGTTTTGATTGAGATCGGATTACGTTTAGAGCCATTTTGGCACAACAAGTTGTTTATTTTATAATTACTTACAATTTGTAATCAAACCATTGAAAAGCAGTAAAAATTCCGATTTCAACGATCTATCACACTTGCACCCTTTCAATTTGGTTTCCGTGAAAAAGAAAATTAAAAACAAAGCAAGTTGAGATCGGATTATGTTTAATACCGTTATGGTACACAATTTAGTGCTCTTTTCGGCTTTAAAGATCCACCGGGTGAGGAGGGTCCAGCCGCTTCCAGTAGCTGCCGATTTTTTTCTACTTTGGTATTTTAAATAAACGGCCCGACACAAATCTAACTATAGGAATACAGCCCCTACAGAACAACGTAACCTGTAATAAATTTTTTAACCTCTACCACCACAGACCCCTTCCTGCATTTTCTAGGAGAAATAGGTCATTCCATCTCATGCTGATTCATAACATAACATTGCACAGGTAAATGCACCCCCCTTCATCTCTTGAAGCGCCTGTGCTGGAAAGGGCTATACATTTGGATACAAGGGAGACACCCAGTATCTGAAATATACTAGATTTATTTTATTCTTCCGAAAAAATCCCAGTGGCATGATTGGAAATCGAACTCAGGACTCCAGGGTGACAACCAAGTGGGCTTGCTTCTCGCTCAAGCAGTCATATTGAGATACTAAGGCACTATCCACGTGTTAAATTTAAGCAAAGTCATTAGAGCCGTTTTAGAAAAAAAAAATGACTTAATTCTTTAAACCCACAGCTCTCCTCCTCCTCCTCATTTTCAAGGAACAACTAGTCAAACTGCTGGTATAAAGAGGGTATCGATGTATTAAAGAGCTTAGCACCATTCTTATGAGAAACTGGTTTTGAAATTCTCTAAATTTTTGACACATCTTTACTGGCGCGTTGCCTGTTGTAAATTATACGGGGTCCCATTATGCACGTGAGGAGATTTTGATCTCGTAAATAAAAGTCTCAATGGGCATGACCTCAAATAATGAAGAGATTTTAGGATATTGCTTGCTAAAAACTTGATGCTCTTCATCATTTTAAACATTCAAGATTTGTTTACTCTTGAAAGGGGGAAAATGTAGAGGTCACTAATTTCAAAAACCCAATAAAGCTTCGGGGATGTTTTCAGAATGTTTTATTCATTTTTAGGTTTCAGTTAGGATTTGCAACCAGTGACCCCGAAACCGGAAATTCCGAATTCCGATTGATTTTCAACAACGAAATTAGTATTTTCCTGGAATAACCTTGACCATCGCAGCGTCATTTTATCTAGATTCTACATGCAGACATGTTGTTTTATTAAATTTATGTGTTAAGATTATATTGCGCTTTCCGGTGAAAACGTGAAACAATGATTATGAGGCAGAAGATCTCTCAAGAAGCACGGTATGCATTTGTGGTTGCCCGCGAATACTTGAAACAGTATCGCCAGTGTCAATATTTAAATATTATATTTGTTAGGGCAATTCAAAAAATATATTTAATTCTTTATACCCCACCCCTTCTGCCTGCATTTTCTAGGAGTAACTAGTCCTGCTATTTCATATTAGTACTAAGGGTCGGTTTTTCAATGCGAGGATAAGCACTTTATCATACAGGGAAGTTTAGATTGTGCTTCTATTAAACATTTTAATATTGCAACTTCACATTCTAAACTTCTAGTTAGTTTATCTGTATGATAAAGTGGTTAACCTCGCATTGAAAAACCGGCCCTAAGAGAGTATCCATATGTTTTTGATCAAAATCCACCAATAGACTCGTAATAAAATCAGAGTTTCCAGTGGTAAGAAATGCATTCGAAATAGGTACTGGCTCTCGGATTATTTAGGCTCTCGGCGCAGCACAAACGGCAGGCGACAGACAATAAACAAACTTTTTAAAGCTACCTTTTTGAGCTCAGACGTGTAAATTTGAATCTAATTTTTGCACGATCACTCTATATACTCCGTAGATGGCATAATAAGAAATGCTGCATTTTAAATTTTAAAAAGTAGGTTTTCAACGAACTTGACAATCTAATAAACACTCTACTTGCTTAATAATATTTGCTAATAGTTATGAAACCTAATTCGTATTCGGAATTCACAACAACATAGAAGATTAAGTTATATTTATAAAATGGCAAGCGAATTCATGCTTAGTAGGTACTAAACAAATTACAAGTAATTTGGTAGACAAATTCAAATGATTATGTGCAAAGTCAAGGTGAGAGAGTTCGCCTTTTCGGCGGCTGAATAAACTCTGATGAACTTATTTTAGTATTTTTATTTTGGCCAGACTCCGTCTGCATGCATTAATTGCATCCTCCAGGCATTCTCAAATTCGGCTGCTGCATCTTTCAAGGTCCAGCACCTTGCATTGTCTAATGGAACGCTTATAGTTTGGAGAAACGTATACGATAGGTTAAACAATAATAATAATATAATAATAATGTTTATTTACAGAAAAACAAGATCACAAATTGAATATTATTACACATTACAAAGTATACTCTAATTGATGGTCCCTTGTTATACCAATTTGATTTAATCAAAGCCGTATATAACCAGAATTTTTTTTAAATAATCATCGTAAAAAAAATATACAGAAATCCGTTTCATAACAGACTGAACTCAAATATTGAATAAATACGTCTGTTACTTTCTATGTCTGTGTGTGTGTGTGCAAATCGTTTCTTGTAAGCACGATAGCTTCTGTTAGACTTAAAATTGTTCTTACAAATTTGGCACGTATGTAAAATGGCATAGTAGAATACTCCCTATTGAAATTGGGCCACATCCATCGTAGAGGGCGATCGCCAGAGGCGTACAAACTCTCATCTTTTATATAAACTGTTTTATTACAACTTAGGAATAAAATGTTACTAAGTTTTTTGATAAAGCACACAAAAGTATAAATATGTGCAAGATATCTAAACCGTAATATATAGGGTGTTTCTAAGGTTGGACTCAACTTTGTATAGATTAGACGATATATCAATTTTATCTTAAAACATCTTTAAGATATAATGAATAAGACTATTTTTTATTTATCCAAGAGATCATTTACATCGGGTATATCAACAGACTATCATTAAGGTACTCATCAACAGAATAATATGCTTTACTCTTCAGTAAATGCTTTTTTGTAACGCCATATCCTAAAATGACATTTATTTGACAGTTTCAATGAATCAAAACAATGTCATTATTGACAAGTGTAAAATACAGAAAAACAGTGAAGTAAAGAGATTTTATATCGCAGTGTGAAATAAAACTTATTGGTATCTATGGAAACAGCAATAGAATTTAGTCTATTTTTACAAAATTATATTGTTTTCTAATTTAGAATGGCGATATAAAAAATTCTGTATATAACTCGAGACTAAAATGTGTTTTTTTTACTCGTGTGATTTATAGCACTCGCCTTCGGCTCGTACTAAAAGCCCATTTGTAAAAAAGAACACCATTTTAGCTACTTGTTATATAAAATACTATGTTTGTATTTTAAAGTTTTTTTTATCAATAGATTTGTACGAATTAGGTAGCTTATTGTAAACTTTAATTCCTAGATATTTTGGGCTGTGTTCATATAATGCTAATCTATCATGCGGAATTTCCAGGGTATGAATATTTCTCGTGTTATATATGATATGCATTAATGACCTTATTATTGAATTGTGATCTGGTATATACCAATAGATTAAGAAGGAATAAACAGGGTAGCGTAAGTATCCCAAGTTGTTTATAAATGTCTTTACAGCTGGTTCGTCTGATTACTCCCACTTATTAAATTCAGTGCTCTCTTTTGTAATTTAAAAACCCTTAACATATCAGGTGAAGAACCCCAGGCAATTACGTCATAACTAATGATTTATTCAAAGAATGAATAATATAAAAAAGCACTTCTAACAGTCTGTGCATCAATATGAAGGAAAAGACGTACTTTTTACTAGACATACCATAAAACCCCCTTTAAACCACCTTTAAATGTTGGAAAAATCATTTTCTTCTATACAACAGTACTTACTGACAAAGTAGAGCAAAAGGTGTACTATATAGGTCGCGTGCGCCGACGTCACAGATTCTGAGACCTTAGGAAAACAAACAGCTGTCATCGAGTGACGAGCCGATTGAACGTGTTGTTTTAAAGTATATTTTGCCATTTTTGTGATATTTTGAAACTTAATTTTGGATTATTTAACATCCACAACTATCCTTAATTATTTCGTGTGGTGAATTTTGTTCGTTAATATGGAGATAAGTTTATATTTTACAAAATCGTCTCATAATGTAGAGGTTAGGAACATGGAAAAAGTTTGTGTCATCGAATTAAATCCTTTATATTTTGAGAAATGATGACTTCAGTACAAATATTGGTGTATTTCATAATATTTCACATAGGGATATTGTGAATTACTTGGTTTTGTGAGTAATGTATAGACGAAAGGATGAGTTCAAGGCATTCAGAAATCTTGAAGCTATTTATGGTTGGGTGAAAGAAGTACTCTCCAAAAAATTTACAGGATAAAAGCTTTTTGCAAAGGTAAGAGTTCGTTGTTGATGATCAACCTTTTTTTTTTCAATATATGCTTACCTAATTAAATGTTGCTTAATGAGTAATTGCTAACATACAAATTAATTTTTCAGGTTATGAATTCTTAACTTACCATCTTCAACAGAAGCCATCAACTACTTGGACTATTACTGATCTAGATGATCCTTCGGTACTCATTTGTGTGTGTTACTAGTCTAGACAAAATTTATTCACTACCCAGTCTTTCCTTTCAATTTTTAGCAGTAAACGGTGGCTATGATCGAAGGGGTAACTGTTAGGAGTTTTATGAAAAATACCATATAAATTAAAGATGAAGGACTGAAGTACTGTGAACTACTTGAAATATGTAAACAGATGTACACAATTTCTTCCAGTGTACCTATGATATACTATAGATTGAACTATACAAACCATTGTAATTTGTGCAAGAACTTTTTCTTATCGTGTCTTATTGTTATATAATATGTCTAACATGTATTTTATTATTTCATGTAGGTAGGTCAATTGTGAAATATTTATTGTATTTTATTAAACACGTATATTCACTTTTTTATTTATCACTCGTATTATTGTTAGCAGTGAATTGAAATAGTCGATTATGTTGAACTTATATATACATGCATCTTTGCATCTAACTGAAAGTAAAACAAAATATACTTACTAAATATCAAATTCTTTATTATCCAAGGTTCCACATGTTCCATTAGTACTCGTAAGAAGAATCAACAAGAAACTTAACAGGAGATACAAAGAAAGATCTATATTGCAATAAAAAAAAATGATTATATTATACACTTATAGGTACGAAGTATCTAAGTAGTAACATTGTAATTACATAATTTAAAGAACATTTATAGCTACAATTTGACAGTTTCAACGCCCATTTGGACTTTATTTATGTGTTCACTCACTTCAGATCACTTTGTCTTAGTTTCGTAGTTTTTGAATGTTAAAAATCCAACACTGGGTTTTTGAGCACCACCACACAATATAATTTAAAAGGACGTTTAGTTGCCAGATCAATCAATGACAGCAATACTTTGAATTTCCTTAACTTATGCACTTCATCAGATATCTTAATGTAGCCTGTGTACTTCCCTCTTGAGGTGTACAACAATTTCTTCTGTTATACTTCTTTCTCCCTCAGCATCAGTTCTACCCTCACTCAACTAAAATTTAAACACAAGAAATAATTATTAAAAATGCTGACAAATCAATATAAAGTGTTATTTTTTTTTTACCATGAATTGTTTCTTGTTTGGTTTAGCAGTAGTTATTATTATCACAAGCACTTTTAGTTTCACATTTGGGTTTTAAGTTGTATCCCATATTAACAGAGAACACCTAACTGGATTGGATCATCGTGGTCTTGAATTACGGCTGTCTTTCCTACAACATAAATCCACAATAAAAATCAAATTCTTAAATTAATAAGCAACAACTTACTATTAATAAAATGCTTGGAATACCCCAGTAAAATAATTCCTTTTAATTGCTTGGAATCTTTTAATCCTAACCTCTTCTGGCTGTAAATCGACGTTATTTTATAAAAACTGATGTTGTCTCGGTATTGCCACACTTCCACAATTAATAATACAACAAAAACTGGCCATTTTGTACGACATAATATCCATAAAAACTCTAATATTATGAAAAATTCAATTCTTAGATTCAGTCAGTAGTCATTTGACAGCAATGACAGCGGTTTGTTTTCCTAAGGTCTCAGCTCTGTGACGTCACGCGCACACGACCAGGCGTATACCAGGCTTCTTCTGTCATAGAAAAAATAAGAGAAAGTCCACACACTCTAATCAATGTAAAATATTTTGTGTTATCATTTGAATCGATTTTTTTCTCATAAATTGACAGCTATATTATCAAAAATGAAATTGTGAGTAAATAAACCCTCCTATACAAAATAATGGTCGACATTAAAAAAAAATCTAGTGACGTAATTCGCCAGTCATGGATGACGTCACTGATTTGTCGATTACGTTAAAATACGAGCAATAATTTTATCCAAGGTGTTGAAATATGTGTAATTTGCGAGATGCTAAACTTGTTCATACTTATCAACTCAATTTATATTCATGGGTAAGTTTTAATGTGTGTTTAATAATTTAATTTACTTTGTAGTAATCATATTTTGTAAATAAACCTTGTTTGTGAGAGTATACGTTGGTCCCGGCTATAAGAACTCTCCACTTTTTATGTAGTGCGATGGTCAGTTTTTGTCGTTTTTTATACAATTCATCTCGTGCAGACTTATATTGGATTAAGTTTATTATTTCATTATTATGAGTTAAAAAAGGACAAACATAGCGACGTGTAACTGGTATATACTTACTAAACGGGTCGGAAATCCATTGCTTACATTACTCAAACGTTTCGTATTTCATATATTATTATTAAATTTTGTTTATACGACTATACCAATATGAAAACGTGTATTTCAACATTCATACTGCATTTGGCAAAATATTCAATATTGATTCGGTGCGATTTTTTTTAGTTGTTTTAAAACGATTAGTTGAATAATGGTCATATTATATGACAGGAAAAAATTCAAAGTGAATAATGTCACGCTTCACGTTTATCTGTGAGATCAGTAAAGAAAAAATTTTTTAATATGCAAACATTAGAACATTTCTATTGTTCAGAAACTTCATTTCACCATAAAAGATTAGAGGAAAAAGCCTTTGTTTGCAAAACTGCTAAAAATATGAAAATGTGTATTATTTCTAGCTCAATAACCCCATTGCTATTAGAGACATCAAACTATTTTTTTATAAAAAAATATAGAAACCCGTACCTGTTGCACAAAAAGTATAAAGTGGATCTTAAAATATAACACAAACTTTTTTCTTATTAAAACTAGAAGGATGGTGCATCGAGGTAAAGTGGGGTTTAATATTCAAAAACACGTTCAAATTTGAAAACTTGCTCAAAAAAATGTTTTTTTTTGAGCAATTTTTCAAAATCTTTCATATTTATCTTTTACTAAAGCGCATGCTGTATTTTAAAAATTCGTTATATATGTACTAGTCCATATTACTACTACTTTTACTGATTTTAATTATTATTTTTAATGCAAAATTGGAGTAAAACAGTGTATAAATATGATAAACTTAATTTTAATAGTCTCATTTTTTTAAGCTTAACGCCTCATTTATATTACCGTCCTGGCGGAGTTTAGTTTAAGCTATTCCACCACTCAATTTGGACACGCACACACAGACAACAACACAACAACCGTTACTGTGACATTGCCCACAGCTGTATCTTTAACTTAGGAGAGATAACAGCGTATTGTCTGACTCAAAATAATCTAGTAAAATGTTAACATTTTATAGGTTTTCACATCCGCCATGTTATTCGCAAAAAAATCGCGAACTTGTTCTTATGATCTACCAGCATTTAAATTTTACTGCCCCAAAAACCAATAAAACTATATGCCTCACGGTAATGGAGGTGGTAGAAGAGGGTGCTGGTGACAAAAATACTTTTGAGGCCTTTGGTTCTCATACACATAATAAATCACAATTTTATTTTCTATTTTTACCCCCTTTGATAATGGGTGAGGTCGGTAAGGGGTAGTAGAGGGGGTGGCTGATGCCACAAAAAATTGTAGCCTTTGGCTCTTGTACACAAACTAAATCACTTTCTTTACCCCTTTAATAATGGGGTGGGGGTGGTAATGAGGGCGGTAGATGCTAAAAAATGTTTTGAGGCCTTTGGTTATTGTACACACGATGAATAAAAATTTTATTGGGGGTAATAGAGGGAGTGGCTGATACGAAAAAAAATTTCGAATCTTTTAGTTCTTGTACATACACTAAATCAAAATTTTACGCCTTTAATAAGAGGGTGGGGGTGGTAATGAGGGTGGTAGAGAGGATGGCAGATGCGAATTTTTTTTTGAGGCCTTTGGTTATTGTAAACACAATAAATAAAAATTCAGTCGGTTCCACATTGGAGGATGATCGGCTGCGAGCTGTTGTTGACAAATTTGGCATCGGACAACGAAACGAAAGGGGAGAAATGCTAATTCAATTTTGCCTAGACAATAATTATACTCTAGTGAATACTACATTCCAACAACATTTACGGCGCCTTTACATTTGGTTATCACCTGGCGGTAAATATCGAAACCAGATTGACTATATTATGATAGGAAATCGGTGGAGATCTTCAATAAAGCTCTGTAAAACTCTATCTGGTGTTGACTGTGATTCAGATCACCAGCTGCTCATTTGACCTTCTCGCCGAAGCTGAAAACGTGTCGAAGACAAATACAACAACGTTTCCCCCAATAACCGATGGTCCAGCTTTCCAAAATAAATTAGAGAAATATATAAGTGAAATCAACCTACTAAATGTCTTGTGGAATTCTCTAAAAGAGAACATCACACGAGCAGTAACGGAAACACAGAGCGAGACACGTAGAAATATGAAACCAATCTTTAATAACTGCCAAAACTTTAAGTGATGTAAAAGCCAGGAAAAATTTGAAGGCCCAAGGCATCAACACTGCCTTAGAATCGGAAGAGTACAGCAGACTAACGTAAAGAATTCAATCTCTTTGTCGAAGAGATAAGAATTCCTATTTGCAAGACATCTGTAAAAACCTGGAATCACATGTTGACCATAACAATAGCAAAGAGGTTTTCTGAACAGTAAGAGGGATTACACATAAATTTAGACCAAAAACGTGGTCAATTAAGGACTCCACCGGTACTCTAAGAACTAATAAGGATAAGATCGTGGTCGTAGCCCTGTTGCCAGTCATTTTCTACATTAGATGGTCTCTTGCAAAAAGTTAATATTACAGAAACTTAATATTACAAAAACTCTTGCAAGAGACCATCTAGGGGTAGAAAATGACTGGCAACAGGGCTACGACCACGAACCTTCAATACTTAAATAAGAAAAGGAGGAAGCTATACCAAAACTAAAAACTGACAAAGCAGCTGGGGTCGATAATATCACGGCCGAGGCGCTAAAGTTAGTTGGTAAAGATGGAGTGAGAATCCTTTATAGACTATACCAAGGAATATGGGAAACAGAAGTCTGGCCCAACGATTGGAGAACCTCAATCTTCGTGTCAGTACATAAAGGGGGCGACAGATGTCTGTGATAACTGGCACTAATATCGCACGCCAGTAAAATAATGCTGTATATTCTTCAATTCAGACTTCAAAATTATCTGTCGTGGAAATACCTCCTGAGCAAACAGGCTTTGTTAAAGGATGCGATACCAGAGAGCAAATACCGAATTTGCGACAACTTATTGAGAAAGCAAGAGAATATTACGCGTCTATGTACCGTTGTTTCGTAGACTACCGTAAGGATTTTGACAATGTGAAATGACACAAATCATGGACTGTATTATTGGAGATGGTATTTATTATCCGCAGACTATATGAAGGTAACTCTGCTTTGATGAAAGTAGACCACACAAACTCCGATAAATGTAAAGTAGGCAAAAGACAGGTTCTGTCACTAATCGTCTTTAACATCTATAGTGAACATGTAATGCGACAGGTGTTGGAGGACTGGCATGGTGGAGTAGCCATAGGCGAAACCAAGATATTTAACTCAAGATTTGCAGATGATACCACATTAATTGCAGCAAGCGAGGATGTGCTCATGCACCTGTTGGACAGGCTTCAGACAACAAGCTCCGATATGGCCTTAGTGTAAGCTACAACAATATGCAAAATTGGAAACCGAGCAAATGATAACCACCCAGACATATTAAGGATAGATGACTGTGAGATAGTAAACAAGATGGTTTATTTTGGCGCCCCTGTGATCGGCAACTTGCCAGTTGACCAAAATTTGGCGTGACAGAAACATTACGGCGCGCACAAAGATGAGACTTGCTAACGTCCTAGGTTTCTCCATCTTTCTTTACGTCTCTGAGAGATGGATCATTAGAGAAGCAGACAGACGGCATATTGATGCTTTCAAAATGTGGGTCAGCATCAACCGGAGAGAGAACAATATAGAACGGTTGACAGTACAGGAAAAAGTAGATGGCAGGAGATGAACGGGACGCCATCCAAAGCATTGGGCTGATGTCACCAAGAAGCTGATGAGAAAGAGCTTCAATAAGGTTGTGCTCCTAACAGGCAATCGTGATAAATGGTATGATGCCACTAGGCGTACTATACAGCAAGTGCAGGCCAACTGTAATAATTTTCATGAATCACAAAACGTCTGGGAAGACGTTGTGAATAAGAAAAAAGAATAATGGAATGGGGTTGGTTATGGGGGTAATAGAGGGGGTGGCTGATGCTAAAGAAATTTTTGAGGCCTTTGAGTACTTGTACATATACTAAATCAAAATTTTATTTTTTACCCCCTTTAGTAATGGGGGTGATAAAAGGGATGGCTAATGCGAAAAAAAATTGAGGGCGTTAGTTTTTGTACAGACACTAAATCACAGTGATAGTGGAGGTAATTGATGTCAAAATTTTTTTTATAAAAACTAGTTCCAAATCTTCTTATAACACGTAGGTGTACCAAGTTTCAAGTCAATATTATATACCGTTCTAAAGTAATTGTGCACACACAAAAAAGTTACGGACCAACAGAACGACAGAGGGAATATTTTTTTTTGTTCGAACTTAAAATTTCGCCGTTTCATAACATTTTAAGCCTATCTAAGCAAAAAAGATTTCAAATTTAGACAAAATAATTTTCGTAGGTAATATATATCCCGAGCTGGTATATCACCGACAGCAAATTCCAATTAAACGGTGCGTGAAGTATCTGGGGGTTAACTTAGACAAACGGCTGACGTTTAACATACATATTAACGAAACAATACGCAAGGTCTACTCCATGTCCAGGAGTCTGTACCCGCTCCTGACTAGGGGTAGCGGACTCAACAGGACAAATAAGAAACTGTTGTACACGATGGTTATCAGGCCGGCCATCACATACGCGGCGCCGGTGTGATGAAGCATTCCGGCTACGACAATGCGAAAACTCAAAGTTCTTGAACACAAATTTATGCGCCTCATTTCTGATTCTGGCAGGTACACCTCCCTCATACGCACGTTGTCACGACATAACCCCACTAGCGGACTATGTTCAAGAAATCTCCCAAAAATTTTACACCTTCAAACTGAGCGATAGTCCGCTAACCAGCAACATAACTCAAATCAGAATACATAATGCCCCATTCCAGATCAAACACCCCCTACCATACCAAGCGTTGCCTATCTTCCGGCAACCTCTTCCCTAGCCATACTTTCCTATACCACAACCTACCCCCCTTTGATCTTTCCAATCTTTTCTATTCTCTTTCTGTATGTTCTATTTTTGTTCCTTTTTTAATTTTGTTTGTTATTTTTGTCATCAAAAAGTCCATTTTGGCCAATAAATCTCTAAAAAATTCAAACATTTTAAACCCTATCCTTTTTCCACCACATTTTCCTAACGTCGGGGAGACCACCAGGTCGGCAGTTCTCGTACGGGTCTTTTCGTTTAGCTTTTCACCCGAGACAGCAGCCAAAATTTATTTAGTGTTATAGTTACTAGTTCTAAGTTTTATATGTATTAGTTTTAGGCCTATGTGGGCAGCATTATTTTCAAAGGTATTATTAATTTTAAACCCACGCTAGGTGGGTAGGAATGTTAATTGTTCTTTTTACCATTGTCGCCAAGCCGAACCGAACCTGACCCGCCCAGCCCTACAATCACTACGGCGCTACGCGCCGTGGTTTTCTGGCTGGCTCCGGGCCAGGTTTCGGGGAGGCGCATATGTATATATAAATATTAATAAATTTTATTTGCGTGCTTGCTTGCTTGCTTGCTTGGTATATCACCGATATAAGAAACGGAACTGTGTTGCGTACGCAGTAATTTAACAATTCTTTTTTACAGTTAAACTAAGCAGCAAAAAAAGAAATATCGGATTCAAAAAGTTCCTTGACATTTAAACCTCACTCTTTGTCACCTCACTACTACTAAGAAAGTTTCTCATTCGCTATATTTTACAATGCTTTTTCGGATTTTTGTACCACTTTTAATCGTTTCTACATTTCTTATAGAAAAAAAAAATACCTTGGCAAAGTAATTTTACTTCAGACAGTAAGCAAAAAGAATACCGGAGGAATGTATTAATAGAATTTGAGATCCAAGTCTCTAATAGCATACGAGATCAGGAATAAGAAATTAAAAAAAAACATATTTCATGTTTTCCCAGCTTTGGCGAAATTTTGCAATTCCGAATAACTTGGCGAACTCAAATTCGAACCTGGCAGAAAATTCTCGCCGATAGTGTGATGCGATCAGACGTGCCATACAGCAAAGGAAAGCCAACTGAAATAGTGAAAATGTCGTAAAACGTCTGCCAAGACGTTGTGAATAAGAAAAAGGTGGCAAAAAGTATATTTCTTTGTTGCCGAAAATGCCATTTACTATAAGATCTCTTTAACATATTAAAAAAAGTATTTTTATTATCTTTAACATGCTTTATATTCGAAGCTAAGCATTTTTGACCACACTCCTATAGATTTGTTTTCTTAGAATACGCAGTGGTGTTTGAACTATTAAATTTTTAATACCTTCGTCGTTAACTCCACGTATACAAAACTCTTTCTGGTTATATCAATATTCAAATCAATCATTTTTACCTGAAAATGTGATTAAAACAACTAACAAGTGAATTTTGTGAATTATAGAAACATTAAATTAAACCATAACATAATATAAATAAGCGTACTTAGAATTATACATAATAACCATAGATGGGATTAAAATGGATTAATAGTTTTACATAACCTACCTGAGTCTTTAGTTATATAACTTTGAGTTGAAAGAATATTTATTTTCAATTAATCGAACAGGTTTAATAAATTTTATATTTAACAAGTTCACTATAACCGAACTGGATTAAACTATATTATTCACATTTTCGGAAATTTTCAGGTACACTTTCAAGCACGAAAACACAATTATTACTTTATATGGCCTCTATTTACCTCTTTAAGTTGAAATGCTATGTATCAACAGTTCCATAATTTTTAATTATATCTGATATATTTTACCGATATTTATAGAACAAAATACAAATTATTCAAATAGCTTTCTATGAATTTTTCAGTTTGGAAGTGCCAAAGTAGCTTAGACCGTTTAAAAGTGGGTCGCTTTTTCAGCGAAGTGCTCACTCTCTACATAGCCTTCTATAAATTTTTCAGTTTGGGAGTGATAAAAAAGCTTAGACTATTTAAAAACCGCTGCCCAAGGAATCACTACTTCCACATCCAGATTCTCTATCCAAGTCACTCACAACGAAAAAACTTTGTATGTGAAAATAATTGTTTATGGAACTTTAATAATATAATATTTGAAATCCTCTACCCCAAAAACCCATAAAACGATACCCCACATCGGTAGTGGGGTGGGGGTGGTGATAGGGGGGTGGTAGTGGGGGGTGGATGAAGTAAAAAAATAGTTTGAGGTTTCTGGTTCCTGTACATACACTAAATCACATTTTTTTTTCATCCCCTTTAATAAGGAGGTGGGGGTGGTAATGGGGGTGGCTATTGACAAAAATTTTTCTGAGACCTTATCTTCTCTTGTATATACTAAATATCAATTTAATGGACTCTTACCTGCTTGATTTACATATTTAACCCAAATTTACCCCAATTTACCCCCCAACCCTTTGACGGAACAAGATGAAAATATAATCTAGTTCTAGATCTCGTTAAAGTACATATGTGTACCAAATTTCAAGTCAATATCTTAAACGGTTCCAGAGTAAACGTGCGCACAAAAAAAAGTTTCAGACAGACAGACCGACAGACAGACAGACCGACCGACAGACAGACAGACCGACAGACAGACAGAAATTTTTTTTTCGCTCAAACTTAAAATCTCGACGTTTCACGACATTTTAAGCCTATTTGGACAATAAAAATTTTTAAAAAATTTTTTGTCGTTACTATACTTCCACTGGACGTGGAAGTAAAATGGACCTAGCTTTCAGCGAAGCGCTCACTCACTGCATGGTTTAAGCAAAAAAGTCAAAAATTAAACTTTAGGCCACCATATTTCAGCCGCTATTTTATGTTGTCCAATTCTTTAATTACTTCCACATCCAGTGGAAGTATAGTAACGACAAAAAAATTTAAAAACATTTTTTTTGTTCAAATAGGCTTAGAATGTCACGAAACGTCGAGATTTTAAGTTTGAGAGAAAAGAAAATTCTGTCTGTCGGTCTGTCGGTCTGTCGGTCTGTCGGTCTGTCGGTCTGTCGGTCTGTCGGTCTGTCGGACTGTCGGTCTGTCGGTCTGTCGGTCTGTCGGTCTGTCGGTCTGTCGGTCTGTCTGTCGGTCTTGTCTGTCTGTAACTTTTTTGTGCGCACGTTTACTCTGGAACCGTTTGAGATATTGACTTGAAATTTGGTACAAGTATGTACTTTAATGAGATCTAGAACTAGATTATATTTTCATCTTGTTCCGTCGAAGGGTTGGGGGGTAAATTTGGGGTAAATAGGTAAATCAAGCAGGTAAAAGTCCATAAAATTGGTATTTAGTATATACAAGAGAAGCTGAGGTCTCAAAAAAAATTTTGGCATTAGCCACCCCCATTACCACCCCCACCCCATTATTAAAGGGAATGAAAAAAAATTGTGAATTAGGGTGTGTACAAGAACCAGAAACCTCAAAATGTTTTTTACTTCATCCACCCCCACTACCACCCCCTATCAGCACCCCCACCCCGCTACCGATGTGGGGTATCATTTTATGGGTTTTTGGGGTAGAGGATTTCAAATATTATATTATTAATGTTCCATAAACAATTATTTCCACATACAAAATTTTTTCGTTGTGAGTGACTTAGATAAAAAATCTGGATGTGAAAGTAGTGATTCCTTGGGCAGCGGTTTTTTTTGAAGGTTTGAGGTTAATAATACAATATAAAAACTATAAAAGTAGATTTTTATTTTCATTTTAAGCAGTTTAAACATGTTGTCAATGTTACAATAAAAACCGCTACCTAAGGAATCACTACTTCCACATTCTTTCCTATCCAAGTCTCTTACAATGAAAAAAATGTCGATACCATATTTGCACTCCACTGTGTGGAAATAATTGTCCATGGAACTTAAAAACCCATAAAACGATATACCACACGGTAATAGCAGTGGTGGAAGGGGAGGCTGTTTCTAAAAAAATATTGGAGGCCTTCTTTGGATCATTTGATTTAGTAAATCACAATTTTATTTTTTTATCTCCTTTAATAATGGGGTGGAGGTGATAAAGAGGGTGCTTAATCAAAAAAAAAAAATGAGACATTGGTTTCTGCATCTAATCACAATTATATTTTTTCACCCTTCAATAATAGAGTGGGAGTGATGGAAGAGGACCCCCCCTCTTACCTAATGCCAAAAAAAATGAGGCTTTTAGTTCTTTTATACTGTAAGTCACTCTTTTATTTAATTTTTGCTCCCTTTAATAATTGTGTGGCTTGGTAATGGGGATTATAGTAGGGGTGGTTGAATCCAAAAAAATTTTAAGCCCTTGGCTTCTCATACATACACTAAATCCCAATTTTATGTATTCTTACTCGCTTGCTTTATCTATTTAGGCTTATTTTCCCCTATTTCAAAATATAATCTAATCTTCCAGCATAAAGTATTGACAGCGAAAGATTGCCAGTTTGGGCTACCTAGAATGCAGCGGCACGCCCGCCAGGCAGCTGTGCAAACTGCCATACGCAAACTAAAGCACGTGCTGCCTACTTTTAAGATTCCCAACTTGCACTACTTCACTGTCAATACTGTATGCTCGAGGTTTTTATAGTTCCAGATCTCTTTATAATACATGGGTGTACCAGATTTCGAATCAATATCGTAAACCTTTCCAGAGTAATCGTGCACACAAAGAAAACCGACAGACAGATATATATATATATATTTTTTGTTCAAACTTAAAATCTCCACATTTCATTTCCACTCCATTATATGTAGTGGATTGTGTGAATGGGAAAAAGACCCGAGAAACCCGACTATTATCTGATGCAACCAAAGTAGTTCTCCCTCCCTCCCACTGTTTTTGAACACCGTGGTGTGGTGGTGGAAGAATTTCTCGTTAGGGCAAAATGGGCAAAAACCACCCACAAGCGGGGTCAAACGCGTATTGATCATGTTTCACGAAATCTAACTTATTGATCCCCGTTTTCGAGCATGTCAATTATGGGGAGGACCCTGGAACGCATGCCTCACCCGCCCACCCCCTCAACGGCCAATAACCACCCTCCAAAGGGGCGAGAGAGCGCTCTCATCACACCACTGGCCAAAAAGGTTTCCCTCCCATTTTCGAGCATGCTGAACACGGAAAGGATCACGAATCGAGTGCTTACCCGTTCACCCCCTACCCCCTCAATGGCAAAAAAATACCCCTTCGAATTTTCATAATGAGTGGAACTGCACGAGTTCAAAGATCGTAAAAAATAAATTTAAAATAAAAAAATAAATAAACATTTTTTTTACTCGTCATAGTATTTTATAATGTAAGAAAATCTAGAGTAACAATATATGCAGTAATTGTTTTCGTGAATAAAAATATTTTATATAATACATTATAATTAAATAAATCAATTATTATATAAACCTATTTTTCTCAAAAAATATGCGCAAAAAATATACATTCATCTTTTTTCAGCTCCACAGTAAATGAAGATGACGAGATGAAGCTGACATCTTAATGTTTTTTTCCTCTGTAGCATCCTCAAAAACGGGGGGGGGCGGCTTGCCCGGGGGTGTGCTGAGAACACACTCTCACCCCTTTGGAGGGTTGTTATTGGCCATTTACGGGGGTAGGTCACCCCAGGGAGGAATTCCACCATCACCACGGTGCGCGGTGTTCAGCATCCTCGAAAACGGAGGATCACCAAGTAAGAGACCCTCAAACAGTTATAATACGCGTTAACCCCCGTTTGGGGATGGTTTTTGGCCGTTTACGGGGGTGGGTCACCTCAACGAGAAATTCTGCCACCACCACGATTTCAGCGTCCTCGAAAACGGGGATCACCAAGTAAGAGTCCCTCAAACTATTATAATACGCGTTAACCTCCATTTGGGGATGGTTTTTGAGCGTTTGTGGGCCGAAAAATTCTGAGACCACCACGGTGTTCAGCATCCTCGAAAACGGGGAGCATGGGGGGGGGGGGGGGGAAGAACTAATCTGATTGCATCAGACAATAGTCGGGTTTTCGTCCAACTCACACAATCCACTACCAGCATTCCATTCTTTAACAGGGTGTGACTACACGGCAGCTTTCTCCAGAAAAAGGAAACTAAAATCGTTTGAACTCCTTAAAAATGACAAAAAAATGCAGGAAGTATTTGGTACATTTGGCAACAATGAAAGCATTTCCAAAGATCAGATTACGTATGTAGAAAAATTAATTCGTGCTATTTATGGGAAATCCACATTATGTGATGTCAATGAAGCTCAATTCGACATTTTCTACTCTCATTGTAAACCAAAACCAAATCAGAGTCCATTCGATAACCTGAAAAGTTTGATAGTACTATGCTTCCTCCATGCAAGAACAAATTGCTTTAAAAAGTACAAAGAACGAATCAAATATGTGCCATATGGAATAGTGCCACCGAAAAACAACCAAAATTTTATAACCCCTCAGAAAATGGTTGGAATTTAAATGATAATAAGTTTTCGCCGATTTGGTTTGATGGATCTCAATTACCTAGTGCCCTAGACGAAATAGTTGTACGCAAAATCGGCATGGATATTGATGATGAAAATGAAGAGGATTTTCATGATTCATGTGATGACGAAGATGATGAATAGTTATTTTTCTTTAGATTTATTATCAAACAAAACAAAAAAACCTTGCTATTTTTATTTACTACTATTGTTCTGTATTGCTGTTGTTTCTTGTATACAAAGTTGTTTTGCCTACATATTCACGGAAGTCTGACAAACAAAATAATAATTGTAGTAGTTTTCCTAGTGCATTGTCAAATTTCCGAACATGTACTCAATAAAACCCTGTACCGACTTTGGCATTATTCTTTCAGGTTACATTTTCTAGAGCGTCTGCTCTTTATAGTTGTCCGTCTGCCAATCTTTTTGAAAAACATTTATGATCTACATAAAAAGACCTTTGATTTGAACCCAGGTTTGTACATGTACGTCATGAGGTAAGAAACGTCGAAATTTTGGGCGTCGCAACCGGCGTCTGCTCTATGTATGCGTTCAAATACTGACGTCTGCCACACAAAATAAAAATTGTAATAGTTTTCCTAGTGAATTGTCACGTGTTTAACCATGTACCCAATGAGGTAACTTTAGCGACTTTTTTCGCCTCTTTGACAAGCTGTTATAATGAGAAGTTGACCATTGAGCCCCGGCAGATAGTCGGTTTTTTGCTACATATATGTGGTATTTTTACTACAAAAACTCAAACCTTTTGTACCCGATGAGGTAACTTATTTGCCTCTTGGCCGTAGGTCTAGTAGGGAATGTCTATTAAACGAATTAAAGCATGTAAGTAAAAAAAATTATTTAAAAAACACGGTTGATTAATCTTAATTTCACAATTTTTGGATTTAAAAAAAAAATTAATATGCACCTTGGCACTAAAGTTTCTTTTTATGAGGGAAATAATCTTGACATACCAATACCCCTCGAGCCCTAAATCTTATCTGACAAACTGCGAGTAGCTATATTTTTTGCAAAATTTTGCTTTTAACCAAATGTTCTCGACTTAATAATTGCAAAAAAAAACCCTCGACCTTCGGTCTCGGGCTTTTAAGGTAAATTATTAAGTCTTGAACAATTTCTAAACAAAGTTTTACAAAAAAATAGGTACCCGCAGTTTATCCGATAAAATTCAGATATATTCAGATAATTCGGGATATAACCTATAATTAAAAACGGACACCCGTTGTTGCGTTTTAATTGTAAGTTGTGAGCCTCATACAATAGTCCGGTGATATTAGGAAAATGTCTCGGAAAGTTTTGGGACAAGCCAAAAATTAGTCTACCCCCTACAGAATTTCCTCAGGAATCCGAAAAAAATAGTGTTGACCATTCAAAATGGCGGCTTTAATGGTTATTTAACTTTTTGTAAACAAAATGAATTTTGCAACTTACTTGTTTGCTTATATCTTCGCTTCTAGAGGTCGTATAAAAACGTTCGACCCGTCAATTTCTTCGTCATGGGTTCCCCTATAAGGTTGTTATATGTAATGAACGAATTTTTGATTGTTTATAACATTTTATGTCAAGAAACTGAAAAAATTGAATTTCTCGATCGTCGAACTTTGAAGTACTGTAGAAACAAATATAAAATCTGCATGTTAACGATATTATGAGAAATTGTGCATATTTTTACCATTAATGAAATGCATCTTGTCCCGTTGCAAAATATTGATTATTTTTTTGCAATTAATTTATAAAAAAAAAAATTCAAACTGTTATACTAAAAGATAATATTAATATTTTACAATTCTGTTTCGGTAAAAACATTGTATTTGACGTACATTTACATAATTGAAAAGAATATTGCAAAAAAAAATTAATTTGCGACTTTTTTACGCAAAAAATCAATTTTGCAACTTAAACAAATTTAAATATCTCAGTGGATTTTGCATAAAATTTATTGCAACTAATGGCATTTTATTTGTCATAAAAAACACGAATTAAAAAAAAAATTGCTCCGATGCTTTGGAGCCGAGATATGAATAATTCACGTTTTTTGCGATTACGGCGAAATTTGAAAATATTTTTACTTGAAAATTTAACTCAATATACCTCAGAGTGTGTGCCATGTCTATATATAGCGCGCTCACTCTAGACGCCAGATCCCCCTCCCCCTTTATTGCTATTGGCGTACTTAGACAGTTTTACCGCAGCGGCAGCTTTATTTCTCTTTTTCTCAGCTTCAGGACGTTTTTTTTTTTAATTCAACTTATTTATTTCTCAGCTTTCCGATTATTCGATTATTTTTCAATCATTCAATTACGTTGCTTCGTAAAATAAATATGTAAAGATTACATATAATTTATTTGATAAGACATTGATGAGTGAATAGTTTTTACTCTTATTGGGTATAAGAAAGGTATACGTTTTGTATTTAAAAATTAATTTATTGAATATACAAAATAAAGTTTATTTTTCTCTCCTCGTTTTTTTTTAGGTTGATTTCCTGTGTCGGACTCGCTGTCCGTTTCGTCTCGCATTTCTGCATACAGACAATCATTGTCATCATCGTCATTATTTATATCAACATTTTCAATAACTTCCTCATTTTCTTGCATTTCATTTAATTTAAACTGACAGATATCAATATTGATTTAATTTGTTTTAAACAGCGAAATAAACATCTAATTCATAACATAATAATAATGCGTGTTTGCTTAAATTATAGGATGTTTGTAAAATTGTAAAAAAAAAAACGCTGCCCAAGGAATCACTATTTCCACATCCAGATTTTCTATCCAAGTCTCTCACAACGAAAAAAAAACCAATAAAACGATATGTCACATCGGTAGTGGGGGTGGATGAAGTCAAAACAAAATTGAGGCCTTTGCTTTTTGTATACACACTAAATCACAATTTTATTTTTATCACCCCCTTTAATAATGGTGGGGGTGGTAATGGGGGAGGCTAATGCCAACAAATTTTTGGGGACCTTAACTTCTCGTATTTATACTAAATACCAATTTCATGGGCTCTTACTTGCTTAATTTAACCATTTACTCACATTTCCCCCAACCCTTCAACGGAATAAGATCAAAATATAATCTTCCAGAGCTCCTCGTTAAAATACATGCATGTAGCAAATTGCTAGTCAATATATTAAAAGGTTCCAGAGTAATCGTGCGTACAAAAATGTTACAGACGGACCGACCGACAGAGCGACAGACTTTTTTGCTCAAACTTAAAATATCGATATTTCATGACATTCTAAGCCTATCTGAACAATAAAAATTTTTACATTTTTTTTTGCGTTACTATACTTCCACTGGATGTGGAAATAATTATAAGATGTTTGATTATAAACTACTGAAATTATTCTATAATAATAAAATAATAAAGCCGCTGTATTACAAATTCTTTTTGTGGAGCAACGTAATTGAATAATTGAAAAATAATCGAAGAATGGAAAGCTGAGAAAAAAATAAGTCGCATTAAAAAAAAAAACGTCCATCTAGCCGCTCCTGAAGCCGAGAAAAAGAAAAATGAAGCTGCCGCCGCGGTAAAACTGTCCAAGTACGCCACTAGCAGTGAAGGGGGAGGGGAATCTGGCGTCTAGCGTGAGCGCGAACACCAAGGATGCAATTTTCACAATTTTCTTTCCATGGCTCATCTGGATATATAGACATGGCACTGTTTGTAAGTAATAACACACACTCTGAGGTATACTCAGTTAAATTTTCAAGTAAAAATATTTTCAAGTTTCGCCGCAATCGCAAAAAACGTGAATTCTTCATATCTCGGCTCCAAAGCATCGGAGCAATTTTTTTTTTTTTTTAAATTCGTGTTTTTTTATGACAATTACAATGCCGTTAGTTGCAATAAATTGTATGCAAAATCCAGTGAAATATTTACATTTGTTTAAGTTGCAAAATTAATTTTTTGCGTAAAAAAGTAGCAAATTAAAAATTTTTCGCAATATTCTTTTTGATTATGTAAATGTACGTTAAATACAATGTTTCTACCGAAACAGAATTGTAAAATATTAATATGATCTTTTAGTATAACAGTTTGAATTTTTCTGTTTATAAATTAACTGCAAAAAAAAATAATTAATATTTTGCAACGGGACAAAGTACATTTCATTAAGGGTAAACATATGTACTATTTCTCATAATATCGTTAACATGCAGATTTTATATTTGTTTCTACAGTACTTCAAAGTTCGACGGTCGAGAAATTTAATTTTTTCAGTTTCTTGTCATAAAATGTTATTAACAATCAAAAATTCGTTCGTTGCATATATCTACCTTATAGAGTAACCCATGACGAAGAAATTGACGGGTAGAACGTTTTTCTACGACCTTTAGAAGCGAAGATATAAGCAAACAAGTAAGTTGCAAAATTCATTTTGTTTACAAAAAGTTAAATAACCATTAAAGCCGCCATTTTGAGTGGTCAACTCTATTTTTTTCGGATTCCTGAGGAAGTTCTGTAGGGGGTTGACTAATTTTTGGCTTGTCCCAAAACTTTCCGAGAAATTGTTATTTTTGAATCTAAAATCACCGGACTACAAGGTGACTCGTCAGTAAGTGGAGATAGTACAATCGTCGTCAGCTTAAACTCACCACTGTTGGGGATACTCTCTTTCTAACATGCGCCCAAAAATAATGTTAGAAAGGGAGCATCTCAAACGGTGGTGAGTTTTAAGGTGACGACGATTGTACAGCTGCCTGTAGATCAGGTGAATATATTATGACGAGTTTACCTAACTTTCATCTAGCATACCAAGGTGAACCTCTGAGAAGGAATAGCTCTAATGGTTCACCCATAAAATGTTTCCATTTTTCTTTTTAACTTGTATACTTCACACCTCAAACAAAATAAAATCATAGAATCACTGCAGCAAAACAGTTCCACTCAAAATTAATTTTGACTCCTCTACTAGCTTATTTGACACTCTGTGCTAATTACAGCTATTAAAGCTTTCGCGTAAATTAAGAAACATTCGTAAATAAATCAGTAAGTATATTGATGTATATTAATACTTGGTGTATTTTAATGCTATAGCCAACTAGCAATTTGGTATTTTATAAAAGCTACAGAAATGTTTCCGGCACAAATTTTATAAAACGACATTAGTCTCAGAAACACTTTAAAAACGTTATTAAGACAGCTATAAATGTAAAATTAGCACCATCTTATAAAATAGTTTCTTCTTCTTCTTCTTTTAGCGGGGCGACTGAGAGTCGCCGCACTCAGGCCTTGTGGCCCATTGTGCTACCGCTACGAATTTATTGAATTCCTCCATCCAGGTCGGATTCTAACGGCAAACCCCTTCCTATAGGGGCATTCCTTATTTGTCCGGCACCGGAAAACCAATGCCGAAGTGTTTGTGCCTCAAGTACATAAGACTAGGGCAGGAAGTGGATGGAAGTCTCCTCCTCGTCTCCGCAGAACCTACAGTCGGGGTTGTCAACCACCCACATAGTGTGCAGGTGTTTTCTGAAAGAGCCGTGTCCAGTCAAAAGACCTACTAGGTTCTGACCTGTTTCCTGTTTAGTCGCAGGATTTGTTCTGCTCGCTTCGGCAAGGGCCCCGAGATCAGGAGCCTCGCTTGCCGGAGTCCTGGGTAGGAGGCCCAGAAGTCAAAGAACTGAGACCGTGTCCAGTCTTCTACTGACTTCTTGGCATTTGATCTAGGGTAACCGAGAACCGGCTCCGGACCCAATAGGGGCCTCTGAGAGCCCCCTCTGGCCAGAGCGTCTGCCCGCTCGTTACCCTCGATGTTGCTGTGTCCTGGCATCCAGAGAAGCTTGACCCAGTTGGATGAGCCAAGTTCACAGAGATCCTGTCTACAGTTTTGAACCAGGATTGACTTGGTCCGGACTGATGCAAGGGCCTTGAGGGCCGCTTGACTATCGCTACATATATATATGTGCCTGTTGGAATATTTCCTTCGGATATTCTCCTGTGCGCAGACCAAAATAGCAAAAATTTCGATCTGGAAACCGTGACGAATTTGCCCAAGGCATAAGAAGCTTCAGCCCTGGGCCTTTCACCGTATATCCCCGCTCCAGCACTTCCCTCAGACCTCGATCCATCTGTAAACCAGACAAAATCGGCGGGCCTGAGTATGTCCTCGAGTGGGTAGTTTAGTCATTGTTGATATTTTATAAAAGCTATTGCAACCATTACAAAATAATTGTATAAACAATTCTACAGGCTCTAAGAAAATTCGGTACCGCTACTATAAAACAGTTTTACTGGAGCTTCATTTAATTGCGTTATAAAGCACATACTTCACTGTTATTATTGCTATAAAACACCAATAAAATAAAACAATGTCTTAAATGTATTCAAAAAGTCTGATACATATTTATACTTATAAATATATAATATGCGGATCTCTATAATACCAAGCTTTCAGTGATTTTACTGGATAATGGAGAACTTACTTAATAATTATTTTAGAGACGTGTTAACTCATACAGCTTGCAATTTTTGATGCCAAGGAAATTTTACTGCGAATTATGCCATGCATTTTTGATGAATTTTAAGTGCCCCTCATGTTTACTGAAGGTTTCCAATAATTTTTGGAATTTTATAAAAATCGATTTCACATTTAAAAATTTTTTTATAATGAAATTTATTGCCAATTTGTTTTAATCATCATAATTTTATAATTAGCACGTATAAATTGCCATAAATATTGATAAAAATGTGATTTTTAAACTTTTTATGTCCTGTCATATTTACAACCTCGAACGCTGGTCTCATGAAATGACTTTCTTCTATAAAATACTTTTGTGTTAAATACAAGCATTTTGAGATAATTAAACTATAGGCGATTCTTACAAAACATCTATAAAATAATGTGTCTTAGAGGTGATGGTCTTGTGATAGTATCTTAAGTGAAGAATATAACAATGTTTTTTCACAAATATCTTATTTTGCATTTTTGTTATAATTTATAAGCGAAGAAAAATAACTGTAAAAATAACTGGAACTAACATTTTAATAAAAACTGTAATTTACTGTAACTATTACCGTTAAATTGCGTATTAAGTTTTCATTTTAACACCCTTGTCATTTTATGAGAATTTTCACTAGTAATCTAAAAAATTTCTGGTAATTAATTAAAGCATGTGGGGGGATTCAATAAGAAAATTTCACTCCTAAATTAAGTGAAAAAATAAATAATATAAAAATGACAGCTAGATTAGGTTAGGTTGTGTTAGTTAGTGAGCTGTCTACTACATAGAAAGGTTGGGTTGACCCTTTGAATAGTTTGAATATGGAGGTAGGGAAGGAGGACAGTTCAAATAAGAAGCGACGGAAATGCATGTAGAATTTTGATAAATGGTTGATCAATATGGCGGATGACCTTGAAATCGGTAACGTTTTTTTATAGTGTTGGAATTACTTTTTCTTCATGTAGAACCCTTTATAAAGGATAGAATTTTCTGATCACTCACTAACGAAAAATGTTTGTCATGTGGTGCACACTTTCTGCCAGGCAGGCAAATATATTTACTGTTAGACATTACAGAGGTAAAAACAAAATTTAAAATTTGAAAAATTATAAGCCTAAAGTAAAATCTTCCAATACGGTTCTGTCCATTTAGATAGAACCCACTTCATCTCAGAAAACAGCTGTTTGTTGTTTTTCATGCATATGCGCATTGCTTCAAATATATTTTATTGCATAGTTAGCAGCAGCATTTTTATGTTCTTGTAAACAATTTTATTTTGTAACTACTTTATTTCCGTTTCCATATTCTAGTAAATTGCAACACTATATAATAATTATGTAGCAGACTCCGGAACAACAATTTACTTTCAATAGCAAAACTGTTCCAAATAGTGCTTTAATATAATTGTTTCATGAGACAATATGAAAGAACTATAAAATAATTTTAAAATATATTTATAACGATGCTGAAAATACTGCCGAACTTTACTAAAAAAGCACTATAAAATTGTTTAAGTTTTATAAGCTGGAATGTTTTATAGCTTAGTCACGGAAACCTTTCTAAAATAATTTCTTAACTGCTTTATAAGATATTTTATAATTTTGCTGTAAAAACGTTTTAATGATAAATTTATAAAACAGTTCAGTTGCAAACAACCAAATAGTGTTTTCTGCAACTCTAATATAATCAATTAGCATTTTAGAAGCATAAATAAAATAACAATAAAACAAAATAATCGTATAACATTTAAATTATAGAACAAATTTGCTGGTTGGGATATTAATGGTCGCTAGTTAAAGTTATCAAACAGTCACTGTTAATACCGCTATTTCTCAAATTATATTTACACATATTTTAGGTTAAATGAAAAATATGTTAAGTTAAGTGTTGTTGGTTGTATTTGTGATTTCATCAGCTTATAAAAGACAATATGACAATAGATAATTCGTTAATCATTAGGAATTAGAGTTGTTAGACACTGACAACCTGGACATAGCTGAATAATAAAAATAATTTTATTTTTATATAAGCCAAAATTATTGTCTCCATATTTTATATTACAGGCGGAAGGTTCAAAGAAGTTTTATCACTGGATGTCTTGCGTTATAAAATAATAGACTAGGGGATATTATTCTTAACAACTTTCACAGCTTAGTGAGCTTTCTAAGCTTTCTATTTTGCACGTGTTTCAGAATTGCTTACAGCTATCTCTTTTGGTTTTAAAGTCCTTTTCTATTTTATATTGTTATTTTCATGGGTTTTACTCTCAGTTGCACCCACAGAAGACATTGACATTCTCGTCAAATCCATCCGGCGACAAGACAGGCAGTTTATCTTATTCCATTTATAATGGTACTTACGCATAATTAAATAATATTAGTACCTGTTTTTGTTTCGGGTACCAAAATAAGTGTTTGAGGAACATCTTCATAACTATAGGACTTCTTATCCTTATCGCTATAATAGTGGAGCGAGTAGTGGAGTCAAAATAAATTTCGAATGGCATTGTTTGCCTGCAACAATTTTATGGTTTTAATTTATTTTAGGTGTGACATGAAGCATAATGAGATAAGAAGTTTTGAATTAAATCTGTCTGTTGCTTCACATACAATTTAAACAATTTATTTTTCAACATTGAAATTTTCTCACCCTATTATTAATACCAAATTATTCGCAATAAAATTTAAAATAAAACTAAAAAAAAATTGAACAAGTTGATTGTAGTATTAGATGAAATTTCCCAAAATATTATTTTTCGAAAACCATTTTTACGGGACTGATGGAGGTAAAAGGCAAAATGGAAAAAAAAAATTTTCAAGAGCAAATAAACCGATTTTCTAGAAAAAGGCTTTTGATGGCACACGCGTAGAAAAAAATTATTGAGTTCATTTGTCGAAAAAAGTGTTGACATTTTTTTTTCAAGATAATTTCTTATTTTTTATGGGATGTTCTCGAGGCACATCCATCATTTCCTTTTAAATAAATGTTTAGATACCCTTTTAAAGCATCGCCAATTTTCAAAGCGATCGGAAGTGTGGAACGTATTAAAAAAAAATGATAATCTTGAGCGTACTGCGAGGGGCGCGGTTCATTACTACATCTTACCATGGTCACTGTCCGCTATTACTTCCCTACCTTTCAAATCAGTATCAAACTTCAATAAATGTGATGCAGATATTTTCAAATTCTCTGACGTCAACTATTGAGTCAATCAAAATCTAGTTTGAAAATCTGAACATTTGACAGTGATGACCTTTGTAGTCAGCCTATAGTCGGGGAGCCCTCCCTAGCTGAATCATTTATCTGGAAAATGATAACTCCTATTCAAATATTGTATAGGAACAAAATTGTAACAATTTTATGCACTTTGTTTTTTGTGCAGAAAGTTTTTCTCCATTTTTTTTAGTTTTTGTGTTAAATGACAAAAACCATATTTACAATGTTTTTTTAAACGGTCGCCATTTTGAAAGTACAGCCAATTGTTCCTTAGGCTTTAATCTTTATGAAAAACATTGTGCCCAAGGATCGGGAGGGAGGGGGTGCACGGACACTCAGGGTGGGCTCCCGTAGTACTAGTAGTTTCCAAAATCCACCACGTGAAAGTTACAGTACGATTTTGGACAACTTATTAAATGGTGTTTGATTATCGTGGGTTTCCTTGATTGTCACGAGTCGGGGTGCTTGTTTATCGTGAGTCCCCTTGCCTCTCACTAGTCGGGGTGCTTATTTATTGTGAGTCCTCATGCCTGCAGATTCTTGCAATTACCCCCTTTGCTCATATGAAATAAATAGTTATTATCAATATTGTAGCTTATAAAATTTTCCAAAAATTTTGTTTAAACAATTTTCTTCAACGGTGAACTGTCTGAAAATTACAGAAGCTCGAAATTTGAAGGATAATGAAATTTTCAGGCTACTATGATTTGAAATAATGATAGTGGAAGAGAATTGTTCTAACAAAAGATTTAGGAAATTTTGTGTTGATTTGTTGATCAGGCAAAACTCAAAAAATTTGGATAAAATTTAATCTTTTAGAAATAACATTACTGAAACTCAATTTTATTAATTATGCAAAATTAATAATAAGAATTAATAACGTCGAAACAACGAGGAAGACATTTTTCCGAAATTCGAGGCACTTTTTCAAACTTCGAGCTACTGTAATCATTAAACAATCGACTATGGAAGAAAATTGTCTAAACAAAAATTTTGGGAAATTCTCTAATCTACAAAATTGACAACTAGTTGCTAAAGATAATTGCAAAAATCTGCAGCGAAGCAAAAAAATTCTCACAATTCTGACGGCTGTAAATCGTAAAATATTAACAAGAGGGAAAAATTGTTTAGATAGAAGTTGTGTTTTTTTTTATTTTCTATAATATTGGTAATACCTAATTTTAGGGTAGGACTAACAGGAAAGAAGATAATTGAGAAAAATCTATTTTGACCCTCATTTTTCCAACATGGCGGCCGTAGCGGCAATGATATTTTTGTGAAAACATTTATTACTGATTGTTGGAACCCGCCTACATTATACAAACAAAAAAATCCTTGTAAGAATTAATTATTCACAGGTCAAATGACAAATTGACTGTTCAGGAGTAACCGTTTCAGAAATATGACCGTGTGTAGTTGCAAGAAAATATAACAATGCCTATTAATCCACTGAAAAAATAAGTGAACATAAATTTTTCGTTATTTTGTGACTATTATTTACTTGGCAGTTTTAACACAAACCGAGAACTGGACCTTATTCAGTAGCTATGTTAGTAGCCATGTTGTGTGTTAAGTTAATATTATCGTATATGTTACAATATTCCCCTAAATAAGAATAATATTCCCCAATCATCGTGAATATTTTAACATTGAAAATGTTTTTAGTTTCCTATATGGGGCCTGAATTCGTGAAAGGTACATGTTACATTTGCAGCATAACGTATGCAAGGTTACTAAAGCTATAGGTTGGTAACGGCTAAAACTCTAACTTCATCATTTTCAATGTCCCTCCCTAGTTGCATCTTGCGAAAGACTGTAAATTTTTTCGTGGCTATTGACGACATAAAAGTTTTTGAATTCGCAATAAATATTGCTCTCGCAGCTATATTATGAATTTGCCTTTAAAATTTTTTATAATGTTTGTGAAAATAATGGTCAGAGCATTTTCCTTCACATATGCAACTAATTATGCATGGCATTTTTCCTGCACAGTTGTGAGTTTTACATTTACGAAATGAATGGAAATTGTAACTTTTAGGCTTTAGTTTTTTGGTCATCATTATTGGAACCATGCTTTCATCGATTTACACCAACCAAGTCTCTTAAAACAAGCAAAGTGTCGATCCTATATTTGCACTCCACTATGTGGAAATAATTGTTCTTAGAACTTTAATAACATAATATTTGAAATCTCCTACCCCAAAACCCCATAAAACGATATGCCACACGGTAGTATTTTTCCAGCAAAAATTTGGAGGCCTTTGGTTCCTGTGCACATTAAACCACAATTTTATTTTCTTACCTCCTTTAATAATGGGGTAGGGGTGGTAGAGACAATGGCTAATCAAAAAAAAAAAATTGAGGCCTTTGGTTCTTGTAAACATACTAAATCACAATTTTATTTTTTTGCACCATTTACTAATAGGACGGGGATGGCAAGTGCCAAAAAAAAAAAAAAAATTGAGCATTTGGTTCCTGTAAGCACACTAAATCACAATTTTGTTCTTTTTTACCCAATTCAATAACGAGGTGGGGGTGGTATAGGAGGTGGTAAATGTCAAAAAATTTTGAGCCCTTGGCTTCTCGTACATATACTAAATTCCAATTTTGTGGATTCTTACTTGCTTGCTGTCCCTACTTACCCCCATCTCTTTAACGTAATAAGATCAAAATGTACTCTGTTCCAGATCTCGTTGTAATACATAGGTTAGGTCAATATTATAAACCGTTTCAGAATGATAGTGCACACAAAACGTTACATACAGACCGACAGACTGCATTTTTTTTATTGCTCAAACGTAAAATCCCGACGTTGCATAACTTTCTAAGCCTATTTGAATAAAACTAATTTTCAACATTTTTTTACAATGACTACACTTCCACTACACTACGTGGATGTGGAAGTAACATTAGGCAGAAGTGGGATATGGGTGAATCTCATGAGCTGTTTTATTCTGTCGCAGGAAGATGTCAAAATAAATATCAAGAAGAAATCAAAATAAGTTGAACAAATTGTTCTCTGTAGTAACTCATACTACTACTAGTACTTACTTTCACCCTCCATGGTTTAAACGACTGTCTGTTTACTATAACACCGGAGAAAACACTTGCTGGCTACCTGCATAACTAACTATATAGGGTGCGCCACTTAGAACTCCCCAGACTTGTAACTTTCTTATTTTTTAAGCGACGAACATGTTGGGCACATCAAATTGTAGATATTTTTAAGGCCTTTAAACATGTATACAGAGTGATTTAAAAAAAAAAAAATTGAAAAATTGTTAAAATAAACTTAATTTTCCTTGAATATTTTTTTCCCTCACCCTGTACATGAACTATATTTAAAATATCTTTGAAAAGAATGTAGATAATAATTTTATGCTTTATTTGTAAAATACATATCATTAACAATATTTAAAGTAACAAAATAGGAAAAATAAACAAAAGGACTAAATATTTTTAAAAACAAGCTTTTATTAAAATGTATTAAATAGGAAATTGCACAATTTCTGGAGGTAATTTTTCCTTTTTCCCCTCCAAGGGGAAAATTTGATTACAATATTTATAACAAAACATTAACACAGTTCATGTACAGGGTGAGGTAAAAAAATATTCAAGGAAATTAAGTTTCCTGTCTTAACAACTTTTCCAATTTTTTTTTAAATCACTTTGTATGCATGTTTTAAGGTCTTAAAAATATTTACAATATGATGTGCCCAACAAGTCTGGGAAGTTTTAAGTGGCGCTCCCTGTCTACTAGTATTACAGCATGCAATCTGCTGCCATCTCTAGTGTGGAAAAACCAGCACATCACATAAAATAATGCCTTAAACAAAAATTAGAAATTCGATGCACCAGCCTTCTAGATTTTAATGATAAAAAAGTTTATCGCGTTATATTTTATGGTATGCTTTATAATTTTTTTGATCACATACGGGTTTTTATATTTTTTGTAAAAAATATATTGCGCGAAAAGAACTTTCAGTTTGACTATGGGTAAGGAAAAAGTTATACTAGTTATAATAATATACATATTTTCATGTTAGTTTTACTTTTTGCAACAAAATGCTTTTTTCTCTAATTTCGCAATTCCGAACGAATTAATTGGCGAAATTCGAACCAAGCAGGAAGTTTTACATAATAGTCGGGAAACAAAAGCCACAAATTCGATGATAGGGAGTGCACTCGGAGATAAAGTTAATAAAAAAAACCGCTGCCCAAGGAATCACTACTTCCACATCCAGATTCTCTATCTCACTTACAACGAAAAAACTTTGTATGCGAAAATAATTGTTTATGGAACTTTAATAATATAATATTTGAAATCCTCTACCCCAAAAACCCATAAAACGATACCCCACATCGGTAGTGGGGTGGGGGTGGTGATAGGGGGGTGGTAGTGGGGGGGTGGATGAAGTAAAAAAATATTTTGAGGTTTCTGGTTCCTGTACATGCACTAAATCACATTTTTTTTTCATCCCCTTTAATAAGGAGGTGGGGGTGGTAATGGGGGTGGCTAATGCCAAAAAGTTTTTTGATACCTCGGCTTCTCTTGTATATACTAAATACCAATTTCATGGACTCTTACCTGCTTGATTTATCCATTTACCCTAAATTTACCCCAATTTACCCCCCAACCCTTCGACGGAACAAGATGAAAATGTAATCTAGTTCTAGATCTCGTTAAAGTACATATGTGTACCAAATTTCAAGTCAATATCTCAAACGGTTTCAGAGTAAACGTGCGCACAAAAAAAAAGTTACAGACAGGCAGACAGACAGACAGACCGACAGACAGACCGACAGACAGAAATTTTTTTTCGCTCAAACTTAAAATCTCGACGTTTCAGGACATTTTAAGCCTATTTGGACAATAAAAATTTTTAAAAATTTTTTTGTCGTTACTATACTTCCACTGAACGTGGAAGTAATATGTACACTATCTGAAATGACCTTGCGGATTTAATTGTGGAGGACGCTATTCTTTCCACGATTGTGAAAAGACGTAAAAAAATTTCCCGAAAATTTTTGCATAACTAAAAATGGATTCATTTTATCTTCATACCACATTTACAAGCCTATTTTTTAACATTTCTTAATGATTTCTTATTCTTTCTAGATTTAGGTGATGTCCAATTAATCTCGAAATTGTTCTTAATAAATGCTACATAAATTGTTTAAACAAAGCGTACCCGAAAAGCGTAAATTTCAGCATCGAGACATTTTTAGAACTATTGCGGATAGATACATACTTCTATAATATTAAATCTGCAGAAAGGAATAGCGCAATTTTTAATGAAAGGGTTATCTGAATTGCTTTATTGTTATAAAAGATATTTTTTTACACCTCTCCGTTGTTTCAGCTACCGTTTTGAGTTTATAAGTTCCAGTCTCGCACGTTCTGGTCGATCAGTACTTGCACTACAATATACTATGATCGCAAAACATTTACAAAACGTTCTTATTATGCTTATTACTTTTACGAAAATATTATCATTTGTTATCATGAGAAAAAAAACAGAAGTAACAGAACAAAAATTTTTACATTTAAAATTATAAATTAAAATATTCATGAGATACACTTAAACGACCCAATATCTGACCTCATGTAAAAGTGGTTTCAGTCAAATGTCATAAAACTGGAGTATGTTGTATTTCAACTCATGCTAATTAAAAGTCTCAATGGTCCCAGCCCCCTAAAGTTAAGGGTTTTCAAAATTAGAAGATTTAAGTATGAAGTTTGAAAAATGCAGCTGCAAACTCGCAGTCGATGCTATTCTTGTGATATCCTAGAATGGGCTCGAGGTTTAAGGCATATTTCTAATGAGCATGAAGAGAACATTCAAATTTTAATTTGTTTTAGGGAGAATATAAATTTTCCCCCGACTAAATACAATAGCAATTTTCGGACATGCTTGAATTACAATCGTCCTGTCGGTGAAATTGTGGCCTTGCAACACAAAATCAAATCAGATTTATTTCATATTTAAAAAATACAATTTCTTCTCGACACTCGTTTCAGTGTCCAACCGCACATCCGCTAGCCAAGGCTCCGCGGCTGTAGAAGGGCTGGGCAGGAACGAGGTCGAGGTAGAACAAAATGAATTGTCAGAATTATCCTACTCCTACCTACCTAGTAGGTTCATTATAGATGTAAGGTAGTCATTTGTCTTACAACTTAACAACTGAAAAATGTATCAAATATAACTCGTAGAAAAAGCACATGCAGTATTTTAAATTTGGATTGTTGAGAGGGGAAATCAACTCACTGAAAATACCTGCTGTAGACAAAGAAACCCAAAAAGAAAAAGGTTATGCCAAGCCATTGAACTTTTGTAATTATTAAGTTTTGGTACCAAATGTTTTGAAGTTATTTTCAAATTTCTAATAATAATTTAGAAATAAAAATAAACAAGCAATAAAAACAAAAATTACATAAAGGAAAGAAGAAAAGAGTTGAGAAAGTGGAAAAGGTTGGATAATAAGATTAGTTTTATTAAAGGAATGGTTTTAAAACAAACTTATAGCAGTACTTGCATGATATCTAATGCTGCTGAAAATCATCATCATGTATAAATATTATATACTTGGTGGAAACATGTTGCCCTACCACCTGCATTTTTCAAACTTTATACTTATATATCTTAACTTTAGGGAGATGGGCCCACTGAGACTTTTAATCAGCATGGTTTGAACTACAACATACTAGAGTTTTATGATATTTGACTGAAACAACTTTTACATAATGTCAGATACACGAGATCCTTTACTTCTTGTGCATGAAAAACAACAATAATGAATTATATATTTACATTATGCATACTTGAACTAAATTATCACATAATAATTGGACAGCACCTGCATCTTGAAAAAATAAGCTTTCCATTGATTTGAAAATCAGTAAGAAATATTAAGAAGTAAGCCTGTAAATGCGGTGTGAATATAAAATTAATCGATTTTCAGTAACACACAAATTTTCGGAAAAAAATTATTTATGCTTTTTTGCAATTACAGAATGGCGTCCTCTATATTCAGTTGCGGAGTCATTCCAGATAATTTACTAGTGAAATATTTTGTCGAACTCCTCTATATGTTTCCTTAAATATATAAGGAATAAGAAACCAGACTGCAACCAACAGCTATTCTCCGGACTAATGCCCCGCCGAGCGCTGAATTACGAGTTACAAGCCTGGCCGCGTTAAGTACAATAACTATGTATTGCCACAAAACGCTAAGTTTCGATTGTAATAGACACCAGCCGAAAGACTTATTCCCATTCAAAGGAGCTCTCGTGCCAGCCATCTCATACCACTTGCAGACTGCAGTTTCGAGCTATTGGCTCTCGTCAGTGCAAGGTAGGTCTGAGACGGCTGTAACGAGGCATTTGTTCACTCTTGGTACATGACGAGATTTATAAAACCACGACATGCAACAAAAATGACAGGCTCCATCTAGCGGCTGATATCCATTACAATCGAAACAGCAGTAGCCCTGACATGGGCACAGTTAGTAGATATGCTTCTAGAGGGCAGAATATTTACTAGTGAAATATTTTGTCGAACTCCTCTATATGTTTCCTTAAATATATAAGGAATAAGAAACCAGACTGCAACCAACAGCTATTCTCCGGACTAATGCCCCGCCGAGCGCTGAATTACGAGTTACAAGCCTGGCCGCGTTAAGTACAATAACTATGTATTGCCACAAAACGCTAAGTTTCGATTGTAATAGACACCAGCCGAAAGACTTATTCCCATTCAAAGGGAATGGGAATGGGAATAAGTCTTTCGGCTGGTGTCTATTACAATCGAAACTTAGCGTTTTGTGGCAATACATAGTTATTGTACTTAACGCGGCCAGGCTTGTAACTCGTAATTCAGCGCTCGGCGGGGCATTAGTCCGGAGAATAGCTGTTGGTTGCAGTCTGGTTTCTTATTCCTTATATATTTAAGGAAACATATAGAGGAGTTCGACAAAATATTTCACTAGTAAATATTCTGCCCTCTAGAAGCATATCTACTAACTGTGCCCATGTCAGGGCTACTGCTGTTTCGATTGTAATGGATATCAGCCGCTAGATGGAGCCTGTCATTTTTGTTGCATATCGTGGTTTTATAAATCTCGTCATGTACCAAGAGTGAACAAATGCCTCGTTACAGCCGTCTCAGACCTACCTTGCACTGACGAGAGCCAATAGCTCGAAACTGCAGTCTGCAAGTGGTATGAGATGGCTGGCACGAGAGCTCCTTTGAATGGGAATAAGTCTTTCGGCTGGTGTCTATTACAATCGAAACTTAGCGTTTTGTGGCAATACATAGTTATTGTACTTAACGCGGCCAGGCTTGTAACTCGTAATTCAGCGCTCGGCGGGGCATTAGTCCGGAGAATAGCTGTTGGTTGCAGTCTGGTTTCTTATTCCTTATATATTTAAGGAAACATATAGAGGAGTTCGACAAAATATTTCACTAGTAAATATTCTGCCCTCTAGAAGCATATCTACTAACTGTGCCCATGTCAGGGCTACTGCTGTTTCGATTGTAATGGATATCAGCCGCTAGATGGAGCCTGTCATTTTTGTTGCATGTCGTGGTTTTATAAATCTCGTCATGTACCAAGAGTGAACAAATGCCTCGTTACAGCCGTCTCAGACCTACCTTGCACTGACGAGAGCCAATAGCTCGAAACTGCAGTCTGCAAGTGGTATGAGATGGCTGGCACGAGAGCTCCTTTGAATGGGAATAAGTCTTTCGGCTGGTGTCTATTACAATCGAAACTTAGCGTTTTGTGGCAATACATAGTTATTGTACTTAACGCGGCCAGGCTTGTAACTCGTAATTCAGCGCTCGGCGGGGCATTAGTCCGGAGAATAGCTGTTGGTTGCAGTCTGGTTTCTTATTCCTTATATATTTAAGGAAACATATAGAGGAGTTCGACAAAATATTTCACTAGTAAATATTCTGCCCTCTAGAAGCATATCTACTAATCATTCCAGATAATGTACATATTTTTTCAAAACTATATTTTCGAGTGACCCTGACATTTTAGGAGCGTCTTTCGAGAAGCTAGATTCCTGACTATAAGAATCTGATTTTAATTTTTGCATACCCCTTGTCGTTTTCGGGAGTGTAGATCCCCAACTATTGGAGGAAATTACCTCCGACATTAATACAGCTGAAAAGTTACACCTGCATAAAATTAATTTTCATTCTTGATATTTTTATCACAAATTTACTTAAAAACCCAGATCAATTTCCAATTCGAAGTGGTAGTTAACCTTAATTAGTTTCATTTCTTACTGATTGAAAAACTAAAATGAGAAAGGTAATTAAACACTAGGTAATTTTTAAAAATCTCAGCTGAATCTAAATGGCCTTCTAACATAGATAACATCTATCTTCACGGCCTGGCGCATCCATGGATTTCTTTTGTTAAGGGCCGTTATTTCATTCCCCGCACTTCTCTATGGCCCTTCGGCTATTTGGCAATAGTTTGTGTTCAGAATTTCTTCCCATGACGATGAAGCGGCACATAACGAGAACACAAACCACTTTGGAACCTATTGAAATTACTATTTTATAATGTTTGAACTCAATTTGTTGGCTTATGCATTACATGTGTATTTCTTAACTAACTGAGATAATAACCAGATTGTTCATTTGTATAAATAGTCGGGAATCTGGAGTGTCAAATTCGATCATAGTGAGTGTACTCGAAGATATAGTTTTGAAAAAATTCGTACATTATCTAGAATGACCTTGCGAGGACACCAGCCTGGCCGCGATTGCAAAAAGGCGTAAAAAAATTTCTTTATTACTGAAAATAATTGGGCAGCACCTGAATAGGGTTTCTGATTTCCCGACTTTTTTTCATTCTCGGAAATCGGGAAATCAAAATTGACGTTACCGGAAATCCCGAGATATAATAAATTTTATATATATTTGCTAAAAGAAAAACACAATTTTTTTGTTTCAAAATGTTTGTTCATCTTGTCATCCAAATATATATATATATTTTAAAAATGTTTCTGTTTTCTTTTTTTGGCCAAAAAAAATCTGACTGTTTTGTGTTTAATTTATAATTAAAAATAAACAACAACACAACAGGAAAAATATAAAAAGTCTTACGAACAAAAATTAAAAAAGAAATAAAATTTTAATTAATATGATAATAATAATATTAATAATAATAATAATAACACGATTCCCGGACCCAGCAGTCACTTACCCCACGGGTGTGGGGAGTGGCTGCCGGTACTACCAGCTCCCCTATGTGAGGGTTGGAACCACAGAGAAGGGTGACTGGTTTTTAACAGGCAAAAAAATGATAATAATAAAGAAAAACAAAAACTCGCTGATTTCTTTTCCCAACTCCTCCTTACACCTCAAGATATACCACCATTCTTCACGACAGGGATTTCTTACCACCTCACCCCCTCCCGAGTAAATATCGACCGATAACCTGCCTTCCCACCATTTATAAACTACTTACATCTATTATCACAGAAAAAATATACCAGCACGTAGAAAAACACCATCTGAATGCTGAAGAACAGAAAGGATGCCGAAAGAAAACCAGAGGAGTAAAGAGCAAATCATCATTGATACAGTAGTCACTAAGCACGCACAAAAGAACAAGAAACCACTCAACGTATGCTACATAGATTATCAAAAAGCCTTTGACAGCGTGCCACACTCTTGGCTTTTGGAAGTCCTACGCATCTACAAAATAGATCGAACCATAATAGGTTATCTGGAGGCGGCGATGTCCAGCAGGAACACTGAACTCAAACTTTCCTTGCCAAATGGAACAAAAGGTGGAAAGGTGAAAATCAAAAGGGGTATTTTCCAAGGGGACGCCCTAAACGCCCTGTGGTTCTATCTGGCCCTAAACCCACTCTCCGAAATGCTAATTCGAAAGTCACAAGGATATCCCATAACACCACAGAAGTCCGTAGGCCACCTCTACATGGACGACTTGAAACTCTATGCAGGAAACTGCAAAGAGCTCGACAAGTCCATCAAAATGGTTAGCAAATTCTCTGAAGACATTAAGATGCAGCTTGGCTTAGAAAAATGTAGAATTAATGCTATGGAGGGCGGAAAATGGGTGGAACAACTCCCGTTTCCAACTAATGAAGGCGAGATAGAAGGTATGGAGGAGGAAGAGATCTATAAATACCTAATGCACATTGGTTAACAAGACCATGAAGAATAAATAAGAGATAAGCTGAAAGAGAGAATCACGGGTATACTCAAATCCAGCTTATTAGGAATCAACAAGGCTAAAGCGGTCAACACGTATGCCCTTCCGGTCGCTACCTACACTTTTGGCATCATATGCTGGACACAAACAGAACTAGCATCTCTGGACACACTCACTAGGACTCTGTTCACTAAATTTAGAGCTCACCACCCAAAAAGCTCCATAGAACGTTTCCATCTACCTCGCCCACGTGGCGGAAGAGGTATAATTCATCTGAGAACACAGCATGCGCATCAAGTATACAACCTACATTCGTACTTCACGCGGAAAGCCCAAACCAGTCCGCTACATACAGCCTTAGTGAACACAGATAACCATCTCACTCCACTTAACCTCCACTCACCAACTCACCAACCAGAGACCCGAACCCAACAACACAACGTATTATTAGAAAAATGGAAGTCCAAACCACTCCATGGAAAATATCCCAACTCAATCGCAGGGAACAATATTGACCGCGATGCAACGTTTAGCTGGCTAACGACTGCCGATCTATTCCCAGAGACTGAAGGATTCTTAATAGCAATACAAGACAAGGTAATAGCCACTCGTAATTATATGAAGCATATAATCGGGGATGCCACGATTGCCACGGATAGATGCAGGGAGTGCTCCAGGACTGGGGAGAGCATTGAGCACATTATAGGGGGATGTTCCACCTTAGCCCCAACCAACTACACGAATCGCCACGACAATGTGGCAAAAATAATTCACCAGGCACTGTTAATGCAGATTAAACCGAACTACACCCAAATTCCGTACTACCAATATACACCCACGCCAGTTATACTAACCGACACTGCTAAATTGTACTGGAATAGAACTGTCATTACTGACAAACACATCTCCAACAACAGGCCAGATATTGTATTGACAACCGACAGCCAAACGTACCTGATCGATATCACCGTACCACTACCAGAGAACATGGAGAAGAAGGAATACTTACCTCTTGCTGAAGAGATTAGGCAGATGTGGCAACAAGAAAAGGTGACCATAGTTCCCATCGTAATTGGTGCCACAGGTGAAGTACCCACCAGTCTGAAACCGGCTCTAAAATCACTAAATATTAAGAAGAACATCTATCTTCAGATTCAGATGCAAAAATCAGTCATCATCGACACTTGCAATATTGTCCGCACATTTTTACACCTGTAATGAAATAATCAAGCTGACCACAGGCCCCTTGATTATCAGCACCTACCCTCCTAAAGGAGAGAGTCCCGCAAATAATAATAATACAATACAATTACCTGTCTGAACTCCGGCTACAAGATATTTACACGTATCCTGTACGCTTGGACACTACGGCAGGTTGATCCGGTCTTCCAGCAGATATACGAGCAGCTTGGCGCCAAGAAGGGCATGGCAAGTTGTAAAGACAGCCTGCTGTATTACACAGGATTCTGTGCAATACAAGCGGAATCTATCGATCGCCTGGATTGACTATAGTAAGGCATTTGACACAACATCGCATGAACTATTGTTACATTTGCTCAAATGTCTTGGGGTAGCAGAGCCACTAGTGAAATGCATAGAACAACTGTTGCCACTCTGGAGGACCCGCTTCACCATAACATCAGGTGCACAGCGGGTTACGACAGAGCAGGTAGCATTCAGAAGAGGAGTATTTCAGGGAGATTCTCTGAGTCCCCTCCTCTTTTGCATCTCACTGCTGCCGTTATCTGTTGAACTCCGCCAAACTCGCAGGTACCACTGTGGTCCACCCAGCAACCGGAGGCATAAGGTCACCCATCTGTTCTATATGGATGACCTCAAACTGTATGCCTCCGGTGAGAGTGAACTTCAAAATGCTCTAAGGGTGGTCGAAGAGTACACGCTGGACATTGGTATGGAGTTCGGGTTGGACAAGTGCGCGGTCGTCCACCTCAAGAGAGGGCGATGCGGGGAATTCTCTGAAGATGCGCAGCTCGCAGACGGAAGCATCCTGAGACATCTGGATGCCGGAGAGACCTACACATACCTGGGTGTGCAACAACATCACATCCAGGATGTGCAACAAATAAAGGAGTCTCTCCGCAGCAAGTACAGACGCCTAGTCCGAAAGATTTGGTCCTCCGAACTTTCGGGGAAGAATAAGGTGTCTGCTACTAATATGCTTGCCGTTCCTGTTCTGCTCTACTTCTTTGGAGTAGCCAAGTGGACTCTAGATCAGCTGCGCCAACTTGATAGAGATACCCGCAAGATGATGAACATCCATAGGAGTATTCATCCTAGATCGTCCGTTCCTCGTGTTTATCTCCCACGTCATCGGGGGGGGGGGGACTCTTGAGTCTGGAGTGTATACATGGCAGAGTAGCGCTGAGTATGGCATATAACATTCTCAGGAGCTCGAATCCGCTCCTGCTGTTAGTGAGAGATCACGAAACCGCAGGGGTGGGTGCAGGATTGTTTAAGGCAGCAAAAAGAGCCGCAGATAAACTCGGTCTCGTATTCGACGTCAGACGAGGTGGCCGGCGCGGTGCTGACGCAGAGTCAGTCACCGAGCTTCAGCCAACTCGTCTGATAGCCCAAATAAAAGCTCCGAATTGGAGAAGTGGAATGGGAAGTTTCAAAAAAATAATTTTATATTCCTGAAATTTGGTATGGAGGTATAAAATTGCATTCTAAATAACTTTCCTTAGTGGAATTTTTTCATATTTTGAAAAATAAAGGTACTTTATTAGTGGTGATTTTCACAACTTTGCTTATAAAACACCCTGTAGAACACCAAATCAAGTCATTTTTGATATACTTTAGTTTTACAACAAGCAGGACTCAATCCCCAAATACCATTCCAAAATTCAAAAATTTTTGGTCCATTACACCTCTTGTTACATCTATCCTGGGACACACACTATATCACTAAAACTGAATTTTAAAAAAATGGAAATTACCCCATTCTTAACACATTCATTAGTCCTAACTTAATATAAAAATTAACATATAGATGTTTTTTTTCTGTTCTATATTTTGAATTCTAGGTATCGCATTCACCCTATCACTATTAACCTTTCGCGACGGGAAACGGACGAATCCGCAAAAATTTTTTGTGATGGTCAGCCGGGAACCGCATATCTACGCACGACAAGAGGTGCACTTAATTACTTGAAATATACGTATCCGCCTATTACGCATTATTAGTTCGACCTTTTTCTTACTCCTCCCAACGTTAGCTCAATTTTTTTTTTTTTTTTTTAGTTGCTATTTTATATATTTATATTTTAAGTTTGGTAAATACAAGTTATATTTCTGTTATTAGCATTTTTTTATTGATATTTCTCCTAAATTCATAAAAATGTTGAGTTTGGGGGCCGTACATATTTGAAAGTTCGCGACTGCAAACGGACAAATCCGCAAGCGCAGTCCGCTGCCGTCTGTGCAGCCTGTCGTGTTTTTTTTTATCTATTTATTTAACGTCGGCATATTTCCGCTACCAGGGCCTATCACCGACACCAGGAGACGAGCTACCCCCAACCTGGAAATTTTGCCTAACCTCTTCCCTTAAGAAGAGTAGGGATCTTTTACTTCCCTAACATTTAATAGAGAAGGGACCGCCTGCTTTACATCCCCTCCGAAAGATGGTATATCCACTACGTAATCCTCGTCCGAAATTACGTAGCTTCCGCGTATACACTGATATACAAGCCGCTAGAAGGTGGGACGAGAACGCTGTATTTCCCAAGATGGGTCACCCATCCAAGTACTAACCGCGCTCAACGTTGCTTCAACGGAATATCGACTGACATTTACATTGAAATCGCCTCTACGCTCGCCCCGAGCCTGTCGTGGTAAAACCGTTGCCGTCCCGAAAGGGTTAATAATCATTTTACTTAATTTTATTCTCTTTTATGTTATATACATTATTATATGCCTTTTTTAATTTATATTACTGTATCATACAGTTTTACTTAATATTGATTTACATTTTACTATTTGTATGTTTCCCTATCCAGTAATTGGAAATTTGTACGTTGGATAGTGTATTTAAAGAAATAAAAAATATCTAACTGTCAATTTTAATGTAATTCCGATGAAATTTAAATTTTTATCACCAAATTAGCGAATTGAGAAAACGTTTAAGTTGTGATTTGCATAATACCTAAATAATATTTTCTAATCATGAATATTATGTTGAAGAATAAGAGAGTTTATATGCCAAACGTCCACTAAACGTCATCTGATCTGCACCAAAACTTTTTCAGCTCATGTACTGTACCAATATCAAAATCAGACCGCTAGCTTCGGCGCTATGGTGTCCATATAAATACATACAGACTTTTTTAAAACCATTACTTCGCCTAGGACCTCAAAACATAAAGATCCTGTCTAATCTCAATTTTTTATTTTGGACCAATTTCAGTAACCTCGTTTTTATGGGTGGGAAGGTTACAAATTACTATGTATCTTGTAGAAGAGAATTCGCTATACAATTTCTTTCCAGGGTATTTTGACCTAAAATGAATTGTTAATAGGGAGTTACCGCAAGACATACGATAACTTATTGGTATGTACAAGAACTTAACGGCATTATAAAATGCATGTGAGCATTGTGTATTGTAATGATAAATAATTCTCGGTATTGTACTCAATAAAATTCATAGCAATGAGATATTTCACCACTTAATTGTATATTACAGAAGATATAATCTTAGTAAATATTCAAAATTTTAGTACTAATTGCATTACGTTATGACTAATATTTCTTATTAAAAATTGAATTCTTGTAATAAGGAAAAGGCACCCTCGGTAGTATATAATACTAATAAATCTGCTTTGAACTGCTTACCCTAATTATGTGATTTTCTTAATATCCATTTCAAAGTATTATAATTTCATAATTTAGCATTTCCTTAATCCTTTATCCTTTTTCCAAAAATTCCTCGTAAAATGAAGTAATAATATTTTATTTCTGTATGGTTTTCTGAAACTCAGGTAAAATTTTATGGCTTTGGCTCTATTTCCTTAAAATTAAATAAACATTTTTCAACTGAAAACTGATTTCGGAACGGTACGGTTGTATTTTGTTTTTAAAATTATACGAATAATGCGTAGTAGTAGGAAATCTAGTGCTCGCTAGGATACATTGTAAAGGTAGGGAGGTCGATTAAAGGGTATGCAAAAACAAAAAACAGATCACTATGTAAAATTTTCTGTCACATCCGAATTTAAAGTTCGCCTATTAATTCGGAATTGCGAAATTCGAGAAAAAAACATATTTTTGTCGAAACTGAGAAAAACATGAAAATTTACTTTATCAAGTCATTTTTTTATAAAAAATGTATAAATTAGTACATGTCGCAGAAAAATATGATAAAGTATTATAAAATGTAGCAAGCAGTAAGTAGTAATATAGTATTATTAAGGATAGAATGACAAAAAGTGAAGTTTAATCAAGGAAGTTTTTGGAGTCGATATTTCTTTTCGTTGCTTAGTTTATAGAGCGGGAGCTAGGTGGCTTTTTCGGCAGCTCATCGTTTTATGAACTTTGTGATATTGTTATGGTTTAATGGATGATAACGATTCATAAAATCGACTTCTGGCGGGGCACCTCCTGTCAGGAGAGTCACGAACACTGTTTAAAAAATCAGTGAAATCATGTCATCGTTACAAGGCTCTTTTTTTTGTATGTACACATTTTATGTTTAGAATGAATAAAATAAGATCGCCAGAAAGTGTGGGCCGTCAGGAGGCGCAGCCAGAAAGGTAATAATGATACCATACATCTGAGGCACGGTACGGAGTCAAGTTAGCCGAAAGTGTTAAATTCCTGTATATTTAAGAGCCTATGGTACTTTTGTTGACACTAAGAACTTTATGGAGAGGCTATTCTATTGTTCAAGGAGCTTATATTTATGTTTTAAAAAGGAGCCAGAACTTGTAACGATGAGTTTAGAGTTCTGAGATGAAATATGCGAAAAAAAATCCAATTTTCTTCAAAAATCCTAAACATTTTCTTTCTGGCTAGCCTTACTGACGGGAGTTTCTTTCTGGGAATTTTTTCTGTGTTCAAAACATTTAAATAAACATGCTCAACCTTAAAAAAGTTTGTAACGATGACGTTATATAACTCCGTTTTTTTACCTCTTTGACTTTTCTGGTTGCGCCTCTGATGGCCCACACTTTCTGGCGATCTTATTTTATTCATTCTAATCATAAAATGTGTACTCACAAAAAAAATGGCTTTGTAACGATGATATAATTTCACTGATTTTTTTATCTTGAACCATGGCCAACTCGACGGGCTGACATATGCCAGAAGTCTAATTTTGTCGTTATTTAAGTTCGATAGAATTAATCAGTGCATAGAAAATGCTTGTAACGATGAGTGTCCGAAAAAGCCACTTAGCTCTCGCACCATAACCATATTAGTGGCTTAAACTATGCCTGCTTGAGATATACGTAGATTACATTGAGGACAGAACAATTATTGTTGCTTTGCAAAGAATTAATTTATTGAAAAAGCACACACATTATTATTTTGTTAAAATTCCATATTAGTTATGAAATAGATATTATAAATGATACTTTTAAATATTTTTTTGTAACGCCATGTCCTAAAATGACATTTATTTGACAGTTTCAATGAATCAAAACAATGTCATTATTGACAAATGTAAAATAAAGAAAAAAGAGTGAAATAATAGTATATTATTCAACGAGCATGTAATGATGGCTGTTATTCACGAAGGTTAAGACACGAGGGCGCGTGTCGTAAATTACCAGAGTGAATAGTAGCCATTATATGCGAATAGAATACTATACTTTGTCCACGACTATTAAATATTTTTGATTAAATTGTTTACTGAAGAAATTAATTAATAAATTAATTATATTATTCTTTTTTAGTAATATGTAAAATTATTGTAAATAACGTTGACATTTAAATTTAATTTGACAAGCCGTTCTTTTGACACAACGACCTACTTCCATTTAACGTTTCAGAAACTGGCCATAAACTCTACTAAAAAGTTGCGAGATTGCACTTGAATTGAAGAAGTACCTGCCCGTGACTTATTTTAAACATGTCGATACAAAAAATTTTGTATATAACTCGAGACTAAAATGATTTTTTTACTCATGTGGTTTATAGCACTCGCCTTCGGCTCGTACTATAAACGCCCCACTTGTAAAAAAAAACCATTTTAGCCACTTGTTATATAAAAAACTAGTCTTTAGATCAGATAAGTGCTTATACATAATAAATACAGTAAGATTCAAATGCTAGTTCATTATAGGGAGGAATACACGATTTTCGCAAATAAGTTGGCCGGTGAAACTCGCTAAAAAGATTAACATTTTGCGGTTTTGCTACATTATATTATTTTAATATGAGATTATTGAAACTGTTAAAGTTATAATAATTTTCATTATGCGTATAGTCCAGTCAATGAAGGGTTTCTAGAGAGAAATGCTGAGATCACAATTTTTGACTAGAGGGCTGCGTTTGGACTATTTAGGAGGTAAACATATCAAAAGTCCCCGAACGTAGGATGCAGGGAGGCACGAAGAAGGTCCTGGTTTTTGGTTTTTCGCTCATATCTCGAAAACGGTTAGCCCTAATCAAAGAGTGGCTATATGCAAAATTAAAGCTGACTAAATTTTCTACAATTATGTTTATATTAATTTTTTTCGTATCTGCTATGGTTCAGTAATGAATTGTACATCTTTTGACTGGGGTATGAAAGGGTATAGCAGAATAAGCATGGTAAAATGGCCCCAGAAGCGTTTGGGCCTAATTCGGTGTCAGTAGATCGACAATAGGAAAAGAAATGTTTTCCTCGAGTTTTGGCCCCCCGTCGCCACGGGTAACCTCTGTACCCCAATAAACATGACATTTCGTTTTCATTTTTTATCTCTGCAAGTTGTCCGTTAATTATTATGAAAAAAATAGACGATATACGTGTAATTTATATGCATCTTAGGAAAAAAAATCAGCTGATTTTGCTGCCTCCTTCGAATAAAAAAAAAATATTTAAATATTGGAATATTTATTTTTCCATGAAAATAATGATTCGCATACACAAAACTTTTACCGAAAATATATTGTTATGAGTGGTTTATTGTAGATTTTCTTCAAATTTTTTGGAGCGGTGCGCCATAATTAAAAAAAATAAAAACTGTTACGACGCATTGTTTAGTGGTCTATCCGGCAGACCAGACCAGTGTATCCGTATGTATTTGGATCCGCTGAAACCGAATCCGAAGTCAGAATTGTCAGATTGGCTCATTTTTCACCCTCAACCCCAAAATACCCCCCCTCCAATGGTCTGTCCGGCGGACCAGATCATTATATTCCTATGTATTTGGACCTTCTAAAACCGAATCCGAAGTCAGAATTGTCAGATTGGCTCGTTTTTCACTCCCAACCCCAAAAAACACCCCCAAAACAAAAACAAATTGGTCTGTCCGGCTGACTATACCAGTGCATCCTTATGTATTTTGACCTGCTGAATCCAGATTCGAAGTTAGAATTGACAGAATGGCTCGTTTTTCACCCCCAACCCCGAAAAACACCCCCCCCCCCCCCAGAAAAAACGGGTGTTTGTGTATTCTTACGTATTTGAATGTGCTGAAACCGAATCCGATATCAGAATTGTCAAACTGGCTCGTTTTTCACCCCCAACCCCAAAAAACGCCCCCAAAACAAAAACAAAGTGGTCTGTCCGGCGGACTATATCAGTGTATCCTTATGTATTTTGACTTTCTGAGTTCGGATTCAGTTTACCTCGTTTTTCAACTCTAACCCCGAAAAACACACCCTCCAAAGAAATGATCTGTCCGGCGGACCATACCAGTGTATCCTTATTTATTTAAATCCGCTAAAACCGAATCCGAAATCAGAATTGTCAGATTGGCTCGTTTTTCACTTTTAACCCCAAAAAACAACCCCAAAACAAAAAGAAAATGGTTTGTCCGGCGGATTATACCAGTGGATCCTTATGTAATTTGACCTGCTGAATCCGAATTTGAAGTCAGATTTGCTCGTATTTCACAAGGAACCCTAAAAAACACCCACAAAACAAAAAAGTGGTCTGTCTAGCGGATTTAAATACATAAGGATACACTGGTTTGGTCCGCCGGACAGACCATGTTTTTGGGGGGTGTGTTTTTCGGGGTTTGAGGTGAAAAACGAATCAATCTGTCAATTCTAACCTCGAATCCGGAATCAGCAGATCAAAATACATAAGGATACACCGCCGGACAGACCACTTTGTTTTTATTTTGGGGGCGTTTTTGGGGTTGGGGTGAAAAACGAGCCAATCTGACAATTCTGACTTCGGATTCGGTTTCAGCAGATCCAAATACATAAGAATATACTAGTTTGGTCCGTCGAACAGACCATTTTGGAAGGGGGGGGGGGGGTGTTTTCTGGGGTTGGGGATGAAAAACGAGCCAATCTGACAATTCTGATTTTGGATTAGATTTTAGCGGGTCCAAATACATACGGATACACTAGTCTGGTCCACCGGACAGTTTCATTGGTTAAGCAGCACTAAACAATGCATCGTAACAGTCTTTATTTTTTTTAATTATGGCGCACCGCTTCAAAAAATTTGAAAAAATCTACAATAAACTACTCATAACAATGTATTTTTGGTAAAAGTTTTGTGTATGCGAATCATTATTTTCATGAAAAAATAAATATTCTAATTTTTAAATATTTTTTTTATTCGAAGGGGGCAGCAAAATCAGCTGATTTTTCTTTATAAGATACATTTAAATTACGTATACATCGTCTATTTTTTTCATAATAATTAACGTACAACTTACAGAGATAAAAAATGAAAACGAAATGTCATGTTTACTAGGGTACAGGGGTTACCCGTGGCGACGGGGGGCTAAAACTCGAGGAAAACATTTCTTTTCCTATTGTCAATCTACTGACACCGAATTAGTCCCAAACGCTTCTGGGGCCATTTTACCATACTTATTCTGCTATATCCTTTATTATAAATTGAAAATAAATTTTAATAATCATCGTAGAAAAAAATTTCTTGTACAGATATCCGTTTCACAGCAGACTGAACTGAAATATCGAATAAAAAATGTCTTATTTTTGTATGCTTAGTAATGTTTTGCTCTGAAATTAAAATAAAACGTATTTTTCGTATGAGAGTTTGTAGGCTTCTGGTTATCACCATGTATTACAAATATGGCCCAATTTCAATAGGGATTATGGTAATATGCTGCTTTACATATGTTCCATAACAGATACGAAAAAAATTAATAGAAATTATTGTAGAAAATTTAGTCAGCTTTAATTTTATAGCCACTTAAGAGCGAAAAACCAAAAATCGGGACCTTTTTCGTACCCCCCTGCATCGCCCCCACTTCCTACGTTCGGTGACTGTTGGTATGTTTACCTCCTAAATAGTCCAAACACAGCTCTCAAGTCAAAAATTGTGATCTCGGCATTTCCCTCTAGACGCCCTTATTGAACGTTCATTGACTGGGCTAGTAATGTTTATATGAGCATAATGCTACAAATATATCATATTTATATAATATTTAAAGATTCTTCTGTACCAAAGTTTAACTGGCTTAAAAAATAAAATTTGCAAAATTGGTCACAATGGTTATTACATTTCAGTCCATGAGCCATCATATTTAACAAGTATCACCATGCCCTTGAATTTTATCTAATATATATACATTATTTTGTACCTTTTTAACTCTTTTTACAAGCTTTTATTTAACTTGCTTTGTATGTATGTTTGTTTGTTTAGTTCAAATCTTGCAAGTCAATTTTAAAACAGTTATCCCAACCGATTGAGCTGAAATTTTGTATACACGTTTAGTTTGGATGACAATGCATGGTTAGCTAAGTGACGTCATTCTAAATCGAATATGGCGGACTCCCAAAGATGGCGGATCAGTTTTTTTTTATACACCCCCATGATATGGGTATCAAATAAAAGGATTTGCTGAGAAGAATACGAAAATAAAATGACGTCACACTAAATTCAATATGGCGGACGTCCCAAGATGGCGGACAAAATTTTTTAGTTTTAACACTATAATTTGATCGTATAATGTATTCGCTCATACGTTGCATTCTAAGAAATGGTGAAGGATTCGGTTCAAACTATAAGTTTTATATCTGATAGGAACGACGCAATGAATATACAACGTGATCTACCATGACAAGCGCAAAATTAACAGTAGGTTGTCCCCACCGAAAGGAGTTAGAAAAACGAAAAATTAAAAAAATATGACCAAAAAAATACCTTATTTTTTTGTAGGAATGCCGCCTATGACTACTAATCTGGCATAACGCGGTCCAACCATATCACTTCCCCTCCCCCTTTATCAGACTTGGAACTGATAGCAAAGCTGGATAGGGTAGAAGTGACTTTTTGGTTTCAATCACACTAAAAAAAGAGCAAAAATTAAAATATTTTTTGTAGAATATAGCATAACAAAAAACTTAAAAGTAATGCAAAGTCAAAGAAAATGTTACATTAAATGCACTGTTCTAAGCGACGAATGGCGTATTGAACATCGATCTACGAATACAATTTATAATTTAATTTTAATAGGGTCGATGTCTTTTCGACATATTGTTAGACCGAAAGTAAAAAACGGCACTTTGATCGCACTAGCCGGCTAACTTTTTATGCCAATTATTACTATTTTATCTCCGATATGGTCTCTCTCAAGTAAGGTCACTAACCTATTACTGACCTCCGACAACAAAAAACAAGCTAAAAACGTACTCTTCGCCGGTTTACTGAACTTTTTATATAACTCTTACACATTCTATAGGATACTCTTTGCAATTTTTTGTAAATAATGTTAGTTTTAGACATTTTTAATTTTATAGTACGAACTTAGTTGGTGAGACTCAGTGTAACATAAAGTTAAAATTAAAAAAATAATACCACATGTGGGTTTCGAACCTGGGACCCTTGGATTCCGAGTCAAAGGCGTAAGAACTACCTAACACGTAAAAAAATGTAAAAAATATAAATTTTTACAAAAACATAAAAATAAAAAAAAAAATTCTAAAATTTAAATCATTAATAACATTTTTATTTACCGATCGATTTTGTTCAAAAACAATAGGGTTCTTCCCCTAGCTAACACTAACTTACCGTCCAAATTTCAGTACAATTGGACTTTTCTTTTTTGAGTCATCGTGCTTACAAGAAACGTGACGGATGGACGGACAGACGGATATTTTGAAAGTTGTTTAGAATTCGTTCACTAACACAATGATATGAAAATTTTTTCTCTACGAGCAATATTTACGATTTTAGAAATGTGCCGATCAAATACAATATACTCTTCGTTTTAGCAAAGAGTATAATAACAATTGAAAGCATTAAAGGTAGCCAAAGTCCATGGTTCAGTAGCGTATCTTTGCAAATTTTAATGCAAACCTAATTACTAAATTACCTCGGATCACTCTAAAATTTTACAGGGGATTTCCCCCATTGAAGACTAGTACACCATTTTATTTTCCGCATGTCATGGTAGATTACGTTGTATAAAACTAATTAAGGCGTAGCTAAAAATTTAAAAATCAAATTAAATGTACAAAAAACTTTTTAAAAACAATCTTTTATTATTTAGGTGTACTAAAACGAACAAAATAAAAATAAAAGAAAATTATTTTCTTAAAAGCTTGTCGCGTGAATAGAAATAAAAAAACTTACTTAGGTACTTACAATCTCTGTCAAAAAAAATTAATGCCTGTATGAACTCTTCGCGCCCGACAAGCTTTTAAGACAATAATTTTTTTTATTTTTATTTTTTTCGTTTTAGTACACCTAAATAATAAAAGCTTGTTTTTAAAAAAGTTTTTTTTACATGTAATTTTATTAAAATTTGACCTTGTCTATTAAGTGTTAACTGGGTGAATTTTCTATTTTCTAATGCAGTCTTATTTGCAGACGGTTCTCTTTTAGTCGGAGAACGAGCAGTGTTTAAGATGCACCCTCTATAACACTCGCGAACAACCACCTAAAAAAAATTGATTCTTATGTAAATCGACCTGGCGGATCCGATTTTGGAGTTCGCCAAACAATCCGGAATTGCGAAACTGGTCAAAATCGGCAATTTCCGAAAAATCTCAAATTTTATGGATATTTTTTAATTTTTACTTATCACCCTATATATCCCTTAGTTTAAGTCCGATTAAATTGAAATTTTTAGGAGAATCAATTTAGACCTTTGTTATCATGACGGACATGACAGAAATGCAAAAAAATTTACATGTCACCAGTAATATTTTTTTTAATAGTTGGTGACACGAAATTTGTTAAAAATGCAGCAACAAATAGTCGATCGAGAAAACTTTTTTGTTTTTAAAGATAGATGTATATAGTAAGCTACAAAGTTGTAGCCAAAGAAAAAAAGAAACTTTTTTATTTCAGTGAATTTTTTGATAACTGGCTTGGTTTTTAACACAACGGTGCCGCAATATAGAAAAGAACTATGCCGGCCGCGGTCGGTCACGTACTGCACAAGCGATAACGCCATGCATAGCTTGAGAGCGCCAGGATTTGTATTGTACTAATAATAACATATTTAATAATCGTTTATTCAGTAAATTTTTATTTTGAAAAAGGAGCAAAATATAAAAAATAAAGTTTTAAATTTTGATAAAGGCAATTTAGACATACTCATTTTATTTCCACATTTAAGTTCTACTCGTATAATTAAGCAGCAATATTTAAGAAATAAACACATTTGTATTTTTTTTTATCGCAAATTATACAACGTTTTGGGCTTTCAACGGTCTTCCTTTTTTTAAAACCAGTATTAGCCACATCTGTGCTTTCTGCTTTTTGTTTATAAGCTTTTCGGGTGTAATTTCTTCTGCATCTTCCATGATAGACAGGACATTTTAACATTAACATTTTTTTGGTGTAATATTTCAACTTAAGAGAGATATCATCCGACTTTATAGAAACTGCTTTAAATGCTTAGTCCAGTGCTTCTTCTGTAACACCCTGCACAGTTTCTTCACTATTTTGTTGGCAAAATATGCATTTCATAAAGTTGAAAATGCGCACAAAACGGCTGACGTTAAAAAAAATTGCTTAAAAGTTGTTCTTTGTTCAAATTAAATATTAAAACTAGTTTTAAATGTCTGGAAGAGAAATTCCGTTACTTTAATGTGCACTTTACCCTCTATAGCACTTTCCTAACGCAATAATAATTATTATTATAGCTGCAACTCACCAATTTTCAATAAGAATAAGCGTCATAAACCACACAGACGACAACAACTCCTGTCGATCGGTTAAAAACAACTAAATAAACGTTTTGTAATAGCTATTTATGTAACTAGTTACAAAAGACGTAACAACACGAGTTACACAAGATTGTCTTTCGTTACATACATGATTTTTCTAATTTTAAAATTCAAGAAACAATTTAAACAATAAATGAAATGGATGTATTTAAAAATCTTAAAAATTAAGTAATCTTTTTCATAGTTACCTTTGCTGCTATCACACATTATAATTTTAATGTCAAAACTGACAGACGTTATTTAGTCAAGTTACAATATTATTTGAAATCCTAATTTGATAACATAATAAAGGTAAATTGTATTAATGCAAAAGTTTTGTTAGCGTATTTTGAAGGAAAGAAGAATTTAAAAGCTTCCACTTTATGGACTTAGTATTCTATTTTGTGTTGAATAAACATTGTTTCTTTATCTTTTTGAGAGTTGTTTATCTTTCCTAATTGATGACATAAGGAACTTTTTGTAACGCCATATCCTAAAATGGCATTTATTTGACACTTTCCATGAATCAAAACGATGTCATTATTGACAAGTGTAAAATAAAGAAAAAAGACTTTTATTTCACAGTGTGATATAAAACTTATTGGTTTCTATCGAAACAGCAATAGAATTCAGTCTATTTTTGTAAAATTATATTGTTTTCTGATTTCGAATGGCGATACAAAAAATGTTGTATATAACTCGAGACTAAAATGTGTTTTTTTTTTACTCGCTCCACTCGTAAAAAAAACACCATTTTAGCCACTTGTTATATAAAATACTATTTCGTCACCAGTTACGTAAAATTTTACTTTTCATAACTGGTTACATAAAAGTAGGACGTTTTGACACTTACGTCAGTTTTGAAAACTGTCACTTTATACGTCAAAATTAGAAAAACCAATATTCACAACTACGCATTATTTTATTCACATCGGGCGGGGCATCCTAAAAGACGAGAAACAAAGCCGCGGTATAGGCCAACCCAATCTTTTATCACCGAAATAAAAAAGTTTCTTAAGTTCTTTGGCTACAACTTTGTACATTACTATATACATCTATCTTTAAAAACAAAAAAGTTTTCTTGATCGAGTATTTGTTGCTGCATTTTTAACAAATTTCGTGTCACCAACTTTTTAAAAAAATATTACTGCTGACACGTAATCTTTTTTGCATTTCTATCATGTCAATCATAATAACAAAGGTCTAAATTGGCTCTCCAAAAAATTATTTCAATTTAATCGGACGTAAACTAAAAGAGATATAGGGTGATAAGTAAAAATTAAAAAATTTCCATAAAATTTGAGATTTTTCGGAAATTGCCGATTTTGACCAGTTTCGCAATTCCGGATTGTCTGGCGAACTCCAAAATCGAACCCGCCAGGTGGATTTACATAAGAATTAATTTTTTTTAGGTGGTTTTTTATAATGCATCGTAGACATTCCTCATTCTCCGACTATTTATTTATATAAAACATTCGCTTGTAGGATCCCGTCACTAAAAAATAAGTGTTTATCTTGTAATTCTGTGCCCAAATGTTATTGAATAAAAATCAATTTTTGTATCAGACGCCTCTTTTAAAGAATCAGAAGCCTTCCTCGCTACATTTTGTAATGTCTTGGCACTATCTTTTTGACACATAGTGCATTGTCTGCAATCTGTTTCTGGCTCTACAAATATTTTCTCCAATCAAATAATAAGCACTTATACAACAACATTAATTGTTTAAAAAACTTATTTACATCTAGTAGAGAATCCGCACTAAGGTCGATCTTCACCGATCAGGTAACCGAATGAAATCTATTTTTTATTAAAAAAAATATGCTAACAAAAGTAACGGTCTTAACGAAATATATTCAAGGCTATATTTAATTGAAAATTCAATAATTTTTTTTTCCATAACTTCACCGATCTTCTAACCAAAAAAATTTAACACTAATCGAAAGTAAGAAACCTATAGAATATATAAACATAGGGTTGCTTACATTTTTCCGTCCGAGGCTGTACGGTTGCTAGGTTTAAATAGGTGAATAGAAAGTGGTACCTTCATTGATCTGGTAACCAAATAAATTATATATCAAAATAAAGATAATTTTATTGCGGAATGATAAATATAAATAAAATTAAAAAAAACAAAAAAAAGCCTTGAACATATTTCGTTAAGCAACCCATCACCGTTACTTTTGTTAGCATATTTTTTTTCATAAAAAATAGATTTCATTCGGTTACCTGATCGGTGAAGGTCGACCTTAGTACGTATCTTAGACTAATCCTCCATGATTTAAACAACATTTGCTATAAAACACCGTATAAGATTCACTTACAAAATAAGTTAATAAAAAACTGAAGAAAGTATTTGTTAACTACCTGTAAGAGCCGCAATAACTACGTTACTACCAGTGTTCCAGTGTACGCTCTATTACCAGCTCTGGTGTGGAAAAACTAATAATCATATAAAGAAACGTTTCATACAATAGTTATTTAAGTCCCGAAAGTGGTATTTTACTGGAAGTCTGCGAGTCCAGTAAAACCACTTTTGACGTGTGTTACGTAATTTTTTTTTAAAACGAGCACAGTGTTGTATCGTAAAAACCATATTATTCAGTTTAGATTTTTACAACGAAAACTTTTTATTAACAAATTTTAACAATTTTATAACAATGGTAAATTTTACCAGACTATTTTATTTTACTCGGTTACTATGGAAATCAATTGAATGTCGACTTAGACTAACTACTTTTTTTTCTTTAGAGTTAGGCCCAAAAGTAAATAAAAATTATGTATTTTGACCCGCTGAATCCAAATCCGAAGTCAGAATTGTCAGATTGGCTCTTTTATCATGTCTAACCTCAAAAAACACCCCCAAGAAGCCGGTTTTTCGCCTTTCAGACTGAAATGAGTACATTGGTCTGATCCACCGGACTGACCACATTTTTGTTTTACTTTAGGGGAGTTTTTTAGGGTTAGGGATGAAAAACGAGCCAATTTGAAACTTCTGACTCCGGATTCGGATTCAGCGATTGAAAACACATAAGGATACATATTGGTCTGATTCGCCGGACAGACCACTTTTTTTATTTAGGGGTGTTTTTGGCTCTACAAATATTGGATGAAAAACGAGCCAATCTGAAAATTCCACCACTTTTTTTGGTGGGACTGTACTTTCAAGACATTTTCTTACATACTCATTTCTGTGTTTAAAAATGAAATCAATCCATTAAATTGAATGATTTTTCAGATATGTGCTTTGTTTTTATTTTATGGATTTTCCGATTTTTAAACTTCCCGCTACAGCCCCGCTGGCATAAAAGCTTCTTGCATCTGTATAGAGCAACTCTATATACTTGAGGTAAATTTTAATTTTTTCTTGGTGCAAGAAGTTTATCAGTTTTCGAAAAATTCAATTTTAAAAATGGGCCTTACCTTATTTTGCTTCCTGATACCCAGACTAAGCCGACTGTTTTAGTTTTCAATAGGACTACAAAGTTATCAGATCCGGTCGAAAAATGCACCAGCTCTTGATGTATAAGATATATACATAGCACTTAACCTGTAGTACGCTATGTTTTAGTTTAAATATATTATGTATTTCTTTGATGAAAATTTGGCGGTGAGGGTTGTCAAGGATGGCTTCTGTTGACAAGAGAATAGAAACACATTTTGCAATCTTAAAGAGAAAGGTGATGAAGCAAACCATTGTGTGCTGACTCATTAAATAGATTAAAAAAAATATGTAAGTACACATTTTTATTCCCTGGAGACAAAGAGTCTAACTGCAAAGCTTTAACCTAACACAAATTAAAAAAAAACAAACCCAATTATAAGAGAAATTAGTTAAAAGTTATTCAACAAACACGTTTGAGCAGAAAAAGTTAACGCTCTCTATCTCAAGAACTAAACCTCAGGAAAAAGCTTATAAGAGAGCATAAACCCCAACAAACACTTAAATTACAAGTAAATTTTATTAGCAACTGTAATAAAACATTAATTGAAAATTTTGATAATACGATAATAAAGTCTGTTCGCTGATAGAGTCCCGATGTGATGTCACGAACGTCTGAACTAAGATGCCGTAGGCTCGTTGGTGTTTTCGAATGCACAGTGTCGTCGCTTTGTTTTATATTTTACTTGATGCATTTAATTAGATTTATTTGAAGGAAATTGAATTTTAAGCATAATAATACATCTAAATTTATAGTAATTTAAGTTAAATAAATAAATTATAATATTGAATTGTCTTGGTTTCGAGTAAAAAATATGGTAGAGCAAATATAGAAAATAAATACACTTAAATAGTTGCATCTAAATCTTTTTTATTCATTAATAGAATTTTGCCAAATAAGTATATGATTTCTTAAAATAAAAATATGTAATTAATACTATTTATGCCGAACCCTATATAAAACAAATATGGCAGTAAAATGCAAATACCTAGCATAAGATAAATAAATAAATTTGAACAGCTTTTATTAACAATAAAGGTCTGTCATTTTCATTTTCCTTTTGAAAATATTCAGACAATCTCAAAACTAACACTGCTGTGATTGCAGATTTAAAAATTCACCAGGATGCATATTTACTATTTTAACAATAGAACAAGACTAAAATTGCCGTCTTAGGCACCAATTGAAATAAGTGCACTATACCTGCTATACTCGACTTCCGAGAAAATCGACCGGCCTCTGAAATCTCCAGCAGCATTCGACGACGACACGCGTTACACAAATAGGTTTCCTGTCAGGCAATAGAAATGCTACACGTCGGTCATAACTTGACCACAAAAATTAACACTTACGTTATAGATTAGATTACAAACAATATTTCAATAAAGACAAGGAAGGATAGAGCTCCGGACGATATTCCTTACACTATACGACCTGGATTCTATCAGCGAACAAACTTTAATTATAGGCCGTTGGAATTAATAAAAAAAAGGTGATTTTCAAGAAGTTTTATCTCCAAAAGATTTTATTGCATAGAATGTATTTTTTAGGTATAAAAACATGAAAAATCATAGTCCGTACGCACAGAATGACGGGGAAAGTACCTAAAAATGCATAATTATGCAAAAAAGTGCATTTTTTGCTGTTTTTGTGCATTTTTCAAGGGTTTTCCAAAGACATTAATTTAAGATTCATAAAAATTTGAGAAAAATGGTTTGTTTCAGTATTATACAAGCCTTAAGTAACATATTGGGTCATTTAAGACCCTTTATGGGCCGACTGTAGCCATTAAACGCATCCTAAAGTGCATAATTTGCATCCGTTTAAAAAAAATTTTAATAATTGCTCTAAAATTAACAAAATATCGTCCAAATTTTATACTCTGGGGTTTTCGAGGTCACTAATTACGAATTTGAAGAGAAAATCGGAAAATTGAAAATTGCTGACTGATAATGGCGCGAAATTTAATTTTAAAAGTACATTTTTTTTCCTTTTTTTCACATAAAATGTATACAAAGCAAATAAAAAAAAATGAATTTCCGTCTTTTTTTAACTAAATTTTCAATTTTTATTTTTTTTTGAATTTTCCCCTCCCCCCCTCCTATATCTTATTTTTTAACGCGTTGGCATTGAATATGAAAATTGATAAAAAGTAAAGTGCATAAATATATTTTTTTTTAATTATTTTTTTAATATATAGCTTATATTATTTTGAAATTCGCGCTATATTTTTAAGTTACCATAAAAAGTAGAGGCACTACTTTTGAGCAAGTTATATATATACACGCAACCATTTTATTTTTTACCGTTATACTTGTGGTAGTATCTACGCCGGTTATTTTTTTGTTGTTGAAAAAAACATGTGCTGATTTATAAATTTTAAAACTGAATTATTATAGAATTAATTAATTAGAAATAAAAATTGAAAATTTAGTTAAAAAAAAGACGTAAATCCATTTTTTTATTTGCTTTGTATACATTTTATGTGAAAAGAAAGGAAAAAAATGTACTTTTAAAATTGAATTTTGCGCCATTATCAGTCAGCCATTTAGAATTTTCCGATTTTCTCCTCAAATTCGTAATTAGTGACCTCGAAAACCCCAGAGTATAAAATTTGGACGATATTTTATTAATTTTAGCGCAGTTGTTAAATTTTTTTTTAAACGGATGCAAATTATGCACTTTAGGATGCGTTTAATGGCTACAATCGGCCCATGAAGGGTCTTAAATGACCGAATATGTTACTTAAGGCTTGTATAATACTGAAACAAACCATTTTTCTAAAATTTTTATGAATCTTAAATCAATATCTTTGAAAAACCATTGAAAAATGCACAAAAACAGCAAAAAATGCACTTTTTTGCATAATTATGCATTTTTAGGTACTTTCCCCGTCATTCTGTGTGTACGGACTATGATTTTTCAAGTTTTTATACCTAAAATATGTATTCTATGCAATAAAATCTTTTGGTGATAAAACTTCTTGAAAATCGCCTTTTTTTTATTAATTCCAACGGCCTATTACTTGATTATTTGATTAGATGAGCCCTGAGCCATGAGTGGTCCAACAATTTCTGAAAACCAGAATTCTGTATAGGAAGGACATGGAATATATGCCAATAATTTTATTTGCAGTAATTATATTCACTATGTAAAATTATAAAACAATATTTTCAAATTATTTTTCTTATTATATTTTCTTAATTCATTATATTTAAGTAAAGTAGGCTTCAGAAAAGGGTGCTATGGCAATTTTGTTTGAAACTAAACTCAAGCTGTCAGGTATTTGTCAAGTAATTTGTATTATTTTAATTTCCTAATTTTTAAATCGTTTAATTTTTTAAGGTTTTTGGAAAATTCTGAACAACTTTCATTAATAAAATTTTCTGATATATATTCATGAAATTTACTAAATAACTTGAGCAAAAACAAAAGTTTATGTTCTAATATAAGTTGTATTAAAAAATGATATAAAAGAAGTGTTAACATTTTTAACCGACTTAAAAAATGAGGAGGTTCTCAATTCGACCAGTATGTATGTTTTTTTATATATCTATTCAACGATTACTCTAACATAGCTTAAGCGGTTTCTGTCAAACCTGTTGCAAACTATAGGCTGTGGTCCGGCGGTGGTTCCCTACTAAATTTCTAAAACTACATCTAGTGTAAGGTGAATAAAAATTGGAGACAATTTTTTTTAACCGACTTGATATTCGAAGATTTGTCGGAGTCACCGGTAATTTCAATCAATTCACAAATAGGGTATTAATTTCGTGGTAACATTCACATGGTGCCCAACATAAAGATAATTTCACAATAGTTTCCTTCACTATGTAGAAGTTAAATAAATAAAAGAAGCTACCAAAACGTTGAAAAAATTTTTTTAAATAAAAAAATCTTCAAAAAATATGAAATAAAATTTCACTCAGTTTTACAAATATCTGTCTACCTATTAGTGGAAAGTAGCAAGGAACTGTACCATATTACCTAATATCAATTTGAAATCGGTGCAAAAATATCCTTGCTACTTTCCACTAACAGGTAGACAGATATTTGTTTTAATGGAGCGGATCTGGCGAGAAAAAGAGGGGTTTTGAAACAAACTTTTTAAAAAAATTTTTTTTGACAATTCGGTTACACGCGTTCTCTTTTATCATGTTATCAACTTAGTTCAGCTTAATCACATGGGGTGGCGGACGAATTCGCATTTAAAATTCGCAAAAACAGGTTTTTCCACGATAACTTTGTTATTATTGACCTGACGAAAAAAAAGTAAAATTAAAAATTGAAGATCTCTCGGAAGCGCATAACCTTGTAAATTTTTCAAATCGGACGGTAACTTTTCGTGAAATATTTTTTTGAAGATTCTCGTTTTTTTTGCCCTAACACTAATACACAAAAAAGTAATTCCTTAATTTTTTTTTGAAAAAAAGAAAGTGAAGAAGAGGGGGGTGAGAATTTTTTGAGGTAGGTGAAATAGATAAAAATTGATGGAGCCGGAGGATTGTGATGGTGGGCCAATTTTTTTCCCTGTAGTGCGATTTTCAAAGACCAAAATGGAATTTGTTCGTTATTACGTCTAATATTTGACTGAATAATTTTTTTTATTTTTTTCAAATAAACAAACTTGTGGGAGGGAAAAAACCTTTTGCATTTTTTTTTAAATGCGTTTTTGAGTACGAAGGAAAGAGCTCAGAAGAGAAATTTTTTTACAGGTAAGTGAGATTTTTTTTTTATCTTTAAATTAAAAAAAAAAAAATTATCGCAATCCAAGCAATAGGAAGGGAGGGAGAGGGTATAATGCGTTTGCGGGAATAAGGGGTTAAGGAAAAGGGATAGGGACTTCGGAGCTTAATATTCGGATATATAAATCTTTTTTCCATCTTAATATTTTACCAATCTACCCTCCATCAAATATTAAACTTATTATAAATAATTATTTAATACCATCACGAATTTTCGCGGCGCATTTCTCTAGTTTTAGGTGTGTAGTGGATATATATAACAATTATTTTTCTCTAACTCAAAAATGGATTACTCTTAAATTTTTACCGTGTTATCACTATATATTTGTTAATATGTAGGTCAAATTTTAATAAGTGTAGAATGCATTATTTTTTTTCTAAGGGTATGTCGAAAATTTGTATTCTCAAATGTAACATGCGGGAAACTTTTTTATCTTTCGAAATAGTTACCAAGTGTATCGAGAAGTAACGAAGATAAAAGATGGACGTAACTTTTTTATTTGAAACTTTTTTTTTAGAATTAACAGTTTTCGAGAAAATTGCAAATGAGTGATTGTTGGTCAGGTACTGCAAACGTGTGGAAATCTAATAGCAGTTAATTGCAGTACCTGGCCAACAATCACTCATTTGCAGTTTTCTCGAAAACTGCTAATTCTAGAAAAAAAAGTTTCAAATAAAAAAGTTACGTCCATCTTTTATCTTCGCTACTTCTCGATACACTTGGTATCTATTTCGAAAGATAAAAAAGTTTCCCCCATGTTACATTTGAGAATGCAAATTTTCGACATAGCCTTAGAAAAAAAATAATGCTTTCTACACTTATTAACACATTTTATTAACAAATATATAGTGATAACACGATAAAAATTTGAGAGTAATCTATTATGCCGTTTTTGAGTTAGAGCGAGTTAAGCGGAAAAATAATTGTTATATATATCCAATACACACCTAAAACTAGAGAAATGCGCCTCGAAAACTCGTAACGGTGTGTTACATAATTATTTCTAATAAGTTTAATATTTGATAGAGGGTAGACTGATAAAATATTAAGATGGAAAAAAGATTTATATAACCGAATATTAAGCTTCGAAGTCCCCCTATCTCTTTTCTTTAACCTCTTATTCCCGCAAACGCATTATGCCCCCTCCCCCCCTTCCTATTGCTTGGATTGCGATAATTCTTTTTTTAATTTAAAGATAAAAAAAATCTCACTTACCTGTAAAAAAAATTTCTCTTCTGAGCCTTTTCCTTCGTACTCAAAAACGCATTTTTAAAAAAATGCAAAAGGTTTTTCCCCTCCCATAACTTTGTTTATTTGAAAAAAATAAAAAAAATTATTCAGTCAAATATTAGACGTAATAACGAACAAATTCCATTTTGGTTTTTGAAAATCGCACGACAGGGAAAAAAGTTCGAGGGAGTTGAATAATTTTCCTTTCCCTACCTCCCTCCCCTCCCCTAATTGGCCCACCAGCAATCCTCCGGCTCCATCAATTCTTATCTATTTCACATACCTCAAAAAAATCTCATCCCCCCCAATTTCTTTTTTTCGTAAAAAAATAAAGTAATTACTTTTTTGTGTATTAGTGTTAGGGCAAAAAACGAGTATTTAAAAAAAAAAAATTTCACGAAAAGTTACCGTCCGATAAAAAAAAGATTATGCGCTTCCGAGGGATCTTCAATTTTTAATTTTACTTTTTTTTCGTCAGGTCAATAATAATAAAGTTATCGTGGAAAAACGTGTTTTTGCGAATTTTAAATGCGAATTCCTCCGCCACCCCGTGTGATTAAGCTAAACTAAGTTGATAACATAATAAAAGAGAACGCGTGTAACCGAATTGTCAAAAAAAATTTTTTTAAAAAAGTTGGTTTCATTTCAAAACCAGATCCGCTTCGCTATTCAAAACTATCTAATTTCAAAACTACGTTTTGCACCGATTTCAAATTGATTTTGGGTTCCTTGCTACTTTCACTAATAGGTAGACAGATATTTGTAAAACTGAGCGAAATTGTATTTCTTACTTATTAGAGATATTTTTTGAAGATTTATACAAATTTTTGACAAATTTTTAGGTTTATCTTCATCTAAAATCGTAAAATTTTAAAACATGAATACACAAACTTTTAATCTATTGAATAGGTAACATCCTTGGAAATTCTGCAACAGCTGCTACAGTAACAGGTGCATCTAAAAAATTTGTTCCGGTTTGAAAAGGCACCATGATATCTTAGACATGCAATTTAAAAAATATATATTATTATATACTTACAGTACTAAGAAATAGGTAAATTGACTACTTTACATATACAAATATATTTGCAGCAAGTCATTACTTTGTTATTATCTATAGATAATATACATATAATGAAGTGTAAAATATAATACAAGTTCATAAAACTGCCTTAAAACATACGTCAGTTACACAGTACATTACATAACAGTCATGGGGGTAGTCATAAAATCTTCAGTTGTATAGAAACAAAATTTCAAGATATGGTTTCTAATGATAGTTTTAAAGGACCCCGGAACAAAACCCATGAAAATGTTGATTCGGTGGAATCGGCTGGAATTTTGTAGCTCAAGGCATGCTGATCAAAAGTTCTTATCACATCGAGCCAATCCTATGGACAGTTCTTGAGATACAGCTTGTCAAAGTTAGGTAATTTGTGTCATTTTATACATTCAAGAACTTTTTACTCTTAAACCATTAACTTTAGCAAAAAGTTGCAAGGGTCGAAATATTTTTGTTCAACTGCAATGGAGCTCAAGAATTTTTTTCAGAATTTTTTAATCAATTTTTAGGTTAGGTAAAATATATATATGTCATATTCCGGCATGCTTCGGTGGGATTGGCTGAAGCTTTGCTATTTTGTAGTTAAAGTCATTCTGATCAAATATTACCATTGCACTGAGTCTATCCTATGAGTGGTTTTCGCTTCAGGAGTGCCTGAAGGTCTTAACAACGAGGTAACGGGTAATCTATATGTACGTGTTTATGAATGGCTTCCAGCGTGTTTGTGTACTGTGTGTGCGTTTGTGTGTATGTATGTGCCAGTGTATACAGAGTTCTCCGGAAATATTGATGACAAACTTCTGATGCAGATTCTACATGCAAAAATATGTTCGCAAATACCTTGAGCTACGGCCCTTTGAAAATGGCACCCAAAAATTGATTATTATATTTATTATTATTATTATATTTCAGAAACATTTTGATTTACAGGGACGCGAGTTTATACGCATATTGAACAATGATACAAGCTTATTTTTATAGTATTTTTTAAAAATATTTTTTACCGTGGGTCATATTGAGGGGGGCTGTCGATATTTTGAATTAATTTCATGTGTTTTATTTTTTTTTTCACTGTGGTACAAGAATTTCATTCACTAATTAAAAATACACAAAAAATGTCCTCTTTCATTTCAGTCGTAGGACTAGTGTGAGAAAAATCGTTCTAATGAGTTTAATGCGGAATCGCTGAAAACACAAGGGTATTATGGTTTTTGGGGTACGCATGGCATGAAAATCACATAAAATATCCATCAATGATTCTTCTTCGAACGATACATGATGCTGGAAACAGAGCAGTTGTTCCTGAAAAGCCTATGGATGTTCTCAATATTTAAAAACTAAAAAGAAAATATTAAAAAACAACAAAAAGTAAAAATAAACAGATAGAAAGTGAAACAAAAAAATGGAATCACCCTGGTTGGCAATGAGAACGCTCTCATAAGAAACATAGTGCCGGTAAGAGCAGGTTCTTTGATAAAAATAATCACACACATATGTACGCACGTACACAAACACGCTGGAAGCCATTCATAAGCACGTACATATAGATTACCCGTTACCTCGTTGTTAGACTTTCAGGCACTCCTGGAGCGAAAACCACTCATAGGATAGATTCAGTGCAATAGGAATTTTTGATCAGCGTGACTTTAACTACAAAATAACAAAGTTTCAGCCAATCCCACCGAAGCATGCCGAAATATGTCATATATATATTTAACCTAACCTAAAAATTGATAAAAAAATTCTGAAAAAATTCTGAGCTTTATTGGACTAGAACAAAAATATTTCGACCCTTGCAATTTTTTGCTAAAGTTTAGGAGTAAAAAGTTCTTGAATGTCTAAAATGACGTAAATTACCTAAGTTTGACAAGCTGTATCTCAAAAACTGTCCATAGGATTGACTTGATGTGATAAGAACTTTTGATCAGCGTGACTTGAACTACAAAATACCAAAATTTCAGCCGATTCCACCGAATCAACATTTTCATGGGTTTTGTTCCGGGGTCCTTTGTGAAAATTTTGTTGTTTTATATTTTCAGGTAATTTATTATATAGTTCAAATTTAATGAGTTTTTAATTGATTTTGTTAAGCGATATTTAGGAGATTTTAACAAATTGGCTGACCTCGTGTTGTAATTATGCAGCTAAGATGGAGTTACATACACATTCTTATTTTTATGAATCTCTAAAAGAGAGTAGTAAATATTTAGGCTAGGAAGGGGCATTATACCATATCTAATAAATAATGGTTGACAGTGTTCTTTGAAACCTGCTCTTGTTATAATTCTTATAGATTCTTTCTGTTACCGAAATATTTTTACAGCACTGCTCGAGTTCCCCCAGAGTATAACCCCGTAGCTTATTTGGGAGTGGATTAATGAATATAGTACACTGACAGCAAAATGTGTAGTTGTAGAACAGTTCTTAATCTTCGTAAAATAAATAAATAGGTTGATAGCTTATTGCTGAGTTGCTCAATATGATTGCTCCAACTTAAAGTATAATCAAGAACTATATCGAGTAAATTGACACTTTCTCTCTTCGTTACGTCATATCTGGTAGAAAAAAAAGTTTTTGTGTTTTCTCACGATTTAGTTTGAGTGCATTTAACATTATACCAAAGTTCCGCTTGACTTTCAGTTTCATCAATGATAGGTATTTTGTAAACTGTTAATATTCTTGACACTAGCTGTAAAAGTTGCATCATAAGTAATAAAATAAATTGTTTACATAAATTGTAAACAGTAGAGATCCCAGCACAGATCCCTGAGGCACTCATATTTTACTTATCTAAAGGGGGTCGGTATGCCAGTGTGTTAGCGCGTCTAGCTTGCACTCTGAGCGTACCTAGCGAAGTGGATTCGAGCCCCACACAGCGAAAAAATTTTTCATAGGAAATTTTCCCCAAGAAATGGTTCGGATTCCACCATAAACTGTAGGGCCCCGTCTCCTTTACTCAAACAAATCTAGATCTATTAGGCTTAAGAGTGTCATTGAGGTGACATGGAAGGCGGTTAAAACACATTTAAAAAATAAGATGTCATATTGTTTTGTGAGACGCATTGTTGCCTATTCTCCAGATATGACTTTAACAAAGACAACGGTATACCTCTGTATACCTAAGTTTTTCGATGATGAGAGTATGGGACACATTTTTCAAATTGTTTAAATACGAGTATTAATACATTAATTTGCAGGTATGGCATGTTACTTTAGAGCAAGACAACTAATTTCCATGAAAATTTTTTTCAAACACAATTAAAAAGACAAATTAATATATTTTTAACCACTTGTGTCAAAATAACCGAATAAATGTGAAATTATAGTATATTTAGTGGAGTAAAGATAAGAATATAAATCGCCTAAAAGGGAATTGTCTTAACTATAATACCAATTTTTTGCTGGAACTTGTCGTAAACATTACAAGAAGTGTACAAGGGCGTAAATATTTTTTTTTGTGGGGGGGTAAGGTGAAAAATTGATGAGCGGAGGGGGGGGGGGGGGTTAAAAAAAACGTCCTCATCTCAAAATTTTACTCGAAAAATAAAGCGACAGAAAAATCTATTTTAATATTCTAGCCCTGGTGGCTATCTACGCCCTTGGAAGCATAGCAAAAAGTTTTGGATTGTTTCCGACTTCCTTACATATCTCGGGTTGTATAGCTCGTGTCTCAAGAAGAAAAAATAGACTGTCCAAAGATTGCGAAGAAAACTAGATTCGCCTGAATCTTGTTGGTCAATTTGTTAAGTTGCAAAAAATAAAAACAATTAAATGTCCATTTTTAAACAATTTGTTACAACTGAAACAGTAATACATACATTTTAACGAAACTTTAGGAAAATTTTATGTCTGTTACCAGGAAACAGACTGATGTCATTTTGACGTCAGTTGAGACGTCATTTTGACCTCTTGAGTGACAAAAACGACGTAAAAATGACGTGATTATGTCACAGCCTAGACACGTTACTTTGTGACGTTAAATTTACGTCATTTAACTACGTTTATCCAATCAATTAAAATAAATATACATTTAGGAAATATAATAAATCAATTTGGTGCAAAATGACATGTGAAAGGGCTCGGAGGTTTCCATTTTCCAATGTATGACGGGTTACAGAATGAGTCGCGATGTAGATGAATGAACAATTAGTAGGTAAAGCATCCACTGATTTTTATGCTATCTCAGTCCAGCCACAGAATCTTTAACCTGACCGTTATAAGATCCATCTAAATTAATCGATGTTTCATGAATGAATTTGAACATTGCAATTTGTATTATTTATTTTCTATACATTCATTGGAGCATAAGATAAAGAGTGACTGATTATTATCAATAGTTTGTATATGGCACCATCCAGAAATAAATTCTGCAACAAACTACGTGGTAATGCATAAACCTGTCTAAAATGAAATAAATGACGTCTCCAATAACGTCAAATCGATGTCTCAAAATGACGCCATAATTTAGTCACAAACATGACGTTACTGGGACGTATTTTTTTCGTCATCCGACGTCGTCGACCAATGTTACCAAAAAGTGACGTCAGTCTGCTGCCTGGGATTATGGAGCTAAATTATAATATCGAACTACAAATTGACATATTTTTAAAAATTCCTAAAAGACAATAGCAAAATCGCAAATTAAATTGTCGATTGTGCATAAAGCCGTAATACGACGCTTTTCAAATGGTTATTTTACTAAGTAGGTACTTCTCAGTGACACTAACAAAAAAACCGCTGCCCAAGGAATCACTACTTCCACATCCAAGTCTCTTACAACAAAATACTATATTTGCACTCCACTATGTGGAAATAATTGTTTATGGATCTTTAATGGTATAATATTTGAAATCATGTAGCCCAAAACCCCATGAAATTATATGCCACATTTGTAATAGAGGTGGGGGCGAATGAAGTGAAAAAAATTCTTGATGACTTTGGTTCTTGTACACATACTAAATCACACTATTTTTTCACCACCTTTAATAATAGGGTGAGGTGGTAATAGGGATGGCTAATGCCATTTTTTTGAGGTCCTAGCTCCTCTTCTATTTACTAAATACCAATTTCATGGATTCTTACTTGCTTGATTTACCTATTTATCCCCATTTACCCCAATTTACCCTTCAACTCTGCAACGGAATAAGATCAAAATATAATCTAGTTCCAGATCTCGTTAAAAAACATACATGTGCCATATTTTAAGTGAATATCTTAAACGATTCCAGAGTAATCGTCAGCACCAAAACGATACAAGACTAACATACAGACCGACGCAACAGACAAATTTATTTTGCTCAGACTTAAAATATTGACGTTTCCTGATATTTTAAGCTTATTTAAACAATGAAAATTTCCAAAATTTTTTTTTGCGTTAATATACTTCAACTGAATATCGAACTAATACGCAGAAAATGGCAAGACAAAGATATAAAAAATCGTTGTGTGCCGTAAACTACAAGATAGAAGTAAAGCCTCTACTACAAGCATTTTCTTCGAGGAAACCTACTACGCATCCATCCATACTCAAGGTAACCCACTGTGCATCCAATTTACTCGAGTAAAGCCACTGCGCATTCATACTTCTTGAAGTAACCCACTCGCATCCATTTTACTCGAGGAAACCCACTGCATATCCATATCACTTGAGGTAACCTACTGCGCATCTATAGCTTGCGAGAAAAGCCACTGCGCATCCATACTACTCGTGGTAACCTACTGCGATCTATAATACTCGAAAAAAGTCACTGCGCATCCAAAATATTCGAGGAAAGCCACTGCGCATCCAGAATGCTCGGAGAAACCTACTGCGCATCCATAGTAGTCGAGGAAAGGCACTGCGCATCCATATTACTCAAGGTAACTTTAACAACATAATATTTGAAATCGTCTACCCCAAAAACCTATAAAACGATATGCTACATAGGTAGTGGGGGTGGAGGTGATGGTGGAGGGTTGGTAGTGGGGGTGGATGAAGTAAAAAAATATTTTGAAGCTTTTGGTTCTAAACACTAAATCACTTTTTTTTTTCATCCCCTTTAATAAGGGAGTGGGGGTGATAATGGGGGTGGCTAATGCCAAAAATTTTGTTTAGACCTTAGCTTCTCTTTTGTATACTAAATACCCATTTTATGGACTCTTACCTGCTTGATTTACCCATTTACACCAAATTTACCCAAATTTACCCCCCAACCCTTTCGATGGAACAAGATGAAAATATAATCTAGTTCTAGATCTCGTTAAAGTACATATGTGTATGTGTACCAAATTTCAAGTCAATATCTTAAACGGTTCCAGAGTAAACGTGCGCACAAAAAAAAGTTACAGACAGACAGACAGACAGACAGACAGACAGACAGACAGACAGACAGACAGACAGACAGACAGACCGACAGAAATTTTTTTTCGCTCAAACTTAAAATCTCCACGTTTCATGACATTTTAAGCCTATTTGAACAATAAAAATTTTTAAAAATTTTTTTGCCGTTACTATACTTCCACTGGATGTGGAAGTAATTATAAAAATTTTTAAAACCATTTTTTTATATTTGTTTATTATTTTAAAAAATACTATTATATTATTCAACGGGCGGTAATGTAGGTAATAACTCACGCAGATGAAGATTACAGCACTCGCCTACGGCTCGTGATGTAATTCATCAAGTGAGTTATTACCATTACCGAAAGTTGAATGCTATACTTTATCTACGATTATAACAATAAATATTAAATTGAGAAAAAATTGTTTAAATTACTCAGTTTGTTTATTAATAAAATTAACTGTAAAATTTAGTTTTTGTTCACCCTTTTATATTTGTTGTCTTCAAAGATTTAGCCACCTTTAAGCGGAGGTAGAATGTGATTTTTAATCGAAATAGTGCATAAACTGCTTGTAGACAAAAAATCAGCTTTGTAGATTAATATTACGCGGCGGAAAATGCAAAACTTCTCCGCGAACTGCAATAGCCCGGAGCGCATATTCGGTCAAAAGTCTTGTTTTTTATGTAAGCGTCGGAAAGCTCAATCAATTCTCTTTACATAAGCTGTCTACAAATTTTTCGAAAAAAAAACGATAATTATCGAGATATTCGAGGAAATGTAAGAAATTTCACGTTTTCATATAGAGTGTATGTAAATCTTAAAAAAATAATGTTTCTCAGAAACTTTTGTTTAGAAGGGCCAAGATTAACGGAGCGTCAAGGTAGTACATGACATTAGGTGAATATCGTATATGAGATCAATTTCAGTTAATTACGGTGACAAAATGGAGAAATTTTACCGAAAAAAAAAGTCCCAAATCCGCGGCCCCCTCTAATTCTTTCATTTTTGTCGGAATTAAAAAAATTAAAAAAAGGATTTTAGCAAATTTAATTCTATTTAAGTTAACTAGAGTAGTCTTTTGGCGTAGGAGCCAAGATTAAAAAGTTGCCAACTGTAGACGCTCAAAATTTGTGATTTTTTGACGTACATGGCCAACATTTCAGTAGTTATCTCCGAAACGAAAAAAACAATCAAAATTCTGATAGTAGGAAAAGATTCATAATGAAAAATACTCGTTTGACCTTGTTTTTTATTTCGAGCTAACTCCCACAGTTTCGGAGATATCTGCGAAAAATAACAAAAGACAGCTTACATTTCGGAGTCGAAAAAATTGCAAAAACATGCAATCTTGACACGTTCATATTTTTCGAAAAACACCATTGGGACGGCCGTACGATGTCGCGACGTAAAGAGGAATTCTTCCAGATAAACGAATAAAAATAGCATTTTGTGACATTTCAGAAAATCTTGATATTGATAGATATTGACGCGAATAATCTGTCACTACCTCCCTGGCTCAACCTACGTGTGTTGCGCGTTACGTCGATTGGACAGGCTAGGCATGAAGATAAAGGTGATTGGCTCTGTACTTAGTGAGTTATAATAACTCACGCATTATAACTCACGCTGTTTGTATATGATACTATTAATTGATCAAAAGCAGTTCATTAATTAGTATATAACCTAATAAAAGTAGATAAATGCATTTTACTCATCAATATTTTGCCCAAAAATACGTTGTTGCAAAAAAATGGTTTTAGCAAGACAATTCCCTAAAAATTATAATTTTACTCCACTGAATTCTATACCTACCAAAGGGAAACTTACTTTCCAGGACTTTTTTCTGATAGTTGCTTAGCAACGGACCAAGTTTCTAGAATAGCGTATTTTGCTATCTGAAATTGCGCCGAGAAAGTAGGCATTCTTGACCGATTCCATAAAAAGTGATTTTTTTCCTTTTTTGCCCATGGACAAAAAAGGAAAAAAATGGGTGTAAAGAGGGTGTAAGTGACACTTTCATAAAACTGAGAGACGTCAAAAATGCCACTTACAATGTTAGTAGCACGAAATAGTTATTTTCGTACTACTAGCTTTGCAAGAGTCATTTTTTGACGTCTGTCAGTATTATGAAAATGTCACTTGCACTTACTGGCAAAACAAAATTTACTTTTATGCTCTAGGGCAAAAAAGTAACTTTTTTTGACCTGAAAAAGAAAAGGAATGTAATATAAAAGTTAAACAACAATGAAATGCCGATACCAACGAAGCACACGCATTTTTGCCTGCCTCCGGAATGTCGATACTTTCATCATAATCCATATTTTTATTGCAAAAACTGTCGTGAATAACTTGAATGTCAGAAATTATTATGAAGTTATGAATTTGACAACTAACTGACAGTAACCATAGCAACTAGAAAGCGTTCATATCAAACACACTCCAATTAAAATCTAAGCCAACTAATAAATGAGTTAGACAAATCTTGAAATATAAATTTATAATTTTGAATGAATTTTCCTAAAAATTGTAATACTGCTAGTAGTACGAAAAACGTCGTATGCACCTCGGCTTGTGTCGTATATTTACTCGAGCTTCGGTGTGCAAACTGTGTTCTTGACCTGTAAAATACACTTACAAGCGTTGTTACATAAATAAGGATTATGTACCAAGGCTTGTAAATACACGATACACAGGTGCATACGACGTTTTTCGTACTACTGGCAATTTTACAATTTTAAGGAAAATGCATTCAAAATTATAAATTTATATTTCAATATTTGTCGAACTCATTTATTAGTTGGCTTATACTCTAAATGGAGTGTGTTTGCTATGAACACTTTCTAGTTGCTATGGTTACTGTCAATAAGTTGTCAAATTCATAACTTCACAATAATTTCTGCCGTTCAAGTTATTTACAAGTTTTTGCAATCAAAATATGAATTATGATGAAAATATCGACATTTAGGAAGCAGCCAAAAATGCGTGTGCTTCGTTGGTGTCAGAATTTGATAATTATTTAACTTTCTTATTACTTTGCTTTTTGCCCTATGGCATAAAAGTAAATTCTGTTTTTTTTTGACCATGGGTTGCAAATGACGCTTTCGTAACAGTGATAGACGTCAAAAAATACCACTTACAAAGCTAGTAGTACGAAAACATACTTATCAACTTGCAATTACAAATACTGGAGCCATGTTTTAAAAAAATACAAAAGTTTATTAGTTACTATGGTGAAGATTGATTATTTCCCTTTAATTCCTTGGGACTTTTGTAAATATTTAATCCCCGTACTATTGGAGACAGTTATAAAAAAATTGCATGATAATAAAAACATGATATTCCTTCAACAAACTAATAATACTTCATATAAAAAATGAATTATTATGCAAAACAAATTTAGAGCATGAATGATCTGCTATTACGATAACATGTAAAAAGAAATTAAACATGAATGAATGATCTACTAGTGCATTAAATCATTATACAATTACAGTGCTGCTACCTATAAGTTGCCTTCAACATCACGTCTCGATGTACAAGTTTGCGTTCAATGTATACTAACTTTGCGTCTTTTCATCAGCGACGACATTCCGTATGTTCTGCTAATCCTAGAAAAAAGTTTCAAAAAAAGAGTTGCTTTTATCTTTATTTCTTCTCAATATACTTTTTTTCTATTTCAAAAAATCAAAAAGTTTCCGTTTGCTATACTTACTCCTGCAAATTCTCACATTTTACCAACATAGCCTTGAAAAAAAGCATATTTCTACTGAACGAGATAAATAGTAAGCGAAAACTCGTGACTTTGTTAAATAATTATTAAATTTCATAATAATTAAACTTGTCGACAGACCATTACAAAATTCATTATGATTATATTCTGATAGTAGACGAAGCGACTAAAAATTCAAGTGGATTCGTTGAGATTTTCGACTTATAGAGTGTTTCCGTACGTACGCATAGACCAACTGACGGATAATGTACCATTTTTATAGTAGAATCTTCTCTTTTCAAAAAGCTGTAATTACAATAGATTTCGTGCAGAATTAAAGAACTTTTATCAGAGAAACTGAGCGCTGGTGAGCTGAGTAAGAATAGATCACAGAACCAGCGGGGTGTGGAATAAGACATAAAAATAATAAATAAAACTAATACAGATAAAAGTAATTGTAAAAAAGTGACTTTTCGAATATTATAATGATTTGAGTTATTTTTAAAACAGGTTAGAGTTGTTGTTATGTATGTTCAATAATCGCGCGAGTTTGACGGCACTTGATCGGATTTTATTTTGTGTGCTAATTTTGCTTACCAATAATTTTTAGGAAAAAATGTCTTTAAGTAAATGCAAAAAATGGTTTTAAAAAATTAATAAAAGAATGGTTAATATCACCGAAATTTAAAAATACATATCTTTTAAATCTTCTTACACAATTGGGTGTTTTCACTGTATGCAAATGTGCTTTTTTGATATTATTAAAATGAAGTACTCCATACATTGAAGCACTTACCAATATTTAAACACCATTCTTTCATCTATCAATTTAAAATTTCAACAAATAAATAACAAAACTGAATAACTGAGTGGGTACTACACAAAACGGGATGTGACATCATCGCATCGGTTGCATTAATATAACCAACATAACCTCAACTTAGGTTTTTTAAGTTTATTGTCATTTTTAATGATTGCATCCGCATTTCTCATTTGAAACCAGTATGGCTCCAAGCAAACATTTAAAAATTGACGCAAACGATGTCTCAATATTGTTGATTATTAAAAATGGGCTGCTAATTATAGGTTGGATTTCCAACCTACCAAAATCGCCTTATTTTATTGGGAGAAGACATTAAAACTTTATGAACATTACATTGAACAAGATTTTAGTTGAACGTACGAGAACCAAGCGGAAATTTTCATAATAGTGATATATTACCCCTAAATTTTTAAAAGATATGTATTTTTGAGGTTAGGTGTTTACCATCAATATGAAGGATGACGTCAACAATATGGCTTAGTGTTTTGGGCGGTAAAATTTTAATTCAAATTTAAAAATACTTTTTTTTTGAGATTACTAAACTGGTTGTGGAAATTCAAATGTTTTTAGTTATAATTAAGTATTACCTTCACAGGTGTATTAAATAGGTGGTCCGACGTACGGCATTTTCCTATTATAATAATGACTTCATAAGTGCATGGTTTCTATTTACCTTAGTAGATAGCGCGAGTAATAAGGTCCTACAATTAACTGGGCATGTGCATCGTATAACTAACATAACCTCTTTTAAGGTTTTTTCGTTTATTCTCATTTTTAATGTTTGTATAGGCATTTTTAGCTTGAAGCCATACTGGCTCTAAGCAAATATTTAAAAATTCACGCAAATAATTTTTCAATATTCTTGATTGATAAAAATAGACTGCTAATTATAGGTTAGATTCCTAACCTGCAAAAAGTGTCTTATTTTATTGTGACAAACTATTTCAAACTTCGTACACATTACGTTGAACTTGATTTTGGTTGAAAGTACAGGAACCAGGCAGAAATTTTAATAATAGCTACGTAATACTTGTAAATCTTAAGAATAGTATATTGTGTATCTAGGTGTGAAAGCGATACATTCCCGGACGACAAGCATCGAAGTCTGGGAATGTGCTTTCACACCGAAGTGCACATACTATTTTTTCTGAAATCACAATAAATACTATTTTAAACGTATAAAAATCCAAAAAAATATAAACATTTAAAAAAAAAATTCTGAAATCACAATCAGTTCTATTTTAAACGTATAAAAATCAAAAATATTAACATATTAAAATATATATATAAAAAACCGTACGGGAATGTTACTTCCCGGCCTAGGCCGGGAAGTAACATTCCCGTACGGCTTTGTTGATCGTTGCTTGGCAACGGATCTTTTCCGGTCTGTTTTCTGATAGTTTCCTAGCAACGGATTAAAATACTGGAATTGTGCATTTTTCGCTCTAAAATCACACCGAAAATGTAGACATTCCCGATAGATTTCAGAAAAATATATATTTTTGAGGTTAGCTGTGGCGACACGTGCAATGCTGCATGTAGTGTTGCATATATTCTTTCAATGTCTTAATTTAGCTACTTAATGTCAGATGTCACTGGACTCTTGTTTCACTAAACAAAAACAAAAGGCAGGGAATGTATGCAACACTGTATGCACGTATGCACAGAACCTGTAAAATTATCTATCTATGCGTAAGTAATGAGAGAACTTATTGGTCCTGTCATCTATTACATTATGTACAAAGTAAGCACTTGCGAAGCCACTGTGAGGTGTTGTCGCATCACCTATTTAATACACCCTGCTTCACAGTCAATGAGATTTTAAAATTTGTGAAAACATCGAATTATTGAAAAAAAATTATTTTCGGTATTCAGGAGATAACTTTCAAAGAAACCATTCGCTCTTTTTAACACGCTTCTATTAACTTGACCTGTAACATTGTATTAATTTGAAACTTATGCATTCTGATGAAATTACAATAATATGGTACCATTGACCTTGTGTGTTGACGGAAGTGGGAGGTAATGATAGGGACTCCTCATGGGTGTAAATCGCATTTTCCGCAACAGAGAGAGAAAATAAATTATAGTTTAAAAAACTAAAGAACACGCTTTTGTGAGTAACGCCCTAAAAAGGTAAAAATAAGTTATGATTTAAGAAAACTAAAAAGACGCTTTTATGAGTAGCGCACTAAAAAGTCAAAAAAATAATTATCAGGTAATTAAATTTAAAGGCGTGGGGCGCACTTACACAGGTAGGTAGGTAACTACATTACATTTTGTTCATTATGCCTAGACTGCTATAAAAGTGCGCCCCACGCTTTTAATAGTATATTACGTAATGAGTGATGTATAGTCCGTGACGTTAGCAACATTAAGTGCCAAAATATTTCAGTTCCGGATACCAGCACCAAATTTTGCATCGAACTTGTACACATATTAAGGTTTAAAAAACCACCAGGGGACACACTCCTGGGGGTTAAGATCATCCCTTGATGACGTCATCAAGATAGCCTGTCTAATTTTGTACCGATACATTTAGTTATCGCTCGTATCATTGTTATTTTACTTCCACATCCAGTGGAAGTATAGTAACGACAAAAAAATTTTTAAAATTTTTATTGTTCAAATAGGCTTAAAATGTCATGAAACGTCGAGATTTTAAGTTTGAGCGAAAAAAAAATTTCTGTCTGTCTGTCGGTCTGTCTGTCTGTCTCGGTCTGTCTGTAACTTTTTTTTGTGCGCACGTTTACTCTGGAACCGTTTGAGATATTGACTTGAAATTTGGTACACATATGTACTTTAATGAGATCTAGAACTAGATTATATTTTCATCTTGTTCCGTCGAAGGGGTAAATTGGGGTAAATTTGGGGTAAATGTGTAAATCAAGCAGGTAAGAGTCCGCAAAATTGGTATTTAGTATATACAAGAAAAGCTAAGGTCTCAAAAAAATTTTTGGCATTAGCCACCCCCCATTACCAACCCCCACCCCCTTATTAAAGAGGATGAAAAAAAATTATGATTTAGTGTATGTACAAGAACCAGAAACCTCAAAACATTTTTTTACTTCATCCACCCCCACTACCACCCCCCTATCACAACCCCCACCCCACTACCGATGTGGGGTATCGTTTTATGGGTTTTTGGGGTAGAGGATTTCAAATACTATATTATTAAAGTTCCATAAACAATTATTTCTACATACAAAGTTTTTTCGTTGTGAGTGACTTGGATAGAGAATTGGATGTGGATGTGGAAGTAGTGATTCCTTGTGCAGCGGTTTTTTATCCAATTTTGACTTTTGATATGTCATTTTAAAGCTTAAGTAACGCTCTCGTTGTGTAAAAAGTGCGTTAAATTGCACAATGCTGTGCAAATGTGAAGGTCAATGTACCCGCGAATAAAGTTGACTTTTTTCGAAATATAGGATTTAAACCACTATTTGTTTGAAGCAACTGTTTTTTTTCTTAAAAAAGAATATGTGACCCTCCACAGTAAAAGGGGATACGGAAGTCAAAATATTTTTTTTTAGATCTCAATATAATATATTATTATTCTACATACATTTAGGTTTCAGTTTTATGGTAAACAACAATTTTCGGTCGGTACCCCCTTTTACGGTGGAGGGTCACATATAATAAAAGTTAATTTGAGTAAAATATTCTTTTATTATTTTGCATCTTAAATATAAATTTAATATACACTGTATACAAATTTATAGGGATCGGCACGGGTTTGAGAGAGTTTGGTGGGGGCTGAAAAAATATTTTCAATTAAAAAATGTGTCAATACAAAATTGCCGTACTGAAATATTTTTTATTAACCTCAACTGTTTATAATAATACGGTATTTTTAATAAATTACTGGTATTTATAAAGTGCCAAAAGTACCCTTCGTACACAAAAAACCGCTGCCCAAGGAATCACTACTTCCACATCCAAATTCTCCATCCAAGTCACTCACAAACTTTGTATGTGGAAATAATTGTTTATGGATCTTTAATAATATAATATTTGAAATCCCAAAAACTCATAAAACCATACCCCACATCGGTAGTGGGGTGGGGGTGGTGATAAGGGGGGTGGTAGTGGGGGTGGATGAAGTAAATAAATATTTTGCGGTTTCTGGTTCTTGTACATATACTAAATAACATTTTTTTTTCATCCCCTTTAATAATGGGGTGGGGGTGGTAATGGGGGTGGCTAACGCCAGAATTTTTTTTGAGACCTTAGCTTCTCTTGTATATAATAAATACCAATTTTATGAACTCTTACCTGCTTGACTTACCCATTTACCCCAAATTTACCCCAATTTACCCCCCAACCCTTCTACGGAACAAGATGAAAATATAATCTACTTCTAGATCTCGTTAAAGTACATATGTGTACCAAATTTCAAGTCAATATCTTAAACGGTTCCAGAGTAAACGTGAGCACAAGAAAAGTTACAGACAGACCGACAGACAGACTGACAGACAGGATTTTTGTTTTTTCGCTCAGACTTAAAATTTCGACGTTTCATGACATTTTAAGCCTATTTGAACAATAAAAATTTTTAAAAATTTTTTTGTCGTTACTATATTTCCACTGGATGTGGAAGTAATTGAATATAACCTTTTTTAAAGAGCCTTACTTAAGCTTTAAAATGACATATGAAAAGTTAAAATTGGATAAAAAATAACAAAGATACGAGTGATAACTAAATGTATCGGTACAAAATTAGACCGGCCATCTAGATGACGTCATCAAGCGATGATCTTAACCCCCAGGATAGTGTCTCCCAGTGGTTTTTTTAACCTTAATATGTGTACAAGCTTCATGCAAAATTTGGTGCTGGTATCCAAAACTGAAATATTTTTACGCTAACGCCTCGGACTAGTAAGAAGCATATTACGCACGAATGGAAAAGTTACGCACGATGCCGCGTAGCGGCTAGTGCGTATTTCCATGAGTGCCTGCAACTCGAATTATGTACTATACTTTACCTACAATCATATTTATTTAGTTATTTAGTAAAATCTGGATTTAGTTTACTAGTTAAGAATATTATTCAACAAATATTATGTCAGTTTTGACAGCGTTTGAAAATTAAGTAGGCGCTTTTGTATTTTTAAACTCCGCGTCAGCGATATAAGCCACCTATAATTGCGTGTCCCGTACGTTTTGTTTACCGTGCGATTTGTAACTTTGTAACGCTCTCATAAAGGCGTGTTTACTTCATCCACCCCCCGGGGGGGGTGGATGAAGTAAAAAAATATTTTGGGGTTTCTGGTTCCTGTACATACACTAAATCACAATTTTTTTTCATCCCCTTTAATAAGGGGGTGGGGGTGGTAATGGGGGTGGCTAATACCAAACATTTTTTTGAGACCTTAGCTTCTCTTGTATATACTAAATACCAATTTTATGGACTCGTACCTGCTTGATTGACCTATTTACCCCAAATTTACCCCAATTTACCCCCCAACCCTTCGACGGAACAAGATGAAAATATAATCTAGTTCTAGATCTCGTTAAAGTACATATGTGTACCAAATTTCTTAAACGGTTCCAGAGTAAACGTGCGCACAAAAAAAAGTTACAGACAGACAGACAGACCGACAGACCGACAGACCGACAGACCGACAGACCGACAGACCGACAGACCGACAGACAGACAGACAGAAATTTTTTTTTTTCGCTCAAACTTAAAATCTCGACGTTTCATGACATGTTAAGCCTATTTAGACAATAAAAATTTTTTAAAATTTTTTTGTCGTTACTATACTTCCACTGGGCGTGGAAGTAACATACATTTTTCTACTTTCGACTGATTCAACCTGCTATAAATTGATCATTTTTTTTTCATTCTGTTTAGAAACTTTTTGGGATACTGTAACGTAATTTATAAAATTTCTCACATAGAGGTGTCTAGAAATACATTTTTTCTATTTTCGTTGTGCCCCACTATTTTCATTGTTAGTGGTCTATGAATACAGGCAAAAGTTTTGAAATAAATTAAATTCGACTATTCATTTAAATCGCAAGAATTTATCCAAAGAGGCAGTATATAAGAACTACGTCACCGATTAGGAATTAATCATTGAATATAATATTGTCGTTTGACTTGATATCATTATTTATCTGTTTCTGTATTTCCCTCTTCGCTGTATTAAAATAAATATGATCCGTAATAAAACCTTTTCATTTTTATTTGCCGCTCACTCACGATACAGAACGGAGCAACATCTAACACTTAGCCATCATCAAGGGATTCGTTTATCTCTTTTTGATGCATTAATTTCGTCTCTTTTCACGCAGCACAACGAAAAACTTTATGCGTAGGTCAGGGATAAGAATTCGTGCTATTCTCAACAACCAACCATTAACAGTTAGATTTAATTCAAAAGCCTCTACTAAATTATTTATATCAGGTATCAGTGTCCAATAAAAAAGAATTATACAGGATCTTGTATTCAGTGGCCCAAAGAGTTAAAGTTATTTAAAACGAAGGTTTCATGTTGAAAGATTATGGACTATGTAAGTATGTAGTAGGTGTATTAAGATCCGTTATTTTACCGGCCGCTCTTCTAGTTCTGGTGGTGGTTGTCTGTGATGAGATAATTAAATAAAACAAGTATGAAACAATTTTCAAAAATAATTGTTTTTTAATACATATTTATAGAGAAAGGGCACTGTATGGTATGTATTCATATACATTAAGTGGACGAATTTGTTAAATTTTGAAATTATATTTTTCCACATCCACGTAGTGGAGTGGAAGTATTGCTAACGGTAAAAAAATTTGGTTAAATAGGCTTATAGAATGTCATGAAGCGTCGACATATTGATATGTTGTTTGAGCAAACAAAATTTCCTTTCTGTCGGTCTGTCTGTTAGTGTCTTCAGTCTCTCTGTAACTTTTTCATGCGCACGATTACTCCGGAACGGTTCACGATATTGACTTGAAAGGACCCCGCACAAAAGTATAGGAAAAGGCCTTTCGGTCAAATTTTTTTAAATTTTGGGTCAAAGTTCTCCTGGTTATACTGAACAAAAGTTCTCATGGGCACAATGCTCAAAATTCAATAGTTCGGCCGCCAGAGGCCTTTGAAATCTAAAAATATAAAGCTCTTATTTAGTCCCTTGAGGTAAAGCTTTGACCCCAAAATTTCTGTGGCTGGACCGCAAGATATCTACTCCCCCATTTTCAAAGGCGAATAACACGATGATGATAACACAGCCCCACAAAAAAAAAAAATAAAAGTTCAAAGCAGCGAACCAGACCCATGTAGCCCTATGTATGTTCGGTCGCTGAATCCGAATCCGGGGTCAAAAAAAATCGTACACCCCCAAAATCATTAGCCAGAGCCAAAAAACACCCCTGAAATGGGATAAATAATAGATTAAGCTACCAGAATAGTTGTTACTTCTTAATCAGTCGAATTATACAAATTAAGGTTAAACAGCAGCGTACATACAATAGATATGAAACACACCCCCAGGGAGGGCGAAAACTAGCCCCCTTGTATAAAAAAATCGATCCAAAACAGCAGTGACTGCTGAAAAAGCTCGAAATGTCTAAGTTTTCTTAAAGTGTTAAGAAACTACATCAGGACATGAGAAAAACAAGAAAAAACGTAAAATTTAACAGGATTTCTATTTTCATGGATGCTATGATTGGCTGAAATTGCGTAGTACTCTAAAATAGAACCAGAAACTTACGTACCATCAACATCCTACACTGTCAACCCTCAGAGGGTGTGAAAACTACCCTCTATGTAAGATTTAACTATAAAAAGTTACAGTGACTTCTATAAAAATTCGAAACACCTGCGTTGTGTGGAAGAGAGAAGAAACTAGACTATGTTCGACGATATGCTTGAAAACCATCCCAACCATCCCTATATCTATACCTGTAGGATGCTGGAAAAACAGAGAGAAACTAACCGGATTTACATTTTTATGGATGCTATGATTAGCAAAAATCGCGTTGCACACTTAGAGTTTGAAACTCATGTCCATGTAAACTACCGTAATTCAAGATGTAACGAAAAAGCTATACTGTTGCTTATTCGTTTCATTTCCATAGTTTTTTTTATAGGGGTGGTGTCTCTCAACCCCGTGGGGATGGTTTTCAAGCACAGCGTCGAACATAGTCTAGTTTCTTCTCTCTTCCACACAACGCAGGTGTTTCGAATTTTTATAGAAGTCACTGTAACTTTTTATAGTCAAACCTTACATAGAGGGTAGTTTTCACACCCTCTGAGGGTTGACACTGTAGAATGTTGATGGTACGTAAGTTTTTAATTCTATTTTAAAGTACTGCGCAATTTCAGCCAATCATAGCATTCATGAAAATAGAAATCCTGTTGCATTTTACGTTTTTTCTTGTTTTTCTCGTGTCCTTTAAACTTGGGGGTGATTGTTCTCAACTCTATAGGGGCAGTTTATGAAGATTACGTCGGACCTAATGCAGTTTCTTATCACTTTAACAAAATTTAGACATTTTGAGCTTTTTCAGCAGACATTGCTGTTTTGGATCGATTTTTTTATATATGATTTATATAATTCGATTGATTAAGATATAACAACTATTCTCGCTTAATATTCTTTTTACCCCATTTCATGGGTGTTTTTTGACTCTAGCTAATGGTTTTGGGGTGTACGATTTTTTTGACCCCGGATTCGGATTCAGCGACCGAAAATACATAGGAATGCATGGGTCTGGTTCGCTGCTTTGAACTTTTTTTTTTGTGGGGCTGTGTAATATTTCTGACCTACCATTCATTCACTACCCTTAAACCGGGTGCTTGTCGGATCGGGTTTCTTTGTCAACTCAAATAAAATAAGTAAATATTGACCACGGGTGACCTAACCCCGGAGGGTTGAAACTGCCTACACCCTAAATAACGAAATACTACGAAAACAATGAAAATCAGCTTGAAAATAGTATACTCCCGTTTTAGAGAACGGGGAACACATTTGTGACAATATTTTCGACCTACCCCTGAACCTGAAAACCACCCCCTTTATCGATTTTCCTCTGCTAGGCTTGCGAGAGCTTGTAGGATAGGATTTTTTCTCGTCAATTCGAATAAAATAAATAAACCTCGATCAGACGAGACCCAAACAACCCGGGGGTTCAAGCAGCCTTTACACGAAGTGGACTTTTCCTTTTCCATGACTGTGACGTCCATTTCAACTCGGGTCAACAATGTGGTTATAATTGTAAGCGTCGAAAGATCTATTAGCATAGAATGAGACTTGTATATAATGAACCAGATGTAACGCATGATCATTGAGTGAATAAAAACGAGAATATTTTTACAAATATAATCAATGAAAAACAAAAATATCTACATATGCCAATGACCCGTGTTAATCAATTTCCTACAAGCCACTGAAAGAAAAGTTTACTTCGTGTAAAGGCTGCTTGAACCCCACGGTTGGTGGTTGGTTAGGTCTCGTCTGATCGAGATTTAACTTACTTTGTTCGAATTGATGAGAAAAAACCCTATCCGACAAGCTCTCGCAAGCCCAGCACCGGAAAATCGGAAAGGGGGGTGGTTTTTCCAATTTAGGTGTAGCGGATAAAGGGTTGGTCGGGAAATATTGTCACCATCATGTTCCCCGCCCTCGAAAACGAGGTATATCGTTTTCCAGCTGATGTTCATTGTTTTCGTGGCATTTCGTTATTGGGAGTAGTGGTAGTTTCAACCCAAAGGGGTGGGTTGGTGGGGTGGTCAATCGTTACTTATTTTAGTCGAATTGATAAAAAAATAATCGATCCGACAAGCCCTCTAGCCTAGCACAGGAAAATCAGAAATAGAGGTGATTTTTCAGGTTTACAGGTAGTGGGTGAAGAGTATGTCGGAAAATGTTGTCACCATCGTATTCACCGCACTCGAAAATGGAGGAGTAGATGTCTTGCGGTCCAGTCATAGAACTTTTGGGGTCAAAGCTTTACCTCAAGGGAATATATAAAAACTATCTTTTTAGACTTCAAATGAGACTGACGGCCAAACTATTGAATTTTGAGGATTGTGCCCACGAGAACTTTTGTTCAGTATAACAAGGAGAACTTTTTACCAGAATTTAAAAAAAATAGACCGAAAGGCCTTTTCCTATACTTTTGTGCGGGGTCCTTTGGTAAAAATATGTATTATAATTAGACCTGGGCTATTATATTTTGATCTTATTCCGTAGAAGGGTTGAGGGATAAATAGGGGTAAATAGGTAAGGTACGCAAGTAAGAATTATAAAATTGGTATTTATTGTATATATTAGGATTAAATCTCTCAAAATTTTCTTTCACATCAGCGACCTCCACTATAACTCTCATTATTACCCCCATTATTAAAGGGGTTAAAGAAATAAAATTATGATTTAGTGTGTATGTACAAGAACAAAGGAACCGAATTTTTTTGGCATCAGCCACCCCACTGCCGATGTGGCATATCATTTTATGAGTTTCTGGGGTTGTTATTAATGTACCATGTTCAATTATTCCCACATAGTGGAGACTATTTCCACATAAAATCATTTTTTTTTTTCGTTTTGATTTCTTAATCAGCTATTTTTTAGGGTGGCGCATGCTTAAGAAAATGATTTCGTAAATCGACAATTTCTCCTGAACCGATTGAAAAAATTTTTTGATAAGCTTTTAGAGAAAACTTGATAGAATGATACCAGACTATTCAAATGAACAAAATATATATTTTTTTATTTTCGCACGAGAAAAAACATGTTTCTTTTTTTGGTTTTCAATAGCCTAGTACCATTCTATAAAGTTGTCTCTAAAATCCCATCAGTTTGAATCAGTTCAGCCCACATTTTAATTCATTTCTGTAATTTAACTCAATAAATTTACTATAGTTCTTGGTTCAAAGGGTTTTTACGAGATTTCTGAAAGAGTTTCTCTCTTTTAATAGAGCTACTAGCCCATTTGCAATCTATGGTTTCGTCTTACTAGAATATAATTTATATGGTTTTAATTGTGCCTCTTTTATGTAATGCGTGAGTTTTGTCATTGGCTTATCGCTCCCAATGTCCACCTCAAGTAAGAGTCCATAAAATTAGGATTTAGTGTATATACGAAAGCCAAGGTCTCAAATTTTCTTGGCATCAATCATCCCAATATCCCCTCCATTACCAAAGGCGGTAAAATAATAAATTTGTGATTTAGTGGGTGTCAAGTACCAAAGGCCTCAACATTTTTTTAGCACAGCCACTGCCAGGCTCGTTATCAGAGAAACATGAAATAAAAAATTATCACTAGCAACTTCGCCCAATTCTCGACTAACAAAAACTTGCATACAATTTTTGCTCACCTTATACTAGATGTAGCTTGAAACTAAAACGAGACCACCGCGCCGAGCCCTATAGTCCAGTGGAATTAGCAAATATGCATATTGTAATTCGTTTCAGGATGCCACGTGGATTAAACGATAGTTTTATTGATTACGAACATGACCCTGAATTTGGTCCACGTTTTGACCGCCGGAACATTGTTTATTTAACGATTTATTGTTGAAAATTTCAAAAAAATCGACTTTTTTAAAGATAACTCAAAGACCTTTAACGATAGGTTTTCCAATTTGTAGATATTGTTAGAACTTTTAAAAACGGTTAACTTTAGAGGTGTTTCGTTTAAAACGCTTGAAAATTTGTTTAAATAATTGCAAAAAACCACGAAAATTTTCTCAATTTACAAATATTTTTCATTCTTTAACAAAAGCATTTTAGTGCTTGAAACTTTGACAAAATATCTCTTTTATTACCCCAAAGTTACCTCTAAAATTTCATCAAAAATTTTTAATTCGTTTAAGAGATATTCAATTTGTTTATTAAAAACATAAATAATGTAAAATGCAAATTCACCCAGTTTCCGTTGTCGTAGAAGGTTCACTCGGACATCATTTTTTTTGTTGAGACTTAAACTTTATGTTTTCATTAATGGTAAATCAAATTTGCATTATTTTCAACTTCAAAATGGTCTTTGAAAAAGTGTCACATTTTGAGGTTTTTTGCTAATAACTTTTAAACAAATGAAGATTTTGCAATATCGTTCTCATATCTTTGTTGCTGGGGTTTTTTCACACATTTTCAAAAAAAAAAAATGTCTGTAGCCTTACTAGAAGTCGAGATGATTTTTTTTTAATAAATTCGTAATTTGTTTACTAACAAACATTAACAGCTGAGACTTGACGAACAACTAGTTTAATAGTCTATCTTTGTAATAGAGCTAAGTTTGGGGGGAAAAAAATTCAATTTGCAACGATAACAATTAATTTTCAATCAGAGTCAGAAAAGGAGAGGGAAGCATGAGTCATATCTGTAACACGTTCATAAAATGATCAAGACGAGTTCAAATCCGTGCGTCAACAAAAAATTTACCGTTTCTCCGATTTTGACTTTTTTTTTTAATCTGGGGTAGCGTGATGAAATAATAATATCTGTCATGTCGATTTTTCCCTAATTAAACAATAATTTGTTATAAACAATTATTTTTGTTAAAAAAAAAATTTACGAATTTATTAAAAAAAAAATCATCTCGGCTTCTAGTAAGGCTACAGAGTCATTTTTGAAAATGTGTGAAAAAACCCCAGCAACAAAGATATGAGAACGATATTGCAAAATCTTCATTTGTTTAAGAGTTATTAGCAAAAACCTAACCTCAAAATGTGACACTTTTTCAAACACCATTTTGAAGATGAAAATAATGCAAATTTGATTTACCATTAATGAAAACATAAAGATTAAGTCTCAACAAAAAAAATGATGTCCGAATGAAACCTCTACAACAACGGGAACTGGGTGAATTTGCATTTTACATTATTTATGTTTTTAATAAACAAATTGAATATCTCTTAAACTAATTAAAATTGTTTGATGAAATTTTAGGGCGTAATAAAAGACATATTTTGTCAAAGTTTCAAGCACTAAAGTGCTTTTGTTAAAGAATGAAAAATATTTGTAAATTGCGAAAATTTTCGCGGTTTTTTGCAATTATTTAAACAAATTTTCAATCGTTTTAAACGAAACACCTCTTAAATTAACCGTTTTAAAAAGTTCTAACAGTATCTATAAATTGAAAAACCTATCGTTAAAGGTCTTTGAGTTAGCTTTAAAAAAATCGATTTTTTGGAATTTTTCAACAATAAATCGTTAAATAAACAATGTTCCGGCAGTCAAAAAGTGGACCAAATTCAGAGACATGTTCGTAATCAATAAAACTATCGTTTAGTCCACGTGGCATTCTGAAACGAATTACAATAAATTTCAGTCTTTTTTTTACAAATTCTACTGGACTAATATGAATTCGGTTAAAAAGAAATATTCATGACATTTGTTGAGACGTTTAAACTTTCAGATATTTTTACATTTAATTTTTTTTCTAGAGTTGAAATAGAATGTAAGTTCAGTAATTGTTGTGAATGACTGAATTTCAATAAATGATTTAAGTATTTTCAATATGTTTTTTTTTGCCTTAAAATGCTAGGAATCCTATCATGTAATTCAATACTTCGTCAGTATTAGCCAGAAGAGTAGTTGTTTTGATTGGTTTTCCAATGATGAGTGTTTTAAAGTGTTTTTCTAAGTAGTCTATTGGCGTGACCAGATTAAGGCACTAATATACAGAAAGTAGATAATTTCATATTAAATAAAGTGTGAATGACTGAATTTAAATAAATGATTTAAGTATTTTCAATTTTTTTTTTTGCTTTAAAATGCTAGGAATCCTAACATGTAATTCAATGCTTCGTCAGTATTAGCTAGAAGAGTAGTTGTTTTGATTGGCTCTCCAATAATGAGTGTTTTAAATTATTTACCTAACTAGTATATTAGCGTGTCCAGATTAGGGAAACAATATACAGAAAATAGGTAGTTTCATAACAAATAAAAATGTGTGTATGTTTTAGTTTGCTTAATATCTAAATAATGGACAAAAGACAAAAAGAACAGAAAAGGACGAATGAGAACAAAATAAACAAACAGAGAGGGGATAGAAAAGGATTAAAGGTGTAAGTTGAGAAAGGACAAAGCTTAGGGAAAAAAAAGCATTAGCTTATATAAATAACATAATAATATACGGATTAATTATGAAACAAGTATATATCGGAATATCTACAGTCCATATTTACAAAAAAGAAAAAATGTTTCCGCCCGGGATCGAACCGGGGACCTTGTGCGTGTGAAGCACACGTGATAACCACTACACTACGGAAACTTACTAATATTTGTCGGTATGCTATATTTTAAGCTAGTCAATCATATACATATCTTCTATCTAAATTTATTTTTCAACTAGTAATCTAATAGTAATCGAATAAAACTTTGTTTTTTTTTTGTTAATTAAAAATAACATGTAATATTGGTGCAACGGCCAATTTTATTATCTTTAAGCATTTTTGTATGTTCTATTCCAATAAATAGTAAATGTTAAATTTTTAGTTTTTAAGATAGGAGCATTGATCCTTTGCATTTTTATCAATAGTAAAATCACAAGAGCTTTTTTTTTTATCGGATAAATTTCTCTTTGTAACGAAATAATTTTGTCAATCAGTGATTTTATAAGAAAAACTGACATGAAAAAATCGCGAGACCGGAGGTCGAACGATTTTGTCAAATGTCAGTTTTTCGAGCAAAATTACTGATTGGCAAAATTTTGAGTTAAAAAGCAATTTATTCATAAAAGAAAAGCTCGAGTGATTTTTAGCAAGATAAATTAACGACAGAATATGACTCCATAAATTGTCTCCATATTGACGATTTCGTGTTTTTTGTGGATTGAGGAATTGATTTTTCTATGTTTTTTGTAATTTGTTCAGTCGAAATTTTCCCAAAACGACTTATATTGTACAGTATAGTTTCCACAATACTTAAAAGTTATAGTTGACAGTACAGATTTTAAAGTGACGTGCGACTACTAGATGTACTTTGCTTTTGAGGAACAGACATTTTTATCGGTAATAAAAAACGATGCACCTTTTTTATCGCTGTCAAAGTGTCAAATAGACTTTTTTTATATAGGAGTTAATTTATCGTTGAAACCGAACCGGACCTACCCTACCCAGCCCCACATTCACCACGGCGTTGAGCGCCGTGGTTATCTGGCTGGCTCCGACCAGGTTCCGGCTAGGTGCATATTTGTAAACCTTTTTAATTCAAATAAATACCTGTTGAGTTGAGTTGTTTGTTTCATCTATTGTTTGGTGGGGCATTTCGTTGTGGAAATACAATATGTATGTTATCAGGAAGTTACAGTTTGTCTAATCTGGAAGGTGAGCGTTTTTTTGCAAAACATGTCGTTGCTCCGTTTTTTAATTCTGTTCATAGAATCAGGCCAAAGAAAAAAATCGAAATGAAACCGTATCAAAATTTATAAAATAATTTGATACAAGTTTATCCTCATTTATTTTTATGCCAGCTGGTTACCGACCCTCAGAGATGACGTAAGTAAAAATAAATTAAATATAATTTTATTTCTCATTTGATTATCGAACCACACAAACAACAAAATGTTATGTTTGAGGTAGTAAAAACCAAAGTTTTGAAAACGGAAATAGAGAAATTTTATTTAGAAACGTTAATAGTTATTAATTTAATGTTTATTACAGCATAATCATTCAACAAGTTTGTTTTAGTATATACAGTGTGTCCCAGGATAGATGTAACAAAAGGTGTAATGGACCAAAAATTTTGGAATTTTGGAATGGTATTTGGGGATTGAGTCCCGCTTGTTGTAAAACTAAAGTATACCAAAAATAACTTGATTTGGTGTTCTACAGGGTGTTTTATAAGCAAAGTTGTAAAAATCACCACTAATAGCGTACCTTTATTTTTCAAAATATGAAAAAATTCCACTGAGAAAAGTTATTTAGAATGCAATTTTAAATTATTTTTTTGAAACTTCATATTTTTCCAATAAATTAGTATTTTATATTGAACCATTCAATCTCGCATTCAATTAAAACTGCATAGAAATTATTTTTTGTGAATTAATATTTAAAGTTATGTAGAAGCTAAAAGTAGGCTATGAGAAAAGCAGTGGATACACTTTTATCATTTATTATTGACGTATCTGTCAAACGTAGTCAATATTATCCTTAATTTCTGTTTCAAATTAACGAACCAAGCATAAAAATTTAAGTGAAAATAGTACTCACAGTGCGTGAAAAAATTTATATTGTGCAATGCTACGGAATTGGCGGTGAAAACTCGCCAAGAAAAGTGATAAGCCAATTTAATTTGAAATTTCCAAACACTGCTTTGTCACGTACTCAGGCTATGAGAATAATTAAAAAGTTTCTGGCTACTGGTAGTGTTCTTAACATGAAAAGAAAAATAAAAGCATATGATGAAGACAATGTTGGGGCTATTATAGCTCATGCCTCTGTTATAGAAAATCCTTGCATGCCACTAAGAGAGAGATCAGCTCTTATTAATATTAGCAAGTCTGAACTCCAAAGAATTTACAAGGCAAAGAAAATTGGGGTATATAAAGCAAATTATAAATATACCCTTGAAGAGACATTTCATAATTTTCTCAGATGAATCTACATTCACAACCAATGGTGTTATTTCATCTCAGAATTGTCGGTTTTGGGCTTCTGAAAATCCAAATTTTAGAATTCATTGTCGAAGACAATATTATAAAAAAGTGAATGTGTGGTGTGTCGTTTCTTATCACGTTGGAGTTATTGGACCTTATTTCATTGAGGGAAGGTTAAACCAGCACACCTATTTACAGCTTCTTGAAAGATTTTCTGAAAAACATTTAAATATTTTAAGATATGCCTTTAGTTCATTTTCAACATGATAGTTGCCCTGGCCACTCCACAGAAATAGTTAATCGGTGGTTGAATTTAAATTTTGGAGAAAATTTGATTGCCAGGAATGGACCGATCAAGTAGCCGGCGAGATCCCCAGACCTATCAATATTGGATTTCTTTTTATGGCCTCAAGCTGTTGGTTTACGCTGAACCACTTCCTAACGATGTAGCAGTATTGATCATATTCGAAACCGTTTTAAGGACTTCAGGCGAAGGATCGAAATGTGGGTGGTAGCTACGTCGAATAATAAAAAAATTGTAAACATTGTTTTGTATTGATCAATAATTAATGTGTTTGTGAATCTGTTATGTTTTTGACATTTATTACTTGTTATAATTTTTAAACCGCATTAATCTTCTGTTAGTAATTGTTTCTTGTTTTACAATTAGTTCGATTAACATTATACCTTCTTACATCTCGTATATTCAATTTTTTATTTACCAATAGCCTACTTTTTGAGATGATTAACATTTGCTCCTACAAAACTTTAAATATGAATTCAACTCTTGATTCGCAAAAAATGGGAAGTTTCAAAAAAATAATTTTATATTCCTGAAATTTGGTATAGAGGTATAAAATTGCATTCTAAATAACTTTTCATAGTGGAATTTTTTCATATTTTGAAAAATAAAGGTACTTTATTAGTGGTGATTTTTACAACTTTGCTTATAAAACACCCTGCAGAACACCAAAACAAGTCATTTTTGGTATACTTTAGTTTTACAACAAGCAGGACTCAATCCCCAAATACCATTCCAAAATTCCCACATTTTTGGTCCATTACACCTCTTGTTACATCTATCCTGGGACACACTGTATATTTTTAGGTGTGAGAGTTTTCGTAATTAGAACTATTGAAAAGCCAACCTCTGATCCATTTGGCACAGAGGTTAATAAACTAAACCACAAATTAATTACCGATTTTCATCCTCTTCATTATACAAATCATAGTTCTGGTTACTGTTTAAACTGGTTTCAGTCAAGATTGTCCACATGGTGGCTTACAGATTTGTTCATTTTTTTATAGTTGCATCGAGAGGTATCGCAGATCTCTAAATAGTTACTTACATCTCAGTAGTTTCAATATTCTGCCGGGCGGGTGCCGTTTTTTGTCCATCACTACTGAAAAAAATTTGTCTTCTCTGATGCTTTTGGTAAAGTTTGTCCTAGCGATTTAGATTGTTGGCCGTAACAGAAACCGTCTAATATGTGTGTTATGTTATCTAAGTCTCACAGGAATCGCTTCTTTGTAACACAAAGAAAAGATCTAGTTAAAAAATGACCGTCTTTGTTTTCATCTGCTGTGCCAAATTCTCGAATTCGATCGTAGGTTTCGCAATACTCCCGATCTGCCCACGTCTTTCATTCGATGCGGTATGGCCCTCCAGCTCCAGCTCCTAGGAAGTCTAGCAAGGCAGAAAGCAATATAATACAAATTGGCTCGGATTAACCCTGATGGACTTAATTACATCGATTTCCATGAATAGGCACCAGAAATTATCTATAAACACCTTAGAAGGCAAAGGATCACAAACTGTCCCGATTTAACCCTAATTGATCTATTCTCATCGACCAATATCCGAAAAATATGTTGATTAAACCCCATAGAGAGCATAGACCCGATCTAACCCGTGGTGGACTTAATTACGTCAATCTGCACACAGACGAAAGAAACGTTGTAGTTGCAACCGCACGAGAGTCTGTAATTACCAAATATATTTCCAATTTTTTAGTCGTAAATTTACTGACTAAATATGAATTTATTGAAACATTTTGAAACGAATAATCGATAAGATTCAAAGTACAAGGGTGCTCTGACAAAGTATGTCATTTGTTAGATGGCCATTGCTTTCTCCGCTGGTTGGCGCTGTGAAGATGGGAGCTAAAGTTGGCAGCTAATATTTTCGACTACTGCTGAACGTAATATGGACAGAAATAGGAACATCTACGATAAAAGATAAAAAGTAAATTTCCAGTAATTCAGAAATGTATTGCTTCTAATCTAGACTAATCTAATCACTAAGAAAATTGTAAATATTTTACCTTCATTCGTATATTTCTGTACTTGCATTGCATACCACATTACCTGGCAAATTTTGTAGTAGCATAACTACTATAGTCGAGTAAACTCTAAGCTGGCGCGTCCAAAGGTCGCTTCATCATATAAATTAAGAGAATAAGACATACGCGACTAGTTCATCTCTATGTCACTGCGATAACCTTTATGCGCATCGCATATCAAATCGTACGTCATGTTAACAACTCATACATACGCCACCTTAGAGTTTACCTGTTAAAAATTTCAAAAAATTATTGTGAACAGTCTAAACTTAGGATATCATTTTAAATTTGTATAATCAGTTCCATATTTCTATTTTTGCAAACTCATCTCGTGGCAATTTTTTTAAAGCAAAATAATAAACATGTTTTATTCTGCACTGGGTACTATGACCTGTCTGTCGGTAATAAGGACGACCTATTTATCCCCCAACCCTTCAACGGAATAAGATCAAATTTCAAGTCAATATCGTAAACGGTTCCAGAGTAATCGTGAGCACAAAACAAGTTACAAATAGGCCGACAGACAGACATAAATTCTATTTTGCTCAAACTTAAAATCTCGACGTCTCCTCACATTCTGAACCTTTCTGAAGAAAAATATTTTTCAAAATTTTTACGATTCTTTCCTTCCACAGTTTCAAATTCACTCTTATGCCAAATACAATATATTTCAATGAGATTAATAATTACAATCGTTAATATAACAAAGTGGGAATTTAACTTTATCAATATTTAAAAAAAATTAAATTTGTGAGTGCTCCTTATTAATAACCGGTTGTAAAGGCAGAAATGGGAAATTTATTCGTTTGGAAAGGTATTTTCTAACGCTTTTCTAATCATAGAGGTGTCGATATATCCCCACATAAATGGATCTAATTCTAAAGTAGAGTGATTTGACATTTGCCTAACAAGAATCAGTATAGACCGTCAAGACAGTAAAGTAAATTACCATTTCTTGCTTTACCTAATGATAACGGAAGACTTTAAGCTGCCATTAAATTTGTATGATACATTGCCTTATTTACTGTACTAAAACACTAGAAGTTACTACAATAGGCCTCATGAAGCTTTTATATATTTCATTTGCATATTTTATGATTTTTGTATCTATCTTAAACTAGAATCGACATATATTATTATATGTTTCTATCCCCAGAGACATCTATGTAAGTTTCCTACAAGTTATATGTATAAGTAATAGAAACAAGTTAGTTAGTTTGGCAAACATGTCAGAGATGGCGCGCGGTGCTAACATCTACTGGAACATTGCTGAAAGATGTAGAAAGATTCAGAACTACTTACCCAAGAGTATAAATGGAAAGTGAGTGGCCACACGAGTACAGTACAGTTCAGTGAAAATAGCAAGTTCAGAGAGATTAAGAACAAGTAATCAAAGTGAACAAGTGACTGAATTACCGAATTATAGTACTGAGTGTTATATTAGTGGAGTAATTAATTGTTGTAATTTGTACGTAAGCTAATAAATTAGTGTTTAGTGTTACCCTGGTGTTATAATTTCCGGATCTACGATGCAGGGTGTTTACAAGAAGAATGTAAACACGTAACAATTGTTGTCAGAAGTGGAATTATAACAGGAGATTGCTGGATTGTTCGAGAAGATTTCTACAGTGTTCCTCTCGGGAATTAGTGGCGACACAAAGAATTGACTTACGGGACATTGTTTAAGGACTAGTTTTGAACTCAAAACTGTGCAAAGTGCGTTTTCGGGAAAGTTCCAGAACATTCCATTTGCAAACTTGTGGAAATAATCAAATTCTTTCAATTGAAAAAAAAAAAATTCTTTCCACTGGAAAGTGATATAGACACTGAAAAAGACTCATTTGTGTTAGTTCACGAAAATTTCTAGAACATTATATTCTAAAACTAGTGGAGGTAGTTAAATTATTTTAACTGGAAAGTGATATAGACACTAAATAAGACTTATTTGTGTTAATTTAAGAAAATTTCTAGAACATTCTAAGGAATATTTTTGTCGAACTCCTCTATACGTTTCCTTAAATATATAAGGAATAAGCGAGCTCCTTTAAGTAGGAATAAGTCTTTCGGCTGGAGTCTGTTAAAATCGAAACTTAGCGTTTTGTGGCAATACACAGGCCAGGCTTGTAATTCGTAATTCAGAGCTCGGCGGGGCATTCGTCCGGAGAATAGCTGTTGGTTGCAGTTTATTCCTTATATATTTAACGTATAGAGGAGTTCGACAAAAATATTTCACTAGTAAATATTCTGCCCTCTAAGAGCATACCTACTAATTCTAAGGAAATTACTGGAGATGGTGAAATTCTTTCAACTGGATAGTGACCTAGACTTTAAATAAGACTTTTTCGTGCCATTTCAATATTTTTCTAGAAAGTTCCACTGGAAAAATCGACGAGATATTGTACAATAAGCTTGGTTAACGTCATCGTATGCCTATAACAACAAGAAGCATGGCAGCTGAGAAACAAATGCAGGACCTACTTGCCGAGTTTAGGAAGATGATGGAGCAGCAACGCCAGGAAGATAAAGAGGAACAAGAAAAGCGGCGTCAAGAAGAAAGAGGTTCAAGAAAGAAGACATCAGAAAGAGAAAGATGAAATAAAAAAATAATGAGAAATCGAGAAAGAAGACGTCAAGAGGAAGAAAAGCGGTGTCAAGAAGAAAGAGACGAATTGAAGAAAATAATGGAAAACCTGGAAATGAGACACAAAGAAGAAAAGGAAGAACAAGAAAAGCGGCGTCAAGTAGAAAGAGAAGAGCCAGAAAGAAGACGTCAAGAGGAAGAAAAGCGGCGTGGAGAAGAAAAAGAAAAGCAAGAAAAGCGACGTCAGGAGGACAAAGAAGAACAAGAAAGACAACGTCAAGAAGAAAGACAACGTCAAGAAAAAAAATAGGTAGAAGAAAGACGCCAGGAAGAATTAAGGAAAATTCTGAGCAATCAAATAAAAATACAACAGGATGCTATGAATTCAATCACTAACAAAATTAAGGAGAATCTGAGATGTGTAAAGGCTGATGCCACTAAGGTAGAAGAAAAAGTAGATAAGGTCGAAGATAAAGTAGCTGAAGTCAAGACAGAAGTCAGTCAAGTAAAGCAAGAAATAAGTGACATCAAAGGAAAAATGAGTGACTTCGAAGGAGAAGTGGAGCACCTTAAATGGCAGTTGAGAGATAAAGGAGGACAGCTAGTAGCATCATCAGGTCCTCGATTAAAACATCCCTCCTTTGACGACCAAAGCTCATGGACAACCTATAAAAGACGAAGTTTGAAGCGGCTGCAAGTGCGAATAACTGGGATAATGAGGAAAAAGCCATGGATGGCATTAGTTCTAGCGCTAAGGGGCCAAGCCTCGGAGTTACTTCAGACTATCCCGGTGGAAAAACAAAGAGATTTCAAAGTTTTGGAAGCTGCACTGGACTTGAGATATGGTGACCAACACCTCGCTCAGGTATACCAGGCTCACCTGAAATTCCGGATGCAAAAAGCTGGGGAAAACTTACAAGAATTCGAAGCTGCGATAAAGAGACTGGTGCACCTGGAATATCCGAGTGCACCAAGAGAATTTCAAGAACAATTAGCCGTTTTAGATGGTATAAGGGACGAATAAGTCAAGCGAGTTCTTAGAATATCGCGGCATCAAAGTATTAGCGTAGCTTTGGTGCGTGCCGTTGAAGTAGAGGCTGCCTGTAAAGACACCCAGCGGTCAGAAGTGCGTGCTGTGACAGTTGAAGAGGCACATTCGGATGAAGAGGACATAGTCACTATACTGAGAAATATGCTTAAAATGATGACACAGTTATTGGCCAAATCAATTCTCCGACGAAACAGGACAAATAAGAAAGCGAAGCAAAACCACCCCGAGCGGGTAAATGCAGCAGTTGTTGAAGAATTGCAACAGAAGGATTTTAGAATCGAACATGGACCTGAAAAATTTCCTAAGAATGCAGACGCTTTATTCATAGGGCCATGCAAGAAAGATTGCAAGTGCTGCCATCGTATGGAAAAATTGCAAGACATGGTAAAACTTAACACTGTCAAGATAAAAATTCCAGATGATTGGACAAAGGAATTTTTAAGGCAAAAGCAACTGAGTGATGCAGAAATTGGACTTATATTGCAAGCAAAGGAAAAGGAACCCGACCAGAATGGAAAGATGTTTCAAACAAAGGAGTAGGATTGTAGGCTTTTTGGTCGCAATGGGATTCACTTAGAGTATTAGATGGGGTGTTGAAGAGAGCATGGAATAGCCCGGATGGAATGTAAGTTCCCATGCGTCTAGTGATTCTCAGTACGAAAAGTACTCCAGGAAGCGCATAATGAAGGTTTTTAATTAAGCACAAAAAATAATAAAATGTATAAAATATCGAAACTCTAACATACATTGTCTCACGTTACGCAGATTAAGTGATACATCAATTTAATTTTAAAAGGTATAAATTGTTTATATTTAATAAGACTATTACGAAGCGAATGAGAGTTGCAGTCAGGCGTTGCTGACTACGAATACCTATTTCAACAGTAAAAATAAAAAATATATTGACTGTGTACTTAATCTCAGTGGCACCTTTTAAAAGTGAATTCTGCAACTTCTACTCGTTAAATTTTATCGTCGGCTAAAAATATAGTAGCACCCCTAGCCCTACCTAGAGGATAGTTTATTACACAGCCACACCCAAAAAAAAGTTCTGTGCAGCGGACCAAATTATATGGATTTAGTGTATTTTTCGACGCTGAATCCGAATCCGTAGTCCAAAAAAGGATCTATCGTGTCAGTTTTGTTTTTTAGTCGAAAACATCCCGTAAAATGGTGTAAAATCGTAGAAATAATATAATAACTCTTAATGAAGCGTGAAAAATGGTAGATGTTTTGTAGTCGAGAGTAGAGAATATAAATTCAAGCCACAGTAAGTTATGTACATAAATTAAACCGAAATCCCCTTATGGGGGATGAAAACTTCCGTTAAAACTCCAAAAGACGCAGGTGAGTGTATATAACATACAAAGGCCAAATTGTTGTATCTCTTAGTGCAAAATATTTGACTCTGGTGCGACAACCAGCCATTACTCTCAAAGGGTAGAGACTCAACCATATGGAGGGTTAAAACTACCCCCACGCCTCATAGGTTTCAAAACGGGGAAAAAATCAAGCTTTTGTGGGCAGGGTGAACAAATATTGAGTGAATTCGCTCCAACCAACAATACATGACTAGAGACCCTCAAAGGGCGGTAAGAGCTACCCCCATGCTCAAATGTTACATATGGGTGCTATTAAAATTCGGAAAGGGTCAAATACCTGTAGCTCATTTTGCCAAATATATAAATCTGGTACGACAACCACCCAATTTTTTAAATAAAGTTGAAAATCCCCCTGTTGGGGGAGGGGGGTAAAAACTACCCCCACATAAGTACGGAAATAGATAGATGGAAATTTAGTTAATTTAGGTATATAGCTTACATAGATAGAAAACGCTGAAGAGATATATCCTAGATCTATGACTAAAAAAAGGGAAAGAAAACCAAGGAAAAGATATTTTGCAGATAAGAGAGAAAAATCATAAGGAAAGAAAGTAATCTGATGGTCGAGAGTATGATATAAATAGGAAAAAGAATAGCTTTACACAGATTAAAAAATAGATAAGTTGATAAATGTTAATATAAACAGTTGAATATGCAGGTATGGTATAATAAAACACAACTGGTTAATGCTTATGAATTTACTACCCTGCTAAAACGACAAATGCCTGAATTTTTGTTCCAGGATATATTAGAAGTAATGAAATCCGTCCATCCGTGGGGGTAGTTTTACCCCCCCCCCCCAAATAGGGGTAATCTTCAACCTTATTAAGTTGTCGTACCAGATTCGTACATTTGGCACGATGAGATACAAGTATTTGACCTTTTCCGAATTTCAATAGCACTTAGACTCTAGTCATGTGTCGGTGGTTGGAACGAATTCACTACATATTTGTTCACCCTGCCTAAAACTACAATAGTCTCAATTTTTTTTTCCCGTTTTGATACCTATGAGGGATGGGGGTAGTTTTAAGCCTCCATAGGTTTTGAGTCTCTACCCTTTGAGAGTAATGGCTGGTTGTCGCACCAGAGTCAAATATTTTTGCACTAAGAGATACAAAAATGTGTCCTTTGTACATGTTATTCACACTCACCTGCGTCTTTTGAGTTTTAGCAGTAGTTTTCACCCCCCTAAAAGGGCGGCTTTCGGTTTAATTTATGTACATAGCTTACTGTGGCTCGAATTTATATTCTCTACTCTCGACTACAAAACATCTACCATTTTTCACACACCAACCAAGAGTTATTACTTTATTTCTATGATTTTACACCATTTTAAGGGATGTTTTTGATTAAAAAACAAAACTGACAAGATAGATCCTTTTTTGGACTACGGATTCGAATTCAGCGTCGAAAAATACATCAAATCCATATAATATGATACGCTCCACAGAACTTTTTTTTGTGTGGCTATGTTATGCGAGAAAACACATAATAAAGAAAACATTTCTAACATTTCAAAGTTAAAAATTATAGGTATATAATATATCTTTGCTAATTGTACATAAGTTCGAATTTTGCAACTAATTCTATTTAACGGTAATCAGTAATAGAAATATTCAGTAGAACGGAACACTGTAGGTCTCGTACCTTTTTATCAGGATCATTTGATATTCAAAGTGACAACCGAATAAAATACACAAAAGTTGAAAAACATTTTTATTTTTTAAGTAAATATTTACGTAGAGGTAAAACTGAAAATAAACTAAGCAAGAAATTCCCTTTTCATGAACAACAGTTGGAAACTCGTCGATAAAATTAACTAAAATACTTAACCCAAATAAAATGTTATATTTTCAGGATTGGGTATGAATTATTATTTAAATTTTGTCACGCTAAACTTCAAAATATGTTTCATATTTCACATATAAAGTGATTTATCTATTTCTAGTATAACGGAATATTCAACAACTTGATATACCTAGTTAACTTTTAATAATAATTATGTTACTAGTCCAGTAAGTGCTATTTTACTGGCAAATTCTAGGAAGAGCCGCACGCGATTTGTTAAATCCGTGAATCCAGTAAATAACTTTTCGGACATGTGATTTACAATATTTAGACCGAATTTAATAACTAAATAGAAATACAAAATAAATTTGAACAGTTTTTAACCAACATTTGAAATATTTTAACAGCAACTGACGTTTGCTGATTTTTGTGAACCACTTTAGAAAGATGTTTCTTCATAGTTTTGTTATGCCGCTCCACCATTCCATCTGATTGAGAATGAAGATGCTGGCTGATGGAACCCATCCAAGGCCAAAAATTGGAGGAAAAAAAAAATTGGAGGAGAATGAAGATCTATCGCCCGTGTCTTGTGGATTCCAAATAATTTGCAGATTTTCTGGAACACCCTGATTCAAAGTTCCTCCCTTGATCTGAATGTAACTCTAGGGGTACACCAAATCGACATACCAGGTTATCCACGAACACCTTAACTACAGTAACAGCCTCCTGATTTGGAATGGCATAGGCTTCCGGCCACTTACTAAAATAATCCATGGCAACCAGGATATATTTATTGCCATCAGTGGTCACTGGAAACGGCCCAGCAATATCGCTCGCAATTCTCTCAAAAGGAGCTCCGACATTATATTACTGCAATTGACCTTTACTCCTAGTCTGTGATCCCTTACTGATCGCACAAATCTTGCATTTTCGATACCAAGGCTCCACATCTTGTCGACTATTGATCCAGTAAAATCGTTCCCGCACCTTATTCAGGGTCTTATTGACGCCGAAGTGTCCGCCAGACGTTCCATCATGCATCTCCTGAAGCACTTTGTTACCTGGGAATCACTAGACGTATAACAACTTCCTTGCTATCTGGGCTTTCCGACGCTCTTTTCAATAGCCCATCTATGACTTTAAGTGAATCCCATTGCGCTCATAAAGCATTCAGCCCCACTAATATCCATCCACTCTGGACGGGTTCCTCCTTCTTTTGCTCTCAATATAGGCCCAATTTCTGCATCATTCAATTGCTCTTGCCTTAGAGCATCCTTTGTATAATCGTCTGGAAGGTCTATCTTGACAGTGTTAACTACTACCATGCCCTGAAGTTTTTCTACGCGTTGACAGTGCTTGCAATCTCCCTTGTATGATCTTTTGGATAGGGCATCTGCATTTTCATGAGATCTTCCAGGTCGATGTTCAATTTTGAAATCATACTGTTGCAACCTCTCTATCCAGTGAACTAGTTGACCTTCTATTGTAATAACCATTTAACGTAGCATGGTCGGCCCGAAGCCTGAAATGTTGTCCATGCAGTATAGTGCCCATGTTCTCTTGGTCCGAATGTGCCTCTTCAACTGTCACTGCACGCATTCTTGAGCATGGGGTGTCCTTATAGGCAGCCTCTACTTCAAGGCCACGCACCAAACTCTACTTCAAAGCCACACACCAAAGCTTCGCTACTACTTTTGTATCGCGTTAACCTAAGAACTCGCCTGATCTCTTTGTCCCTTATACCATCTAAAAATGCCCCCACGGCTAATTGTTCTTGAAATTCCCTTGGTGCACTCGGATATGCCAGATGTGCCTGTCTCTCTATCGCAGCTTCGAATTGTTGTAAGCTTTTCCCAGCCTTTCGCATCCGTGATTTCAGCTGGGCCTGGTATACCTGAGCGAGGTGTTGGTAGCCATATCTCGTCCAATGCAGCTTCCAAAACCTTGAAGTCCCTTTGTTTTTCCACTGGGATAGCCTGAAGTAACTCTGAGGCTTGATCTCTCAGTGCTAAAATTAATGCCATAGCCTTTTTCTCGTTATCCCAATTATTCGCAAATGCCGCTACCTCTAACTGTCTCTTATAAGTTGTCCATAAGTTTTGGAAGGAGGAAGGTTTTAACCGAGGACCTGGCGATGTTACTAACTGTTCTCCTTTCTCTCTCAACTGTCGTTTAAGGCGCTCTACTTCTTCTTCGACCTCACTCATTTTTCCTTTGACTTGACTGACTTCTGCGACTTCACCTACTTTATCTCTTCTTTGACTACGCTTTTTTTTTCTTCTCGATGTCTTCTTTCTTGTTCTTCTTTTTCTTCTTGACGCCGCTTTTCCTGTTCTTCCTTATCTTCCTGGTGTTGCTGCTCCATCATCTTCCTATACTCTGCAAGTAGGTCCTGCACTTGTTTTTCTGCTGCTATGCTTCTTGTTCTTATGGGCATCCGATGACGTTAACCAAGCTTATTGCACAATGGTGTAAAGAAAATTCAGATTTATCGTCAATATTTCTAATGGAACTTTCTAGAAAAATCTCGAAATAGCATGAAAGAGTCTTATTTAGAGTTTAGATCACTATCCAGTTGAAAGAATTTTACTATCTCCAGTAATTTCCAAATAGAATGATCTAGAAATTTTCTTAAGCTAACACAAACAAGTCTTATTTAGCGTCTATGTCACTTTCCACTGAAAAAAATTTGATTGTCTTCACTAGTTTCCGAATAGAATGTTCTAAAAATTTTCGCAAACTAACACAAATGAGTCTTTTTCAGTGTTTCTATCACTTTCCAGTTGAAAGAATTTAATTATCTCCACTAGTTTTCGAATAGAATATTCTGGAACTTTTTCCGAAAACACACTTTTCACAGTTTTCAGTTCAAAATGAATACTGTAGAAACTTTCTTGAACAATCCAGAAACCTTCCGTTATAATTCCGCCTCTGGCACCAATTGTTACGTGTTTGTGAACACCCTGTATCGTGGATCCAGAAATTATAACACCAGGGTAACACTAAACACTAATTTATTAGCTTACGTATTAATTACAACAAATAATTACTTCACTAATACACCACTAGATACTATAATTCACTAATATAACACTCAGTACTCTAATTCACTACTTCAGTCACTTGATCACTTTGCTTACTTCTTAATGTATCTCAACTGACTCTCTGTACTAAACTACTCCTAACTCGCCTTCCTTTATATACCTAAAGATAAGAGCTCTAGAATGTTCTCTTCTTATTTTGTAATTTTCTATAGGCTCTCTACAACTTCCAGACTTCGACACCATGAGCCATCTCTGGGCCGATTCCCAAACTAACTAACAACTTATATGTTTTCTCTTACTTATACATGGAACTTAGAGGAAATTCCTATAGATGTCTCCGGGGGTAAAAATATGTAACAATATCTATTGCAAACTATAAATTATAAGTCGGCGGTGGTCCCGTTATGTTTCATCGAGCTATATCTAATGCAAGGTTAGCAAAAATTAATACAATCGTAATAATGCATTTTACAAATAAGGTATTTTTACTCAGCGGTGGTCTCCCGTTGTAGTTTTCATCAAGCTAGGACCAGTGCACAGTGGGCGGGACTCTCAAAAACTAGACAGAATTTAAAGGATCCCACAGACCACAAATAGAAATCCGGTATCCGTTAAATTTCTCCAATTCTTGATATGTTGTTCTACTGATCCACTAGATCAAAAGTCTCAATGGGCAAGATTCTACCTTTTTTTTACTCTCAATGAGGGTGAAAAGCACTCGTATACATTTAACAACTACATTTCTGTAAAAAAATATGTGTATTTTTCAACACAGTAAAAAACCTCAGTCGAAGGATCTCACTTAAATGTAGACACCCTTCCACCCTTTTCCATTGCATCACCTTTTTTGAGATGTATTACTCATCTGAGTGGTTCCATAATTTTTTTTTTGGAACAAAGATACAGCTTTGCAGCCGCTTTATTGAGAATCACCCCCTAAATGTGTGGAAAAGCGTTATTGGGTACTTCAGAGTGATTATTTCACAATCTATGAAAGTATTCTGTTCAACTGAGCAGTTTCATAATTTTTTTGGAACAAAGATACCGCTGTGCAGCCGTGAAAGCGATTTTCATCCTCCGGGAGGGGTGGGAGCTCTCTAAATAATCAGTTCCTTCGGCTAAGGTTTTTACCGTGCTGAAAGATAAAAATATGTTTTAATAGAAATGTAGTTGTTAAATGTATACGAGCTCTCTTCACCCCCATAGAGGGTAAAAAAGGGTATAAGTGTGTGTTTGTGGGACTCGTGCTATTAAGATTTTTGACCTACCGGATCAGTAAAACAACATATAAAAAATTCAACGGATACCGGTTTTCGATTTGTGGTGTGCGGGGTCCTTTCTTCGGAATTGTATTTAATTTGGTAGATAGTTAATTATTGTCGGAGTAGCCGATACATAATCTAATGTCAAAAGTTAAAAATTAAAAATGGCGAAACCAAGTTGGCTGTCATAATTGCAAAATTTTAGCAGATTTACATGAAATTTAATACATGAAGATTTCAAATTCTCTGATGAGTGATATTGAAGCTTAAAAACAGAAAACGACGAATATTTTCTCTTTCTTCTACCGTTTATATAAATGACCTTTGCAACCCTAGCAACACACACGATAACGAAAGTAAACTTTCCAGTTACCTAAGGCGTTGCTAGCTACGAAAATAGAATTTTCGTGGCCAGGACAAAAAAATAAGAAAAAAAAATGTTAACGCTTCATAACTTTGCATATGCTACGGATTTCTTGGGGTAAAGCGAGGCACAAGCAATATTGGCTGCTTCTTGTACCCTATTTTCATCGCCACCAAACATATTTATTTATTTTAGTTTGAAACCACCAGAAATTACAATGTGTAACATATCCTCGATGACAGATAGTAATTGTTTCGTTGGCGTGGAAATAATTTTCACAGACAGCCTCCTAAACTATAAAATTTATAATTTCATGAAATAATTAGTTTTAAATTATATATCTTTCGGTAGTAGAAAAAATAAAAAACATTACTCGATGCGAAAACCCTTTTAGATTTTCGGTGTTTTTTTAAAGGTCTCGGCTTCACCTCGACCATTCAAAAATCACCTCACACCAAGTAAACTTTCGCATCTAGTAAAGTAAATAACTATTGCAACCCTAGCAACACGCGTGATAACGAAAGTAAACATTCGAGTTACCTGGTTGCTAAGGCGTTGCTAGCTACGAAAGTAGAACTTTCGTGACCAGGACAGAAAAATAAAGAAAAATAGTTACTTACATTACTAGATGCGAAAGTTTACTTTTAGGTATGATGTGATTTTTGAATGGTCGGCGCGAAGCCGAGACCTTTCAATAAACACCGAACACCTAAAAGGGCTTTCGCATCGTGTAATGTATTATATTTTTTCTACTACCGAAAGATATTATGGGATTTAATAATTTAACACTAATTATTTCATGGCGATGAAAATGGGATACAAGAAGCAGCCAATATTGCTTGTGCCTCGCTTTACTCCAAGAAATCCAAAGCAAGGTATAATATGCAAACTTATGAAGCGCTAAAATTTGTTTTTTTTTAATTTTTCTGTACTGGCCACGAAAGTTGTAATTTCGTAGCTACCCAGGCAACACATTTCACTTGAAAAAACGTTTTTCTTACGTAGATCATAAAGTATGGATACGGTATGGTATTAACGTATATAATATGGACAAATGTCAGGCTGAAAAACGTTTACTTTATAACATTTAAACACGTTTATGATGGAGGTAAAATATACGTGTTGCAAAAACACATTTATTATGTAGGTAATATACGTATATTTTACGTATATACGTGAAGGTAAAATATACCTATTGTAGAAACGTATTTATTATGTAAGTAATATACGTATATTTTACGTATATACATGAAGATAAAATATACCTGTTGCAGAAACGTATTTATTATGTAGGTAATATACGTATATTTTACGTATATACATGAAGGTAAAATATACGTCTTGCTAAAACGTATTTATTATGTAGGTAATAAACGTATATTTTACGTATATACATTAGGTTTAAAATACATATATTAAAAATGCATTTACCTAGTAGGTCATATACGTATATATAAGATGTATAGCATACGTTTAAAAATAGTTTATCATAGGCGTATTTATTAAGATTATATGTAAATACTTTAAATTGCGAAGTTAATTTTATATACAGCGTCCGCAAAAAATCTGCACTATATGGGAAACTCTGTTGTTATTGACTTTATGCAAATTGTTATTTTGATAAAAATAAGTGCTTGTTCTCAAACAAAAAAGGAGCTGCCCAAATGTGTGTTAGTCCTGGCGTTTAGGTCGAAAAATGTATTTTTTTGAAATTGTCTAGGGTAAACTACCTTTATTTATGAAGATATCGAAAAATGATATTTAAAGAAGTTGTTTATAATGTGAAGTTATATTCAGATATCAAATTTGATTGTTCTATTTTAAAAATATTTTTTTTCCCCTTTTTTGCGCATAATTCCTGAACTATGTTTTTATATATTTTTCTGTTATTAATACTTCTCTCTATTTAACAGTTTCAGCCTAATTAATGGATTAAAATCCACTTTGAAGAACTTTTAGCAGTACTTTTTTGACCAAATAAACATTTTGGGAAAAAATGCTGAATTTCTTGGTGTATAGTTGTTCTCTTTTTTGCCAGTGTTAACTTTTTCGAAATGTTTTATTACAAATCGCTTAAAAAGAGTTTCATTTAGCGATTTGTATTAAGAAATTTCGAAATTGTTAACATTAGATAAAAAGAAAACAACTTGCACCAAGAAATTCAGCATTTTTTTCTAAAATATTTATTTGGTCAAAAAAGTAGTGCTAAAAGTTCCTCAAAGTGGATTTTAATCCATTACTTAGGCTGAAACTATTAACTAGAGAGAACCATAAATAACAGAAAAATAATAAATATACGGTTCACGAATTATGCGTACACAAATTTTTATTTTTAAAATTGCAACAACCAAATTTGATATCTAAATATAACTTCGCACAATAAGCAACTTCTTTAAATAACATTTTTCGATATCTTCAAAAATAAAGTTAGTTCACTCTTGAGACAATTTCAAAAAAAAAAAAAAATTCCGACCTAAGCGCCAGGACTAACACACATTTGTGCAGCCCGTTTTTCGTTTGAAAACATGTACTAACTTTTGTTAAAAATAAAATTTTTCACAAAGTCAATAACAACAGATTTTCCCCTATGATGCAGACTTTTTGGCGGACACTGTATATCAAAATCCATTAACTTTTATTTAATTTACTTAATATGGGAATAACTAAATTTTAAAATATTGAATAAACCTAATCAACCTGATTTAGTATATGAATACAATTTAAAGAATAAACTTTACTTGCCAACTATTTCGTTTATTTACACTAAGTATAGGGAAAAATCATGTTAAAAATATTGTTTTTAACATCAAAATAAACCATAAATCGTAAATTAGTGAAAATAATTTTCTATTAAATTATTTAAAAGTTCAAAAACTACCTCATAATTTTTCAAGAATTGGGATATGTAACAGCATTTAGTATATCAAATTCATATATTTTTTCAATAAAAAAAAGAAAAACTTAAAACAACTGAACATTTATTTGAATAAATAACTAAGTACAATAAGTCACAAATATATATAAAATATATTTTTTTAATTTCTATGCACAAAATGACAACATTAAAATGAACTGTCTTTTAAAGAATCTTTTATGCAATAATGTTTAACTTCTAGCTAATTTTACTACAATTAAAAAAGCAAATTAATAATTAAAGCTCATAAACAAAATAAGAGTCAGTCTTAAGAATAGAATTTTGCAGAGTGAGGGGGAAATATACGTTTATTTTGGATTTATTATAAACATTTAAAAAACCAATCATAGCATAATCTTTAAAATTAGGCACTTGCTATTTATTGTTCTATCGAATACAACTATAGATATTTTTAGTGTAAATTTCTGTTGTATGTACTTGAATACTCTAATTTGCCAATGAAAATAATTCCTAATTTCATTTAACAATATACAAAATTTATGATAAAAGCTGTATATGGTTGTATTTCTTAGAGCAATGGGAATAATCTGAAACTATTTTAAAGATTATACCATTTATGATTTTTTAAATACTTATAATAAACCGAAAATAAACGCATATTTCCCTCCCACTCTGCAAAATCCTATCCTTAATATTTTATGGAAAAAATAATAATTTTAATCTTAACTTAGTCTGTTAACCTTGTGAAAATGATTTTTGTGTAAACTAAATTAACTTAAAATAACAAAATAATTTACTTTTTTTTCTCTTGATGATAATTGTACCTAGATTTGGCCAGCTTCAACCAATCTTGAACGGCTGAGACAGTATCTCCATCACTGAAGGGTATTTCTGTTTTTAAAAAAATTTCTTGAATTGATTCTGAAATTTAATTTAAACACTGTAAAATATTAAGTTATACAAAAATAATAAGTAGTAAAAACCTACATACATATACATTATTATTACCTGTTTTTTCGTTAAATTCAACACTAACACTACACAATATAATAAACAACACATAATACAAGCCGGCTACTAGGACTATGGGTACACGTACACGGCTTCGGCGAAGCGGTTACGGATGCATAAAGAACGCATGCGTGCCGAGCGGCGGTTAACAGTCCTTGTACGGTGGTACGCTGGAATGAAAAATGATTGGAAGAGCGACGATCCGCGAATTCGAATTCAGAAGAATATGAATTTGAAATAATTAATAATGTTATTATAACACTGCATTCGCGAGGTTCACAATAAGATATTGACATATTTTTCTTAAATTATGTGTATATTCAGTTAATAACCTACTTTGGTAAAACGTAGAGGAAACAACAATTCTTATACGATTTTAATAACGTATGTGATAAACCATAACTAAACCATTACTTGTTTCATCATTTATATTTTAAACATATTCTATACTTTAGTTTATAATATGTTTATGAACGTATACACAGAAATAATTTAAAAAACGTATATGATAGAACAAACTAATAAACTTACATCTTAATTCGACCAAGACTGATTTCTGTCACGTTTATTAAACGTATTTTATACTTTAGTTTATAATAAGTTTATGAAAAACGTATATGCAGAAATAATTTAAAAAAGTATATGATATTACAAACTAATAAACTTATATTACACCTTAATTCAACCAAGACTGATTTCTATCACGTTTATTAAACGTATTCTATACTTTGGTTTATAATATATTTATGAAAAACGTATATGCAGAAATAATTTAAAAAACGTATATCATATTACAAATTAATAAACTTATATTACACCTTAATTCAACCAAGACTAATTTCTGCCACGTTTATTAAACGTATTATATACTTTAGTTTATAATATGTTTATGAAAAATGTATACGCAGAAATAATTTAAAAAACGTATGTGATATTACGAACTAATAAACTTATATTATACTTTAATCCAACCAAGACTCATTCCTGTAACGTTTATTAAACGTATTATATACTTTAGTTTATAATATGTTGATGTAAAACGTATATGCAGAAATAATTTAAAAAACGTATGTGATGTTACAAATTAATAAACTTATAATACGCCTTAATTCAACCAAGACTGATTTCTGTCACGTTTATTAAACGTATTATATACTTTAGTTTATAATGTGTTGATGCAAAACGTATATGCAGAAATCATTTAAAAAACGTATATGATATTACAAATTAATAAACTTATATTACACCTCAATTCAACCAAGACTGATTTATGTCACGTTTATTAAACGTATTTTATACGTTTGGTTTATAATTTGTTTACGAACAACGTATTTATATTATACTAGACCCACTTTTATACCAATTTATACGTATATAAACGTATTTTAAACCGAAGTGTGTTGCCTGGGTAGCAACGCCTTAGCAACCAAGTAACTCTAATGTTTACTTTCGTTATCGCGCGTGTTGCTAGATTTACAAAGGTCACTTATATAGACGGTAGTAGAAATACAATTTTTAACGCTTCATAAGTTTGCATATACCTTGCTTTGGATTTTTTGCGATAAAGCAAGGCACAAGCAATATTGACTGCTTCTTGTAACCCATTTTCATCGTCAACAACTACTTTAGTTTCAAAACACCAGAAATTAAAATGTTTAACATAAACTTCGATGACAGATAGTAAATGTTTTGTTGGCATGGAAACAATTTTCACAGACAGCCTCCTAAACTATAAAATTTATTAAAAACGTCAAATAATTTCATGAAATAATTAGTTTTAAATTACTAAATCCCATAATATCTTTCGGTAAGAGAAAAGATATAATTACAAGATGCGAAAGCCCTTTTAGGTGTTCGGTGTTTTTTTAAAGGTCTTGGCTTCGCCTCGACCATTCAAAAATCATCTCACACCTAAAATTAAACTTTCGCATCTAGTAATGTAAATAACTATTTACTGCAAAGAAGTTAAATAGAAGGCCACATAAAAACATGAAAAAAAGAATTAATTAAAAAATACGTTTGACTTATTATTTGTTTATTTTTAATATCGATATTAGGTAATAAAGTTGAGTTAACTTGGAGATGCCAACGGCGAACTTTTATTTCATTATTTTTAATTGCCCTTCTTTTAACCGGTTCAATTTTTTTCAGTTTTTTTTGCAAGCTTAAACCTACAAAATGCTCGATTTTAAAGTGTCTAGATTAGTTAAAAACACCAAATGCCAGAATTATTTTACATTATTTTCCCATTAGATTGAAAACATTATCTAAAAGTAATTTGAACTTTCTGGAACATCTGGAAGTTAACTTTCTTTCGGGATATTCAGCTTTATATACATATATAGACATATAGGTTATCTCCTTTACTGGGAAAACCATTGAATATAATACTAAAATTGTCTGATAAAGCGTAAAGTAAGCTCACTCACGCTGTATAGCATTTCTAAACAGTTAAACATTGACAAGAAGACACTGGAGGCGATTGGTCGATTTGGGACATACGCATGGGATGGATAGGGGGAGGTTGTCACACACACACGACTGGTCTTCTAAAACTAAAAGAAAGAACACTGACTAGAATATTCAATCAAATCAACTTACCCAGTTCTTTTATATCATCAAAGTAGTCGCAAAATCCCAAATATGTGACCCCTTTACCGATCATAAAATAAATCTATAGTGGAACAATGCAAGGTCTCTTGATCGTAATTAAATAAAATAGAAAATCGTTTATGCAAAGTCTGAAACATATAGTGGAGTAGGACTGAATAAGTACGTAAAACAAATTCCTGTAGAAATCATTTTTGTTAAGGTGTCAATATTATTTCAGTCAATATATTAAAAATATACAAAACTTATTATGAAGAAAACTACTAACTAATATGATATGTTATCTTTTTGTCATTTTTATAGTTTTTTGTTGGAGTATCGAATTTTTAAATAAATAAATAAAACATTAAAATTATCCAAACAATGGGCAAATATAATACAGTAACTTTATATATCCTACCTGACGTCAAATCAGGTATCTATGCTTTTTTAATATGTTGTACAGGATTACAAATTAATGTTAAATCCAAGTTTACGACCTAGGCAGACCTCCGGGTTTTGGTAAAAAATCCAAAAAACTGCAAAATTTCTGGGTTTTTTTTCAGTTTTTGTCGGTTTTGGCACCTAAGGCCTACCTTTTTGGTAAAAACAATTTTGTGTTTTTTAAAAGTAGACTAAATTTGCTACAAATTGGTACCAGAGCAGACTCTATATATCAAATAGTATCAAAGATACAGCTGTTCAAAATTTTGCAAAGTTTTCATATTTCGACATTTTTAACAATTTTTAATATGGTGTCATACTGCGATGGTGGATGATTTATGAGAAACAACTGATGTTTTATTCGTTTTATCGGAAATCACTGTGTCTTCTCCATGCTTTTGAAATATGCGATTTTTGATTGTTTGAATAGAAGGCCTTTCGCCGTCTACATGGTCAATGAGTTCAGCAAGGGAACTGACACTTTTCAGAGTTTTCATTAAGATAGGAAAAAATTTGTTCCATGGCCTCATCGACAATGGGGTGCCCATGACCTCCTCTTTTTAGCCCTTTAAAGCACGCTTGAGTTCATTGGTAGGCAACCGGCCTCAGTTGACCGTTAGTGAAAAAAAAAAACAGGAAAAATCGTTAAAAATGTCAAAATATGAAAACTTTGCAACAATTTGAACAGCTATATCTCGGATAATGTTTGATCTCCAAAGTCCGCTCTGGTACCAATTTGTAACAAATTTAGTCTACTTTCAAAAAGTACTAAATTGTTTTTACCAAAAAAGTAGGCCTTAGGTTCCAAAATCAACAAAAACCGAAAAAGAAAAAAACAAAAACCTCGCAGTTTTTTGAATTTTTGACCAAGACCCGGAAGGTCTGCCGTGAAGGTCGTAAACTTGGAGTCACCAATAGTTTTTAATCCTATACAACGTATTAAAAAGCATAGATACCCGATTTGACATCAGGTAACCCCCCCCCCTTTTTGATGACAAGATTACTGGATTAATAGTATTATTCTATCTTTTGTGTACATTTTAACAGAATGAAAAATCAAAAAAAAAAACCTAAATCGATTCTGTTGCACTTTCTTCGAAATGTAGTCCATAAAACAGTTTTATATATTTTATGTTTATCTGTTAGTGGAGATGGGAGGTCGTTCTGGGTTCGTCCACGATATGTTATATACATCCCAATGAACAATTTTTGTTTCATAAAGCTTCTAGAATTATAACCATCACCAAATTATAAAACCTTTGGTAATATAAATTGTTGATAACGTTTCAGTTACATCTATATACCTCCCAAAGAACTTAAATGGTGGGTTCTACAAAGGTTATTGTTACCACTGTTTGGTAACTTTATATAATTTAAAGTTTTATAACAACAAGTGATAGAGATATAACTGTTACCTTTCATAACTTCTTATAGACCCCTTATAGGCCTTATGCGTCTACTGATCAAGTAACGAGAATGTTTCTGCAATTTTTATAATGGTAACCACAACGTTTAAGAAATACATACCACTGCAATATTGAACCAAGTAACTGAAAAAAGAAACACAAAGAAAAAAGGAACAAAATTAATACGAGGAAAACCACTGACCTAAGACAAGCCATCATCAAAGGATCGACTGCTAGAAGTAATGGTTAGAGCTAGAAAAAATATTGCATTAGAAAAAGATAAAATAAAAGAGTTAGTGCACTATGGAATGGAGCACAACTATACAAATATCATTTCCCAAAATCATAAGATATAGATGATTACAGAAGAATAACACTCTGCAACATAGGATAAAAATATTATGCACAATTCCCATTTGAATAAATAGCCATCATACTGCTAATGCTGTCATATATGATGCAACAAAAGCCAACGGAGGAAGTCTGAGAAGATCTACTAGCAAAAACAACAAGAATAAAGCAACTATATAAAACGCCAACATAAATAAGAGGAGAAACGATTACAAAAAAGACAGAAACTTACGCAATGAAGTACTGAGATATATGCAATTCCGAAATCAAAAAAGGGGAAACAGAGGACTCAGAAGAAGATGAACTCTAGAAAAATAAACACAAAGAGAGGAGTACAAACACTCATATCACGACACAAATGCAGTAACGCATCTCACAAACACCCACACTTCTCATCTCACATTCCTGTACCATGCGTCATGTGACTCTCGCTGTTAACAAAAATCATGACCCAAATCCAACACAGCATAGACGTAGCTGGCCCGGCGGTATGCCTCCCGGGAGTGGCAGCAATATCTACCGTAGGGTCAATCAGTCAATCAATCAAGATCTGCCCACCTACTCATTATGTAAGAAATATTCTTGCAAGGAATAAAAATTTTCTTTTAAGAATTTAGAAACATTTGATTTGAATTTTTTGAGGCTGCCTTGGTGTTTCTACTGCCAGGGAAGATGATTATATGAATTTATGGATATTATATGCGGAACCTACATGTGTTGTTCTATGCGCTTGTACAGAGGAGATATTACTAGCATTTCTAGTATTATGAGAGTGGTTTTCTCTGACTGTGATGAAGGATTCATTGATCTTTCCAATATGTCACAGACACTGATAAATATGTGATCCTTTTACCCATCATAAAATAAATCTATAGTGGGTTTACCTATTTACCCCCATTTACCCCCATTTACCCCAATTTACCACAATTTACCCCCCAACCCTTGGGCAGCGGTTTTTCTTCATACGTCGATTATAAAAAAATAAAGATAAAAAATCTCGAATTTCACCACCAAAAACACATTGTGTTAATATCGCATGGCTATGGATATTACTTTTTCTGCCGCTCACAGCGTCAGAAAATAGTTATTTACGTAACAAGTTCCGAAAGTGGTCTTTTACTGGACGAGTAAGCACTAAAAGCACTTTCGAGGCGTGTTACCTACAATATTTCATCATCTCTTTAATGAAACCAAAAATTGATATACTTTGACTATTTATAAATATTAATATTAATTGTACAATTATTATTATTATGGCTTATGTTTAGTGGATATGATTATTATTTTGTTACCATAGCAACACGACTGTTTAGCGTCGAGTACGAATGTTATTAATGTGATTCATAGTAAAATATAACCTGCAAATTGACATTGACGTTTAGATGATCTGCCACTTTACAGTACTAGTACCCGTAATAGCTACATGCGGGGCTAGTACTAGAATACGCTACTTTCGGTACAAAGAATCGTACCGAAAGTACCTACTTTTGAAACGATTGAAGAAAAAGTACTTTTACTTCCGTTATTAATGACAACGCACAGAAGTCTAAAAAGTCAAACTTGAATGTCATGAAATGAGTTAAGAAATGTCATGTTTTTCTGACGTTTCAAGAAAAACACGTTTCTCAAAATTAAAACTTAATTTCCAAGAAATGCTCACCTCCCAGATTGGACAAAACTTTACTGTAATTTCCTCTCCAAAAAACATCATTTAAAAAAGCACAGTTTTATTCGACTGTAAATGTATTAAACATTCATAGTACATGATTTGATATATTTGATTTGATTTGATTTACCAACGGAATAAATATAATTATTTTAAAATAAGTTACTTAATGCGGAACAATGATGTCGCTTTGCAAATATTTCAAAACTTTCATTACCCTTTCACAAAAAAAATGACAAATTTCTAAAATCTGGCATCAAAGCAAAAAAATAAATTGTTCCTTACTCAACCAGGCTTATAGGAAAAGTGCGCTATGACATGTAAATAAATTTTAATCCATTAAAGTTTGGTGACAGTTCGATAAAGCATATCGATGGTAGTAGAGTATCCCATGCGAGTAAGATGTCCATCGCCGTTGAAGATGATACAATATATCCATTATCAACCCCTTGTGGTGTGCGGGGGTGTCGAGGAGACGGGGAATTGCAAATGTGCGCCCTGGGCATCTTACACGTTTCACATACTAAACAGCCTCCTGCGATTACCCGCCATCGGAGCGGCCTGTATATCAGGCCAAGGTGCAGAGTATATTCCTAGTCTGGTAAATTTAATGAAATTAACGATTTGAAGAGTAAAGTTATCATACGGAAACTTATCGGTCATATGATTAAATATATAATAAATCCATGTTTGAAGTGTAGCTGATAATGTTGTGGTCCTTTAATAGTAACATGAACGCAATTCTGACTGAAATTAATTTTTGAAATATACAGAGTGTTTTATTGAGATCTATACGTACTTTTAAGAGTGACAGAGGACTCCTTGTCTATTCAGGAAAGGCTGTAAAAATTTATTTGTGGCCCTTAATTACTGACATACATTATGATAAACTACTGGCCAACATTTCTTTTGGTCAGAATTTTCTTAATATTTATCAGAATTTCTTTAATTTTATATAGTTTGTGTACTTATCACAGTTAATCTATCACCTTCATTAATATTTAAAAATTCCAGGCGCCCGGACTGTTTAAAGTTTATTTTTTTTATTTCTCTAAGACTGCCCTCTATATATTTGGTTCAACATAATTATAAAACTCCACACATTAGTAAACAAAAGTATGTGAATAGATTTTTTTTGCGCCTTTATTGATTTTTTACAAGCAACTGAATTTGGCAAAATGGGGAAATGAAAGATAAGAAATTACAATCTTGTCTTAAGCCTACTTACATTGAAATTATATATCTTATTCTAGAAATAAGACATATTTTTTAAAAATTTTGGTGGCATAGTAATGAAAAATTGTGTTAAATATGGACCTAAAATGCAACGCTCATCATTATTTATCGTGTGGTGGCTTAGAGCAAATACCAATCAGAATCGTGACCTGCTGGATTAAAGCGCCAAATTTTGCAGAGTTCTTATATACAGTACTGTCAATTTAGGGTGTACTGAGAGAATATTTTTGCAGTGACAGCCAAAAATCAGGCTACAGCAGCAAGAAAATCTATTTGAATAGGCGCCAGCCAAAAATTTTCGTAGGGCAGTAAAATTCGTTTTACTGGAATTATTCTAGTGCAATAGTAAAGTTACTTTATAAAATATTATTAAAATGTTTCATCTAGCCACCGTAAATAAACTTTACTGTTATAGTAAAGAAATAGTATTGTTGCAGCAAAGATATTTATTTACTAATGCAAAGTATCTGGCTACGATAGAGTCAATTCTTTTTACTTACAGCAACATTTTTTATTATCACTCCATGATTTTTTTAGTGCTGTAATTAACTCCTTTCTTGTTGTAGCAAAGTCACTGATTAGACAGAGCAGGAACTTGATTGCAGTAGTATCATTTATTTTTAATTGCAGCAAAAAAGTTTACTACCATTGCAAGGTTTTTCTAGTACCCCAGTTAGTTTCCTTTTTATTGCAGCATATATGCTTTCCTAATTTAGTAATAAATTAGCCTGCCTCAGAAAAGATATTCCGTCATATCAAAAAGTTTTAAATCAATAACAGTGAAATTTCTTAATTAGAATAGAATGGCCCTTTTGCTATTATTGTAAAGTATATCTGCTGTGGGAATAAACATTTTTTGCTGGAAAATAAACAGAGGGAGCTAAAAAATGTTTGTCTGATAAAATTTTCTCATATAGAAACATGTTTTACGAGGAAAATAATTTTGTTATAAAGTCGATTTACTTTTCTATCAGTTAGTCATACTTTGTCATTGCCAGTTTTCATAACTACCGCACATAAACAAGCATTTATTTTATCAAAAATATTTTTTTTACAAAAAATATCAAAACGTAAATATAAGCAAATTTTTTATACCATCTTGCGTGATGGTATAAAATGCTCCTGTCTCTAATGAAATTAAAGGAATTTATGTTTTCCTAAATTTTGTAATTTTTTCAAGGAAATAACTTCTTGAGTATATATATAAATATGGAAAAATGGAAACTGGCAATTACCAAGTACATAATACTAATTGATGATAATGCAAATAAACTTTATAACAGAACCATTTAAATATATGTGAATCCTAGTCTGAATCCGAGAAAATTTTATATAAACAATAATTATTTCTGAGCTACATGCATGTCCTCAAATAGTTTCAGCAGAAAATATTTATTCCTAAAATATATCTTGTCTAATTAAAAAATGTATATTACTAGTGGCCTTAAACTCTGACATAAATTTCTGTGGCAGACCAATGTTTTATTCCAGGTAATACGAGTTTTTTGCTTGTAATTTAAATTAACCTTTAAGAAATTTCATTTGCATTCGAAAAAATCAAAATAACCTAGTGAAGGGTTATCTTCAAAGATTGATATTTTCTGTTGAAATTGAAATTTGTAGCTCCCTCACTAGGTTTACTTGCTTAATAAGTACACTGAAAAAAATATTTTCGTAATATTAATGAATAAAGGTTCATTGGCTGAGAATTTATGAATCTCTGTTTATTGATATAATGTACGTTCATTAATACAATGTACACATTTATTTATCCTATGTACTTAAATACTTAAATGTATATTAATAAATAGATCCACAATTTTCAGCCGATGAACCGATTCATTAATATTACGAACATATTTTTTTCAGTGTATAAAAAATAAATGTTATATAACAACTAAATACTTGTTCACCTTACATGAAGAATATATTTTTTAAGGAAATAGTTTTCTCCCAAACAAGACAATGAATAATGAATATTAAATTATCTAAACATGAAACTGCAAGCGAAAAATTGGTATACCTTAGAAAGAAATTGATTACTATGGTCAAGGATTTTGTATAAATGACTAAAACCAATTAAAAAATAAACATTTATTTTGGTAGGTAGGTATACACAGCCTAGTATAACAACCCTTAAAAGTAAAAAATATATAAAACGTAATCATCATCTACTTTCATAATTCGTTTGCCACTTTTGGTTTTATAAAAGATCCACAGAGTTATTTGAATTTGTTATAATTACTATAATTTTGAGAATGATAAACAAATTTAAAAAATACAATAACCTTTTTTTTCTCTTAACACCATTGTAAAATATATTGTATTGTAAAAACCTACATTTTGAAAAAAAAATGTCCTTCTACGAGTTGATGCACTCAAACAATAAGCGATTAAAATTTCGAAACCTTTTCTTATTTTTAACCGTTTCAATAAATATTTTACGTTAAAATTTGGCACGAATGTTTAGTTCAATAACGGGCATAGTTCCACCAACTTTCGTTCAAATTGGTGCATTATTACGTTATATTTCTTAAATTATCAAAAAAGGCAATTTTATTGGTTTTTATTTTCTTACAAATTAACAAATTATCAGGAAGTTTCTTCATATGCCTAGTCTTAATCATAATTTTATTGTGAATAGTTTGATATTTTTATTTTTGCGATACGATTACTAAGATCGGAGATAACAAGGAAAATAACAGAATTTTCTGGAAAATAAATTGTTAAAATTTTACAAGAAGCAATGGAAAACTGCTCGTAGCACTTATTATACCTTCAACAGGTTAGAACAATAAAATTGCTGTAGGCAAAGAATTCCTTATTCATCTATTTTGATCCTTAATTTGACTCCACTACCACTAAAAAATTGCAACAAGAATCAGACCGTTTTCTAAACATAAAAGTTACCTCTCCAAGTCACACGCATGACCTGATACGTAGGTACCTAAAAACATTAATATGGCGTTTTATAGGGCAGTTATGATGAGATCATCTTATTAATATTGACAGTAGACACCGCGATTTAAAAAACCAAAAGCAAAAGCGACTTACCAAAGTCTTTATAATAATAATGCACTGCACAATACCTATACAAATACTTATTGAAATGACTAAATGCATGACGCGGAGTCAACGTAAACACCATCAGCGAAGAATGGAAACAAAATGCAGGAGAGAAACAATTCGTGATGTTCCGCCTGAATAAAAGTTGACCGATTGTGCCCGAATGGTGTTCTGATTATCTATCTCAGCAAAGAACTTTGCAATTATAGGAACATTTTTATTTGTCACAGTTAAACTATTCTTTGCATATTCTTCTTTATAATGGTAGCTAAATGATCTACTGCTTTAGTAAAGCAACTAATAAAGCCTGAAAAGTACTTTTTAAGGGCTAATATACATACTCAGTAAAGTGATCTTTTCTGAGGTAGTGAACAGATATTTCTAAATTAACTAAAATTATGGCTATTCTAGCTAAAAAAATCGTAGCAAAGAATTTATTTCTGGAGATTTTCTCAGTGATGGAGTGCCCGATTTCAGTATCCTCCATCTTGAAATACGACTCTATCTTTGTTTTCTTTGGACTCTAACTGTAAATTTTCGAATTTTATTTGGTTTTTACTAAATATCTCCCCAATTTCTGGGTTTGTAGCAAAAAGGATTTAATTTAAACTAAATTTGCTACAATTTGAGAACAGAGCCGCTTTTGTAACTTTTAATCTAGATTAAATTTGCTGTAACTTTAAACTAGACCTGCTTTTGTAACTTTAATATTTTCCTAAATATGATGCATGTACATTTGGAGAATATAGTGATATGGTCTTCTTACCATGGATCAAGAGACAACTTCAGGATTGCCTAAGAATCGATGTTGTATGGGACATATACAAGCCACGCAGTCTGATGGAAACTACACGTATGAAGAGAGGGAAGGGAGTCACAAGGAAAACCATACTCCCCAAAAACTTTGTTACATTCCTGAAGAATTCAGAGAACAACAGAACTGTTTACCCTACTAAGTGATGCAGTCGCAGCTTATGACGTACAAGAAGGTAAAGAAATATACATCACCTATGATAAATCTGTTATTTCAAACAATAGCAGTGCATCGGTGTCCGAAACTGACCACGAAAAAGCTGATACCAGAATGTCTCTTCATATATTGCATGCATTACAAAAGTATGCAACCAACATTCTCATAAGTACAGTTGACACAGACGTTGTTGTGGTACTAGTAGGCATCTTTTTTGAGCTACAAACTTACAAATCCAATATTCAACTTTGAATTGCATTTGGTAAACACTTCCGATATTATAATATCAACGCCATCTGCCAAGAGCTCGGAGAAATTATGTCGCAAGCATTGCCCTTTTTCCATGCTTTTACGGGTTCAGACACTACATCACAATTTTTTGAAGGACTGAAGGATTTATCTTCTGTCAAAACATCCATTTCAGCCAGTAGATGCTAAAACAAAGGCATTTGAACTTATAGAACGATTCACATGCATCCTGTACGCTGGCATAACAGAATTTGAGAACATCAACAAGCTCAGAGAGGAACTCTTCACACAGGGAGAAAAAGTAAAGATGAAGCAAAGTCTACCACCCACACAGGATGCCCTCATTCAACACACTAATCGCTGCATCTATCAATCTGGTTAACCAGTTTGAAATCACTCCAAAATGCACCTACTTCGGCTAACTTTGAATAAAAAAGAAACAAAGAGACATAGCAACCAATTTGTATGTCTATGCAGGAAGCAAGCAAAAGCTCTAGGGAATTAATCAAGTGCAGATGTAAGGCTGAACCACTTGCTCTAAGAATTGCGTTTATAACAAGGCTGCACTTGCTTGCACAGCTCTTTGTCATTGCAAAAGCCATTGTGAACAGTAAACAACAACATTATAAATATAATAATAACAACATTATAATTATAATTTTTGTAATTATTTTCTTAGTAGTTATTCTGTAATTTTTTTATTGAAACGTTTATAACATGGTCAAATACATTATCTCAGCAAATTGTGATTGTATCGATGTCTTTCTTTGCTCATATTGTAGCCTATTTATTATTCTTAAACATTAATAAAATAATGTTTGCTGTAAAACTGACTTCATTGGAGATATTTGCAAAACCGACAAAAATCTTGCAAAATATTAAAGTTACAAAAGCGAGCCGCTTTTGTAACTGGTCTTAAATTGTAGCAAATTTAGTTTGAATTAAATCCTTTTTGCTACAAACCCATAAATTGGGGAGATATTTAGTAAAAACCAAATAAAAGTTGAAAATTTACAATTACAATCCAAAAAAAACAAAGATAGAGTCGTATTTCAAGATGGCGGATACTGAAATCGAGCACTCTACCCTGAATTGATAGTACTGAGGGTATATAAGAACTCTACAAAATTTGGCGCTTTAATCCAGCAGGTCACGATTCTGACTGGTATTTGCTCTAAGCCACCGCACTGTAAATAATGATGAGCGTTGCATTTTAGGTCCATATTTAACATAATTTTTCATCACTATGCTACCAAAATTTTAAAAAAATATGTCTTATTTCTTCTGTTCTTATTTCTAGAATAAGATATATAATTTCAACCTAAGCAGACTTAAGATAAAATTGTAATTTCTTATCTTTCATTTCCCCATTTTGCCAAATTCAGTTGCTTGTAAAAAATCAATAAAGGCGCAAAAAAAATCTATTCACATACTTTTGTTTACTAATGTGTGAAGTTTTATAATTATGTTGAGCCAAATATATACAGGGCAGTCTTACAGAAATAAAAAAAAAATAAACTTTAAACAGTCCGGGCGCCTGGAATTTTTAAATATTAATGAAGGTGATAGATTAACTGTGATAAGTACACTAACTATATAAGTTTAATCAAATTTTGATAAAAATTAAGAAAATTCTGATCAAAAGAAATGTTGGCCATAAGTAGTTTATCACAAGTAGTTTATACAAACCCAGAGGTATTTAGTAAAAACCAAATCAAAGTCGAAAATTTACACGTACAGTCCAAAGAAAACAAAAATGGCGTCGTATTTCAAGATGGCGGACACTGAAATCGGGCACCCCCTCCTGAATTGATAGTACTGAGGGTATATAAGAAGTGTGCAAAATTTGGAGCTTTAATCCAGCAGATCATGATCTTTTCGCTAAGCCACCCACACTATTAGTCATGTTTTTGTATTACAAAATATGAAAAATTCAGTTGCACAGGTTCGTTTATTTAACAAAATTTTAAAAATGTACATTACTAAAACTACGGGCGGTATTTAAAAAAATATAACGTAATGATGTAAAAACCATTGTATTTACTTAATAATTTATTGACTTAAAACTTAGGCTCCGCTTTGATTTTGCTCAACATATTGGTATTTCTTAATAAGAAAGTTTTGTTATAACAACAATATTATGATGATAAAAAACTTTGTTTGTTATTCAGAGTCTCAGTCTCAGAAGTGGGCGATCAAACGAAGTGAGGGGAGATCATTTCTGGTCAAAATAATCATATACAGGGTGATTCTTTTAAGGCGGCCATTAGAATATTTCCCACTTGCAGATGAGATAGAGATTTGAGATTTGGTACCCTACCATAGTCGACCATTGTGGGTCCGAAAATAATAATTTCAAGATGGCGGCGCTTCCGGAAATACCTGAAGTCAATACCAACTTGCTTATTTTAAATGGAACACCCTATATATTTTCGACTTTTCGGAATGATCATAAAATTCTGAGTCGAAACATGTAGCACACCATATACCCAAACGGAGCAGTTTCGGAGATATATGACATTTTATAAAAAATTGGACAGGTGCAACGGTTTGCAAGAACCGTTATAACTTTTTTCGTGTAGGAGATCCTTATTTGCTCTTTGGTACGTAGAAAGAACACAAGATGAGCTACTCTTTACAAAAATAGATTCCAAAATAGTATACCAAGTGTTTTATTTTTCTCGTTACATTTTGTCAAATTCAAACCTCAAAAACTTTTTTATTTCAAATGGAACACCCTGTATTTTTTTACATCAAATTATGACAAATTAAATTCCCTTTTTTCTAGCATTGTAGGGGTTAAAGTTACAACTTTTCGAAGTATTGGCGATTTTCTTAAATGTCCAAGAATTTTTAGTAAAAATTGCCATCAACTTACCCATGATTAGAAACAATCATTAATGTCAGTCATTCTCTTTTGTTAAAAAATGCCAGCACGTTTAAATTACACCCACGAAGACTTTTAGATTTGTTTATTATTTATGGAGAATGTGATAAAGTAATAATACCAAGAACATGTAACACATTTGCTAATCGATACCCACTTTATTGTTTCAATTGTTTCATAGGCTTCTACGTTTTTTTGGATAAATTATAATTTTCAACAAAAACTTGCGAAAAATTCAAAGTACATTTGTTAGATATAGAACATGCTGATATAAGTCCACCTCAAACTTAATTCTACATCGATTGCCATAAAAAAATTTAGCGCGTGCCATTTGACAGAGCCAAATATTCTAAAATTATCCAATATGCGGTTTACAGTGGATGGTGGACGGTTTCTGTTCTTGTGGGTATCGAGTAGCAAATGTGTTACATGTTCTTGGTATTTCTTTATCACATTCTCCATAAATAATAAACAAACCTAAAAGTCTTCGTGGGTGTAATTTAAACGTGCTGGCATTTTTTAACAAAAGAGAATGACTGACATTAATGATTGTTTCTAATCATGGGTAACTTGATGGCAATTTTTACTAAAAATTGGACATTTAAGAAAATCGCCAATATTTCGAAAAGTTGTAACTTTAACTCCTACATTGCATACTAGAAAAAAGGGAATTTAATTTAACATAATTTGATGTAAAAAAAAATACAGGGTGTTCCATTTGAAATAAAAAAGTTTTTGAGGTTTGAATTTGACAAAATGTAACGAGAAAAATAAAACACTTGGTATACTATTTTGGAATCTATTTTTTTTGTAAAGAATAGTTCATCTTGTGTTCTTTCTACGTACCAAAGAGCAAATAAAGATCTCCTACACGAAGAAAGTTATAACGGCTCTTGCAAACCGTTGCACCTGTCAATTTTTTTTATAAAATGTCATATATCTCCGAAACTGCTCGATTTAGGTATAGGGTGTGCCACATGTTTTCACTCAGAATTTTATGATCATTTCAAAAAGTCGAAAATATATAGGGTGTTCCATTTAAAATAAGCAAGTTTGTATCGACTTCCAGTATTTCCGGAAGTGCCGCCACCTTGAAATTATTATTTTCGGACCCGCAATGGTCGACTATGGCAGGGTACCAAATCTCAAATATCTATCTCATCTGCAAGTGGGAAATATTCTAATGGCCGCCTTAAAAGAATCACCCTGTATAATGTGTCCCCGAATGGAGTAACGCACTCTTGTAAACTTTCTTATTTTTGATTTGCCGAGAAAAAGTCATTCTTTATAAAAGGTTTTGCTTGTCTTAGAAGGTTATAAACAGTTATTAAACTTAAGATACATTATACAGGGTATTCTATAAATTAGAAAATACGAAATCGACTTTAAGCAAACTGCTGCACTCGCCACGGCGAGCGGCAGGGACCGTAGGGGAACATAGCGACCTATCGGAGAACCGCGCGTCCACTTCCTATAGTAATTTATCAGTATGCAACACCAGTTATGGTAGCGGTGCGTACGCTGGACCTATACCACTCTCTACATAGAGATTCCGATTTGCTCACCAACATTCGTGACGATTGCTATATCTTTTTTTTTACATTTACATTGACAATTTTATTTAACAAAATTTTTTCAATTATGAAGAAAAGCTTAAATGCGGAGTTTAGCTGCAAAATAAGGAAATACAAATTTTCAAAAAATAGTAACATTTTGTTCAATTAAGTAGAAAACTATTCCACATGTAGACTCCCTACTAGTACCCATATTTCTAATCTTTTTCTAAATTCTTCATACACAGATGATATCACATCTTCATTTATGGTTACAACAGCAACCACCATTTTTGCTTTAATGAAACTACGTCGTCTTCGAAATCGTTTGCATATACTTTTTGATTTAAATACCACTATAAGAAGTAATCAAACGGGGTTAGATCTGGTGAACGGACTGCCATGCTGTTGGTCCATAGCGGCCAATCCACCTGTCGTGGATTGTCTAACCATTATCTAACTAGAATTGTAAAATGTGCTGGGCATCCTCTAGCTGAAAAACTATTTTTATTCTAAATGTAAAATTTTCATTGTCCAATTCGCCCAAAACAAAATTATTTAGTTTCTGAATAAGTATTTTGATTTAAATTTCCATTCATGAGGACCGATTTTTCTGTAATGCATTATGCCGCACCAAACATTTACTTTTTTAAACCTTTGACTATTAGTGGTTATTCGGAAATTAGGATTTTCCTGAGCCCAGTACCTACAATTTTGAGAGGAGACTATCCCATTAGTCGTAGGAGTGGATTCGTCCGTGAATAAAATGTTTCGATGAAATGATCTATCTGCTAAAATGTTCTCATCTACAGTTAAACAAAACTCCAAACGACAGGCATCATCTACAATTTGAAAATTTGTTGCTGATTAAATCCTCCGAATATGAGATTTGCTAATACCTAAACTTATTGATCTTTTCCTTAATGACCATCTTGGGTGTTCTTGTGCAGAGTCTAAAACTACAAGGATAGCAACATCATATTCATTTAATTGTTTTTTTTTTGTTTCTTTTTTATGTTTCTTACATCCCCAGTAGATACTTTTCATTGAAAACTTCTGTTGAGTATTTATAAGAAACATTTCCCATTCGATAGCATTTGACCAAGTAAATTCGTTGTTCCAGGGTTAGTATAATTCAATAATGAGTAATTAATATTTTTATAGAAAATACAAAATACGAATATCTGTTAAACTGATATTGTCATTAATCCATGGCACTACTTGGTGTAATCTCATTTGTCTATGAATAATTTAGAAAAAGAATAAAAAAATATGTATTAGTCGGAAGTTCCTTATTTTGCAACTAAACTCCGTACTTATGCTTTTCTTCATAATTAAAAAAGTTGTTAAATACAATTTTCAATAACAATGTAAAAAAAAGATAGTTTGCTTAAAGTCTATTTCATATTTTCTAATTTTTACAGAGAATATCCTGTATAATTTATCTTGAGTTTGACAACTGTATATAACTTATATAGGCAAAACTTTTTATAAAGAATTACTTTTTCTCGGCAAATCAAAAATAAGAAAGTTTACAAGAGCCTCTACCCCTATCCGGGGACACATTGTTTGTGGTTATGACATTGTTGATTGTTCAAAAATTATTTCAATTTTTGTAAAAATCGCTAGTGCATCCACCGAAAATCAATTAAAAAAATATATGAGTTGTTTGGTTGTCTTTTCGCTTTAAGTGGGTTTTAAGTGATTGCATCTTTCCAATAAAAGCATTTTCATGAACCAACCCTGTGATCCTCCATCAAATAAAAAAAAAAATGATTTAGTGAACACGTTTGTTCACAAAAAAAAATTAGTTTAACTGACGCTGACAGAAAAAAGAGTACTATAGAAAGTTTACTGTCAGGAAAAGTTGTCCATTTAATATAAATTGTACGTAAATGACATCCACCCCACTACCACCCCCTACCCCCACTAAGGATGTGACATATCGTTTTATGGGTTTTGGGGTAGGTGATTTCAAATATTATATTATTAAAGTTCCATAAATGATTATTTTCACATACAATTTTTTTTTTTCGTTGTGAAAGACTTGGACAGAAAATCTGGATGTGGAAGTAGTGATTCCTTGGGCAGCGGTTTTTTACACAAACAAATGAAAAAGCTTAACTGATGGCCTTTAATTTTGATTTGTGAAATATTTGACGTAAATGCCACAGTTTCTAAGTTATTTAACCCTTAAACTAAATACTTCGTCTCACAAACGCTCGGACGTCAACTTTAAACTTTTATATTTCTGAAATTATTAATCATACGGAAATTTGAAAAAATTCAAATTAATTCCTAGTTTATAAGCTCTCTTTTAGGCCCAAAGCATTTTTTCGCTAGACGTTTTAGACCGTTTTGAAAGATCTATTTTCTCGAGTTAAAATCGCAATTTTCAAGTCGTTATAACTTAAAAAAACCGCTGCCCAAGGAATCACTACTTCCACATCCAGATTTTCTATCCGAGTCACCCACAACGAAAAAAGTTTGTATATGGAAATAATTATTTATGGAATTTTAATAATATAATATTTGAAATCCTCTACCCCAAAAACCCATAGAACGATACCTCACATCGGTAGTGGAGTGGGGGTGGTGATAGAGGGTGGTAGTGGGGGTTGATGAAGTAAAAAAATATTTTGAGGTTTCTGGTTCTTGTACACATACTAAATCACAATTTTTTTTCACCCCCTTTAATAATGGGGGTGGCAAAAATTTTTGAGACCTTAACTTCTCTTGTATATCCTAAATACCAATTTTATGGACCCTTACCTGCTTGATTTACGTATTTACTTCAAATTTACCCCAATTTACCCCTCAACCCTTTACGAAACAAGATGAAAAATAATCTAGTTCCAGATCTCGTTAACGTACATATGTGTACCAAATTTCCAGTCAATATCTTAAACGGTTCCAGAGTAAACGTGCGCACAAAAGAAATTACAGACAGACAGACCGACAGACCGACAGAATTTTTTTTTTCGCTCAAACTTAAAATCTCGACGTTTCATGACATTCTAAGCCTATTTGAACAATAATTTTTTTTGTCGTTACTATACTTCCACTGGATGTGGAAGTAATTAACAATTTATATAAAAAATTATGTAGAACCTTTTTTTTTTCTCAAAATTTTATTTCCTCGCAATTCCAATAATTACTTTTTTTTTAGTTTTACTGAAAAAATAATATTATTATCATTTGTTTAAATAATTAATTATTAATAAGCGTACGAGATAAACTTATAACTTTGCAATTTCTTTTATAAAAAAGAAGTTGCAAAAAGTTTTCAGATGATTCCACGATTCTGATATGTTTCCTGGTTAGTCGCAGAATGTGTTCTGCTAGCTTCGGCAAAGGTCCTGAGATAAGGAGCTTCACTTGCCGGAGGCCTGAGCAGGAGGACCACAAGTCAGAGAACTGGGAACGAGTCCAGTTTTCTATTGACTTCTTGGCATTTCATTTTGGGTAGCCGAGCCGGCTCCGAACCCAGTAGGAGCCTCAAATCTTAATCATAGCTTAATCCGTAAAAAAAGAGCATGGTATTTTTTTTAATCTTTTTATTTAACGTCGGCCTATTTCCGCTACCAGGGCCTATCACCGACGCCAGGAGACGAGCTACCCCCAACCTGGAAATTTTGCCGAACCCCTTCCCTTAAGAAGTGTAGGGATCTTTTACTGCCTAACATTTAATAGACAAGGGACCGCCTGCTTTACATCCCCTCCGAAGGATGGTATATCCACTACGTAATCCTCGTCTGAAATTACGTAACTTCCACGTATACACTGATATGCAAGCCGCTAGAAGGTGGGAGACGAGAACGCTGTATTTCCCAAGATAGGTGGGTCACCCACCCAAGTACTAACCGCGCTCGACGTTGCTTCAACGGAATATCTACTGACATTCACATTGAAGTCGCCTCTACGCTCGCCCCCAAAGAGCATGGTAACATCTTCAAAAAGTTTTATTAGCACTTCACAGTGACATTCGCATACGATAAGATAAGATAAGATAATTTATTGGTGCTAATTATACAAAATAGTATATACACAATAGGTTAGAAGAGGGAAAATACAAAACGATAAAACAATACAACATATAAAAAATAAATGGTAGATACAATGCAGTAAAACATATTAAAATAGATGAAAATTTAAAAATTATAATTTTGAATAAAAGTATGCCCAGACTAAGTATGTAAAACAGTTTTAAAATAGGACAGGTATGAGTAAAAGGGGGACATGAAACATTCTCAATTACAGTTGTTTAGTTACTATTTAAAGATATACATATACAATATACATACGGACGCGCAGATGCTTATGTAATTATATTGTAACTAATTCGCTGTTTAAAAATTCTTCTGCGTTATAGAAGGCATTTTTTAATATATTCTGCTTCATTCTAATTTTAAGAGACGTTTGTGATAGGAGTTTTATTTCAACTGGTAAGGCATTGCAGAGTTGAATGCCCCAAAACGTCGTATTAACTCTGGATTTTTGATAATAATCTTAAGTAGGTATTATCCAAATCATTCCTGTTACGTGTGTGGTAAGTATGTATTTCACTAAGTTTAGTGTATGACTCTAGATTCATTTTGATATGCAGTAGACATTGGTAAATGTATGTGCAAGGAACCGTTAAAATTTTGACCCGCAATTATTCTTATTGCTCGTCTTTGTAAGGAGAACACATCAGCAGTAGAGCTAGCATGTCCCCACACAAGTATATTACGGAGTGAATAAAACTGTGATATGCAGTTTTTGTAGATACCTGATGATGAAGTATATGTTTCTGGAAATTTTCCTACATGCATGATCTGTAGGACTCTCCCATAGTAATTTGCTGTCCAAATAAACACCAAAAAATTTAACGGAATCTCGATTATCAGTTTGATCCTTTTTTATAAGACTAAAAATCATGGTCTCGGTCTTAGTGATGTTGAGAATCAATCTTCTACTTTTGACCCCGTTTCTAGCACTGATACCTTTAAAACGTCTAATTTAGTATTTCGTGTGGTAAGATTTGTGTCATCTGCAAACAGGATGGTTGAGGTTGTGTTGTCTACCGAAGAAGGCAAATCGATAATATAAATTAGAAACAGAACTGGACCAAGGACTGAGCCCCGTGGTACACCAGTCTTCATATCAAATCAAGTTGATATACTGTTGTATGCGACATACTGTTGTCTATTACTGATATATGATTCGATAAACCTGATGCTATCTATTGTAAAACATTGTAAATGCAGTTTATATATGAGAATTTGATGTGAGATCTAGAAACTTAGAGTAAATAAATAACATCCACATGCAATGTAAATCACTAATTACAATCGCTTTACTCAAATTTATGTACAGTTACTCGCGAGACACCCTATATAACAATTCCCTAACTTTGATTACGGTCGACTACCAATTATTCATAATATCATCGTTTATCATTCCTTTTGTTGCTCTACTTATTGCTTTTATTCTCAAACCATAATGATTATTTTGTAAGATTTTTGGTTATCCTACAAGTTACTTAATTGAAGTTGCCTTAGTAGTATAACTTCATCACGTGGATCAAATTCTTGGGGAAACATTTTCATGGAAACTACGATAACTACGAAGAAATAGTAAGCAATATTAACTTAAACGTTATAAAATGTTTGAAAATGCGTATAGAACTTTATTCAGTAAAACTAAAAGTGATAAAAATAGCGTCATCTTGCCGCCGCATTATAATAAGAAACAGCAATTCAAATAAAAAAAATAGCAAACTAAATTAAAAGAAAGGAACATTTTGTAAACATTTCCATTACGCTTAATATTTCCTGCAGAGATAATAGTGCAAAATTGTATGCATTTTGATTTATTAACCCTCTTATTCGTCTTATTTTAGATTTAATAAATGCTTTGATGAATTTTCTCGTGTACGAAGATTCTAAATTGATAATGTCTCTCCTGACATGGATGCTGCTTTAATCATAACAAAAACAGTTGACAATATAATTACTTATCATAATGCCCAATATAATTATCCTTTAAATTACCTTTAATAGAAAACATTAAGAGTGAAATCACTTACTAAAAAAATTTCAGAATATGATGTGAACTATATTACATTTTTAATGACAAGTAAATAGTGGCTGGAAGTTTTTGTGAATTTCATTTAATTCCAAAGTTTCATGAATTTCATTGTCTAGCATATCTAATTCAACTTTCTCTTTAATATTGAAGAGAAATTCCAAAATGAGTTAAAAGAACCATTATTGGGAAAGCATGTTCATTAGAAGCATTTATAAACAATACAAAAAAATATTTTCAAATAAATAAACCCCAACTTTTTTCACTTATCAAAACGACAGCTACAGATGCCACAAAAGAAATGGTAGCAAAAATGGATTTTTGCAAATTGTTAAAACCACGGCAGCTACAAAAATCTGTAAAGGTATTTGGCAACTTTTATTTATTCATTACCTTTCTATACATTTTCTTTAACTAAAAGTGTAATAGGTCTTCTTCCTGGCAGTAGTGGTAGCTACATTCTTGTTAACTCCAAGCCGCAATCTTCCACTGTCAATATTTTACGCTCGATGTATAGTTACATTTTAGAGTGACCACCCTGTGTATTGATTTCCACTAAAAGCAAACATAGGTAAAATAAAATTGAGGTAATGCTCAGAAGCCCACTGCATCAAGGTCAATATGCATACAGAGCAGGCATGTCGACGGAAACGGCACTCCACCATCTAATTCAGAAGATGGAAAAGACGTTGGAACACAAGGAAGGAGGTGGCACTGGGTGCCTTTATCGATATAGAGGAGGCATTTGACAACACCTCCTTTAACTCAATCATTTGAACTGCAAGAGAGCGTGGCGTTGAGGACACCAGTTGTAGGTGGGTAGGCGCTATACTCAAAAGGCAGGGTGGTATTCATCACAATGATGGATGAAACCTTAGGCGCGTCAGGTGTTAGGGGATGCTCGCAAGGGGTGTATTGTCACCTCTGCTATGGCCTACTGAAGAAACTCACAAACGAGAGATTCGAAGCTCGAAGGATATGCTGACAACATAATCATCATAGTTAGGGAGAAGTTTAAGAACATAATCAGGGACCGTCTACAAAATTCCCTGGATATGGTGAAAAAATTGACCGATGAGAAGGTGCTAAAAATCAGTCCTCAAAAGACCAGCATCGTCCCATTCACCAGAAGGAGAAACTTGGAGGGATTGGGTTCTCTAGTTCTCCAAACACACAATTACAAATGTCCAAGTACCTTGATAGACTCCAAACTTACCCAAAACCAACACCTGGACAGAGTAATACTTAAGTCTGTTGCCATACTGGCAACATGCAAACGATTGTATGGCAAGACGTGGTGGCTCAAGCCTGGTATGGTGCACTGGCTCTATACCAGTGTAATAAGACACACCATCACATACGCTGCCTTAGTTTGGTGGCCCAAGGTGACTCAAACAACAGCCGCTAACAGGCTGAGTCGGGTGCAGAGACTGGCCTGCTTGGAAATTACATTTGCAATGAAAAGCACTCCTACAGCAGCCATGGAGACCCTATTAGACCTCCATCCACTCAGTTTTGTGATTCGGGGTGAGGCCAGAATGGAAGCTTACAGGCTACAAAACTCTCAGAACCCGACTCCCTTAAACTGCATCATATAATGAAAAAAACGAACCATCATAGAGATCTGTAGCATTAGATGGACCGAAGATATGAAGTCCTGAAATGGGGTATAAAATCGTTATTTTTTCACTCATTCCATTTTTTGAGAGATTACCGAAAAAGTAAGAAAAGTGCGATTTTATACCCAACTTCAGGACCTCATATCTCCGGTCTATCTGACGTTACAAATTTCGACGGGGGCTCATTTTCATCGTGATGTGATCAGTGGCGTAACTAGACGTCATGGGGTCCCAGGGCAAAAACATGTTGGGGGCCCCCTATTATATTATTTTCTTAATAACTATCCAAATCCGAAAAAAAAATTTTTCCCATCCCAACATTTTTTTGATGAGTGGGGAAGAGAAATCCGAAAAAAAATTTTTTGATAAGCGGAAGAAAGAAATCCGAAAAACCCGGCGCCGGCTGAGGCCCCAAGGCGCCAGCTGGGGGGCCTTGATCTCCCGGGGTACTGCCCCGGTTTGCCCTGCCATAGTTACGCCTCTGGATGTGATGTAATTTAACGGACACTGATTGTTTTCTCTATCTTAATTTCACAAAGTTTGCGGAGTCGAAATGTGAAAAGTATATTTTATTTGTTTTTTGAGCTGCAGTATCTCAGGTTGTGCTCGTACGAAATTCAGGAGGTGCTCGTTTATTTCATTATAAAAAATTAAATAAAGAAAAAAAGTATTTTACATTTTTTGCAAAATTTGTTCCTGAAACATAAATCATGCCAATTCTGCTTATATACGTAAAATCACTACTTGAACATACTTCTAACATATGGTTATATTATAATCATTATTTAAATCAATTGATTTAAAGAAGCCCCACCCTACGTGCTTATATACGTACAATCACTACTTGAATATACTTCTAACATAAAGTCTCCCTTATATTATAATCAAACTGAATAAATCGAAGAGTTAGATCTTGCTTTTTTGGTTACGGTTAAATGGTTCACAATTCACCATATATATATATATATTTCAAAATCTTTTACAACTGTACACCGTTGTGGCGTCAACCATCTTGTTTTTGAAAGTTTTTGATATATTCTATAAGAAAGCCAGGATAGTTGTACTATGCGAGACTGAGACACCCTGTATACAGAAATTTTTGTCCGATTAATTATGCCTTTATCGGCCTTAGAGATAAAAAACACTTTTCTGCTTACAAAAAAATGACACGATAGAAGTTAGTTTGGATCTCAGATTCGGATTCAGCACGCTAAAATACGGGGAGGTATAACGATGATTTCTGGTATACAATATATTTTTTTTTGTGGCGCTGTTATTTCCACATAGTGGAGTGCAAATATAGTGTCAACATTTTTCGTTATCAGAGACTTGGATAGTAAATCTGGATGTGGAAGTAGTGATTTCTAAGGGAGCGATATGTTATTTCATAGTTTAAATTATATTTATCATGTTATTATACCTTAGAGAATGTATTTTTCGTTGTTTGTAGTTGTTCTTGTGTGACGTTTTATACCTTCTGTTTATTTTATATTTTTTAATATATATTTATTTGTATGTGTTTGTTGTTACCCCCGTATGTTCAAAAAATACGTCCACCTTCAAGTGCAGTTTGCTCTTAAGCAAATCACCTGCTGCAACACAGTTCTGCAAATTATTTACCTGCATAATTCATGACAACAATTATTGAAACTTTGCTTATTATAGGTTTTTAAATTGACTTTGATCTGCAAAAACTGATAGAGTACTTTTTAAATATCCATTACAGAAATATTTTTGAAAATTAAATTTATCAGTATTTTGTTTATTCCCGAAATAATTAGAATATCTCTTTGAAATACTTTAAAATTCAATAAGTTCTTTTGTAACATAATTGTTTGCCCCAATTTTTAACCCGAACCGTTCTATGGCTTATCTATGGGACACATAACGGAGGAGGTCCTAAAATGGGAAAAGGAACAAAAGAAGTCCTACTGGAGGAATACTCCAGGTCAAAGACAAGCGAAAAGGTTTATAATCTATTCAATAAAGAATGCCACAAGAGCTTAAAAAGTAAGACTTAGGCTCATCACAGGCCTTTTAACTGGCCATTTTCCCTTGAGATATCATCTCAAGAACATGGGCATGGCAGAAGATGACAAATGCAGATACTGTGAAGCTGCAACTGAAACTGCGGAATATATACTTTGTGTAACGCCTGAAGACATAGGGAAATTAGCTCCCAGGAAAATCGCAAGCTTTGCAAATAGTCTTGAAATCCTGGGAAACAACTAGTTGCAGGGTAAATCACAAAAGACCTTTTAGGTTGAGGTGAAGAAAGGCCAACCCAGGGCCAATCCACAATCTACAACAATCCACAATCCATAATCTACAACATAATTGTTGGTGTGGAAATTTTATAGAAAATCTTTTTGGAAATATGTGGTATATAACGACGACTTTAATTAATAAACTAGATGTAAACTCCTGATGATGCCGAGTGTGTTGGCGAAACGTATGTCAGCATATTTTATAAAGTTTTGGTATTTATATAAAGTGCCTCAGTCTCGGTATCACAATGCACGCTGCAGTCATCTACAGGTTCATTTTTTAAATTAAAATGTCCTAACATTTTCATTTACCAATAGATTATTAAAAGTTACTCAGAATTCGACCACCAATACAATGATATAAAAATTATTTCTCTACGAACTAAAGGACCCCGCACAAAAGCATAGATAAAGACCGTTTGGTCAAAGTTTTTGAAATTTTGGGGAAATGTTCTCCTGGTTATACTGAACAAAAGTTCTCATGGCCACAATGCTCAAAATTCAATAGTTAGGCCGCCAGTGGCCTTTGAAGTCTAAAACTATAATAGTGGTTTGTGCAACAAGAGTGGAGATGATATCCATATCGCACGATAAAGAAGTTTGAGCACGACGATGTAGGCGGAGTGCTTCAAATCTTTTGAGTGCGATATGGATAATCCACTCGAGTTGTACAGTATACTTTTTCTACGACCAGCTTAAAAAAACTACAAAATTTATTAAACATTAATATATTACACAAATACACACTGACAGTTACTTTGACAGCTTACGCACTAATTTGATTTTAAAACGAATAGTTGTCTATGTACTTAATACACGAACTGTGATTGGTCGGTTTCATTTCATATCCATCCTAGAACTGATATGAAATATATCCGTTCAGTTAACTGGAATTGCCTACTTATCCATTCTACAGACTGTACAGAAAACAGCAAATTTACATAAGGGAGTAGAAAAAGTTCTTATAGACCAATTAGATTCTTTTATTCTCTATTGTTTTCTTAATTATTTTAACCCCTTTTATTTATTAATATTATTAATATTTTAATTTATTAATAGTATTAATAATGCTCCAGTTATATAGAAATTAGAAAACTTTCTCGCTTCATATATACACACTGGGCAATATTACTTCCATATCCAGTGACAGTATAAGTAACGACAAATACATATTTTTTTAAATTTTTATTGTTCAAATAGGCTTAGAATGTCATGAAACGTCGAGATATTATGTTTGAGCAAAAAATTTTCTGTCTGTCTGTAACTTTTTGTAACTTTTTTTTGTGCGCACGATTACTCTAGAATCGTTTAAGATATGGACTTGAAATTTGGTACACGTATGTATTCTAATGAAGTCTGGAACTAGATTATATTTTAACCTTATTCCGTTGAACAGTTGGTAAATTGGGGTAAATGGATAAAGGTAAATCAAGCAAGTAAGGGTCTATGAAATTGATATTTAGTATATACAGTATCGGAAAGTGTTTCTTTTGGTTACGGCAATAAGAGCAAGAGAGAGCAGCAACTCTTGAAGGGGTGTGTCACTGTTTGCTTCTGCTAGAGTACTGGTAGGCGTCTTTATTGTGGGCGGTCAGTTAATACCGCAATGCTAAACGAAGGACTTTCCGATACTGTATAAGAGAAGCTGAGGTCTCAATTTTTTTTTTTGGCAATAGCCACCCCCACACCATTATTAAAAGGGGTAAAAACAATATAATTGTGATCTAGTGTCTATAAGAACTCAAGGCCTCAACATTTTTTTTTACTTCTTCTACCCTCACTGTCACCACCTCCACCCCACTGCCGATGTAGTATATCGTTTTATGGGTATTTGGAGGTCGACGATTTCAAATATTATATTATTAAAGTTCCATAAACAATTATTTCCTCATAGTGGAGTGCAAATAAATATAGTATTACCAATTTTTTCGTTGCGAGAGACTTGGATAGAAAATCTGGATGTAGAAGTAGTGATTCCTTGGGCAGCGGTTTTTTTAGATTTTAAAGGCCACTAGCGGCCGAATTATTGAATTTTGAGCATTGTGACCATAATAACTTTTATTCAGTATAACCAGGAGAACTTTTTCTCAAAATTTTAAAAATTTTGACCTAACGACCTTTTCATATACTTTTTTGTGAGGAGTCCATTAGGGTTTTAGAAACATGCCGATCAAATTAATATTTTGCGCAAATACGGCACAATTCACTTTCAGGTGATGGCACTGAAATTAAGTACACAACCAATATCTTTTTTATTTTTGTTGTTCAAATAGGTATTTGGAGTTGGCAATACCCTACTGCAACTTTCATTCGTTTCGTAATAGTCTTATTATAATGAGAAAAATATACCGGGTGTTTCATTTATTATTCTATAGCCCACATCTTTTGAACTAATTGAGATATAAAAAATGCAAGAAACATAATTTTTTAAGCACTTCTAGGCTACATGTTCACGTAAACATCGTTTTACATTCCAGACATAGAAAATGGTTGACCTAAATTATATATTGTTTTACAATTATTAAAATTTTCACACCAGATTAAAAATCATCATCCAAATTCGACCCCAATTTGGTAATAAAGTTATCCGCTCAAATCATGCCTAACTGAATTTTTTCGAATTTTCGACTTTAATTATTTTGACTTTATTGTTCTACAGCTTCTTTCTTTTAAACTAATTAAGATATCAAAAAAACGAAGGGAATATAGTTTTTTACACCTTTCTCAAACTACTTTTTGACGTTTAAAAAAAATCGTCGAATTACATTCCAGAAATTGAAATTGCCCGGCCTATATTTTATGTTTTTTCAAATATTAAAATTATTTATTTATTTTTAGTAATTACGTAGTTTAATACATCATGAAGCATCCCTAAAATATTGTTTAATTTCTGTTCTGATGTAATACTTCTTCGTTTCTTTACTTTTACTAAAATCTCATTATTAATAAAAATTTTATAATGTACGCATAATTTCTAAAAGCATGTTAAATGTGAATATTGCTAATTTGTAAATTTTATCCTGAACTTATCCTTGATGTCTTATATTCTTGCTTTTCATAAAAGCTTTCACCATATTTACTTTACTTTAAAATATTTTTTTCTTAGTTGGTTCACAAGTTGTAGACTGTACAATGACAAATCAAACAGTTGCAGTTAGTCCTGATTTAATCGGATAATCTAATTACCAAATCGGAGTGAATTTGGACGAAGACATTAAACTTGGTGTGGAAATATTAATATTTAAAAAGATAATAAAATTTAGGGCGTATATTTTAAATTTTTGGAATGTAAAACGTTGGTTATTTGTTTTTTTTAAACGCCAAGAAGTAGCTTGAGAAAAATGTAAAGAATTGTTCCTTGCGTTTTTTTTCATATCTCGATTAATTGGAAATATATGTGGAACGATAAACACGCTGTATATACCTATTTGATTAAACAAAATAGATATAACAACTTTCCTCAAAGGAATATGATAATAAAGTACATATTATTCCTTGTTAAGTTAATAATTTACTCGAAGGTAGGTACAGGTACACCCGTTTGTATGTATATAAAACGAATTGTGTATATGATTTTACTTTATAAAACTCTAATTTTAACAAAGTTTTAAGCACATTTTCACCACCTAGCAGGACAACACAGTCCACGCAGCGTTAAAAGTGCCAGTTGGGTACAAAATTATATCCCACGCTTTCAACTATGTATAACGTGAATATACAGTGGACAATACCACTTATAATTTATTACGAAATGAATAAAGCACAAAATATAGCGTAACAAGCAATTTTAATGTTCGACGAAAATTCATAGTAGGTAATTTTCTTGAAAGCCATAAAACAAAGTTTTGCTGGGTAATGTTGTTCCTTACGGAAGTTTCACTTCCATAACCACAGTAATCTACAAGGTAAAAGGCACCTATACTCTCGCTCTATGAGACAATGAGATAGTGTTACATACGGGCCGGTAAGACCTGGGGGGAACGGGGGAAGAATGCGTGTCAGCACACACACACCCTCCTAGGCCTCTAGATCAATACCTCAGGGCAGCCTCGCTGGACCCAGGTCCACCAGCCTACTTTACATTTCCTTTCCCTTACGTCACCCCCCTAGCTTCGCTCCCGCTTGCTTGCTTTTGGTCTTGCCAAGCTCAGCGCCACAGATGTATTTGCAGGAGCGGACTTGGAAATAAAATGTCGCAGGATAGTTGATGAAGGGTGCTTTCGACCTGTTTCGTAATGAAAATATTTAAGCCTTAAAAAAGTCAATTCATTTACAATATAATATTACGATGAATTTTGTTGTTATCCGTTAATATTAAGAAATACTATTGAGAAATAAACTGCTCTTTAAACATAATTTAATATACAGGGTGTTTTTTTAAATACATCCATATTGTTCAACCCGGCGCGCCGAGTGTGCTCTGTTCTCGGTCAGCATGCCTATAATGGATTAGTTCTTCAAGAAATAAATTGTAATTATAGCTTCCTGAGAAGGAAAGATTCTGTTCTAAAAATGGTACTATTTTTAGATTGATTTGATTGAACTTTTATCAAGTTCTAAAATTGCTATTGAAAGCTGAAATACGTCTGTGTCAGTTGCCCTGTACGTACGGAAACGCTCTAGAGGTGGCAATTCTTAACGAATCCACATGATTTGTTTAAATCACTTCGTCTATCAGAATAGAACTCTATTAATTTCATAATGATTCGTCGATTAGTTTATTCATTATAAATAATTATTTAACACCGTGCCGAGTTTTCGCGGAAAATTTCTTTCGCTCTTGGCGTCTAGTAGTAATTACTTTTTCGTTTAACTCGCTCTAACTCAAGAATGGCATGATGAATTTTGTCTCAATTTTTTACCGCGTTATCACTATAGATTTGTTAACGAAATGTATTAATATGCGCGTCAAAATTTAATAAGTGTAGAAAATACGAGCTTTTTCTTAGGCTATAACGAGTATTTAGTATGTAATAATTTGCGACTGTAAATATAGCAAACGGGAAACATTTTTATCTTTCGAAATAGGTACCAAGTGTATCGAGAAAAATACCCTTGCGGATGTACGATGTAGAAAATGTATAAAGTTAGTCTCGTCGCGTCGTCTCAGAATAGAGTCTTATTAATTTTTATCAGATTTGTAGTTTAATTGACGTAAGCAATTATTTAACAAAACTCACAATAAACTCACTAACGCCGACTTTAATCAATCTGTGCAACTAGTTTTCCTACGAATATATTTCAAACTATTGATTTATTATGATTATAGAATTAACATAAATCATAAATAAAGCCTATTATATTGGTGTTGCGTATTCTTAATAATTATTAAAAATTATAATTGTGAATTGTTATACACAATTTTTTAACGAAAATTTGTTTTCTCATAATTATCAAATAGAAAATAGAAAACAAAAAAACTTTTTTAAAAAATTTTTTATTTCCAATAATTTTACTTCTACATCCAGTGGAAATATAGTAACATATTTTTATTAATCTACATTGTTCAAATAGGCTTAGAAACGTTGAGATTTAAGTTTGAGCAAAAAAATTTTCTGTTTGTCTGCCTGTCTGTAACTTTTTTTGTGCGCAAGTTTACTCTGGAACCGTTTAAGATATTGACTTGAAATTTGGTACACGCATGTATTTTAACGAGATCAGGGACTAGATTATATTTTGATCTTATTCCGTTGAATGGTTGGGGGATAAATTGGGGTAAATGAGGAAGTGAATAGGTAAATCAAGCAAGTAAGAATCCATAAAACTGGTATTTAATATATATAAGAGAAGTTAAGGTCACAATTTTTTGTCATTAGCCACATCCCCATTACCACCCCCACTCCATTATAAAAGGGGGCGAAAAAAATAAAATTGTGATTTAGCGTATATACAAGAACCAAGGGCCCCAATTTTTTTTACATCATCATTTGATAGATAAATATTTTTGCGTATATCAGGAAGAAGTGAATATTCTGAATTGTCAAATACCAGCACACAAACTTAATATCTTTATAGTCCGGTCAACATTTGTACCACGATAGTCAATGTAACATATTTACATTAAGCATAATCTAGCACATTTGACCTGACAGAGCCCCATCTTGAATTGTCACCTTGCACGGAATGGGGGGGGGCTTGGGTGTTTCAATGAACTGAGAAATATTTATTGACGGTAGTGTCGCTACTGGTGGGATAGCAGTTTGAAGCCCTTGTTAGGCACTCAAACACACATACATACACGAAACATACACAGATACACAAAGCAGTAGATGACCTACTTTCCATTTGTGAGATGTCGTTAAACAACTACTACTAACTAGCTCGAGAGCAAACCTTAAACTTTTTGTATTTTGTATTCATTTAAACCAGTAAATGGCGGATATCTACCAGGGAATATAATGTTACATAGTCGCAAAGTTTATTTAATAACGAATCAGTCAAAGTCAACGTTATCTATCAATAACTAAGGCCAAGTATTCTCACAACTACAGTGCACAGGCGATAAATATGCCGCTGAAGGCACACATGACCCGCGCCACGACATACTACGACAAATGGAAGATTCAGGTGAATACTGCTAACTCGCAGACAATAATAGTCTTCACTCAGAACTCCACCAAGAATAAAATAATAACGTCAATTTTGATCGGGGGACCAAAAAAATCCAACAAGACTGTGTGAAGTACTTAGGAGTACACCTTGACAAAAGGCTAATGTTTAACAGACATGTGAACAAAATTGTGCGGACAGTTTATTCCCTATCCAGGAGTCCGTACCCGCTCGTGGCTAGGATTAGCAGACTCAATATACATAAGAAAACATTGATTAATACTTTGTAGTGAGGCCGACTCTAACATACTCCTCGCCGACGTGGTGCAGTGCGTCGGCCACGATATTGAGGAAACTCACAGTTCTTGAAAATAAGTTTATCTGTCTAATTATAAGGTACGATAACGCAGCGGTATAAAGCGTGTTAATGGCAAGCACGCTTGGTCACACTGTCTATCGCGTACCGGGTTCGGTCCCCAGTTTCAACACTGACAATGTAGGTGGGTAATGGACCTTTGTGTTTTTTTAAATGTGTAACCCCCTTCCGGACAACCAGAAAAAAATAAATTTTAAAACAAGAATCCCTATTCTTATATATACACAAAGAAATTAAATTCTTAATATAAAACAAATACTTTTGTTTCAAGAAATAAAAAGCTATTTTAAACTTATTACTTCTTATTACTTCTTTGTGTATACAGGGTGCGCCACTTAAAACTCCCCAGACTTGAAACTTTTTTATTTTTGAAGCGATGACCATGTTGGGCACATCAAATTGTAGAGATTTTTAAAGCCTTTAAACATGCATTCAGAGTGATTTAACAAAAATTTTTTTGAAAAAATTGTTAAGAAAAGAAATTTAATTTCTTTGAATATTTTTTTACCTCACCTTGTACATGAAATGTGTTAATGTTTTCTTATAAAAGTTTTAATTAGCTTCAATTTATGTTATTAAAAAAAAAAAATTTAAAATAAAAATTTTGCAATTTCCTATTATTTAGTACATTTTAATAAAGTTTGTTTTTAAAAATATTTATTTCTTTTGTTTCTTGTTGCTGTTTTGTTACGTTGAGGATTATTTGTGATATGTGTTTTACAAATAAAGCATAAAACTATTATTTACATTTTTTCAGTTATTTTTAAAAAAATCAGTTTGAAATCGGAAGGAGTGTTTTTAATTTGTTTCTCTAAAACCAAAAAGAATTTCGAATATGATGTAATAACATAACTTGAAGCTAATTAAAACCTTTATAAAAAAACATTAACGCAGTTCATGTACAGGATGAGGTAAAAAAATATTCAAGGAAATTAAGTTTTCTTTCTTAACAATTTTTTCAATTTTTTTTAAATCACTCTACACATATTTAAATGCCTTAAAAATATCTACAATTTGATGTGCCCAACTTGGTCGTGGCTTAAACAATAAGAAAGTTACAAGCCTGGGAAGTTTTAAGTGGCGCACCCTGTATATGAGAAAATGGACTCTTGATTTAAAACTTATTTTTTACCGTGTGACTTTGGATTTGTGAGTTATCTACCACATACGGTGTGTTTTATGTTCATATTTTTACTCCTCCTTAAGAGAGCTATACACACTTTGTAACGACATTACGCTATTAGTACATTACATCCACACAACTTCCCGCAAGTTTTAAGCAGTTCAAAGTTCAAAGCATTTTAATTCGCCTCAAGCGAAAAGAACCCGGTCGTCATATTTATATTTGGTTAATCTAGCTCTGCACTCTTATTATATTCACACTACAGTTTCTTAGAGTTTTTTCCTTACGGGTTGCGTTGCCGGCAACCCGTTACACTGAAGCTTAAACTTATTGTACCCCATAGTCTCATTATTTCATCACGCCCGTTTCTCTCAGTAAGGTGAGTGTACAGCGAGTTTTGGCTATCTCTTCTGGTTTCACAGCTGGCACTAGAAGTGTGAAAGTCTTCTACTCAACAAAACTGGGCATTCACATGATAAGTGGAGAGAGGTTTCCTCATATTCACCATACATTCTGCATTCTGGATTGTCCCTCATCCCTTTTGGCGAGGTGTTTGTTAAGTATATACTGCCCTCTGTTCTCCATTATTCTCTGGTCACCTTTAGCAATTCGTTGATTGGATGATTTATCTACAATGAACGTACGCGACAGCCTCATTCCTGAAGTCCGTCCAGTGGAAGTAGTGTTTCTGACCTAATAATTTCTTTACAGATTCTTTTGTTGCTCTGTATGATATCTCTCAAGTTGGTTTGAATCCCACTAATGCCGTTGCTGCGCCTTCGATGGTCAGCTTGTCTGCTTTCTCATTGCCTATGTTGTCTTCGCGTCTATTCCAGATATGTGCGCTTTGTGTTCACCTAGTTTTATCAATGATTCATTTACCTTTTTGGAACTTACTTACTGAACTAACAGTGGATTCTCTATCAAAGTGTAACCTCCGCACCATTTCTTGGGCACAGACTTCAATCGCTGCTTGGAACACTGTTGTTCAAGTTCATACTAATGTCTGTCCCTGGCCGATCCTTCATAACTCTTGCTTCTATGTTACTTGACATTTTTTATCTATATGGTATAGTCTGGAAATCTACCTTAAACCTTCAGATGGGACCACCGCCGAACCATATCTTGCAGTTTGAGAAAGATTTCATAAAAACCGCTTAAGATAATTAAGTAATAAGTAATCACTGTAAAAACATTAATAAAAACATACGTAAATGTCGAAATGAGAACCTATTCATTTTTAAAATTTTTTGAGGTTGGTTAAAAATTTCAAAACAGCTAGATGGACAACTTTTTCTGAGAGTTGGTCAACTGTCTGTAGATATTTTTTTCTGCCAGGGTCACTTAAAAATTAACCATTCTTTTTTTTTTGACAAAAAGTGTTCACAAAACCATCTTTTACTTCCACATACAGTGGAAGTATAGTAACGACGACAAAAAAATATTTTTAAATTTTTATTGTTCAAATAGGCTTAGAATGTCATGAAACGTCGAGATTTTAAGTTTGGATGAAAAAAAAATTTGTCTGTTATAACACCCTGTCTCTCTTGGGGTTATTTAAAATGAATTCTAAATAAATAAAAATACAAAATTAACAATAAACTAATTTATTAACAAAGTGGTAGAGCAAATGAGAATAACACTACAGGGTATGGGCGAATAAATTTGTGCTAACGAATAAAGAAGTACAAACAAATAATCAAACAAATGCACAGATATACGGAGAGACAGACATAATGGTATAAAATACAAAAGATAAATAGGTAAAACGTAATAAAGGGAGATTGGCCAATTCCGCAAGGAAAAAAACTATTAATAATAAATAAATGATTGTTCACTCACTTATCAGAATTATTTTCCGAGCAAATTATCCAAGAATGAGCAATTAAATATTTATTTAAGTTTAAAGGCAAAAACAAGCTAGAAGACTTAACTAAAAGGTACAAATGGGAGTATTTATACACCCACAAAAATTTACATAATTCCTCGAACGAAATACGTAAAGATAAATTTTAATATTAAACATATAGCACTCCAAAAGTAAATTTGAGTGTTTAGTCGAAATAAAAAATTAGCAAGTACAAATTAAGCTTGCTTGAAGTGTTCATGAAAACGTAAAGGTAACGAACACGCACTACACTGTGATCAACTTGATGAACTACTGGCTCAAATCTTCCACAAATTGATGACTCGTGCATAAACAGGAAAATATAAAGTTCAGATTGGTACTTACATAAGTTCATTTTGGACATTACCAATAAAACTGCAATCCTATTTAAAGTTGAAAACGTAGATTGAACGCACTATTATTTAGCCACTTTTAGGTGGATATTACACATATCAATACTTATTTCGAATGCACAGCTCGCAAAAGCACACATAATCTGGCTGTCAAATTCCTTAACCAGCTTAAACGAAGGAAAGAGACTAAATAAATAATTAATTTATAATTTTTATGGTTTAACTAAACCATTCAAATTCTGGAACTTTTAATATCTTCACTCAAATTTGGTTAAAAGATTGACTGTGGGCTCGCTCAAGGCGGCCGTAGAAGTCCCTCTCCAAGTCAAATTTTTGATGAGTGATGACTGTGGGCACGCTTAAAGCGGCCGTGGAAGTGTCATGGTTGCCGTTTGGCTCGGTATTTATCTCTTCCCCCACTAGTAGTCGAAATACCTCACTCCTTAAACCCGCGAATTTAAACTATGGTTTCTCATTGGAGGAAAGGCATTATTTTCAAATATTTACCAGTAAAGCCGAGAACTAGGCGACGGTTACGTTACCTTCTAGAACCTTACAGTAGCGGCGATAATTTATTTTTTAAGAGGTAACAAAATAGGTAATTTATGTACGGAAAATACGAAATAATGTAATTTAAGGGCTTTTATGCCTATGAATAAAAATGACCGTTACACTGTCGGTCTGTCTGTAACTTTTTTTGTGCGCACGTTTATTCTGGAAGCGTTTAAGATATTGAATTGAAATTTGGTACACATATGTGCTTTAACGAGATCTGGAACTAGATTATACTTTCATCTTGTTCCGTCGAAGGGTTGGGGGGTAAATTGGGGTAAATTTGGGGTAAATTTGGGGTAAACAGGTAAATCAAGCAAGTAAGAGTCCATAAAATTGGTATTTAGTATATACAAGAAAAGCTAAGGTCTCAAAAAAAATTTTGGCAATAGCCACCTCCATTACCACCCCCAACCCATTATTAAAGGGGATGAAAAAAAATTGTGATTTAGTATGTATACAAGAACCAGACACAAAAATATATTTTTACTTCATCCACCCTCACTACCAGAGGATTCCAAATATTATATTATTAAAGTTCCATAAACAATTATTTCCACATGCAAAATTTTTTCGTTGTGAGTGACTTGGATAGAAAATCTGGATGTGGATGTAGTGATTCCTTGGACAGCGGTTTCTTTATTTGATAGGCGACAACAGAGTTCATGAAAATGCTTTTTTCGAGTAAGTAGAACTTTCGTAGCCAGGACAGAAAAATTAAACAAATTTTAACGCTTCATAAGTTTGCACATACCTTGCTTTGGATTTCTTGGGGTAAAGCGAGGCACAAGCAATATTGTCTGCTTCTTGAATGTCGTTTTCATCGAAACCAAACATATTTGTTTATTTTAGTTTGAAACCACCAGAAATTAAAATGTTTAACATAACCTCGATGACAGGTAGTAGTTGTTTCGTTGGCATGGAGACAATTTTCACAGACAGCCTTCTATTAAAAACGTCAAATAATTTTATGAAATAATTAGTTTTAAATTATTAAATGGGGCGAGCGTAGAGGTGACTTCAATGTGAATATCAGTCGATATTCCACCTTCTAGCGGCTTGTATATCAGTGTATACGCGGAAGCAACGTAATTTCAGACGAGGATTCGTAGTGGATATACCATCCTTCGGAGGGGATGTAAAGCAGGCGGTCCCTTGTCTATTAAATGTTAGGCAAGTAAAAGATCCCAACTCTTCTTAAGGGAAGAGGCAAAATTTCCAAGTTGGGGGTAGCTCGTCTCCTAGCGTCGGTGATAGGCCCTGGTAGCGAAAATAGGCAGACGTTAAATAGCTAAAAAAAAAAAAATTATTAAATCTCATAATATCTTTCAGTAGCAGAAAAAATATAATACTTTACACGATGCGAAAGCCTTTTTAGATGTTCGGCGTTTTTTTAAAGGTCTCGGCTTCGCCTCGACCATTTAAAAATCACGTCACACCTAAAAGTAAACTTTCGCATCTAGTAATGTAAATAAGTATTATTGGAAAGATGCACCCACTTGAAATTCACTAGAAATAAAGACAACTTATATATTCTCCTTATTAATTTTAAGTGGACTTGTTAGGCGATATCAGGGAAAAATACAAAAATTGAAATAACTTTTGACCTATCCTATCGTCTCACTTCGTTTGATCGTCCACTTCTAGGACAAATAGCAATAGCAATATGTTGAATTTAAAACCTCGGAGAATTATGAAAAGAGCCTTTTCTGTTACCTCTATTTCATTAATGTTGCATTTTATATTATCCTTGTCTTCATATGTTACCTATTGAAAATCGGGTCCAAAAAGTACAGAAGTTGACGATTAATCTGCAATTTGAGAAATTATGATCAGTTACAGAAACAATTAATATACTTGTTATAACATTATAAAGTGTACACACATGAAATTCTTGAAATTTTACACGTTCACATTCAGTTCCACATTTCATTTCTTGGAGAAAATTATTTTTATGGATATTGATATCCTTATTCTGTACAGTCATAAAAACAAATTTGGGCCATGGTGCACAGAAAAGGAATAACGCTATAAATCGTCCGTAAATCCACACTTTACAAGTATTATTTTGACTTTAGGATTAGACCTCGGCCTTTAATTTGTAGAACTCGACATTTTGATGTTTGAAATACGGTCAACACAAATAAATCTCTCACATTTTACAGTTAGTGTATTTGATCATTGATATAATTATTAATTTAACAAGTCGATATAGACTTTATAACTCGAATCTTAATTTGTGAGAAACCTCCTGTTGTACACTACTATAATAGTTAAAATTGTACTTCAATAAATTATCTGATTAATAGGCTTGTTGCATGTGCCCTATATTTTAAATTAATTTATATATATTAATAGAGTGTTACTAAACATTAACAATTATCAAATCTGTTTTCATAATTTCTAATTGGAAAATATTTAAATCACCGACTAATATCCGGGAGAAGGGGCAAATCTTGGAAAACACTCATATTGGACTTGACGTCATAAAACAGAAAATAGTGACAACAGTGTATCTCTGCGAGTGCAGTCGTTCAGACATATAGTGGAGCGAAATCGACCTAGGAATTTGTTGTTTATTTTTTTTTGCGTAGAACCAGAGGAGACCTTGTAGATCTTGTAGAATAGGTTATCTGGGACCTGTAATGGACAATTACGATATTTTTCTGTGGTACAGGACTTTTTTATTTTGAGAAAACTTCAGAAATTGACTGTTTAGAAGATTCGTGTTTTCTAAAATTTACATCGCCATATCTTGAAATCTAATTGAGCTATCGATTTTATTTTGTTTTTAAACTTCTCCTGTATCTCGGCTTCAATCGCCTCGCTACATGTATATAAAAATTTTCAAAAATAAAAAAGTTTGTCGTTTAGTCAAAATATGAGTACGTTTTTTGCGAAGTAATAGTCGAGTAATAAGTTCATTGTTGTTTAAAGAAAATAATAAGCAATTATTTTCAATAGAAACAAAATGACAAGCGCTTATTTGTGTACTTGAATGGAATTAATTTAAATGTACGCTAGCGCTGTTGCTGTAGCTTGATTTATTCAAACTTTAATGTTGAATACCGTCTGTAAAAGAAAAAATAAGAAAAAATCCTTTACACACTGTGTTTTGTGTTAAGTACAGATCCTAAAAATGCTACAATTATATTTTGGGCAACGAGCCTATAGAGGCCATTCAACAAATACGTTCCCAGAAATTGACCACTTTGAACTCTTTCTCTTCCCCCTTCTAACACGTTTATCATGAAACCTCCATTAAACAAATGTTTGTTTGCAAAACCCCCCCGCCATTCTGTTTATTAGTTTGCCACGAGAGAACGAAATTAAAATATTATTTTTGTTTTTTTTTTGGCAGAATGTTCACTTTTTATGAACTTTCTCCCCCCAACTAAGCAATGTAGAAGTATTCCACTAGAATTGAAAGCATCTTGACATTCCGAAGGTAATTGTAAAATATCGTTGTCACTATCTAATATAATGAATACATTCGCACTCATAACTCCAGAATTAAATATATTATTATTGGATCCTGCCCATTCACCCATGTATAAATATTTTATATTATCCGGCAATTTAGCTTCTGATAGACAAATATTATCATTATCACAACAAAGACTGAAAATAAACTTTTAATGCATTTTCGCAATTAAAATGTGCTGAACAAAGAGTGTTTTAGCACATTTACAGGGTGTCTCTGTGACTATGTTACAAACTTCAAATTCCTTTCCCAAAATTAAGCCCAAAATCTCATAGAACAGTGTTCTAAAATATTTAAAGACAAATTGATACATGTATCTCGATATGCACCTATTTCCGAAAGAGTCAGTTTTTACATAATACAAGGTAGCACTTTGTAACTAAAATATCGGTTTTGCCTCATAGACTAGGTGCCAGGTATTTTGGAGCAGAAGTAATTCGATCAAGAAGGCTTCTTAATATAAATAGGCTCATCTGGTTGTCAGTGAGAAGTCCTTAACGTTTGCCTCGAACGTGGCTCGAAATCGCCCCCGCTCCGGGTGGGGTAGTCAAGAAAGTATAGTTTTTCACGTTGAATTTACGGCAAAAATGGTTACATACAAAATTAGAACTTATAAAATTCCCTACACTTTTAATGCTAGATGCATATTTCTACTAGTAATTAGCGTCCAAAGTTGAGCTAAGTTGAGCGGCAATCAAATTCTCTAAGTAATTTACTATGTAACGGTCATTTTGTAGCAGGCATATTGTGAGTATATTGATTTCCATTAAAATAAGAATAAGTTGGTAGATATTCATATCCTACTTGTGATAGCAAACCATTGAAGATGCAAACTCTTTAATTATAAATACTGCGATTGAATTAACACACAATTATGATTCTGTAATTGTAATTGGTATAGATGTGGAACCATTGAAGATGCAAACTCTTTAATTATAAATACTGCGATTGAATTAACACACAATTATGATTCTGTAATTGTAATTGGTATAGATGTGGATTTATTAGTGTTCTTGACAGTTCTGACTAAATCAATATCTAATATTTATATTATGAAGCCTGGTAAAGGCAAAGTTCAAGAATGCAGAACATATATTGTTCCTTCACGTTTTCACTGGCTGCTAGACGACTTCAGCTTTTTTATAAAAGGGAAAAAAATATTTACTAAAGTGCTTGAAAAAATGTAATAATGCAAGAAATTGTTGAAATTTTAAAGAATCCAAACGCTTCACCAGGTTTAACATCTGCATCAGGAATATCTTTCATGAATGCTGTCTGATAACTCTTCACTTAATGATAGCAGATCAGAATTTTTTCAAAATTTCTGAGGAGAACACCTTGCGATCTGAAATCACTGCCACCAAATGAATCAGCAGAATATCAGCATTGTTTGTGAACCAATCACCAGGTTCAAGAATGGTGTGGTAACTTCAAAAATCCGTTAGAATGGGATTGGAAAACCAGTCCTCAGAGTTTGACACCTGTAACAACATCAAATGATCCTGCTTCACAAGAGTCTTTACTCCAAATTTCCTGCACATTCACAAAAAACTGTCAAAAAGCTTGCAGTTGTCGGAAAGTTAGACTTTATTGCCTAACAGTCTGCAGAAGTTACCGAGAATTGTATACCGATATTAATGTTGAAGAAGAGGACTCCCTTGACTATGACAAGCCAATTGAAATTGAACTTCAACATTTTAATAATGATGATGGTGGTGGAGATGATAATGATGATAATATAAATGGAACTGTGAAAACTGAGTTGAAGATAACACCCGAAATATACATACACAACCGACAAATAAATCATGTACAGAACATCGTATAACGCGGAAGAGACAACTGGATTCAATAAAACATAGTCATAAATATAATCTAATCAACTTATTACCCATTTAATTAAACATTAATTATTATTTTTATAATTTCCAGCCTCAGTCTTTTATTATACTCTTCGCAAAAACGAAGAGTATATTGTATTTGATCGGCACATTTCTAAATCAGTAAATATCGCTCGTAGAGAAAAAATTTTTATATCGTTATGTTAGTGAACGAATTCTGAACAACTTTCAAAATGTCCGTCTGTCCGTCCGTCTGTCCGTCCGTCTTCTGTCCGTCCGTCACGTTTCTTGTAAGCACGATAACTCAAGAAAGAAAAATCCGATTGTATTGAAATTTGGAGAGTAACTTAGTGTTAGCTAGAGGAAGAACCCTATTGTTTTTTAACAAAATAGATTGGTAAATAAAAAAGTTATTAGTAATTTAAAATTTAAAAAAATATTTTTTACATTTTTTTATGGTTTGTAATAAATAGAAATCTTGCGAAATGTTATTTCCTATCACTATTTTTTTTTTAATACATTTTACTAATGTGTGTTTCCTAATAATCACAATAAATTTTCTAATGGTATATATTACACTCATTAACAATTTTAGTAATAAGAAATGGTGGTGTAGCGGCAAGAGTTTCATCTCGCAATCCAAGGGTCCCGGGTTCGATCCCTCACATCGTGATTTTTTTTTTTATATTTTTTTTTCACAACAAAGTTGATTTCACAAAATTTGGAATGTCCAAAAACTAACATTATTTACAATGAAAAATGCGAAGAGTATCCTATAGAATGTGTAACAATTATATAAAAAGCTCAGTAAATCGGCGAAGAGTATAATGCTTCCACTAGTTACAGCTTTATTAAACTTGATAGCAGCGTAACTTAGCTCAACTTTGAACGCTTATTACTGATGGAAATATAGTCTACTTAATCCGGCGTTAAAAAAAAAAAAGGTCAATCGTGCATTTTTGGTAGGATGCGATTTTATTTTTTTATTATATGGGGGAGTCCAATAAAGTTTAAATTTGAGTTTTTGGGATAGAGGGTGCACCCATTTGGCCGCCATCTTGGAAATAAGGGTGTAAATAGTTTTTTAAATATATCTTAAAAAATATATATACATATATCAAAAAATCTGTAAAGAGGTTTTGTGTAGATTTTTTTTTCTTTTCTCGAGGAGGGGGAACCCACACGGACTGCCCCATTCCACTGGAATGGGTCTGAGTGTCAGACTCAAACTGACTAAAACCCCTCCTCCTGGGGCTCTGTAAAGAATACTCCGAGGGCACTGCAGCCTCCTGGGCCTTATTGTGCTCTTTTGTGTAGATAATGATATCATAACATGTTGTAACTTCGATAATTAAAAAGTTATAAGCAAAAATTAATAAAAATTTAGGGGATGAAAATCTATTACTGTTAATAACTTTTTTTCTATTAATTTTATGAAAAAAATACATCAGGGCGTTTTTATAGAGTAGAGTATTTTATAACAAATTATTTGACCTATTTCATAATTTTTACGGGTTTTTTAGAGCTGCAAAGGGAGGAAGGTCAAAGGTAAGTGAGGTATATAGGTAGAGAAAAATTGTTGGTGCTTTATTTCTACCTACATACCATTTATATTATTATATTTTATGTTTTTTATATTAACTTATTAATATATTTTTCAATTATAGTATCATCTTATTTATAATTAATATACAGTAAACTTGTAAACTTTCTTATTTTTGATTTGCCGAGAAACACTCATCCCCATCCGGGGACACTATATTAATTATAAATAAATAATATTATTAATGAAGAATATATTAATAAGTTAATATAAAAAACATAAAGTATAATAATTTAAATGGTATGTAGGTAGAAATGAAGTACCAATAATTTTCTTCTACCTATATATATTTGACCTCCCTCCCTTTGCAGCACTAAAAAACCCTTAAAAATGATTAAAATATAAAAAAATAGTAGGTCAAATTATTTGCTATAAAATGCTCTATAAAAAGGCCCTGATGCTTTTTTTTCATGAAATTAATAGAAAATAGTTATTAATAACAATAGTTTTTCCTCCCCTAGATTTTAATTAATTTTGGCGATATATCTCCTTAATTATCGAAGTTACAACAAAAATTGGTTAATAAAGGTTGTAGATAACATTATTATACACAAGAAACCTCTCTACAATTTTTTTTGTGGGAATTGTTAGTTTTCAAAATATATTTGAAAAACCATTTACACCCTTATTTTCACGATGGCGGCCAAGTGGGTGCACTCCCGAACCCAAAAACTCAAATTTAAACTTATGTTGGACCCACTCATATAATAAAAAAATTAAATTGCATCTTACCCAAAATGCAGGGTTGAATCCCCAATTGACTGGACTAATATGCATCTGGCGATAAAATTGTATATGACCTGTCTTGTAGTAAATTTTACAAGCTTAAATTTTGTTCGTAGCCATTTTTATCCTAAATTCAACGGAAAAACCGGAAATGATGAAAAATCATATTCTCAGGACTATCATTAATATTATTCGTTTAAATTAATATTTATCAAAAAATAACTGAAGTTAAACCTGATGTAACAAAAAATTTAGTTTTTTAGAAGAATTAATGCACCACATAAAACATTAGTATTTATTCTGAGTACAGTGAATCCAACGAAAGATTTACTTAAAAATTATTCTCGTTTACTTCTGTCGGGTATGTCTACACATTCGTCCTCCTGCTAACTAAAATGCACGAATAGTTCTATTTTTCATTTCGTTTGAGCACACGGGATTTCTTGATTTGGTTGACATTACTGATACGTTAGAGTTGGAATACGTTTGGTGTTATTTTTTTATTTATTTATTTTTTTTGGTGCAAAATTAAATCTATTTGTTTTTTCTATGATTATTATGCAGGTACCAATGAATATTGACGATTCAAATCTTCACACACTTTGTCAGACGTTATACACATCGGACTCCATAGCATAGGTTGTTCTCGTAGAATTTTACATTACAATTCTTAATACTGTTTGCTGATTGATAACTAAATATATTGCTGGATTGTGAAATAAATAATATCGCCATGTTATTTAGCATTCCAGCAAGGATAATAGTTTTATAAATATTAAAGTAGAAATAAATATGAATTTTATTAAAAATGATTCGTTGATTTAGAGGTTAAGATCGTATTTTTATTTAATAAATATTTTTTTATAGGAATAAAAATGTGTATTTCTATATTCTTACTTGAGCTGGTGTAATGTTCTTCCTTGAAATGCAAAGAACAAACTGTCATATGATCGCTGGATTTTTCCCATATATTGTTTTGCCAAAGTTTTCTTCTTTCGCATAATTTGGACCTTCCAAATTCATCGGTTATTACAATTTTCTTTCCTACTTCTTATCTTCTTCCTAACCGAATACCACCCATAAACACAGCAATTTCTATTGTTCTTAGATTCAGCTTTATATGATGCCATAACTGTCAATAACACCACTGACCTAAGCTGGGCTGATATAGATAAGCATATACTTCGATAATAAACCTTTTAAGACAACTTTGTCTTACGAAAAATGTTTAAACAAGGCATTTGAACTCCATCGTGATGTCAGTTTAATAGTTCCAATGCTTAATTCCAGGGGGAGTAACGTTTAGCTCGAATTGCGAATACTTACTATTGAAGTTGACCAAAATTGCCTGTGCCTGTGGACAGTAATTTTATTAGCTTGAACATCAGTCCGTTCGTTTTGTCTGAATTACGAAAAATATAATCCACAGTATGTTGAATAACATTAACATAAAACTTCGGAAGAGTGTTATTGTAGAAGAAGCCTCTGAAGTTTCCACAAACACCAAAACGCTAGAATACTATTACTCGCGCCGCGCGTTTCGCCAACCATATTGGCATCATCTGCAGACGATTAAAATTCTGTTCTCAGTATTAATCATTTTGGTGTTTGTAGAAACTACTTCAGAGGCAGCTTCACACCGAAGGTTGTAACGTTAAATTAGGTTCCGATCTTATAGTTGTATATGCGGATGTAAATTTAAAAATGAGTGAGGCTACGTTTGTTTTTTTAAATGTTTTAGTTGATACCTGAGGAAAAGGGTATTTATATTTGCTTCTTTACTTTTGTTGATAGCAAAGTGGATAGAGAAGGTAACTTGTTTGTGTATCGTTGGTTAAATAAAATTACTCTGGAAACCTTATATGGGTTTTATTTCATAAAATCATTATAATTTAGGTTCATGGATTTGTCATTTCTGGAGGGTTATAATAGTTTTTATTTTATGTATTTTTCCTTTGGTTGCTGGCAGGAGGTATTTTGGCTGCCTAACCTAAAACAATAAACAAAACACAAGTTAGTAATAGCTACCAGGGAGAGTTTATATTGTATGACTTACTGTTGGATTGAGCTAATCCTATTATTTTTCCTTGCTATTTTCTCTGGAATTCGGTTCCAACAAAGTGTGTAAACATCTTTGGGAATGTCTGTAAGTGTAGGCAAATATACACATTTCAGGGCGTATAGGCTGGAAAAAGGATTTAGTTACACTTCTATTAGTTACAACAAAACCACACTCTCTTACCTGTAGTTAACACGTTTTTATTTATTTATTTAAATAAATAAGCCTGGTAGACCTTTTTATTATTTCTTTTTGTCAGCTGTCATATTTCAGTTTGAGGAAAAGTGTTACCAACATTGGTTATGGAGGAAAATTTATGGCATTTAAATTATTAATCCTAGTTTTATTTATTTTTATTTTAAATATGGTTCGATCATGGGTTTTATGCTTATTAGTCTCTATTTTAAGAATTGCTTTAACAGAAAACGTGCTTTTCTGTTCATTGGGTAGCGCGTCTTTCCGCCGTTCAGACGAGATTTCTCTAACTGTTTTTTTACAAAAAAAAAAAACATCCCGATATTCACTTTTGGGGATTATACTGGAAAGTCTTAAAGTTTAGAAGTGCCTGATTGTTTGTTAACACGTTGAGTGCTGATGACGTCTTTCCGATTTGTTTTGGAGGGCTGATGACGTCTAAAGACGCAGTGTCGTTTTCGCTCAAATTTCGCATATTTTATTTTAATATCAAGCATATTTAGAAATCTTTTATGAAATTTAATTGATTGCAATAAAAAAATCTGTTAGTCTTTGATGTTTTATTCAAATTATCCTCAGCAGTGAACGTGTTAAGCTGTTTGAAGCCGATTATGGTTATTGTGGAACTTCTAAATAGGTAGGAAACGAAGCTATCGGATCCTTGTTTTTTGTGTGAGCCCATTCCGGTTTTGTTGGGTAAGAGTACTTTTGCGATTTTCTTAGAATACCAAATTCTAAACGTTTTATCCTTTTATATAGGCAAGACATTGTTATTTAATCTATTGGAGAGTTAAGTCTTTACTTTCAAGTTTGGGAGATAGATTTTTCTTATTATGGAAGTTTTGTTGGAGGCCCCCACGTGCCGAATTTTGAATTGGAATTTGCTGTTATGGTTACGAATTTACGAGTTTGTGGTTGTGAGGACGCTACTAGGACAGACTTTAATTACGTAGGCTGCAGTCACGCATCAAGTTATTTAAATTAGAAGTTATTTAACATCGGGTAAGAATTTTTTTGTACGAATTTTTTAGAGTAAATCAGAGAGAGTCACCTTATGACTGAACCTTTCACCATTTTGTTATAATTTTTTTTTTCCTATTTGGATATACTTGTCCTATTTTCTGTAATAAAATTTTATCTTAAAATTGACTCTACTGTTTATTGATTATGTTGTCAAAGGAGACTTCAAGTATTAGAATAAACACGGAGTTCGGTAATTTTAAATCGGTGTGTCGAACGGGTGCTTAAGGTTGGTGGAATTTTATTGGAAATTACCTGGCGCTCAAACCTTTTTTTTTTGGCAAAATATAAAATCGTTAAATATAAACGAATCTCACCACTGGAGTCTCTTGCTGGAGCTAGCCAACCTTGAGTTAAATGAGCATTTTAGTACTTTTAGTTTTTCTGAAGGCTTAATTTCATTTGAACACGTAACGGGGTTTCCTCTCCTCCAGGGCTCACCAGCGCTCTTCTGGAAGACGTGACAATATTTTATTAAGGGCGCCAGTTGCTCCTTCTTCAACGTAGGATTTCTTTTTATATTCTTCGTGGGGTTCGATTAAACTTTGAAGAGACGTCCGAGAAAGGTTTAATTTTATATTCCTGAAACTTGGTATAGAGGTATAAAATTGCATTCTAAATAACTTTTCTTAGTGGAATTTTTTCATATTTTGAAAAATAAAGGTACTTTATTTGTGGTGATTTTTACAACTTTGCTTATAAAACACCCTGTAGAACACCAAATCAAGTCATTTTTGGTATACTTTAGTTTTACAACCAGCAGGACTCAATCCCCAAATGCCATTCCAAAATTCCAACATTTTTGGTCCATTACACCTCTTGTTACATCTATCCTGGGACACACTGTACATAGATGGAAATAACCTTACTACTCAGGATGAGGCTGCAAATGCTTTTAACAATTTTTCCATTAATTCTGTTAAACATTTAACAGATAATATGTCTCCATCAATAAGCAATATTAAAAAGAATCGATAATAACAATTCAATTTTTTTGAATCCATTAACTGCAACTGAAATGCTTACGATTATAAGATCTGTCTCTAGAAAAAATTCATCCGGGGAGGACGAGGTACCTTGTTCTCTGTTACTAAAAGTAGCAGAATTTATTGTCAAACCACTAACATACATTACAAATTTGTGTTTTATAGAGGGCACTTTTCCTTCTGTTCTAAAAGAATCATTGATTATACCAATACATAAAAAAGACAACAAATCTCTTATTTCTAATTACAGAGATATTGCACTTCTTTGGGCTTTTTCTAAAGCATTTGAAAAATCATATTATCTGAGATTGTTGGATTCTATAACGAAGCATAACTTGATATCTCCTTATCAGTTTGGCTTCTTCAAAGGTCTATCAACAAAAGATGCTGTACTGTCACTTTGTAATTACGTCTTGGATAATTCACTTTTCGTAGACGATGCCATCGTTGCTATTCATTCTAACTCTGTTGAGGAGTTGAGCTATAAAGCCAACTCAACTGTCAAAAATATGCATAATTATTGTACGTCTATGGGTTTAGCTTTAAATAGTTTATAAACTGACCTCTTATTATTTTCAACTAGGAAAATTGATTATAGTTTACTCGTTAAATTTGATAATCACACCATAACCCAAAGCAGTAATGTTAAATTCCTCGGTGTATATATAGATCCTTTACTGAATTGGGGAAATCACATAGACCATATAGTTAGCAAGCTATCTACCCAGTGCTTTGTTATTTGGCAGCTACGATCATTTATTAATATTCTTAAGAATGTATTATTTTGCACACATTCAGTCGCAACTCAGTTACTGCATTATCTGTTGGGGCAATTGCAGCCGCTTTAATGAATTATTTATGCTTCAAAAAAAAAACAATTCGCACTATGCTTTTCAAGTCACCACAATATTCATGTAGAAAACTTTTTAGTGAATTAGGAATTTTAACAGCTCCTTCATTATACATTCTGCAATCTGTACTGTATCTAAAAAATAACTTAAATCATTTTAATAGTAGACATGATACCTGTGTTAGTAGCGGTCATAATCTTCGAGAAAATCACTCTGTAGACATTCCACCTCATTCCTTATCCATGTCAGCAAAAAGTTCTAAAGTAATGCCTATAAAATTGCTAAGTTACCATCACGTATAAAGAGTATAAATGTTATTTATTTGTTTAAGAAGTGAATTCTTTATTATTAAAATGTCCCTTTTATTCAGTTGAAGAATATTTACAGGCTAATTTTATTTCGTAACATCAATAAAAATTCTATATGGGAATGTTATTTTAAACTGTCGCCTTATCCTAGTTTATCTTACTATATTTTACCCGATATTTAAATTTTATTTTATACTGTCTGTGTTTGATAGTTATTTTTCTATTTATTCTATTTGTCTCTGTTTTACATTAGCGTAACCTTAGTTATAGTTTTATACTTTTGACTGTATTCCAATACTTTTCTTTTGAAAGTCGAGTGAAATAAAGTTATTATTATAATTATTATTACAAAAAAAAGTGCATCAAAATCGGATCACCCGTTGAAGAGATATGAAGCCACAGACAGACGGACAAACAAACGGGGATTAAAAATTAACTAACTTCAAACTTTTGGTTATTTTTTGGTGGTGCCTTAATTTCTCGGAGAAGTGTATATTCATTGCGTCGCGTCGTTTCTATCCGATATAAAACTTATAATTTAAACCCAATCCTTCACCATTTCTTAGAATGCAACGTATGAACGAATACACTATACGATCAAATTATTGAATTTAGTGTGACGTCATTTTATTTTCGTATTCTTCTCAGCAAACCCTTTCATTTGATACCCATATCATGGGGGTGCATAAAAAATAACTGGTCCGCCATATTGGATTTGGAATGACGTCACTTAGCTAACCATGCATTGTCATCCAAACTAAACGTGTATGCAAAATTTCAGGTCAATTGGTTGGGGACAACTGTTTTAAAATTCAGTTGCGTCCGCCATATTGAATTTAGTGTGACGTCATTTTATTTTCGTATTCTTCTTAGCAAACCCTTTTATTTGATACCCATATCATGGGGGTGCATAAAAAATAACTGGTCCGCCATATTGGATTTGGAATGACGTCACTTAGCTAACCATTCATTGTCATCCAAACTAAACGTGTATGCAAAATTTCAGCTCAATCGATTGGGGATAACTATTTTAAAATTCAGTTGCAAGATTTGACCCACAAGAACAAGGCAAGTTAAATAAAAGCTTGTAATCAAGATGGCGACCAAACATCAAAATCTAATATGGCAAAAACCTTCTAGACAAAATACTCTTTCTAATAAAAAAAAAGTGCATCAAAATCGGATCACCCGTTGAAGAGATATGAAGCCACAGACAGACAGACAGACAGACATACAAACATACGCGTCAGACTTATAACACCTCTCTTTTTGGGTCGGGGGATAAAAATACTGAACAGCTAGCTCTTCACGTGCCTAATGTTACATTCACTAATTCTAATATATAACTCAGGATACTCAATATAATTACTTGCCAACTTTGAAACATTTTTCATTTTAAAATTTAATAGTTGAAGAAATAATCATTACTATATTTTCTTATAGATTTAAAGAAGACAACATTTCAAGAAAATTAAATAATTATATTCATTTTAAATTCCATAAATTCAACTATGAAAAAGTAAAATATATATTCCAAGTCTCAGTTCACTAATAACACAGACTGTATATCAGCAGTCCTGGTATGGCGCCAACCGTTCCTGCTAAATGGTCAGCAGGGAATAACCTGGAATCACTACGGAAAGACTAAGTAGCTATTCAAGTCCCTGCTCCGTCACTTAGAGCAGACACGGTTTCTGACGTAAATATTGTATTATACATTAGAATTACTGAGCCAGGACGAAGATCGCACTAAATGAAATTGTTAAATAATTAAGGAAAGCTTAGTACATGATGCTGTTTTTGTTAATTGAGATGGATAAGAGACTATTATCATAAAGGAAATGTGTTAGGGAGTTAACTTTCTTTAGTAGCTTAAAGGAAAGTTGTTATAAAACTAATAGCACAAAAGATTGATCGTTGTTATATAGAAGATCAATATTTACGTAAAATTCAAAAAAATTGTTGAACATGCATATCCACATATTTATTTAATTAATAAACCAAATATTAAAATTATTTTTCCAGGTGAAAAAGTCAAAACTTGCTTACTAATAACAATTGTGTTGCTAGGTAGCACATTACAGTATCAGATACCGTAATGTTCGCAAGTAACACATTACGGTATCAGATACTGTAATGTTCGATTTTCCGGCCGCAAATGAGTTCGGGAAATGGTCATTTACGGGACAGTATGAAATCAAAGCATTTAGTGCGCGTTCCAGTATGTTATTAATTTCGATGATTTACTCAAATAAGATTGGATACAATTATATACAAAGTTCAGTTTACATTGGTCGTCTACATATTATGGATTACCAAGCAGTGATGCGTGAAAACCGCATAGAGGAATGTAGAATTGAAATTAGAAGGAGGTAATCAGAAGGCGGTTGTCAAGATAATATTTAAACAGACACAGTGGTTCATAATTATCCAGACGGAATTGGCAAATAGCGAGAAATCAGGATATTAAAATCATTCTGTCTAATGTACGCAGGTCGGTACGGTGGTTTCTTCAAAAGTGGGGCGGTGCTTTCGAACGCCGCCCCAATCGCCATATCCATATTACTAATAAACACATTACATGTTTTATGAAGGTATTTACTTGTTTGCGTTTCTCTTTAGAGCCATCGGCCATCTTTAGATTTCTTCCTGTCAATCTGAGCCAAAATGCTCTGCATCGTGCCCTTGAAGCGGTAGTTTCGCCGCTTCACCCCACCACTCAACCCTGAATATAGGATTCAGATTAGTTTAACTTGAAAATCGCTATCTAAGGAATCACTACTTCCACATCCATATTTCCTATCCAAGTCTCCACTACTACCTCCACCCCATTATAAAAGGGAGTGGTAGTGATCAGTGGCGGCTCGTGATATTGTCTGCAGAGGAGACTTGATATTTTGAAATACAATTAGAGAAATTTCTACAAGTAAAATATATTAATTTGGAAGATATGCTGCTTCTTCCAAAGGGAGGCTTAGCCTCCCCTGCCTCCCCTGACGATCCGCCACTGGTAGTGATGGTGGCTGATGCCAAAAAAAAAATGAGGTCTTTGGTTCTTGTGCACGTACTAAATCACAATTTTATTTTATATAGTCTAATTTCAGATCTCATTATAATACATAAGTCCTCCAAATTTCAAGTCATAATATCATAAACCGTTCCAGAATAATCGTGCGCACAACAAAAGTGATTGATTGACAGACTGACAGAAACTGAAATTTTTTTTTGGGCAAACTTAAACTTTCATGATATTCTAAGCCTATGCGAACAAAAAAAAATTTTTTTCATCCTTACTATACAGGGTGGGGCAATAGTGCGTCGTACTTCGATAGCTGAAGTTCTATGATAGCCAGAAATTAAAAAAAAAAGCAAATAAACTAGATAAAGAAGTCTACAACCGGAAATTATTTTCAAATATACAGGGTGAGCTCAGATGCTACAGGATCAAATGTCTTTTTTTAAATGGAATGCTACAAAAACAAAACAAAACAAAAACTTGGATTACAACAGGCATTAAAACTTCTTGTAAAAGTAAAACAAAAATGTACATGCAAAAACAAAATGGCGAAGTGTCGGCCGAGAGATACAAACAATATTGTAATATTTAAAAAATAGTAATAAGTCAGGCAAAAAGACAGGCTAATATTACATATATTGCAATATCAAAAAATAAAGGCAAAGCGGTTTGGAACTTAGTCAAAACGTATACCAACACAGTCATTAAGAATAAAGAATCTATTTTGAAAAATATAAATATAGGCGAGAATAACAAAGTTAACACTCTGAACATTGTTAATAATTTTTTTGTGAATCAAGGTTCAAAACTAAATGAAGATAATAATATTAACCCGCCGATATATGGACAACCTGCCAACGTGAACATATTTTTAAACCCTACACATCCGGAGGAAGTATATAACTTAATTATGAATTTAAAAAATACCAGCTCAGTAGACGATGATGAAATACCCATTAAATTATTGAAAACAATAGCAACTGAAATCGCAAACCCCCTCTCATATATAATCAATTTAACTCTAAGTTCTGGCATATTTCCAGATACCCTCAAAATTTCCCATATCAAGGCCATTTATAAGAAAGGAGAGAAAGATAATATAAGCAATTATAGACCCATTGCATTGCTGTCAAATATTAGTAAAATTTTTGAAAAGATAATTTACATCAGGTTAACAACATTTTTAGAAAGTCATCAACTAATATCTGATATGCAAAATGGCTTCAGAAAGAATAAATCTACAATTAGAGCAATATATCAGGCTTTATGTGAAATAATAATACCATGGCCATATGCCTTGACCTGTCCAAAGCTTTTGATTCGGTAGATCATGACATTCTAATTAAAAAAATTGAAATGTATGGTATTCGAGGTGTTGCTATTAAGTTAATAATTTCATATCTAAGTAACAGAAATCAGTGCATAATAGAATCCGACGAATTTGGTGAAGTCATAAAATCAGAAACCATACAAGTACATAGAGAGGTGCCACAAGGGTCAATATTGGGTCCCCTCTTATATATTTTTTATACTAATGATCTGCCCTTATCAACTAATATTAGCACTATAATATATGCCGATGATACTTCGTTAATCTTTAGCGAAGCCACTGAAGAATATTTGAGACAAACAGTGCTTGATACTCTATACTCCTTGGACCGATATTTTCATTCCTTAAACCTTACATTAAACAAAGAAAAAACTAAGGCAATAAATTTCTCCTATAACAAAAATAACAATAAAATCACTCTCTCTGACGGCACCAACACTTTAACATCACTTACTAGCACTTCTTTCTTAGGAGTAAATATTGACTCAAGACTCGATTGGAGACAACATATAGATTATTTTGCAAAAAATATGGCCCGCTACTGTTATGCGCTTAAAGTAATAGCTCAAAATATCAATATTGCGACTGCTTTTATGGCATACCATGCATATATACAATCACAAATCAGATATGGAATTGTTTTCTGGGGTAACTCCTGTGATGTACAACGAATATTTCAATTACAAAAAAAACATCCTAAACATGAAACGAACAGAGAGCTGCAAACAAATTTTCATTAAAAATCAAATACTTACACTAACAAGTCTTTATATATATGAGTCGATAAAATTTGTCAAAGAAAATGGCTCACTGTTTGAAGAATATGATAGAAGTCACTTGTGCAATACAAGAAACAAGAATGATCTAACTACTGATAAACCTAAATATACCTATATTCAAAAAAATGTACCTTTTTCTGTAATTAAAATCTTCAATAAAATACCCACAAATATAAGGAGTCTACCACATTGAGAATTTAAAAGCAAATTAATAAATATTTTATATGAGAAAGCTTATTACTCACTGGATGAATATTTCAATGATAATATATTTTAATAAATATATTTTTTTATTATTGTGACAATATAGTACACTAACACTGTTGTGTTACCTTTTAATGTTTAATTTTAATTTTAAAAATTTAACCTTAAGGAAAATTTTAACCTCTTACTATTCTTATAATCCTTTTAATATGTGTTGTATATGCCTTTTTATATATGTATCATTTTTTTTTGTCTTTATTTTAGCCTAGGTTTTCTCTATTCGACATGTTCAAGTACAAGTGAACAAATAAAATGTATCTATTTATATCTATGTATATCGGTACATTTTTGAAGCCTCTTTCTAGGCTCCTTTTACTCTTACATTATTATTGACTATCCCCCAACCACTGAGCTGGCTGGGTGCAGAGACTGGCCTGTCTGAGAATTACAGGTGCAATGAAAAACCCCCCCACCGCTATCCATAGAGACCCTATTGGACCTCCCTCCACTGAGTCTTGTGATTCAGGGGGAGACCAGAATGGGAGCTTTCAGGCTACAAAATTCTCAGAACCCAACTCCTCTTGGAGGCAACTCAGAGCACATGAGGATAATAAACATTGTAGCGGATCCTCTATTGAGCATGAGGTCGGACTATATGACACCAAAAATTACATTCAACAAGCCCTTCACGATCACCATTGGAGATAGGAAGGAATAGATGAGACGTGTTCCTGATGCTTTACGCAAAGGCCTTGGCCTGGCCTGGTGTACCGACGTGTCCAGGATGGAACCAGGAGCTGAAGCAGAAATACATCGTGGAAGGCCAAGAGCGAGTGTAAGTCTCTCTCTTGGACAGCACTCCACTCTATTCCAGACAGAAAATCTGGCTATACTCGAGCGTGTACGCGAGGATGTCAAATGACGATATGTGAACCAGCAGATCTCAACTGCATCAGACAGTCAGGCGGCACTTAAGGCACTAGCCTCTAACAATGTCTTCCGGACTGGTTTGAGACTGCCACGAAGAGCTCAAAATTCTGGGTGAGCGGAACAGAGTAAGACTACTCTGAGTGCCGGGACATACCTTTATAGAGGGTAACGAATAAGCTGGCGAACTTGCTAGACAATGAGCAGCTGATGTATTCTATGGCCCAGAACCCGTGTTGCGCATCACAAAAGGCTCAGCTAGAAGGGTAATTAAAGATTGGGTCAAGAGTAAACACAATCACTACAGGAGAAATATTCCAGGAAATCGGCATGGGAAGACACTTATCAATGGACCATGTTCAAAACAAACTGAAGAACTGCTGACAAAGAACAGGATCCAGTTGAGAACCATAACAGGTCTTCTGACGGGACATTTTCCCGTTAAGAAGTACCTACATTTAATCGGAAAGTTTGCAGGTGACCTTAACTGCAGACTGTGCTGTAAGGTACCAGAAACTGTAAAACATATTATACATGACTGCGAGGCGTTGGACCGCAGAATACATAATATCCACGGGCAAACACAAACAGACCAGGAAACCATCAAAACTCGCCCACTTTCGGATCTGTATCATTAAAATATTAAAATTACCAGTGTAAACTAAAACAGGGAGAGCACAATAAGCCCAGGAGGCTGCAGTGCCCTCGGAGTATTCTTTACAGACGAGCCCTAGGAGGAGGGGTTTTATTCAGTTAGAGACTGACACTCCGATCCATTCTAGTGGGATGGGCAGCCCGTGTGGGTTTCCCCTCCTTGAAAGAAACAAAAAATCTTCCATCCACTTGGATTAATGAATTTTTTGTTGAAATAATGCCATCTGTAGGTGCATATTGAAAAAATCACTACAGTCACAATTATGGGTGTTAAGGGAAAATCGTGTGAACACTAGTTACGAGACATCTAATTAATGTTTCTGAACCAGTTCAACTTCCTAAAAATATACAAGGTGGCCAAAAATGATTTTTCAATTTAAAATTTTTTAAATTGAATTTTCTTAATTTTTTCAAATGGAACACCGTGTATATTTTTCGACGATGTGGTGTAGAAATGAAAAAAGAACATTTTTTGTCTGTATGTTTTGTATTTGAAACCATTTTCGATTTATTGAGCAATAAGTAAGTACAAAATTCAAGAATAAACTTAAAAGAATTAGAGGTTCCTTCAAATAACAGGAAAATTTATAATAAGTGCTCCATATGTTACATTTTGTCCATAAGAACAGCACGAAATTTTTAGCGAGTTTCTTGTAAATTTTGTTGTTGTTTTCGTTATCCGATAAGCAATAAATGACAACTGGTATGACATGACAACTTTCCACATTGAACCGTGTTCAAGAAAAACGCATCACTCACAGACAGACACACAGATAAACAGACGGCATGGCATGCTGATTCGGATACATTTGCTAAGTATTTTCAATTTTTAAAAAGTACATTTTCATATATTCTCAAATTTTGAATTTTTCACGTCATACCTTATAGATAAGAAATAAAATGAGTAAAATTATAACGATAATAAAAATAATGTTCTAGTCATAACGGTTTCCAAAACATGCCCTTTGAAAAATCTTCAATTTTTTAAAATTTTTAGTATAAAAATCTTTTTTGAAATGCTGTTGTCAATGATGATCTTAATAATACGATTTTGTGATTGTTTTTTTTTTTAATCTGGTTTCCCGACTGAATTCAAAATTACACTCAGTATATTCTTTGCACAGCCGAATATATGGTTTAAGCAAAAAATACAGACCTGAGTTATTTTCCTATACCTCCTATGTTCAATAAGTTTATGGAAAATCTGGCTCTGATGCTGATGGACTTGTGTATACTTACAACCTACGTAGATAAATTTCATTCAATTAAATAGTTCGAAAATTTGCTGATACCGTAATTTTTAATTGTGTCCAATTGTTGTCATCCAATGCTATATGTGCGGCGTATGTTTGACGAGTAAACAAACAAATTGAGTGGCTACTGGCTAGCTGAACAATGACCTGACAGCACAGTATTAAAAGGGTTATCCAATTTGACTTCATGTTTTATATTCCACGTACATTCCTACGCTTATTTATTGTCGTTCTTGATGTAATTTTATTTTTATAAAAAGGCTTGACCTAGCACATGAACTCAAAATAAACTTATGTGCACCATGCGACAACGAAAACTAGGAAATAAATTAATAAATTTTTCAAAGTATTACAAGTATTTTGCGAATTTCCTGAAGCATAGAATACAATAATATTATACTGTTAAATATTAAATAACTCTCTCTATATTAATGACTTTTTAATTAATCATTCGGCAAAATTTTATTATAAAATAGCCTCTTAGAGCTGATTAAAAAATATGGTGAACGCAATGCCACGCGATTTCAAAGTATTCTTTCTCAATATTTGATAATTCGCTAACATTTTTCCTTCAGTCAAAGTCATTAGAACTCATATTACTGACTTTAAAGTTACATGGTTAAGTTGATTTCGTAGTTCTAAAAATTGTAAAGCCTATTCTGGCTTTAAAATTAATTTAAAACTAAATTTAAAACTCATATCTTCATGATCAAATTGGACAGATTCAAGGAAAAAAGAATTATCTGTTTGGAGGAAATAGTTATACTCTCCAGACTACAAACAAAGAAAATGGCCATATTATGAAACAAGGATGGCACTGAGCTAATGATTTATTAATAAATCAAAGCCAATATTGCGAGTACTACTACTACTATGAAATAAGGACAGTAATCCTAAATACCTACCAGCTGATCATACACGTGTTTCGTTTCAAGCATTTATAGTGTCAAAATCTCAATTATTGTCAAAAAAAAAAGGTCAAAAAACAGCACTTTAAAATGCGAAACTTTTGTAATAAACTATGACATCACAGACCACTACCCTATTATGTTAAATGTGTGCCAAGAAAATAGTTCACATGAAGAATCTAACAAAGAAAACACAACAACCAAAATTGATTACCCAAAATTAATACAACTATTAGAAGAAAAAAACTGGTCGCATATACTAAACACAAACGACCCTGAAATTGCCGCTCAAATCTTTACCATAGAACAAAAATAATTGAAAAATCTCAAATAACAAAATCGGTAAAATTTAGAAATTACAACAAAATAAAGCCAAAACAAATGGTATAATAACCTCAATAAAAACAAAAGATGAAATGAAAAAAAATCTAATAAAATACCCTACCTTAACAAAACACAATGAATATAAAACCTACCGAAATAACTTGAATCGAATTATAAAAAATAATAAAAATTATTATTACAGAGAAAAAATAAATCAAAACGCCAAAGACATAAAAAAGATATACAAGTTAGTAGCTGAGGCATCTAACGAAAACAAAAATAATAGTAACAGAAATATACAGATCCTAGACAGTAACCATGAACCCTTTAAAAATGACAAAGAAATGACAAACTTCTGAAATAACTACTATAGTGAAATAGGTATAAATATGTTACAGAATATACCAGTACCCACAAATCAATAAATACAACCCAGACCATCACATCATCAATGTTTTTAAAACCAGTAACTGATAATGAGCTAATCAAACATATTCACAGCTTAAAAACCAACAGCTGCCCAGGTATAGACGGGATAACAGTCAAAACTATTAAATACATACATACACACATTATTATACCACTAAAACATATTATCAATTTAATATTTAAAACAGGTATTGTGCCGAAACAATATAAAACCTCCATTATAACACCTATTTATAAAGCAGGAAACCATAATTCAATTAAAAACTACAGACCCATTAGTTTAATAAACAACTTTGCCAAAATTCTCGAAAAATGTCTGAAAGAACGCCTCACCAATTTTTTAAATATAAACAAAGTATTTTCAGAACATCAATATGGTTTTACAGAAGGTCTAAGCACCAATGATGCTGCTTATGAACTCATAAAACAGGTCACAAGCCAACTAAATAATAAAACAAAATGTATCGCAGTCTTTTTGGACCTGGCAAAGGCCTTTGACACGGTACCTCACAATAAACTACTAAGTGTGTAGCATTGGAGGTATTTAACAGCTACCTATCAGACAGAACACAACAGGTAAGAATCAGAAATACCTTAAGTGACCCAAGGAACATGCAAATCGGTATACCGCAAGGAACAGTCTTAGGCCCTATATTATTTAATATGTATATTACTTCATTAACTAATATGATTATTAATGGCAAAATCATATCATATGCTTACCATACAATGATCATTTTCAATGGAATGACATGGGATGAAACAAAAAAACAAGTAAAGATCGAAATAAAGAAGATAAAAGTTTGGCTTGACACAAATAAATTATCACTTAATGTTGAAAAAACTTGCATTATTGCATTTTCACTCACTTCGGTAAACCGCCCAGATTTCAGAACAATAAAAGTAGATAATTTAGATTAAGAAATAAGAAATAAAAGAAACAACAAACACCAAATATCTTGGCATTTATATTGATCAAAACTTGAAATGGAACGTACATGTAACATACTTAATCAAAAAAATTCAATGCTTGATACATAAGTTTTATATTTTAAGGAACATCATGGACCAAAAATTAATCGTCTCTCGGTATCAATTAAATTTAATACAAAATACAATATTAAAAATAATTTATAAAAAAGATCGTTTATTTCCGACAAACCAATTATACTCTGAAAAAATATGTAATATCCGTACATTGTATCTTACATCAATTTGTTCTTATATCCATAAACATGACAAATTAAAAGAATATATAAATCACGACCAAAACACTAGGAAACAAGTAAACCATCAAGTAACAAAAATGCAAACCAAAGATTTATCGGTTACCTAGCAACAAAATGCTACAATATGCTACCAACGCATATGAAGCAAATAAAAAACGTAAGAAAATTTACTGTCGCATGTAAAAAATACATTACACAAAATAATTCTGACTTTATTACATTATTTACTTGATAAAACTTTGACATAATGAACGCTTGATTCACTCAAGTCAACATATGGGAATAATGCAATGAAACTAAAATATAATGTATATGTATTCATAAATTATAGGTTGTAAGGTGCACACACAGATGGTCATATCTAGGTGCAATAGTTATTTATGATACAAGTGTTAAAAGTGACATTTTATTTTGTGAGTGGGGAATATTGCGGAACGAGCGTAGAGAGTGGAGCAACCCCACGAACAAAATAAAATCACTTTTAACAAATGTATCATACAATATTTTTTGTAAAACTGTTATTAAAAAAATGCCGTCTGTGGGGTTGAACTCCCGATCTATCGCTTACGTGTCGCACGCGTTGGCATTGAGCCACCCGTTCGTTTCAATTATATGTAACGTTTCAATTATATGTAACAATAAAGTGTAAATGTCAAGTCAGGTACTGGATAAAGGGTAACTAAGTAAAACAATTGTAAGTTGTTTAGTGTTTATTAGTAACTATAATTGAAGCTGTCTTTCAATATCGTAAATTTTGTGGCTAAAAAAATGGATTTTGAAGAAAATACGGGAAATAAAAGTAATTTCATTATTCCACCAGATGTTAAAGAAGCCGCAAATAGGGCAACTTTAGATCTGTTGCCCCAAAAATCGCGGCAACAATATGGTATAGCATATAAAAGACTTATTGAATGATGTGAAATGAAGAAAGTAGTAGACAAGTTCACTTAAAATATACTTTTAGCTTACTTCGAAGAAAAATCTACGTTATGAAAGGCGTCAACAGTGTGGTCTAATTTCTCTATGATAAAAGCTAATTTGCAAATCAAGAACAACGTGGATGTAAGCAAGTATTACAAGCTAATAGCGTTTTTAAAACGAAAAAGTGTAGAATATCGGCCAAAAAAATCGAAAATATTTACTAGCGAACAAATTAAAACACTTTTGAATGAAGCTCCAGACATCAAATATCTAAATAAATAATTTATAACTATTTGAATAAATATGTGTTGTTTCTAAGTAATGTATTTCTTCTAATTTTATCAATACAGCTTTCTATCATCTTGAGAAGAATGCATATTACTACTATATGGTATATAGATAGCATTTTATTTTTAACACTAGTGTTAAAAGTGTTTTCGACACGAGTGTTAAAAGTATTTTTAACACGTAACATTGTAAAAGTCGATTTTTAGTTCACCTATCAATGAATTAAAAATCTCATTTTTAATGACAGTTTTACAAAAAATATATTGTGATGTACATTAGATTTTAAATTTGTAAATGTAAATATTTTTTGTATTTTTTAAATTGTAATTGTAATGTAAAGTGTAAGTATAAAGTGTAATGTAAAGTATGTCTTGATTGAATAAATTAAAAATTGAAATTGTGATTGTGCATAATTGACAGTTGTCACTATCCAACCTTCATCAGCCAATCAGCATTCTTGTTTTAAAAATTCAGCACCACACAGCTGAAAAGAAAATACACTAGATTTCACCGGCGACCATTAGGCATTTAATTTATCCTGTTTATATGTGAGGTGTTACAAGATCTCTGAAGCAATTTGGACAATGAAAACATAATTTTGCCTTCCAGGAAAGAGACTTAATTCCATTTTAAGGAAAAATAACTTTCAGGATATTTTATGAAGTAATATTTACATTTAGGTCACACACATGCTTGGAAAGTAAATGAAAGCAGTTAAATCAAAAGGTACATTATACCTAAAATTGGATCTAGTTATGATCATGAGGTTAAATTTCTAACTTAAATTTGACTACAGAGACAAGAAAAACTCAGGTAATTTGCCGGGTGATTTTTTTAACCTGAAACTTTCAAATATCTCGAATAATAAGCACTCTACGAGAAAATGTCCATAATCAAAATGTAATAATTCCGCGGAGGAAATACATGCTAAAATTAGCCACCGACTCCCCCTCCTTGTAGGTCGGGCGGGGGGTAACTTTGAAATATTAAACAGGATTCGGATTCTACGCTAAAAATATGTAAGATTTGTCTGAAATATGTTTTTGATTCATTTCATTTCATTTTGATGATTGATGGTGCTGTAATCGACGAAATTATTATTATTTTTCTTTTTCGATTTTTCCTGTTGAGAACCTGTGCATACGATTCTGCTATACGTTGGTAATAAAAAATACCACGTTTTTATTGTAAATAATCAAAATTAACCTTAAAACCAATTTTATTTCCCCAATTTTCAATGACTGAAAAATGTCTTGTCAAGAAACTACTATTATCGTAACCCAGAAACAGGCGTCCTTTTTGGGATACTTTGTGAACGCGATTTCCTTCGCTTATGACTTATCGAAGTGCTTGATTAAATCTGCTCTTAAATAAATGTTTTTTTTTATTATTATTTTTTTTATTCTTTTTTATTTATTTTTTATTACTTCCACATCCAGTGGAAATATAGTAACCACAAAAAAATGTTTAAAAATTGTTATTATTCAAATAGGCTTAAAATGTCATGAAACGTCGAGATTTTAAGTTTGAGCGAAAAAATTTTTCTGTCTGTAACTTTTTTTGTGCGCACGTTTACTCTGGAACCGTTTAAGATATTGACTTGAAATTTGGTACACTTATGTACATTAACGAGATCTGGAACTAGATTATATTTTCATCTTGTTCCGTCGAAGGGTTGGTGGGTAAATTGGGGTAAATTTGGGGTAAATGTGTAAATCAAGCAGGTAAGAGTCCATAAAATTGGTATTTAGTATATACAAGAGAAGCTAAGGTCTCAAAAATATTTTTGGCAGTAGCCACCCCCCTTTACCACCCCATTATTAAAGGGGATGAAAAAAAAAGTGAATTAGTGTATGTACCAGAACCAGAAACCTCAAAATATTTTTTTACATCATCCACACCCACTACCACCCCCCTATCACCACACCCACCCCACTACCGATGTGGGGGTATCGTTTTATGGGTTTTTGGGGTAGAGGATTTCAAATATTATATTATTAAAGTTCCATAAACAATTATTTCCACATACAAAATGTTTTCGTTGTGAGTGACTTGGATAGAGAATCTGGATGTGGAAGTAGTGATTCCTTGGGCAGCGGTTTTTTTTTGATTTAAAGTAGTTTATTCACCAGCCATTTACATTTCTACAGGTAAGAATTTCCCAGTTATTCGCAATTTGCAAAATTAATAAACCTTTTTGACGACGAATTTTGATTATTTACAATAAAAACGTGGTATTTTTTATTACAAACTTATTGCAGAATCGTATGCATAGGTTTTCGGTAGGAGAAATCGAAAAAAATTGAATTTCGTCGATTACAGCGCCATCCATCATGAGTCGAAAAAAATGTTTCAGACAAATCCCATGTATTTTTAGCCGTAGAATCCGAATCTGCAATAAAAAAAACCGCTGCCCAAGGAATCACTACTTCCACATCCAGATTCTCTATCCAAGTCACTCACAACGAAAAAATTTTGTATGTGGAAATAATTGTTTATGAAACTTTAATAACATAATATTTGAAATCCTCTACCCCAAAAACCCATAAAACATCGGTAGTGGGTGGGGGTGGTGATAGGGGGTGGTAGTGGGGGTGGATAAAGTAAAAAATATTTTGAGGTTTCTGGTTCTTGTACACACACTAAATCACAATTTTTTTCGTCCCCTTTAATAATGGAGAATGGGGTGGGGGTGGTAAAGGAGGTGGCTATTGCCAACATTTTTTTTGAGACCTTAGCTTCTCTTGTATATAATAAATACCAATTTTATGGATTATTACCTGCTTGATTTACCTATTTACCCCAAATTTATCCCAATTTACCCCCAAACCCTTCGACAGAACAAGATGAAAATATAATCTAGTTCTAGATCTCGTTAAAGTGCATATCGCTACATGAGGATCAGACTATTCTATGTCCATTTTCAGTAATTGTGTAGGAGAGCGATTTGAAACTTCAAGCAATTGGTACACAGCGAAGGGTGCAATTTTTACATTTAATTGTTTATTTATGTAAGTAATTGTCAATAGTAGATTCTAATATATGTATTGATTCTTCACTACTTCTAGCAGTTTTTCAAAAAAATTGGACATAGAATAACGTTAACCTTACAGTTGAGTGTAAACTTATTCTATGTCCTCGAGGAATAGGAACTGTGGCAATTTGTAGTCACTGTTATTATTTATACAAAGATGCACCAGTATCTGGATTACTTCAGTTTTTTTGTGAAACGGACAAAGGTAAAAATAAACATTTAAATTCATATAAAAACATAAAATAACATGTAAATTAACATCAATTCATATTAGTCCAGTCAACGGAGCGCTAAAATTACCGAAATCTCTAACTTGAGTGCTAATGAATGGATTTTGATGAAACCTTGTGTAATGTGTTTGTAATAATGTTGATAAGAAAGTTAAAAAAAAAAGATTAGAGTAGGAAATGATCGGAAGGGGTAGAAAACACCTCTTTTATCACGGGTTCCCTAACTTGAAGAAGTTTGTCAAAAATGGAAAAAAAAAACAATATATTTATCTTTTTTGGCCCAAAATAAGATATTTTTACTCTTGTGAATTTTTTCGAAAAAATGCACATTTTTTCGAAAATTCCTGAAAATGGGGGGAGGGGCAATGTAAAAGTTGAAAAAAAAAAATCTGAAAAAATTCATATGAATGTATCATCGAAGTACAAGACTTTTTTTATTTGCAATTTTTCTGTAAACTGCGTTTTTGCCGAGTTTTTCTGGAAAGACATGAAAAACTACCCATATTTTTAATCAATAACTAATTTAAAAATTTGATTGAATTCAGACGTATGCATTGAGGCTTTCTAAACATTTTTTGTCTCTTGGGATTTTTTTGTAACTTGCTATTTTTTCGAGTTACAGGCAGTTTTTCACGATAAATAATGTACTACATTTTTGCACATTAAGAAATACATGAAAATTCGAAAAATGAAACGTAATTTATATATATATTATCATAAAAAAAAATATGAAACCTATATAGTTATACCATTTTTAAAGGTTCAATACAATTTTTAAATTGAAAATGTGAAAAAGTTTTCCATGTGCAAAAAATGTAGTACATTATTTATCTTGAAGAACTGCCTGTAACTCGAAAAATTAGAAAGTTAGTATACAATGACTCATTGCGATGTGAATAATAAACGACATAGAATAAAATGGTTCGACATTCTAGACACGTCAGAATCACAAATAGGAGAAAATCAGTTGGATTGTTAAGTAGTTCTGTGGATATAGAATAACTTCATGTAAAAATCAGAAAATCTAAAAAAAGTGGACATAGAATAGTCTGATTCTCAGGTAGCGATATGTGTACCAAATTTCAAGTCAATATCTCAAACGGTTCCAAAGTAAACGTGCGCACAAAAAGTTACAGACAGACAGACAGACAGACAGACAGACAGACAGACAGAAATTTGTTTTCTCTCAAACTTAAAATCTCGACGTTTCATGACATTCTAAGCCTATTTGAACAATAACAATTAAAAAAAAAAATTTTGTCGTTACTATACTTCCACTGGATGAGGAAGTAATTGGGGTTCCTACTTAAGATTTCAAAGTTCAAGCAGGGGGGTGACTAATTTTAGCACTAATGTCTTTCCTCCGCGGAATGATTATTGATTAAGTTTTGATTATGGACATTTTTTTCGTAGAGTGCTTATTATTCGAGATATTTGAAAGTTTCAGGTTAAAAAAATCACCCGGTATGTGTTAAAGGCTGGTGAAATTTCCCTGTTTTTTTTTTCAGACACAGTATAGCGACTCCAGCCGTGGCCTACGTAAATGATGTAGGCTACGCTCCAGCGTTAATTACTTAGTCTAAAATTACGTAATACTTTCTTACAGATAGACCTTAACATGCGCTTTAACTTTATGGTTTTTGAAGGAATAATAACGTATATTCTTTTGAAAACCACACCAAAGTCAATGTGATTAATCAGGCATTTCTTATGAAGATATTTCCTAAATATTACTTAATAGGTTACTGGTTACCAAGGACTGTTAACTACACAGGATAGCTCATCTCCATAAGCGTAACGTTGTCCATTCCCCCACTCTTTTTGGACGGTTTGTGACGTGTTAAGCTGTTCATTTCTCGGTGCGACGGTAGTTGATTGCGCCATGGGCTGTACGGCCACGGACTGTTACATAATATATACATGTCTATATGATAACTGTGTTAGAAAAAAAACTATAAATTTTTAGTTTACTGTTCATAAAATATCGAGATCTATTTAGCTAAAAAAAAAAAATAGCATAAAACAGCATCCCACAAAAGGTAGTATCTATTTTAAAAAAGACCGCTGGTGCGAGCCGCTAGCAGACCGGGACCGTTGTCGACGTCACAACCTGGCTAATCGCGTATGACCTTGGGGGAATAAATCCGTGGAGATGATCTAGCCTGTGTAGTTAACAGTCCTTGACTGGTTACATCCATATGCATTCCAAGTTGAAGATAATGGTTACTATTACGTTATATTGACTATCCCAAGTTACTCTGCCTTTATAGTATATTGTCTCACAAGGGCAGAAAATGAGCATTAGCAGCCCGCAGATAATAGCAGTTGAGGGCTGCTAATGCGTTTTCTGCATGTGTAACGTACAACTGTTTTTCGACTAGCATTAAGCAAAACAAAAAAAGGAAAAATATAACAAAAATCTCTTGTCTGTTTTGATTCCAACTGACGTTTAAAGAAAAATTATGCGAAACGTCAAAGTATGCAAATGACAACAATTTATTTAAGAATAGTCCACAAAGAGACTTAAAAAGAATTAAAAATAACTTAAAAACTATCGTAGGCACAGCACTAAAAAATTTGGGTAGTTGACACGGGAAAAAGCTAAACGAAGAAACCCGTTCGAGACAACTGCCGCCCCGGTGCTCTCCCTGCCGCCAGGGAAATATGATATTTAAAAAGGTTTTTATTTAAGAAGTTTTAGTTTTTAGACATTTTTCGGCCAGAAATGAATTTATAATGAGAAAAAGAACAAAAAAGAGTACAACAAAAGGTAAGAAATAAAAAGACGAAAGGAGGGGAATAAAGATGTAAAGTTAAGAAAAAGTAAAATGTAAAGTAGAAATAAGTTATGGTAGAGGAAAGTGTGGCTAAAATGGTTGCCGGAAAATAGACAACGCCTGGTATGGTATGGGGTATTTTATCGGAAATGGGGCATTATGATGTCTGATTTGTGTTACGTTGCGAATTAGCAGACTATCACCCAGTATGAAGGAATAAAATTTTTGTGATATTTCTTGGACGGAATCCACTAGTGAAGGTTATGTTATGGTAACAGTGGCGTACATAGGAGGGGCGGAGCCCCCCCCCCGAATAATTCCAAAATTTCGAAATTCCTTTCCAAAATTTTGAAATTCTTAAAAAATCCCAATAACCTTCAACATTTCCAAGCAGCTTGGCATCCGTGTGCACAACTTTTACAAGGAAGACCCCCCCCCCTCCCCCAAACAAAAATTCTATATACGCTACTGCGTGGCAACGTACGTATAAATCTCTGAGGAAGGTGTTCCTGTCTGAATCAGAAATAAGGCGCATAAATTTGTGTTCTAAAATTTTGAGTTTTTTAATTTTTTTTGGATTGCAAATCAAAAGTGTAAACATTATAGGCCAGCCGTCAGGTCACATCGCTTTAAATCGGACAAAAGATTTTACTGTTGAAACCAGTTCACTATAGGCCTCTTTTAGACATACTAATTTTTCCCCCTGCCCGCCCCCCGGATTACTCCCAATTTTGGGGCATTATCTGTTAAAAATCATTTTTTTACCAATATCTCGGTTCTGAACGGTCTTACCAAAAAAGATGGTTATCAAATTTAAAGATAAGTAAATTCTCTATCGAAATGCTTCAGATAAATTTTTACGTAGCATTAATATTCTTGGAATTATGGGCGGGGGAAGTCAAGCATCATACGCATTCGCTTTGTATATCGACACTTTTCTATATTTTCACGCTTTATACTTGCTAGTACGTTTAATTTTCACTTTTGTAGTGTAAGTAAATACATTTATTATCAATTTTTATATTACAAATGTCTACTATTGTAGTTCAGGAACGGCGTCATCGATAGGGGGTGATAGTTACTTTAAACGAGGTAGTAGATGTTTTTTTTTATCTTATATCTATTGTAGAGAGTATGTAGAATCCAAGTTTTAGACCTCCAAACCCTTGGCCAATTTTTGTGTGGACGAAAAAAGGCACTCATTCGAAGCGAAATTTAATGCTCTTTAATTTTGATAATAGATGACTTTTCGATTGGATGCATTGTTTTTAAGTTATAGGCCACAAACTGAAAAAAATTCCAAAAATTCGTGGTTTTTTCGTCCATACAAAAATTTGCCAAGGGTTTGGAGGTCTAAAACTTGGATTCTACATACTCTCTATAACATATTGTTATGTGTTTCAATCCTCTAGAGACATATAGAAGAATCTAGAACATTACAGACATCCTGTAGAAGATTATAGAATATGTTGGAATGTAGTGGAAAGATCTAGAACACATAACCTAGGGTACACGGAAAAAACTGTTATTGTATTTCCGATGACAGTCCTATGTTTGATGACATTTCGTTTAAATTAATTTTACTTAGCATTGATCTAAAGCAGTGTTATCTAAACAATGAAATATCAAAATTTCTTTTAAGCACAAATTTTTAATTGAAAATCGATGATATTTAAATTTGCTTTAAAAAAAAATAAATAATCACATGAATCCTAAAACCACTGTTAATAACGATCTGAAGTATATAGTTATTCCAGAAATAGTTAGCTTTATTGAAGCAGACCTCTCAAATTTGTCCAATAAAAATAATGGGTATTCAGCAATAGTCTGTTTCTCTTTAATTAATAAAGAACGTCATCGATCTAAAATACTTATCATTTGCTTAAATTATAATAAATAATGGGTACAATGTTTTATATTTTCTTAGCTATCCATGATATTATAAGAACTATATCCTTGCTCCCTTTATAAGAACTGTATCCAGTATTAGCTTCATTAATCCTTATCGTTGAAGCGAACCTTTTATAAATGAAAAAAATTGAATTCCCATTGTCGCTAAGAAAAAAGGCCATAGGTGGGGAGAAAGTCCTTTCGGCATCCAACTAACACCGACGAGCGGCTCTCGCAGAATTTGTAGCGCAGTAGTACCGCTTTGTTTCTAATTTGGTTTTGTACAATAATAGCTGGTGTAGACATGGAAAAAATGTTGGAATCCTGGGAGTTACAGGAGTTTTCCCTGTATTTGATGGTAAGTACCTATTTATATAATATAATAAATACACTATATCTAGGAAACAACGCGGAAATATGCAGTACATGGGTGGGGTATATCAATTGTTATTGCGATATGTTGGTAAACCAACGCAAGTATGGCAAATTTTTGTTTGTATACTTTTATTAAAATTGTCGATTTTCTGTGTATAGTCTCCGTTGAGGTACGGATGTTTAAAATCATTTTTAACTGATTGCATGTGCCCATGCCAGTTGTTATCTTTGAAAAGTTAAAAGTATTAGTTTGATATGGTATACCTACACGTGGTGTCCCATGCAAATTTCATATGCGTTTTTTTTAATTTGAGAGGTTGATAGCTACAGCCCCTCGTTCGAATTTATTTAAAGAGTAAAATTTGAGAGATCACCATAGGCGTGCATTTAGTGAGGTAAACGTAAGGGTGGATTTTCTGAAAATTTATATTAGCATTTTTTTTTAGAAAAATCTAGATATTCTCAATCAGCCTTTACCCCCCCCCCCCTTCGTGTAAGATTACATATATAATACATTGCATACATATACATTATATTACATATATACTTAATAACCCTATACAATGTAGATATACCTATTTTACTAGTTTGATTTGGTTTTACAACAAAATCCTTATTTATTTGATAATGCAAAAATACTAACAAAAACTAACTTAGATACATTTGACAATAAATTGCAGTAACTTTTGTTTTCAGGACTTACTTTGGTCTTTATTGAACATGATTTGTTACAACCTGTACGTATTAGAATTTTTGTACATTATTTTAAATAAATAAGCATTTATTGGAAAACATATACTGGTACTGGTATAATAAAAAATTACAATAATCAAACTTCCTCCTTTACAGAACAGTTACCAAAAACTTGTGAATCCCGATGTGCTACAGTGCTACAAGTTTTAAATTGTTTAAATGGGAAACAATAGTATCCAGCTGAAAACGAGTGTTTTTTTTTTCGAAGTGAAAATTTCTGGCTACACGGTGTAACCAAACTCTTGGGAATATATAATAATATTTTCTCTTTGACTTTTATTTTTGTTCATATGAATTTAGCATTTAAATATCCTAATTGTGGCTTGTGCCATATAATTTTTTTTTATGTTTGGACTAACATAACTACTAATATTTTTTATTGATCTGTTAAACAGTTTGTTCACGAATATTTTACTAAAGAAAATCTTTTTAGATTTGTTCTGATTGAATTCAGTAATATTATTATTGATTTGTTAAACTGTTTGTTCAAGAATGTTTTACTATAAAGAAAATATATTTTTGTTATATAAAAATTATTTTATTTCTTGATATCCTGTATACCATTTCTTAGACGCATGCAAAATATGTATAAAATTACACAAAGAACAGTCAAGTTCATCATTAAATCTTGCCATTGAAAGTTCAGTAGAAAACAATGTTATAATTGATAACCTTATATAATTATTAGTGATATAGTGATTTTCGACTGACTAATTAATATTTACTATATTTTTAATTATAGTTGGGTATAATCTAAATTAGGTTTGGCATGAGTTGATAATTCACCTAAGATTCCATATGTGTCGCACACAAAGCTACTATAATAAGATATAAGTGACATTTTTCGGTATTATTGCAATAATTTTATGAGCGACATATATGAAATAATTCGCGAATCATCTAGACATATGTTATTTAAAACGTTAACTTAGTGATTTCCATCATCATCGCATGCGATGAAATCATTAAGGTAACGTTTTTAAATAACACATAAGTGTTGATAATTTGCGTATTATTTCATATACGCCGTTGATACAATTATAGCAATAATACAGAAAAATGTCACTTATATCGTATACGTTTTTCTTATTATAATAACTTTATGTGCGACACATATCACATAACAAACCCATTTCAGATTATACCCAACTATAACCAAAAATACAATAAATTTTAATTGATATTTTCAGTCAATACTATCACTATATTAAATGAATAATTATATACTAGCAATCAATGAAAGTAATAATCTATCAATAATTATATCTCAAAATTGACTCTATATCGATATATTTTTGAGGTAATATATCCTTCTTATTGAAATAATTATATCTACATTAGGTAGAAAAACATACCAGAATAAAATTACGATAAAAATATATGCATTCAATGATACCTATACTTGAAATTAACATGAGTAATAATAGGGCAATGAAATAATTTATTGTTTTAAATTGTTATATTATCCTTCCAAAAAGTTATCTTGTACTATGAAAAATAATACAATGTAGAAATAGTAACAGAGTATTATTGCAACGAAAGAGTCTTTGTTATTAAATCATTGTTTGGTTACCAAAAGAAGTTTATATTTAAGGTAATAAGATAAGCATCTTGTTTACGAATAATAAGTCTTTGTTTACATTAATTATAACAGGAATACTGAGTACAGAGTGTACCATTGGCTGAACGTATATGGTATATGGTTCAGAATACAATAGTGTTTTTTCCGTGTATATAAAGGAATGACAAGCTGTGTGTGGAGACAGTTGAATTAGCACAGGTCAGTTGAATGAGCAGTTGAGAGTTCAGTACAGACAGTCAAGTTTGAGAAAGTGAGCAGAACAGATCAAGGGACCGAAGTAGTGAATTGTAGTACACAGTGAATATTAGTAAAAAGTAATTAATTTGTTGTTTTAGTAAGTTAATACATTAGTGGTTAGTGTTACCCTGGTGTTATAATTTCCGAACCCACGATACAGGGTGTTTACAAAAAGGGTGTAAGCACGTAACAATATACCAGATTAAAAAAAAATCTACTACGTCGTTTAAAGTAACTATAAAGTACCCCGTTATTAAACTATTGATGGTTACTACCCTTTTTTTTAAGTGGTGTCCCCAATAGGCCTAATCAACTTTTTGTTTATTTGGTTAACTTACTTCTCATTCTTTTATTCTCTACTGCCAATGCATTACATTAGTTTGGATTTTTTTGAAGTTGTAGGTCCAAACGGGTCCCTTGCTTCAATAAAACTGCGAGTGTCGATTTCATTATCATCTCCATCGCCTTTGTCAGATTTAGCATCCTCTTGTTTATCGTGTTCCAAAAAAGCCAATACCTTATCTTCGTTTTTTTCGGCTTGATCTAAGTCGATATTTCTACTCGATTGTCCTTGAAATAACGGAACATCTTAGTCCAGCTTTTCTGCAAGTACATGCGGCTTAGCAGCCTTTTGTACACTTACAGCTTATTGTCTTTAATAGTTCTTGAGGAGCAGCTTCGTTTTTGATAGTAAAAGGAAACAAACCAATTTTGCGGACTTTTGTTATTTCCGTCACTGCTGAATTTGATAGTACGTTTTAAAAGAGTGTTGGCGTGCATCAAACTCAGTAGGAGGTAACGATGCAAGGTTATATGTACTTTTTGCCACTGACTTAATGAAGCATTTGTACCTGAATTCATTCAAAGAATGCTGATCGGGTTCTGCTCCGTAAAGGGCTAAGATAACTTTTTGGCCTGCTATATATTTAACATCAGGGTGAGAATTGGGGTCTTTAAAACATTCCACGGTTTTTTGTAATTCTCCAGATTTTTTAATAGTTTAACGAATTTTGCTTTTCCTTGCCTAAAAAATGCAGAAGTTGTCTCACATCCACTGAATGCTTGGAGGAATAATATGTCATCCGCAACTTCTTTTGAGTATTTAGAAGAGTTCGATGAATAAATTCGTTCGTCCGTTTTCCCCTTGCTTGCTTTCATAAAATAACAGCCGTGGAAGCGTACGAAAGTGTCAATATACAGCGTGAATGCGACACGATGCTTGACTTCCCCCGCCCATAACTCCAAGAATATTAATACTACGTAAAAATGTGTCTGAACCATTTCGAGAGAGAATTTACTTATCTTTAAATTTGATAACCATTTTTTTTTTTTAGTAGGACCGTTCAGAATCGAGATATTGGCAAAAAATATATTTTTAAGTAATACCCAGTAAACATTAATGTAACTTTACCTCTCTGAGAGGTAAGATTAATAGAACATCTTTATATAAAATATTTTACATAATTTTACATAGCATATACGTAAAATAATATCATATTTAAGTCAACATATTAACTTAATTACTTATACACAAGTTTACATATTTGCTACATAATTTTACTTAAAAATGTTTACCTACCTACTTCATTTTACGACATCGAAATCATGGAACGCGTCACACGCTCACGCAGCACGCCAGTGTAAAATGATGTAAAATCTACCATTTGTGTTTTTTGATCATTTTTGTGAAAAATTGTGGATGATGTCTTTTAATAACTTTGATGTAGAACTGTGAACCATAAAGCGTTGTGACTTTTTAAATATTATTTTATTTGGACGTTTTATTAGTGTAGAGGTTAGGTGCAAACATAAACATGCCCTCTTGTTTGCGAATTTGGTGTACATACCTTTGGAGGTGCACCATTTTCCAGTGAATGACCCAAAAGTAAGTTTGTGTTGTACCGTTTTTATAAAGATATTTATTTAAATGGAACGTAATCTTTTTATAGGTTAGAATTATTTCATGGGCAATCGTTATTCTCGACAGACAATTATATCATTACATGGATTTTGTTACCCAAAAGCTGTATGTTGGTGCTGTCCCCACATTATTAAGTTCAACTAAATCCAGCGTAAGAAGTTATAATTCAAGGAAACCCAGATCTTAATAGTGACCAAAAGCTTTTGCGAAGTACTATGCATAGGTATGGTTATTGTTTACCGACATCTTATAGCACCTACTTTGTGTTCGTTATTGTATTGTACATATATTTCAAGGTTATGTATGTGTAAAGTAGGCTAATATTTTCCTGCAATTTTTCTTTTGTCCAAAATTGTCTTCAGCACGTCAAAATATTTCAGAAAAATTAGATCAGAACCTTAGGACAAAACCATTGCCCCTTTTTAGGGGATAAAAAAACTGATAATTTTTTTTTTAATATCAGAATCGGTTTCAACATGTTAAAAAACAGGATTAGATGGTTCTGATCAAAAGCGCAGCCCTTTTTTTGTTGTCTTGTGATTAATGGTATCGCCATTAAAAAAATTAATTTGATCATTATAAAACTACGAAAGAAAACTGGAATTGTCTGAACCTTTATGGTTAATTTTGTTGCAAGAAATTAAGACAATTAAGATTTGTCATTATTAAAAATATGCTTCTGGTAGAATTAAATCATCTTGGTAAAGGACCCCGCACATTTTCTTATATCAAATGGCTCTCGGTGAATGTAATAGTATAATATAATTTAATAATAATACAAAAAAAGCTTAAGAAATAGTAACAAGTTCGAAAATTGAATCGTTGATTGTCTACTTTTCAGTGGCGTTAATTAACAATTTGTTTATATGGCTGTTAAAGAAACTACTTTTATCATGGGATTCTCATAAGATTGATGCACTCGTCTACAACTTATGCATGAAAAAAGTACTGCTTTACACACTTGTTGCATAAATAAGTAAGTATTTTAAAATTATTTAAAACAATTTTTTGGCAATTATTTAACAAATGCATTTTTTTCATGCTTCACGGCTCCCAATTGGCGTAGAAAACCCCGTTTTTTAAAATTGTTTCTTTTTTTGTGATCTTTTGAAACATTCTAACAATTTTTAATTGTTTAATTCTGAGAAAAAAATTCTTTATAAAAAATTTAAAATGATTTTAAATAGTTTAAAAAAATTGTGTTAACACCACTGAAGAGTAGGAGAAAAATCTACATTCTAAAACAAATTGTTCTATGACTTGATGCACTTAAACAGTCAACGGTTCAATTTTCGACTTTGTTATTGTTTTTTTGGCGTTTTTATAAACATTTCCACTTGAAATTTGGTGTGATGATTTAATGGACTTATTTAGCATATTTTTTTATTACATTTTGCAAAAAAATCTCTTAATTTTAGAGCGAAATTCAAAAAACCAGGATATTCTAAGATCTCTAGAGGCTTTAAAATTAATCAAGAATATAGACGCTGTGTGAAGTCATTCACTCCTAGTTGCATTTTCATTCCCCTTTTTTCGGCAGTTATATGCTGCATACTCTTATGTTGAAATACTCCAATAGTCCCCAAATCACCATCTCTGGCAGATTACACAAATCTGATTTTAAATAGCTGGGTTTTAACAGTGTAAACTCAACTTTGAGGCAGACTTTCGGATTGAATGACAGCACTTTGAGCACATCGGTTCATGTTTAAAGCAGTATACTTCTGAAACTCATCGGATCGACCTCAAATTTTCCATTCCATTGGAAGCGTGTTTTCGTAAAGTTTTGTTAAAATACAATATTATTTAAACTATCATAAATAGTTTAATAACTTAACAAATTGATCAAAATAGTTTGCATCTAGTTTTCTTCACAATTTAGTAAAGGGATACAAGTATATAACCAGATTTACTACACTATACAGGGTGCGCCACTTAAATCTCCCCAGACTTGTAACTTTTTTATTTTTGTAGCGATGACCATGTTGGGCACATCAACATTTTTAAAGCCTTCAAATATCCATACAGAGTGATTATTTTTTTTTTTGAATGGTTAAGAAAGGAAACTTAATTTCTTTGAATATTTTTTTACCTCACCCTGTACATGGACTGTGCTATTGTTTTCTTATAAAGGTTTCAATTAGCTTCAATTTATGTTATTAAAATAAAAAAACCTCGAAAAAAACTTAAAAAATAAAAAATTTGCCATTTCCTACTTAGTACATTTTAATACAAGTTAGTTTTTAAAAATATTTTTTTTTATTTTTTGTTACTGTTTTATTACGCTGAATATTGTTTGTGATATGTATTTTACAGATAAAGCATAAAATTATTATTTACATTCCTTTCAAAGTAATTTAAAAAAAAATTAGTTTGGAGTGTTTTTAATTCCTTTCTCTAAAACCAAAAAGAATTTCGAATATGACGTAATAATATAAATTGAAGCTAATTAAAACCTTTAAGTATAAGAAAACATTAACGCAGTTCATGTACAGGGTGACGTAAAAAAATATTCAAAGAAATTAAGATTTCTTTCTTAACAATTTTTTCAAAAAAAATTTTTTTTTAAATACTTTAAAAATATCTACAATTTGATGTGCCTTAAAAAAATAAGAAAATTACAAGCCTGGGGAGTTTTAAATGGTGCACCCCGTATATGAAATAGACTAATATTTCAATTATTTTCACAGGTTGTGTAACTGATGTTCAAGTAGCAAATGTCAGAGTGACGAAGGCTGACCAAAGAACGAGTACAATCAGAAACGACCCGAGAAATGCTTAACACTTATTATAGATACTTAGTTAACTTGAATATAGATTAGTTACACAAAAGACACTAGTATTAATCTCTCCTAAATCAACAGTTAATAAAATAAATTAAATGAAATTTGAGCTTTACTAGGTATGCAAGGCCAGGTAGGTAGGTGGATATACATCATTGGAGAAGAAAAAATATCGTATAGCTACTTTCTAAAGAACATATAGATGACAACGCCTAATGCCTGGTTTACCTACTGGGATATGCAGAGATTAAGATGGAATTAAAACTTTGTTGATACTAATTAACTTAGTTTAAACTGTCAATCAGTTCGAGAATCTTTCCTAAGCTAATATATGTTGACAAATCAGACACCCATATGTTGCATTATATACTTTTTATCTCTTTTTGATGTAGCATGTATTTGTTTTATATACCTACCATAATGTTCAAAATAGCACCCTATAGTACTTTTTAAATATTGATACTAGAGAACTGGATTCTTGGAGTTCAATATATTAATATAAATTCCTCATGAATTGTCCAGAAAAATTGATATTCTTTAGGAAACAACTGGAGGAGACATCAACTTTTATTTTTAAGTAGAATATCTCTGAACATTTTTAGAAAGTTAGATAGTTTTATATTTTAAATATAACCATTTTTTACAAAAAAAAATTTCATTCAAAATATAAAACTACTCGGCTCTTTAAATAAGGTATCCGACTTAAACATAAAACTTGGTGTCAACTTCGGTAATTTTCTAAAGAAATATATTTTTCTGTACAACTATTCATATATTTAACTTTAAAAATCCAATTGTGTAGTATCAATATTTAAAAAGTGCTGGGATATGCTATTTTGAACATACGGTAGGTAGATAAAATATATACATGCTACATCATAAAGAGATAAAAAGTATATAAGTTACGTAGCGTAAGGTCACTATCAAGTGGTTGAATATACATATATGCTACATCATAAAGAGATAAAATTAGTTACGTATGCTTTACATAGCAAGTGGTTGAATATACATATACGCTACGTCATTTATTCCATACCGTGAGGTCACAGTGTTACCTCTTCACTATGTAAAAATCATATGCACATGTTGCTGACATTTCGCAGAGTATGCACATATGATTATGCGTCACATTTTACATAGCACGTTACTTCTGCGAAACTTAGTTTACGTAGCATTTACGTATATGCTATATATTTATGTTTGCTGGGATATTGCCCCAAATGTATTCCTGGGGGGGGGGGGGGGAATTAGTATATCTAAAAGAGAGGCCTATAATGAACTGGTTTCAACAGTAAAATCTTTTGTCCGATTTAAAACGGAATTTACGCATCCTGAACTCCCTGGCGACTGGCCTATTAGATCATCATTCGTTAACGTGTTATTGTAATGTATATGTAATACAAAGTGTCCCCGGATTGAGTTTGCGATACGTAGATACGTATAATGTTAAAATTAGTACTGCTTTCATTTTCTACAGTCCTGGTCTGCTTGACGTAAAATGGATTTTTACCAAATTTCAGTTAAAATGAGATCTAACTGGCGGAGTTAATCTAAGAAGTAAATAAAAGAAAATAAATCATTGTAGGTAAACTGGTCTTTCTGTTAATTTTACGGAAAAATACTATTTGGATAAAATATTTAGCATTAAAAGTTAGAGCCATGACAACTTTCATTGCATTTGAAGAACACAATTAATAATCTCAACGAATACAACTAAAAACCTATTCTAATAGTACCCCACCTAAATTACTACACAATTCCACTCTTCTTCTAATTCTTTGTAGCTTTTTCCAATTTCTTCAAGAGGTATTATTATTTTTGTTATTATTATTATTATTTGTTCAAATGCAGTGAAAATTGGCATATGACTCAACTTTCAATGCCAAATATTTTATCCAAATAGAATTTTTCCGTAAAGTTAACAGAAAGACCAGTTTACTTACAATGATTTATTTTCTTTTTTATTTATTTATTTACTTATTTATTAAAAACATATCTACAGGAATAGATTCCCAATTACAGATATTTGTTTAAAGTATAAGAATATAAAAATTTAAAAACATAAAAATATAAGAATATAAAAATATGAAAAATATAAAAATATAACACATGCGTGAATGGTAACTACTTCTTGCAATTATACTACTCACGCATGCAATATAGAAAACAATTAAACTAAACTATAACTCTAAATAAAATTATAACTAAAACTATGACTACATCTATTTATAACTATGAACTATAAACATTCGTATAATTTACGAATTAGAAAATTGGGCAACAAGTAATAAAAATACAAAGAAATACAGGTAGTATAGAATAGTATATATCATAAGTGATTGTGACCAGTATTAGAGACATCATAGAGACTGTTTCTCAATTTATATAGAAACGATCGGAAGGAGTCACCAAATATGTCACAAAATTCCTGAAAATTGCTATAATTACTCATCATTGTAAATATAGGAGATCTGACTTCATAATGTTTTTTTGCCGAAGGAAGATAAAATGATTTACCTACGATCACTACTGTAAATAATAAAAAACACACTACCTGCCATCTGTGTAAGTTGAACTTTACATATTGTAAACAAATCGCACTGTAAACAAATCGCACGGTAAACAAAACGCACGGGACACGCAAATATAGGTGGCTTATATCACTGACGCGGGGTTTAAAAAAACAAATGCGCCTACGTAATTTTCAAACGCTGTCAAAACTGACATAATATTTGTTGAATAATATTGTTGAACTAAATTCAGATTTTACTAAATAAATATGATCGTAGGTAATAGTATATTACGTAATGAATGATGTAAGAAGTATATTACGCACGAATGGAAAAGTTACGCACGATGGCGCGTAGCGGCGAGTGCGTATTTCCATGAGTGCGTAATTGCTTTACAACTCGAATTATGTACTATACTTTACCTACGATCATATTTATTTAGTTATTTAGTAAAATCTGGATTTAGTTTACTAGTCAACAATATTATTCAACAAATATTATGACAGTTTTGACAGCGTTTGAAAATTAAGAAGGCGCATTTGTTTTTTTAAACCCCGCGTCAGCGATATAAGCCACCCATAATTGCGTGTCCTGTGCGTTTTGTTTACCGTGCGATTTGTTTACAGTGCGTTTTGTTTACAATATGTAACATTCAACTTACATAGATGGCAGGTAGTGTGTTTTTTACTATTTACAGTAGTGATCGTAGGAAAAGTATAGTACATAATTCGAGTTGTAAAACAAATTCGCAATATGCCTTTTTACAACACTCATTACTTAATATACTATTATACGGCCTTGTTTTAATATTAGGAACACCAATACAAATTTTTTCCAAAGTGGTTGAATCATAAGCTAAACTGTTAATTATTTTGTACTAATAGACAATACTAAAATAAATTCGTCTATTATACATAGTCATTAGGTTGTATTTAGATAAATTTTCTAAGTAATTAGAGTTACTACTATATGTACTGGTAAGAATGTATTCAGAATGTTTAATAATTTTTTTTTGTATATCCTCTACAGTTTGAATCTATTTAGTATGAAAAGAACTCCATACCACAGAACAATACTCAAGTCTTGAACGTACAAAAGTTGTGTACAATAATAATAATGTTTTTATATTTTTAAAAAAGTTCGAATTACGTAGTATAAAGCCAAGAGTTCTATATTCTTGATTGGTAATAGACGTGACATGATTATTAAATGATAACTTGACATCGAATAGAACACCCAGATCAATATTGTCTTCAACTCTCTCTAAATGAACATTATCCATGAGGTATTGAAATTGCATGACTCGTCTATTTTGTGTATAAGTCATAATCTTACATTTTTGTGCATTAAATGGTAAACAATTATTAACTGACCACTCGAATATTTTATTAATATCAGTTTGCATTAATGTACAGTCCATAGAATTTTGAATTACTTTAAACATTTTTATGTCATCAGCGAAGAGTAGTATTTCGCAGTTTTTTTACTGACTCGACAATATCATTTATGAATAATAAAAACAAAAGAGGCCCCAAAGGCCCCTGCGGGACACCCGAATCAGCAGTAAACATATCAGATTCAAAATTATTAATTCTCAGAAATTGTTGTCTGTTTGACAAGTATGAGAAAATGAACTGTATTAAATCACTGGAAAAAGAAAATTGTTTTAACTTACTTAAGATAACATAATGATCAACTTTGTCATGCCTTATCAAAATCGGTATAAACAACATCCACCTGGTTATTATTCGCCAAGGCATTTGTTGTAAAATCAACAAAACTAACTAAATTACCACATGTCGACCGATTTCTCCTGAATCCGGATTGAAACCTACATAATGTGACGTGCTTACACCCTTTTTGTAAACACCCTGTATCGTGGATCCGGAAATTATAACACCAGGGTAACACTAAACACTTATTTATTAACTTACTATTTACAACCAATTAATTATGTACTACAATTCACTACTTGATCACTTTACTCTCTTCTGATCTTACTACTCTTGCTAACTAAACTGCACTTTATCACTGTGTTTACTCTCTGACCATTTCAACTGACAATTAGTACTACGCTAACTTCTCCCCTTTTGGTTTACTCCATACCTTATATACCTAAAGATGACAGATCTAGAAGCTTCTCTGATGACGTCACCATACTCTAGGCAGTTCCAGAAGATATGTCATCATTCTAGACCTTCTAGTCAGTTCTTTCCACATTCAGACATCCGAACTACTGAATTCTGTGCCTACTTTTCAGTGCAACTAACATAACCTTAAATCTTAAGGGGTTGCAACATATTACAATAATTTATCTTCCACGTGTGTGTTTATATACTGATAGATAACTATTTCTAATACCTTTATATTTGAGAGAATGGCGATAGGATGATAATTACCTACGTCACAACGATTTCCATTCTTAAAAACTGGAGTAATACGGGCAATTTTAAACTTATCAGGAAAAGTTTGAGTCTTTAACGATATATTAAAAATTATGTGCAGTGGTTCAACTAATATATCCTTACAACCCTTATTTACGTAACTCGGTATAACATCCGGTCCCATTGACTTTTTAGGTTTAAGTCTATCAATTGCTTCCAATATGTTTAGTCGTGATATATGTTGAATGTTTAAAATGTCTGAGTCATTTTCTGAATTTTTATTTTCAAGATTAATTTTGTCAGACACTTATTAAACGGATTTAAAATTATCAGTAAATGCTTGAGCAATACGTTTCTCCTCTTTTATCAGGTTTTCATTTGCTGTCATTTCTGATCTGTCACTTCTGATCTTTTATTTTCTTCTTAGAATAACTCCGCGAGTTAGATCCCATTTTAACTGAAATTTAGTAAAAATCCATTTTACGTCAAGCAGACCCAGACTGCAGAAAATGAGAGCCGTACTAAATTTTTTTTGGTATAATATACCTATCGCAAACTCGATCCGGGGACACACTGTATATTCTATGCAGAAAAAAATGTCAACCCCTTATAAGAATAAAGACATTATTTTTTAATTAGTTTTAATTAACCATTCCCTGATATAATTGAGTCATTTTAGCAAATGAGTTTCAAAGTGTGCTTTAACAATTTGCTAAAATCATGATATCAATAACTTTTTGCTTTAAAACACGTGTATTTCTATTTCCAAATCACAATCAAATGTGAAGTTTTGTGATTAAATGACCGCATTTAATGGTATTTGTATTTTCCTTTGTTTAGGAGAACAGAAAAATAGATTGGGAGTAACCTAATTTAGTTTTACCTACAATTTAAAATCATTTTCTTTAAACACTCACTTTACAACTATGCCCAATTTTTTTAATTTATGATTTATTTCACTTTTTCTTTCTATAGCGCAGTGGTCATTCAATTGAATTAAAATTTTACACACATTATTTTCCCAATTAACAATAAATTCGGGAGGCTCTCCGGAAAAATCTGAAAGTCGAAAATAAAGACCACCTTAATCAAATAATCTTAGTCGAAATATGTGATACTTTTTGCAAAACAACTATTAGGAACAAGTGACATTCCTATGTTAATTTTTTCAGGAAAAAACGACATCCTTTATCCATTATCTACCTTTACTAATTCAATTGGATTAATTGCAGATTCAATTTTCTCTTTGATTTAATAGTAATGCTGAGATTTGAACCCTCTAAAGCTTAAAGGTATGCTGGACTTCACACCGCGCGTTTGGGGTGACCAGCAGGAACTTGGAGGAATGTGTATGTATAAGTAATAAATAGTCGGTGTGAGAATGTCCACTAGTCAAGCAAGAGCTGGGGATAAAGATGGGGTTGATGAGGGGTCGGCGCTTACTTCATAGGCGTAGGAGTTGAACTCGAGCGGGTATAAATTGGAAATTTCTTTCACAGGCAAGAACGTAATTTTACAAATAGAATGAATTTAGTATGATCAACAATTTATCATACCACCGGCAGATCGTACACGATCGACTTTCGGCAATGAGCTAAGTAAATAGAAACCAGAGTAAATATTATACTCCGCCGGTTTATTGAACTTTTTATATAATTTCTGCGCATTCTACTCTTCGCAGTTTTTTGTAAGTAATGTTAGTTTTAGACATTTTTTAATTTTATGCAGTTGGGCAAAACAATTTCATAATATATTTCAAATTACTAAATACTAATGTAATTTGTATTTGAAAATGCAAGTTCAAAATATATTTGAAGAATTGTCTTGTATTTATAAAGAAAATCTTTCTATTCGTTGAGTATTAGTTTAGATTGCCAAATCGATATTTTTCGTCTTGTAGGTATGTAATTACCTTTAGATCAGTCATGGTATTATCTTCGACTTTCTTAGAAGTAGGTGAATTATCTTGATTTTGATTTGATGTGGTTTGATTTACCAGCTTGCGGTAGGCATTGCTGCCACTCCCAAGTATACAGCTGGGCTTGCTACGTCCACGCTGGGTTGGATTGTGTCGTGAGGCAGCGTTTAAGCTCCCTTTTTTGTGTTTTTGGTTCTGGACTAGGGTTTGGGAAGTCTCGACATTTTCAAAGTCCCGGGACACAAGACATCGCAAGATCAAAGTCCCGGGACGTCCCGGGACTTCGAGGCTTTTCAAAATAAAATTAGAATCGAGTTCATTTTTGGCGAGATGTATCAATAAAATCGCCATTTTAGTAGAAATCAACATTTATTGAACATAAAATCAAATTCTCACATTTCTAACGTTAGTTAAAGTCTAAACAATTCGTATGTTTAATTCTCATACACAGATTCATTTTTTGGAACTAAAATCTTATAATTATAAAACATAAAACAAACTTAGTAAAAGTAATCATACTAATCATCAATATTCATCATTTAGCCTCTAGCCATTAGTCATATAAATAATAGGGAACGTGAGCTGGGTCTATACCGTCGTGAGACAGGTTAGTTTTACCCTACTGATGATTCGTCTTTGCGATAGTAATTCTGCTCAGTACGAGAGGAACAGCAGGTTCGGACATTTGGTTCACGCCCTCGCTCGAGCGGACGGGTGGTGGTGCGAAGCTACGATCCGTGGGATTATGCCTGAACGCCTCTAAGGCCGTATCCTTTCTGGTCGAAGCTGACAACGATATCTCTTGGAGTTTCGAGAGTGGAAAGGCTCAAAACAATGTGATTTTACTAGGCGGTCGCGGTTTGCCGCGATCGTCGCACTTACCTTATCAGTTAGTCTTTCTTCCTAATTTAATAAAATATTCTTTTAAAAAAATTAGTGCATTAACAACTTTGTCCGACAATCAGTTTCTGAGTTTTGTAATAATGCCTCCGGAAAGAGAACACTCTCTTGTTTTCAATAGATGTCGGTTTTACTGTATATAGTAACGTATATGTACGTACGAGTATCACGTAATTACTAGTTAAATTAGCAGATGGCGCTCTCAGTGACAGAGTGCGGGAAACCTGAACTAATGAAGCTTATTATGATCTTTTGTTAATAAAAGTATTACAAGCGTGTCTCGAGTCTCGACCCGAAAGTCCCGGGACACGAGACAATTAAATTTGGGGAAAGTCCCGGGACCCAAACCTTATTCTGGACTTCTACCTGCTCTGGTCTTCTTGTGAAATATGTTGCCGCGTTGTGCCGTAATATTATTTATGCTCCTCTTTTTGTGTTTCTGCTACTTCGATTTTTTTTTTGAGTCTTCTGATTCCTCTGTTTCCGATTGTGGTAGAGTATATATCATTGCGATTTCTTTTTGGTGTCCATTTTTTGATACTGATCCTCTCAGTTGTTGTTTGTTCTCTGCTGTAGCATGGTTTCGCTGTCTTTAGTTTGTTGATGTTCGTGGCTAGCGCTCTCTTCAGTAGATGTGTTGGGTCCTTTCCTTGGGTATGCCCTCATTACTTCATTGTGTGCATTTCTATCTTTTTTTTAATTGTGTTTCCTCCTAATAACGTTGATGTGTTATGTCGCTGTTTTCGTCTTATTGTTTTTACGAGGAGTTGGATGATGTCCCTTTCTGCTTTTCTCAAAAAACTTCTTCTGTTGACTTTTGTTATTGCCACGTCTTTTGACTCCATATGTCATCGTTGGCCGTTTGACGGCTAAGTACCAGGAACCGTAACCGAACCAAAACCGTAACCGGAAACTGGATTGATGCTGCTTTGAAAACCGAAACTGTAACCGAAAACTGAAAATGGTGTACGTTAGGTAACCGTAACAGAAACCGAGCCGAAATAAATTTCGTTTTCGATCCCTGCAAGCATTAATTTAATTTTAACCGAAACCCTAACCTAAAACCGCACCGTAATTACGAACTTTTCCTAACCGTAACCGAAACCGAAAACCGGAATGTGAGATTCTGGAAAACCGAAAACCGAAAATGGTGTACGTAAACGAAACCGAACCGAAATAAATTTCGGTTTCGGTTCCTGCTATGTACACATATTTGGTAAGGTCCCATGATAGTTTATTTTTCTCAGTGAACGGTATGATTGCCGTTGACTCTATATGCCGTTTTGATTCTCTTCTTTATCGTTTCTCTTCGTTCCAGTTGGTTTATCAGGTCGGTTCCTAGGTACTTCAGCTTGTTCGTTGCTATTAGAGAATATTATTTATCCATTTTGTGTTCCTCTCAGCTGGCCCAACTCTCTTTTGTTGACGGATCTCGCTGCATTATTAGGCATTTCTTGAGGTTTGTTTTCAGTCCAGATGTGTCCTGCGGCGATTTTTTATCTGTTTGCACTTGTTAATTTTTTTTCCTCCTCTCGGGCTCATAGGTGACGTTTTTCTTGTCGAAATTTTTAGTTTTGATTACCCGTTGATATCCAGTCTAATTCTTCTCCTGTCAGTTGTTTTTCGATTTCTTCCTGGTATTCCTTCTGGGGATCTTCGTGTTGTAGTAGAGAGCTATTTCAGGTACTCTGTGATGACCCATATTATTTAAATATTAGCTATATCACTTAATTGTTGTTATCTTAGTATGATAAAAAAAGATATATAGCTTTGCGGGTCTACATAGGAATATCACGGCCACACTTCAATAATTTACTGCCCACCACAAGTTCATGGTGACAGTAGTCGACACTTTCAAAGGCTTGGATGTATACACTTCTCAGACTATCCAGATTTCAACGATTATAACACCCACAACGCAAGAAACATGCAATACCACAAAACACACTCACAAAATCGCCAATCGCACATCCCTAGATATTTATTACCCTTCAAACACCCATCACTCACCTGACAATTCAAAATTATATCTTTTACACCCTGTATCCAGCCCAAGTGATGGCACATAAAAAGGCTGGTAAAAAACGGGTTGTTATATTTTCTCCTTCTAACTGATGGTTTAGTGCTCCATATAGACAGTTCCCGTCGCCGTCAATTTTTTGTGCTAGTAGCTGATGTGTCTTCGTTCCTACGTTCTGTAGTGGATACATTATTTTCGTGTTTTCTGGAGAGTTATTATTTCTTGCTTACTATTTAGCCTGTTACTATTACGGTCTTAAACTTTTTAAAAAACTTCAGATATTCAAAAAATGTATCTTTGATTTGATGATTTTTTTGACCTTGAAGACTAATCATTCTGATGAGGAGCATTGGGTTTTGATGATGCCATATTTTTAGCTTCTGCCTTTAGTAGGTAGTGAAGATGGTTGGTCCTTTCCTTTTCTGCCATCGGTAGCCACCTCGTTTTGTACCAAAGGTGGCTAACTGCTGAAAAATCGCTGAAGTTTCTTAAAATTTCATAGAATAATACATCACTGCAAAATATTACGTGTACCGTATTAGTATCAGTCAAGGTAAGCATTGGTATGTTAGCATTTCCTAAAAAAACTGTTTCGGTGTGGTTGCGCAAAAAGAGATGATGTTTTGTGTATTATCAGTGTATATAAAAATACGAAAAACTTTGGGTGAAAATGTATTTTAAGATACAAAATAAAATACTTCTCCTAAAGCATTTTCAAATACTTGATAATAACATACAAAAAACATATATTTAAACACTTTTTCAAATAAAATGCAGAGTATTTCGCTCAGCACTGAAATTTATTTTAAATTATAACATACAACATTTTATCTTTCCTGCTCACTCGCTCCTGACCCAGCCATCAACATTCCTTAAGTTTAAAAACTTTAATGTCTAGAGTATAATGTGCCTTGCTGAAAATCATATTCCGACGACAGAATCTTATGTTGTTATGAAATGAATATTATGAAATATATATAAAGAGAAATAGGAAATTATATTTCAGACGATTTCTATTGAAAATAGAAATGAAAAAACAACTCTGTAAAATTCAATTTTCCATTTACCGATCAATTTTGTTAAAAATGGTTTTCCTTTAGCTAACACTAATTTACTATCCAAATTTCAGTACGATCCAACTTTTTGTTCCTCAGTTATAGAACTCACAAGAAACGTGACGGACGGACGGACAGACGTACAGAGTTCTATCACAAACACAATGATATAATATCTTTTCTCTAAGAGCGATATTTGTGGTTTTATAGGTGCTATATACTTTTCGTTTTCGTATTTGCGAAGAGTATAGCAATTTATAATCAAATATTTTACTTGAAACTTGAGACACAGATAGGGATTATGCCACAATTAATGGGAAAAATCTTGGTAATTATTATTTAGTAACATTTCATTAATATAAGTTAACAACAACTTTGGCGATTATTTATCATAGGAACTGCTAACATTTGTGTTTACGAGGAGATCCTGAACCTCCAGTAGAAAACGATTATTCACGTTTTAATCTATTTATGGTTTAGATATTCTAATTTTAAAATAATAATGGCGAAAGTTTCCTAAGAAAACCTGTAATATTTTAAAATTGAGTACTACCAATATTGTAGGGAGTAAAGAAAGCTACAACTATTATTTGAACCATTTTTCTCTGTTACTAATATTTTACAATTTACAGCCGGCAGCTAGGTGAAAATTTGTACTTCTTAGCAATTTTTTGCAATTATATCTGTTAGTTATTATCAAAAATATAGATAACAAAATTTCCTAAAACTTGTCTTCAACTGTCAAGTATTTTAAAATTATAGCAGCTCAAAGCATCTTCAGCATATACCTGCGTATTTGCTGAAGATATGTAAAATTAGGCGAGGATTGCTTAATGAATATACCGTCCTCCGGAAGGGATGTAAATTAGTCAATCCTTTGACTATTAAATGTTAGGCAAATTAAGAACTTTATAGATATATGGTTCAAATATCTATAATAAATTAATAAAATTCGTTTTAGCTTGAATATATATTCGTATTTTCAATTATATAAAATATATGTTAACATTTATTAATAAGATATATTGTCATTTTTTATATAAAATATTATCCTGTTTTTTGTTTTGTTTTTCTAAAACCTTGGTTACTTGATGTGGTGAGATAACTTGGTAAAATCATTCCGGGTAAACTCATCCGGAAATAAGTGAGTTTTCTGCGACGGGCATTTGATGATATGCACGATCTAAATCAATCTTTGACATCCGTACAATTGCGAATTGAAGTCGTGAATATATGGCAGTGGATATCTATCTGGTATCTTAACTGTATTCAGTTGGCTATAATCTCCACAAGGACGCCAGTCGTTTTGTTCCTTTTTAGCTACCATGTGAAGTGGGAAAGAAAGTGGGGAAGAACACAGGGGTTTACATATCTCTAACTCTACCATATGGTTAAATTCACCTCGAGCTATTTTAAATTTAACGTTATCTAATCTTCGCGGACGTGAAAACGGTAAATGACCTTCTGTAATAATATGATGTACAACAAAATGTTTTACAGGTAAATTGTAATTTGGCGAACTTATTAAGCGAGGAAATTGTAAAAGTAATTTGTTGTATTCATCTGTCAAGGTAAATAATTTAGGAGAACACAACGGACTACTGGAAAGTGAAAAGTTGGTTGATAACTTAGTCATATTATCAATCAAACATGCACCTTTTAAATCTACAAGTAAGCCAAAATGTGATAAAAAATCAGCCCCTATAATGGGTATATCAATATCTGCTATATTAAATACAAAAGGGAATAACCTGCGTAAGTTTAAATCAACTTTTAAACATTTTTTACCATACGTATTAATAATTGCACCGTTAGTTGTTGTTAATATAACATCTGGATTGTTATTTAAATTTATAAAAAGATTTCGAGGTATAATAGATAAATCAGCTCCAGTATCTATGAGAAAACGAAAGTTGTTTGACTGATCGTATATAAATAAACGACGCTTACATTTCTCAATGTCAAACATGTTAACGTCAGATGCGAAAATATTATTACCTTTTAGTCATCTTTGACTGTCAGATCTAAAATCTTTGTTGAAGGTGCACCAGGTTCCTGCGCATTTATTAGCTGTATCTTTAAAAAGTTGATGCCAATAACAAACTGTATTATTTGAACGATCAAACTTATTACGAGCATAATTGCAACTAGAAGAACGATTTCTTGAATGGCTTCTATTTCTACAATTGCTACAAAAAGAAGTGGAAGCTAGAGGATTTGGAGGTTGGATAGAAATTCTAGATTCCATAGTATGTAAGTTTGAATTAAAAACTTCCTGTTTTTGCAAGACTTGATTCAATATGCCTTGAAATGAAATTGAAAATTTTTTAAAAGTTGTCACTAAATCTGATAATAAGGGTGCTTTTTTGGCGAGGGGAGGAAACCCACACGGCCTGCCTATCCCAACTACGAATAGGTCTGAGTGTCAGGCTCCAACTGAATAAAACCCTTCCTAATAAGCTTACTTCAACATTAAGTGAGGGATTACCAATAGCTGATATCATTGAAGTTTGGCATAACTCCTAAATACGATCCGCGATGTCGGTGATATCTTTAACATCAGTTTTACCGGAAGCGGTAATCGCGATAAAAATAGTCTTGGGCAAACACCTTTTCCACAATTTAATATGCAGATCCTGGCTCACCACTTGCGAACCTCCGGCTACACTCAACATTGACCTGTAAAAATCTGATGGCTTTTGGTCACCCATCTGCGAACCAGAGAGTAAGTCATCCAGGCGTTTCTCTTCGCTTGACGTTAATCGTGAAATGAGAATAGATTTCAGGTTGTCACATAAATCATTTTCTGGCGGATTTGCAATAATGACATAAACATTATTAATGATTTCTAAAGGTAAGTTTGCCACAACCTGATCATATTTCCTTCGATCATTAACTATTCTGGCAACCGCAAATTGCGATTCAGCCTGTGTAAACCAGATTTCTGGTTTAGAAATCCAAAAGGGAGGAAGCTTTACTGTTGTGACATATTGAGCATACGATGTCACTAATTGGTCATCTAATAAAATATCATCGGTAGGTTGTGCCATATTTAACCAATCGACTAATTCCTTTAATTAACAGGGGTAAATGAGAAAACAACTCACTTACCGTACGGAATAAGAAGAATTTGATAGGAGATATCTTGAAAATCTTGTAGTCCTGGGATATTTAGCAATCCTTTCAGGAAAATCTTGAAAACATGGAATATTTTTACAATTCTTCTAGGAAAATCTTGAAGATCTAATTCTTAATCAAATTTATATTTTCCTTGCAACGAAACGATCAATAAAGATTTATTAGGAAATCAATAATATTCTTCAGCAATCCTCTTTATTATATTGTCAAATATTCTATATCTGGATCAGTAACTTGCTAGTTTTCGGATATTTTATTTAAGCAAAATAGATAAATTTAGAAGTTCTATCCGAATTAATGGAAAAGTTTTTCTTTGCCTGCTTTGCCTGTTTAACTATAAATCCATGCCAAAATTGGGTTCCATTTAAAATACATGCCACATTATAACATATGTGTTCTTTTCGGGGTCACCATATTATAGATATATGGTTAAAATATCTATAATAAATTAATAAAATTCGTTTTAGCTTGAATATATATTCGTATTTTCAATTATATAAGATATATGTTAACATTTATTAAAAAGATGTATTGTCATTTTTTATATAAAATATTATCCTGTTTTTTGTTTTGTTTTTCTAAAACCTTGGTTACTTGATGTGGTGAGATAACTTGGTAAAATCATTCCGGGCAAACTCATCCGGAAATAAGTGAGTTGCTACAACTTCTACTCCTCAATAGAGAAGAGGTTTGACAAAATGGCCAGGATGGTCTCTTGGTCTTAGCCGCTGAAATAGGTCACCCTTAAATTAAATAGTAAGAAACCCATGGCTTTACACGCTAATGATTTATTTTAAACTCTACTCGGCCTCGCTGCTCTCCAACCCCCCAATTTCCATAGCACCACGGTACTGTGAATATTCGGCTGGATCAGGGCGCGAGTATACGAGTACATCATGATGTGTAGAATGACCAATAACTTTGATTCGATTTGATCTTGATGGGCTGATGGGATAAAAATATAAATAAACCAAAAGAATTTAAATTTCCGATGAAAGTCATTCCCTTCTTATTATTCACGTTTTTATAAATGTTTTGTGGCACATGCACTATTATAGTTGATCTCATTTGCTATATAGCAAGTCTGATAGCATCACGTCACCAGTATCAAGCCTCAAATATCTCTTCAGCTTAATATTATGGCCGCTTACCATCTGGTTCTGACTTATTAACCGGTCTATATTGTCTTCTCTCCAGTTGATGTGGTCAAAAAAGATAAGATGCGAAATAATACGATACTGGGGAGTCGTTTTACAGAGCATACTGCAAGAGCCATTGGTGAGATAGGATGTTCCTGTAAGTCTCAGAGGCGTAAAAAAGATGGAGACACTGGCAAGTTACTGATCTTGTTATCTGTAATCTGGACATATTCACAGTTGTCGGTATTGTAGACAAGGCACAGTGTGGAAAAAATACAAGTCGGAGGTCAAAATTCTGAAACTCTCCATACCTTCTTGGAATATCTAGAGACTACTGAGAAAAATCTTGGAAAAATTTAATCTGTACTCGGGGACGAGATATACCTAAGGGGTGAAAAAAAAAACATGTAGAATATTGTTTTGTGTATAAGACACGTGTATATAGAGAAGAATACTACATAGGCTGTTGAATTTGTTTATAAAATTATTTAGTTTAAGAACATTGTTTATAATAGTGTAAAAAGATAAGTGTTATAGGCAAAGTTCCACTTTGCTCAGACTTACAAAATGCCAGGTGCGTCTGGGTGCCATGATTTTTCACCGTGAAGTGTCTGCTTGCGTAAAGGTAAGCTGTGCCTACTTGCGCCTCTATATGTAATTGCAATTTATTCATGCGACTGTATGGATCGCCAGGCGCAATAAACTAGCTCGCACAGCGATCTAACAATTGAAACATCTTTACACGATTACTAATAATATTCTAATTATTTTTATAGTATTTTTTAGTAAACATATCATATATTATGTAATATCAGAGGTTTTAAATATTTATTTTTGAAGAATAAAACCATAATAATAAGAATAATACCAATTTAGTAATAATTACCAGGTCAAACCGTGTTAGCATCTGCTACCCCGCGTACAATAATAATAATAAACGAAATATCTTGCATAATCTTGTTTTTCGTTACAGGAAATCTTAGTGGCTTCATTAATTATGGAGGAAATTAAATTAAATCGGCAGAAATTTTTTTTATTTTTGGCACGATACAACTGGGGTTGCTGCTTATAAACTCAAACACGTTTACATCCAAGTTCGTCATGTTATTGTAGCCGAAAATTATTCAGAGGCTGATTGAAAAGCAAAAGCTTTATCTGCTGTGCAATGAAATCAGTCGCAGATGGACTGAGAGTGGCAGAAGTAAAACTAATTTCTTAAATAATTACTCATCGTGGCTGCAAAAAGAGTTTATTTTTATCATGCCCTCGCTACTGGTACCAGTTCCAGTGGAAACTTCAGCTGCCAAATTGTTCGAAGTTATTTAGTTTATATTATGTTTCAAAATTTTTCGACATTTTTTTTTCAACTCCTACATCTGACCCCCGAGTGCAGATTAAATATTTCCACTATTTTTCCCAAAGTGTTCGAAATCTCTTTAGTTTATATTATAAGTTTCCAAATTATTCTACATTGTTTTTTTAACCCTTATATCTCGCCCCCGAGTACAGATTAAATTTTTCCACTATTTTTCCCAAAGTGTTCGAAATTTATTTAGTTTATATTATAAGTTTCGAAATTTTTCTGCATTGTTTTTTTTCTCCCCTTATATCTCATCCCCGAGTACAGATTAAATTTTTCCAAGATTTTTCCCAGTAGTCTCTAGATATTCCAAGAAGGTATGGAGAGTTTCAAAATTTTGACCTCAGACTTGTATTTTTTGCACACTGTGCAAGGTATACTACCCTCTTACTACTTCATACTCACCTATATTTAACATGTTTGGATGGTTTTCATTTCCTTGGTCTTCAATCAAGATATATCCACTTACTTGCAATACGCCTACAGGAATAGGAGGAGGTCTGTGAATGTTTAAAAAAAAACGAGACATATGGGTTATAGCGATTGACAGTATGTCCTACGAATCTATTACCAAACCCAGCAGTAGTGGCTTTGAAATGAATATCTACCTCAAGAGGACTCCCTCCAAAATATTGGGATGATATGAAAAAACTTTAGTGACAGCGTACACCGTCGCCGTTTTATTATTCCATTATTAAATTGCAAATGGAACATATTTATCAAACCCACTATATTCCTTGTAAATTAACAATATTTGTATTGGTTGCTCTTATGAGTATAATTTCCCCAAAATTTTATAAAATTATTGTTCTATAAAAATCATTACAATATTGAAGTAAAAACAAATCATAACATGTTTCAAATAAATAAACAAATTTCCATTTTTCGTATATGTATAATCGATTCAATTATCAACCTTTGCTCCCACAATAATCCTTAATCTTTGAAAGTGGCAGAAAATCATTCATATTGTTTCCCTTACACAGGATTTTTCGTAAATTATTTCAAACAAAATATTCCTTCCATTTGTATCTATAAGCTAACATTATGTATAGAAATTTTTGTGCCTAATATTAACTAAATAATAAATTCTAATATATCACAATTAAGACCACATAAGTAACTGGAAGCGATTCATGATATGGTGTTCATAATTGCCGCCAATTGGTTAAAATTGACGCTTAAAATTTTTGATTATTAATAAGTAATAAAAATCTAATTTTGGAAATTTTAAACTAAAAAGTTATTTTTCTGTAGCTTTATATTATTCAAAGTAGACTCTACTTTTTATTACAATACTCGCACATATGAAAACGCTGAGTATATATCATTCGATCAATACATTTCTAAAACCACAAACATTGCTAAAGAAAATCAGTATCATTCATTATGTTATTCATTGAATTTTGAATAGCTTTTAAAATGTTCGTATGCCCACCTATCTGTCTGTCTAACCGTCCATCATAGTTTTGTAGGCAAGGTAACTTAAGAAGGGAAAGGGTTCTATAGTATTGAAATTTGGAAGATAAGTTAGGGTACTATGATGGAAGAACCTCATCATTTTAAGAAAATCTTTGCATACCCTATAATTTGCAACAGATTTGATATAAATCACTTAAGCCATACAGTAATCGTTGAACATATATAAAAAACAAAAACATACATCCTACAGATAGAATTAAGAACCTCCTAATTTCCTAAGATTTTTTAAGTTCACTCCATTTAATTAATATGAAAGATCAAAATAAATCGAACAAAACATTTTTTATGTAATTATAATTTTTTGAACACCGAAGCAGGATTGGGCAAGTCGTTTCAATCGATTATTTATTTATGTTCATTCATTATAAAATATTATTTATTGTGTCTAAAGAAACTAAATTTAAAAAGTAAATCAAAACCCGCAAATATTACACTATATGAATACAAATATTATTAAAATTAATGTAATATATCATCAAGCGCTCACGCACCCGTTTTCATTATATATAGCAGAAGCCCGGAGAATTTTACTAGCAGGAATGGGAAGTTGGAGGCAGGAACTAGCCTCAGTCATCTGTAAGACGTGACAATGCAGTGCGGGGAACATAAATTAAACTTTAGCACTTGCTACAGTAGCCGCTTGGGGTGGACAGTGCAGATAAGGCCGCGCTATATATCAGCAGATAGGACGATGCAAATTCTAACTATTCTTCAACGATTCTAGCCACTGGTCTTCATTTGGGCGTACACGGTTAGATCCAGTGGCTCGCATTTAAATTTCTAACAGGGCAAAATTAAATATTTTCATTGAAAGTGGACATTATTAATTCGAATGTATCAATAATAGATAATATACAATTAATTTTTTTATTTATTTGTTTCCATCATTATTAGAAAATATTATTTAGGTATTAAGCAAATCACAACTTACACACTTTTTTATTTAATATGAAATTACCTACCTATTTTCTGCATCATATTGCCTCAATATGGTCAAGCTAATATACTAGTAAGTAAACACTTTAAAACATTACACAGCCCCACAAAAAAAAAGTGGTCTGTCCGGCAGACTAGACCAGTGTATCCATATGTATTTGGACTCGCTGAAACCGAATCCGAAGTGAGAATTGTCAGATTGGCTCGTTTTTCACCCCTAACCCCAAAAAACACCCCCAAGAAATATGGTCTGTCCGGCGGACGAGACCAGTGTATCCTTATGTATTTGGACCTGCTGAAACTGAATCCGAAGTCAGAATTGTCAGAGTGACTCGTTTTTCACCCCCAACCCCAAAAAACACCCCCAATACAAAAATAAAGTGGTCTGTCCGGCGGACTATACCAGTGTATCCTAATGTATTTTGACCTGCTGAATCCGAATTCGAAGTTAGAATTGACAGATTGGCTCGTTTTTCACCCCTGCCCCCGAAAACACACCCCCCCCCAAAAAATTATTTATCCGGCAGACCATATCAGTGTATCCTTATGCATTTAAATCCGCTGAAACCGAATTCGAAGTCAGAATTGTAATATTGGCTCGTTTTTCACCACTAACCCCAAAAAATACCCCCAAAGCAAAAAAAGTGGTTTGTCCGGCGGACCATACCAGTGTATCCTTACCAAATACATAAAGATACATTGGTATGTTCCGCCGTGCAGACCATTTTGTGGGGGAGGGGTGTTTTTTTTTGGGATGGGGTCAGGGGTGAAAACGAGCCAAACTGGCAATTATAACTTTGGATTCGGTTTCAGCGGATCCAAATATATAAGGATACACTGGCATGGTCTGCCGGATAGACCACTTTTTTGTTTTGGGGCTAGGCGAAAAAATCTGACAATTCCGACTGCGAATTCGGATTCAGCAGGCCAAATTACATAAGTATCCACTGGTATAGTCCAATATAGCCCAATTTCAACAGGGAGTATTCTGCCATACTATTTGACATATGTTCCAAGTTTGAAACAACAATTGTGAGTCTAACAGTAGTTTATCGTATTTACAAGGAACAAAAAACGGTCTATTGGATATTTAAGTTATGATGTGTTATGAATTGCTGTAGATTTTTTTCTACGATGATTATTAAAAAAAATTGACTGGTTATAATATACCTACTTGATGAAATCAAATAGGTATAATAATATTGAAAATTTCCTTACGGTGTTATCGACAGATATTCATAAACAATGTAAGATGCTTTTCTTTTTTTGTGATTCCTTATGCAAAAGTGAAACACAAAACTTGTATAAGGTGCCTCATCCGTCGTCCGCCCACACGTTCGTCTGGCACATCGGTTTCTCTCTGAAACTATTATAACTAGAAACACGAAATTGTATACGTGGTTAATGTTTGGTTTCCCGCATGCAACACGGGAGTCGATGCCCCAAAAATATTGTCTAACACTTTATTTTGTGTACAATTTTACTTCCACGTCCAGTGGAAGTATAGTAACGACAAAAAAATTTTTAAAAATTTTTATTGTCCAAATAGGCTTAAAATGTCATGAAACGTCGAGTTTGAGCAAAAAAAAAATTTCTGTCTGTCTGTCGGTCTGTCGGTCTGTAACTTTTTTTTTTGTGCGCACGTTTACTCTGGAACCGTTTAAGATATTGACTTGAAATTTGGTACACATATGTACTTTAACGAGATCTAGAACTAGATTATATTTTTATCTTGTTCCGTCGAAGGGTTGGGGGGTAAATTGGGGTAAATTTGGGGTAAATGGGTAAATCAAGCAGGTAAGAGTCCATGAAATTGGTATTTAGTATATATAAGAGAAGCTAAGATCTCAAAAAAATTTTTGGCATTAGCCACCCCCATTACCACCCCCACCTCCTTATTAAAGGGGATGAAAAAAATTGTGATTTAGTGTATGTACAGGAACCAGAAACCTCAAATTATTTTTTTACTTTATCCACCCCCCACTACCACCCCCCAATCACCACCCCCATCCCACTACCGATGTGGGGTATCGTTTTATGGGTTTTTGGAGTAGAGGATTTCAAATATTATGTTATTAAAGTTCCATAAACAATTATTTTTACACACAAAGTTTTTTCGTTGTGAGTGACTTGGATAGAGAATCTGGATGTGGAAGTAGTGATTCCTTGGGCAGCGGTTTTTAGTATTTAATCTATTTGTTAAAACGATATTATTTTCATTTATTTATACATTTAAAAGTAGGAAGGTGAGGCTATATTAATATCTACTTTAGTTTCCCCATACATTGGAGTTTACCAAGAAGAAAAAAAATTATCTTTTAATTGAAATTTGATACACAGTAATTTCAACAAGCCTAATTTTAAAGCTAAAAAGTCACAACGACGGATATTTTACTGACAGTCCAATAAAGATATTATTTTTAAAAAAAAATAATTCCCGGCAAGCTGATTTTTCAGGGTCAATGGAGGGGGTGTCTCCCGAGTATCCGACCAAAAAGTCACAGTCCACACCTCTTGCAGAGCGTTGCAATAGGTTTCTTATTTTTTGTTTTTTTGTTTTTTTTGAAATTTTCCAGCTTGTACATAATAATATTCTCTACAACTTTGCCTAATAAAATTTTTTTGTAACTTTGATTTTTGACGGTCCAGCGCCCATTATATGGGAAAACATTCACCATATTTATTTACTATGGTTCAGGAAACATACAAACAAAAGGCTGAATAGCTGGTTATTGCAGGGTTGATCGAGAACTGTCTCCTGAGTCTCCAACAAAAAAAAAAAAAAATTGTTGGAGATTCAGGAGACAGTTCTCGATCAACCCTGCAAAAACCAGCTATTCAGCCTTTTGTTTATATGTTTCCTGAACCATAGTAAATAAATAATATAATGGGCGCTGGACCGTCAAAAATCAAAGTTACAAACAAATTTTATTAAGCAAAGTTGTAGAGAATATTACTATGTACAAGCTGGAAAATTTCAAAAAAAAACAAAACATAAGAAACCACCCCTATTGCAACGCTCTGCAAGGGGTGTGGACTGTGACTTTTTGGTCGGATACTCGGGAGACACCCCTCCATCGACCCTGAAAAAATCAGCTTGCCGGGAATTATTTTTTTTTTTAAATAATATCTTTATTGGACTGTCAGTAAAATATCCGTCGTTGTGACTTTTTAGCTTTAAAATTAGGCTTGTTGAAATTACTGTGTATCAAATTTCATGTAAATCTGCAAGAATCTTGGCAAATATATTGCAATGGGGTATTTTCCTATTTTTTTTTTTTTTTTATTGAATAATATCATAGAATATGTACAAACAAGCCTTCCAATACAGATTTCCGCGAAAATAATTATCAATTTTTTGAGAAAACAGAAGTTATAATAAGTGGAGCAACAGGTGTTTTAAATTGGTGACGTCGTTAAACTTGCCGATGACGTAGTTGAACTGTATGGATTTGTTGATAGAATGGTTTTATACAAAACAGCGTGGTATTGCCAAGTTGAAATTCCTTCTCTAGTTCTACTAAAAGATAATTTAAGAAAACTGGAGAATAAAGCTTATTTATTAAATCAATTTTATATATTTATCCACGAAATTTAATTTAAAAATAATAATAGGCGTGAATTATTACATATTTTAAATATTTTTTAATACCGATTAGATTTATAAGAACATACTTAGCAATATATGGCAACGATGTCAACGCTAGTCAAATGACAGATGTGTTCTAACGGATCATGTTGATTTAAAACATTTCAATTTATTTTATCGAGGTATTTGCTGTTATTTAAAATAATAGATAATGTCGTCGAAAAGATGTTTTATAAAAAGTTGTAGAAACACAAGTACAACGGAAAAAATTTTCGTAACTGTTCCAAGAAATATGGATATTCGAAGAACTTGGTGGCAAGTTTCAAATAATTCTGATCCCATCCTTTCAGGTTCGTTTATATTTTGTTGTGAAGATCATTTTGAAGTAAGTTTAAACCAGTTCTACAGATTTTTGTTCTAACAACATATATTTCAGTTAAAAAATGACGCTGAAAAGTGGCACTATTATAAAACAATGGGCCAGAGAATATTCTTAAGACCTGGAGTTGTACCACATAAAAATTTATCCTTTGTACATAAAACAACGGTATCTGAATCACAGTTAAGTCCAACATCAAAGAAAAGGAAAACAGAGGTACTAGAAAGAAGTCGGTCCGGTCCGTTCGCACGAAATTGTATTCTGAAAGTGAACCAAGTACGAGTGGACATGTTAATAGTGCAAAACTGTGTACGACCTCGGGCAAGTTTACTGCAATTTCAAGCCCTAAAAAAATAACGCTACATAAACAAACAACAAGTAAATCCAACCTATGTTTCTTTCACTTATATTATGACAAGAATTGACAACTGACAGCAAGCTAGCAAAGTTAAAAGTTGGAAGAGACCCTTTTTTTATACAATGTTGCGACATACTTAATACTCACCGCGAATTTTGTTTACCTTTTCAAGATAACTTCTAAATAATAACAAATATAAATAACTTTAAATTCCTTCTAAAACATGTATATAATATTTATTGATTTTCAAGATATTGGGCAAAATAATGTAAAGAAAATACACAATTTGTCATTCAAATAAGATAGTTACAGTCTAAGCGGAAGTTGTCTGTTATTGGTTAAATTATTTCCCGCCAAATAAAATCGTTTGAAATCTGCGTCTTGACGGGCGTATTCTTATATTTTATTTTTATTTAAGAAATTACTGTTTTGGTTTAAATTGATTATGCAGTAATTGGTAAAATACTAACATTACTCGACATATATCACCAAAACTGAATTTTAAAAAAATGGAAACTACCCCATTATCGCAACCATATTGGATTCGCCATTTTGAATTCTTAACTTTTGACATCAGATTCGCTATCAGCTACTCCTAAAATATCTAACTACCAATTTTAATGGAACTCCAACAAAATTTGAATTTTTTATTTCAAAATTAAATATAAAATTATATTTTCACTAGTATAGCGACTTCGCCATATTCTCCAATTTTCTTGACTAAAAAATTTGGTTTCCAATTTTTGCTCACCTTATACTAGATGAAGCTATATGAAATTAATAAGGGATATCTATTATCACATTTTTTGTCTACTTTTACTTTTACACACAAAGTTCTTAAAATAATTTCATTTTTAAGTACAAGGTATATAAATCTGTCATTTCAAAACTAAAATGACAATCAGAAAGTCATTAGGTATTAATAAACGGTTATATAAAAATACATGTTTTTTTTACTAATAACGGATTCATTTAGATTTTTACTTCCGCATGCGTTGTCTAAAGCTGAATTTGTTGAAGAATATTCTTAAAAGAAGTAAAAAACCGCTGCCCAAGGAATCACTACTTCCACATCCAGATTTTCTATCCAAGTCACTCACAACGAAAAAATTTTGTATGTGGAAATAATTGTTTATGGAACTTTAATAATATAATATTTGAAATCCTCTACTTCAAAAACCCATAAAACGATACCCCACATCGGTAGTGGGGTGGTGGTGATAGGGGGTGGTAGTGGGGGTGAATAAAGTAAAAAATTATTTTGAGATTTCTTGAACACACACTAAATCACATTTTTTTTTCATACCCTTTAATAATGGGGTGGGGGTGGTAATGGGGGTGGCTAATGCCAAAATTTTTTTTGGGATCTTAGCCTCTTTTGAATATACTAAATACCAATTTTATGAACTCTTACCTGCTTGATTTACCTATTTACCCCAAATCTACCCCAATTTACCCTCCAACCCTTCGACGGAATAAGATGAAAATATAATCTAGTTCTAGATCTCGTTAAGGTACATACGTGTACCAAATTTCAAGTCAATATCTCAAACGGTTCCAGAGTAAACGTGCGCACAAAAAAAAAGTTACAGACAGACAGACAGACTGACAGACAGACAGACCGACAGACAGACGGACCGACAGGCAGACGGACCGACAGACAGACAGACAGAAATTTTTTTTTGCTCAAACTTAAAATCTCGGCGTTTCATGACATTCTAAGCCTATTTGAACAATAAAAATATTTTTTAAAAATTTGTTGTCGTTACTATACTTCCACTGAATGTGGAAGTAAAATATATCATTCGGAAAGAACGTATTAAGCTCGTTGTTATTATCATTTTATAATATGGATCAGGAACGTAGATACTGGGGAGCAATATTTCTCTTAAAAAGACTATGTAACTGATTTAAGTATTGTCGGAATATTTTTTAAATCACAGATCTTGCAGTTTTCATGTTCTAAAAGCCTTTCTTTAATATATCCCAAAAACTATATCGAATATCTGATTTTAAATAAATTAATTTAGTCTTGTTATGTAATTCATAAGGAGTATTAATAATTGTAGTGCCTATTATTCTAGTTTCAAAATATTATCAAGAACGTAGCGAAGGGCGAGGATAAAATTGCTGTAATAATGCGGACGTTAATGATCTAAGATGCGTGTCCATCTTTGCTTTGTATGAAGGAAGCTTCTCTGTGAAACAATTAAAAGCATAGACTTATACTTGAACAAAATAATGAACTAAATTTAGACTAAAGTATATTTCTTTTCAGTCATGGCGTTACTTTTTAAGAATTTACTAAGATGCTGAATTTACGAGAGGCTAAAGAAACCTATAGAAATAATGTAACTTTAATAAAGTTTAGGGTACTTATCTTTACTTTGTTAAGGTTGTCTCTTAACTAAAAGAAGAAAATAAATTTATGAAATGTAAATAACGAAATTTATACAATAAACGATCAGGTTAATTTGGAGAAGCTCGAAGAAATCTGGAGAAAGGCCAGAAAAATTCCAGGAAGCCCGAAGAAGCTCCAGAACATTCGGGAAGTTCGCAGTTCGAGGAAGTTTTAAGATGTCCTAAAAAGTTTCAATGAAATCCGGTCTGGTCTGGTCTGATCCTGTAGTAAGTCTGGGTTTTTGGAAGTTACACACGGCTGTGTCGTCCGCGAAGGGACACAACGTGGTCACAGAAGAAGAAACAATCAGAAGGAAATGTCGGCAAAAAATCCTTTGATCTCGTGTTGTAAATCTCCGCCATACTATTGTTGGGCGAGTTCAGGACAGTACTAAATATTTTTTACCCCTTTTAGGAACGGCCCGGTAGAGAGTCAGAAAACCTGTGAAACATTAGATGAGGACAAATGATATTTCTTTTAGATTTTCAATGTTTCTTAACTAATTAGGCGGCATCATGATACAAACTGTATCTCGAGGCGAGATCACGCCATTTGTCGCTGACGATCCGGTTACAGAAGAAATCCGTGGTCCGGGCCTGGCACGATTTTTTACAATTCCGTCCGAGACTGACAGTGCGCGATGTAGATGCGCGAACTTCTCCCGCCAATGAGAGAGTATATTCTGATTGTTTCTTCTTCTGTGACGTGGTTCTATAATTGGATGACCTGGGTATCATTAATAAAAAGGTTAAAACGTACCAGCCCTAGTGCGGTGGGTTTCTTCACTGTCTTCAATACAGATTAAGTAAATTGTTGTTATTACCATACAAACAACTTATAGAGAGAGCCATCTACATCTATAAGATTAAACAATCTGATTTCAAAAGGGTTAGCCAATATGTGGGGTAAATACATATAACATAGGATAACAAAAATTTCTAAAAAATGTAGCATAAATTTAAATTTCTGAATATTGTACAGCCAATGTTAGCTTATGTAGGTAAATGGTAATATCAAAAACTGTGTGTTCTAAAATTGACTTTGTCAGTGAAGAATGAATATAAGGTTTTAATATATTAAAATCTATATATATTATTATTTATCGATATGGACCAAATAAAGTTTCTTAACTAACGTGAGGTCAGCATACTTTTCATTATCACAATGTTTATTTGTAATATGTGTTCCAATATAATTTCAATATAAATTTTCTAATATTTTAAAATTAATATATTTCTTATGGTTACTAGATATTTGTAGTGCAATATTGTCAAATAATCAGTGGCGGCTTATCCCATGAGACAGGTTGGGCAGTGCCTCGCCAGTAAATTTGCAATAAATCTGTACGTAATTCGTAATTTTATAAACTGTGTTTTTTTTCCAGTTCACATAAATAAGTTTTCGTCATTTAAAATAGCGCTCCGCAGTCTGTGCCAGCTTCGCGTCCGTTAGGTACCTACCGCTGACAGAGGCACATTCAAATGTGCCTCTCGTGCTTGCTAAAATCAAGCCATTCCAATATTTCCAACTGCATGCATGTAGGCTTTCTGCAATGCACACATGAATTATTAAAGATCTGAAAAAGCACGATCTGAGGCATGCCTCAAACGAATTTAATCTCTAAGTCCTAGTTTTCATTAGTATATTTACTGGTAGAGTATACTGGCATACTTTTAGCCAAACGACTATACTCTACTAGATTTGGGAGAGTAACCGTTTTCACACACAAATTAAAATAGTGGTCGAGTCGCAGTCGTGCAGTGCAAAATTGAAATCACAAAAATTATCATCAGCCAACTAGACACTCGACTATACCAAACGTATTTTCATTAGTATAGCCCAGGTCGAGTAGAGTAGAATAGTGGTAGGAGAAGGCGAGTGGGCGAGTTACTTTGCCACCGTTTAATCCTACTCTACTCGACCATGATCTAGTTCTCTACTCAACCAATTATGTTTTCATTGGTAGAGTTAGAGGGATAGTTAGTACTTGCGCAAATTACTTGACCGCTAACTCGACTAATGAAAACTAGGCTTTAAGAGCAACAGTGATAGACACACGTCGGTAATGCAGTATGTAATGTATAACATAACATGATATTCCACTAGAGAGTACGCCCGTGCTCAGCGACTTATGCTGTTTTCACACGCATATTCATTATGACATAACCACAAATTTCTTCAAAGTCATTTATTGTTTCGTCTTCATTAGTGATAGTGACTAAGTGACAAGTATTTAGGAGGGCATAATTATTGGAAATGGAAAATGAAATGGAAATCGCGGTCAGCTAGACACAAATATAATAAATATTAGAAACACCCGATATTGTTGACTTTTTAATAAATGAACGTGTCTTTTCGAGTCTCGCGTGCGAGGATAAATTATACGTAGTTAAAGAATTGAAGCATTCAGTTCCAAATTTAAGTAAATCGCTAATTAACGTAGGTGTAGGTGGGAATTCAAATCGGGCTTTCAGTAAAACTTGGTACGAAAAATACGACTAGCTTACCGGGAGCGCAGAGTTAAGTAAATTATTTTGTTGACTACAAATGTATTCAAATAGGGAAAATTAGAGGGAAAAAACATAAAGTTTTGAAACTTGGCAGAGATATTCATTAAGGCACACTGTTAAACATACTGAAAGTCCCCAACTCTATCGCTTGCGCTTGCGCCGCCATCTTGGGAAAATGGTGCCCCGATAAAGTTGTTTGCTTATATCTTACTAACCATTAGATATATCGAAATTATGTTTCCTATAAAAAATGAAACATATAAAATTCTCTACAAAAAAATATAATATCTACTTTTTCCGTATCTATCTATCATATTATAATCTTCGGAAATAAGAAAAATTGCATTTGGTCGACATATTTCTAAAATCGTAAATATTACGGGTAGAGAAAATAAAATTAATATTATGTTAGTTCTAGAATTCGGAATAACTATGTCCGATCTATGTCCGCCTGTTTGTCAGTCTGTCCGTTTGTTCGACTGCCTCTCCAGCCGACATGTTTCTTTCAGGCTAAATGACTTAAAATAGAAAAGCCTGGTTTTATTGAAATTTATACGATAAATTAGTGTTAGCTAGAAAAAGAACCCCAGCGTTTTTGAGAAAAATCGATCTGTAAATATAAACATTTTATGAAAAAAAATGCACGTGAAGAGTGTTATAATATTTGATAAGATTTTAGGTTTAAGTGCCAATTTTAATGATCTCCCGATAATACCATCTTGATTGTCAAAACGTTGGTCAGTATACCATGCAGCATCTTTGTGTTTATAGAATCTTATCAAAGGTGTTACAACACTCTTCTCGCGTATTTTTTCATAAATTATTTCATAACCTTTATATTTGATGGACATTTTGAAAGTTGTTGCGAATTCTCTGACACAATGATATGATATATTTTTTCTCTACGAGGGATATTTACAGTTTTTGAAATGTGTTGGTGAAATGCAACATACTTTTTGCTATTGTATTTCTAAAGAATATGACAATAGATACGAATAAAATACATATAACATTTTTTTTGTAGAGAATGTTATAAACTTTATTTTTTATATAAATATAATTTCGATATCGCTAATGATTAGAGAGATATAAGCAAAAACTAAATCGGAGCGCCATTTCTCCAAGATGGCGGCTCGAACGCACTATTTTGAGCTGGGGACTTTTAGTATGTTTAATGGTAAACCTTAGTGAACATCTTTGCTAAGTTTCAATACTCTATCAGTTTTTTCCGTCAAACGTCGAAATTTATTCTACTTTGACTGGGGTATAACAAACCTAACTGGGTACCTATATCTATCTGACTATCTAGAGCCCTGCCTCATCAGCTTGTCATGTCACCAGCCGCCACTGCAAATAATGTAATAACACCGTGACGTAAATATAAACTTTTCAATACTGTAAAATCAATGTTTATGTGCATTGGAGAATATTGCTTAAACAATATGATTTTACAGAAAGTTCGACAATATGGTACAAATATGAATTTTGCAATATTTGAAAAATCAACAATTGTCATTATGATTCGTTATTAGATGTACAATATTGCAATAACCTTATTTATTTATATGGATGAATACTGGTTAAACAATATAGTTTAGAAAGGACATCACAAATATAGGATCAATATAGATCATATAATATTGTAAAATTAATGTTTATAGAATGGGTAAAAATAATATAACATCAACCGATGTTTTATATCAATATTTATTAACATCAGCTCAATATTTTTTACGGTTTCAATGTATCTACTGGGTGCCACAGGCTAGTGGTTCACCTTCCTTTATTTTTTAACTCATCCATTTGAAATTTGGGGTGCATAAACTACCTGTAAAAATGGATTTTTGGGCATAAGGACGGTACGAGACCATTTCCGGTTTACCCGGAAATGATCGCAACTTTCGATTTTTAAATGGAACACCCTGTATATTCTTACATATTTGGATTCAGGACAACATTCTGAGTATACCATGAGATTTTCGCGAATCTCTGTGTCGATGTTTAGTTTTTTTAAGCATTTTAAGAAAATTTGTTCTACGGCAGGTAAAGTCTAAGGGAAAAATATTTCGTTTAATTTCATTAATAACTATTTTCGAAGCTTGAACATATCACTTATTTACCGAAAACTTTTTTTTCAAATGGGAAGGTGGTGGGTCATAATGTTCAATAAATTATAGATTGTTTTCTGAATTCATTGATATCTATTTCAAATCTATGCTATTTGTTTTTCTATTTTATTGAATTTATTTAAAAATAAAAAATCACTTTCAAAATAATTTTTATTGATCCTTATAGTTTGCACTAGTACTTATACCTATTAAGAAACAAAAGAGAGAACTAAAAGGCTATTATTCACAAAAAGGTAGTTATTCACATTTCATTATTAGATAAATGATTACTTATCAATTATACAAGTGCAAATCGCATAATTATAAGTGTTATATTCCTAGAAATGGTGAACGGCATTTGAATTTTTATTCTTCAAAATAAACCCCATCACAATCAATACATTTTCTTGCTCGCACAATTGTGTTATTCATTACATTCCTTAACATTTGTGGAGTGATGCTATTAAAAGCTCTTCATATTCTCAATTCGAGATCCTCGATGGTCATAACGGAAATTTTGTTGTTTATACTACCTTTGGTTTTTTAGTTATTTATAATAAACCGGAAATAAACGCATATTTTCCTCTCACTCTGCAAAATCCTATCATTAATGATTCATGGGTATGACGAAGAATATACCTAATATGCGCCGCGGATCGTACAGTGTGATTTTTTGGTCTCGAATACTTGCAAACGTCGGCCCTACGGGACGGAGTTTTGTTCGCTTGATATAACCCCAAAGAAATAAGTCTAATGGAGTTAGATCAGGCCACCTTATAAAACCCTGGTTTGAAATAAGTTGTGCGCCATAAGTTTCATTAAGATAATCCATAACAACGCGGCTGTTATGAGGCGGTGCTCCATCTTGCTGGAAATAATAATAATAATAACAACAGGTCTTTATTTAGGGCGAAGTTCGCTTGTAATGCGCTCTTCCACTTAACCCTCAACAACAATAAATACAACAATCGGTATTATGCTAGAGGAACTTGTTCGATTTCTTGCCAAATTAGCTTTTGTCCTATGTCAATGTACCTTGGAAGAATATTTGGCCAATGATTCATGTTCCATAAATACCTGCCCATACATTTATCCCAAATTTTTCTTGTCCAACTAATTTTTGATTTTGTTGGGACCAGTATCTTACTTTCTGTCGGTTGAACATTATTTGTGAAATTTGCTTCATCGTAAAAAAGGATGTTGAACGCAAACTTATTAATTAACCATTCGCAAAATACAATTCGTCTTACAGAATCTCCTTTGTACAAATGTTGATGCAGATTGTACTTTAACGAGCGGTAATTATGTTTTTTCAAAATTCTTCTTACTGTTTCCCTATTTGATCCTACTCCTTCCGCTATTTCTCTATCTGAGGTTGATTGACTGTGACTGACATTGATCTCCAACTCTTCATTTACAATGAATTTTTGATTTTGGACACGTTCTCGCCGTATTTTTCTAATTTCTTGAAATAATGACGAAACGGATTTTCTTTCATAAATTAATATTATGTCAGTTTTTTCGTTATTGGTGTAGTTCATGTTAAGAAATACCAATAATGGGCAGAAATCTTTCGCTAACAATAATTGTTTACATTTGTCACCTTTCTTTAGCTTTATAATATTGTATCAAATCGTAGTGCAAAGGCAACTACGTTAAAGTTCAATAAAAATTATTTTGAATGTGATTTTTTATTTTTAAGTAAATTAAATAAAATAGAAAAACAAATAGCACAGACTTGAAATGGATATCAATGAATTAAAAAAAAAATCTATAATTTATTGAACCATTTGAAAAAAGAAAGTTTTCTATAAAAAAGTGATTTGTTCAATTTTGGAGGCTTCGTAAATAGTTATTAATGAAATTAAACGAAAAATTATATTTTTCCCTTGGACTTTACCTGTCGTAGAACAAATTTTGGTATTCCAAAGCACTCTAGACGAATGTTTTAAAGTACTTAAAAAAAAACTGAATATTAACTCAAAAATTTGCGAAAACCTGATATACTCAGAATGTTGTCTTAAACCCGATTATGTAAAAATATACAGGGTGTTCCGTTTAAAATAAAATAAGTCGCGGTCATTTCCGGGTAAACTGAAAATGATCTCATACCGTTTATTTTATGTCCAAAAATCCATTGTTTTAGGTAGTCTATGCACCCCAAATTTCTAATGGATAAGTTAAAAAATGAAGGAAATGCAGGGGTGAGCCACTAGTCTGCGGCACCCGGTATATTGACCCAACATTAATCTGGTTCCAGCCAATATTATGTTCTACTTGGGATATGATATTATTAAAGTTCTATGAACAATTATTTCCACATAGTATAGTGCAAATATAGTGTAAAATTTTGTTTCTACCACGGTGTGGAAAGTACTAACTTTACGCACACTGTGTAGTGCGTAAAGTTAAACTTTACGCACTAGCACGTAGAATAAAAAGGTAATTGTATTTTATATAACAAGTGGCTAACATAGTGTTTTTTTTACAAGTGGGGCGTTTATAGTACGAGCAGAAGATTTAAAAACACACATTTTTCTACAACTGTCAAAAAAGGCTATGTTTGCGCATTAACGTCAGTGTCTAAAATAAGACATTTTTTCATTGGCATTATTTTTTGCATTACCATGACACCGTGCACAAAATATTTTACGCATTAAGGTGCAAAATATTTTGCACATCACATACCTATTATCGCCTATTTTTTATAATTTTTAATGCATACACAAGAATTAAACAAACATCTAGTTCGAAAATATTTATTGTTTTATCAAATAGTTCAACGGAAAGTAGAATTTTTTAAATTGTTTTATTAAAAACAGTATGATTTTTTTAACAGTTATTTCAATTATTACGTCAGTGAAAAATGTTCGTTTTCAAACATATTGGTTTCCATGGTTACACCTGAGACAGATCTGCTACTTTAAATTAATTTGCATTAAATATTATAATACAAGATATCGTTTTATGGTTTTAGTTTAATCAAATTAAAGTCGTTGTAGAAAAAATATTGTTTGCATCTCGTGTGCGAAATTCTTTGGTCATCTCGAACGATTTCTCGAACTTTCGTTCTTGATCACCAAAGTAGTATTTCGCACCCTAGATACAAAAATAACTATTTAGTCTCGAGTTATACAACGTGATCTACCATGACATGCGGAAAATTTAACAATAGGTTGTCCCCACCGAAAGGAGTTAAAAAAATGAAAAATTAAAAAAACGACCAAAAAAATGACCTTATTTTTTTGTAGAAATGCGCCGCCAATGACTTTAACCAATCTGACGTAACGCGGTACAACCATATCACTTTATCAGACTTGGGATTGACACTATCGACAGCAAAGCTGGAGAGGGTAGAAGTAACCCTATGCCAGTGAACAAGTAGATATAAAGAGATATTTAGTTAAACCCGTCGATAACACGCCGATGTCCTGATTGTTCGACCAAAAGCAAAAAACGCGGCACTTTGAGCGCACTCGCCGGTTTCACTTTTTATGCCAATTAAGGAAATGTAAACAACTCCAATATGTTTTTTCACAAGTAAGCTCTTTGCCCTCGTACTGACCTACTCAATAACAGTAGTGTATCTTCGCAAATTTACTAATAATTTAATATACTAAATTACCTCAGAATACTCTAAAATTTTGCAGGGGCTTTCCCACATTGAAGACAAGTACACCATTTTATTTTCCGCATATCATGGTCACGCTGTATACAAAATTATTTTATCGCCATTCGAAATTAGAAAACAATATAATTTTTATATAATTTTAGGATATGGCGTTACAAAATAGTATTTTATATAACAAGTGGCAAAAATGGTGGTTTTTTTATAAGTGGGGCGTTTATACGAGCCGAAAGTGAGTGCTATATACCACACGAGTAAAAAAAAACACATTTTAGTTTCGAGTTATTTAATTTAAATAGTCGATTTATTCATTATCACTGTCTATATTATTATCTGCGTTCTTTAACAATAATGCTTAAATTGTTTATAATATTGACGTTAGATTTAGATTCTTAAGATTTTGATTGATCTCAGTCATTTAAAATTAGGTTGGCTATGGCGATATTGCGTTTTTTAAACAACCAACTTGCTATTTTATTATTTCACTTTACGCACTAGTGCTTAGATTATTTTAATTCGTGTGTAATGTGCCTGTTTTCACACATGTGATTGTCGCACTCGCTTACGGCTCGTGCGACAAAATTCCCATGCGTGAAAGAAGTATGACTTCACACACTTGTATCATAAATAACTATTTTCGCTGTAAGAGACTTGGATAGGAAATCTGGATGTGGAAGTAGTGATTTATTAGTATAGGCAGTGGTTTTAAACATGATTTTCATTAGTGTCTTATGTATACAAATTAATATCTATGTATAGGGCCGTAGCGAAGGGGGGTATGGGGGGTACCAACCTTGTTAGACTTGGCGAAAGTTGGAAATTTTAGATGTAAGTTGGTAACTTTTACTGAAAAAATTATTTTTTAGATTTTCTCCCCCCGCTCATCAATATTTATTTCGGCGGAACTTGGCAAAAGTTGGGTAATAGTTGGAAATTTGAGACGGAAGTTGGTAATTTGTACAGAAAATTTTTTTTAGAATTTCTCCCCCACCGCTCAATTTTTATTTTGGGTAAAAGTTGGAAATTTGAAATGGGAGTTGGTAATTTGTAGTGAAATTTTTTTTTTTAGAATTTGGCTCCCACGCTCATCAATGTTTATTTTGGATAAAAGTTGAAAATTTGAGATGGAAGTTGGAAATTTGTACTGAAAAATCTTTTTTAGAATTCTCCACCCCGCTCAATTTTTTTTTTTTTTGAGGAATTATTGTTTAATAATTTACAGAGTCAGCTCTGTCTATGTAAAATATAAAGGAAATCAGTGCATATTCATCACTATGAAACTGCAAAATAAAAGTCACATTTACTCATTTTTACATTTTTTTATTGTTAGAGTTCATACAATGTCTTTTATCGTGTTGCTTCCTTGTATTATTATTTGTATTATAAAAATCGTAACTGTGTCATAATTACGTTCTTCTTAAATACCTACGTTTATTAGTTAATTCAGAAATTAAAGAGAAAGATGACAGTTACTGACATACTTCTAATACAATCTTTTAAAAATTAAAAGGAATATAACTTGTGAAATGTGAAATTATTGTTTTCGCCCAAATAAAATTATTGTGGAGGCTAGCACCTTTCTACGTTCGTTGTTCTCTACCCCTGGATACATGCTCAAGATAGAAGGGGAGGATAAAATATAGTGCCAAGCCAGATTTGCATCGGCCCTAACGAGTTCGGTTGATAGTAGAACCGACTTAGTGTAGGATGTTAACTGGACCTCCCTTCTCTGGCTATATCACTTATACATTCAAAGAATTGCAGCGTCGACATTTACAACCAGATCAGGACCAAAAAGGATCATCCATTCATTGCCAGGAAGAAATATACATCCCCTTTAGCTTTACTAACAGAGGTCACATACAATGAATGAGCCAAATTATACACTTGATGTAGTCAAGCAGTATTATTTAAATGTTGTCCCTAGGTTCCTTGTACGCTGGAAATAGGTGTATAATTCACATTTTACTAGATTTTTATGCCGCAACGGTATGTAAATTACTCACATTATTTTAATTACATCGGATTACTCATATTTACTTTTGTAAATCTAAATAAGAACTACGAGACTAACTAAAAATATATTAAATATATTAGATACGGAGCAAGAGGCACTTCTTTATATTTATTTTCCTCATATTTTATTTATGTACAGAATTAAATCGTTGGCAAAGTGTATAAAAAGGAGAAACAAATTGTACAAATTTCTAATGGTGCATCCAGCAATAGTATAGAGGTAAAACAGGGTATTCATCAGGGAACTATTCTTATACTCTTTGCCAACGATTTAATTCTGTACCTCAATAAAATACCTTGTTATACTGATGATACTAATATTCTTATAGTAGAAGATAATTGAGATAAATTAAATTTTACCACTGAAAAAGTTTAAAATACAATAACTAAGTGGAGGGAAAAAAACAAATTATATTTAAACAAAAGTAATACCAATTCAATACTGTTTAACTTAAAGAGAAATCCAGACAAATTTCATTTCCCAGACAATTTTCACATGTTTCCTACAGAATCCATCAAAATGTTGAGTATTACATTAGATTTGCATCCACAAAGAAAACAGCATATACAATACAAACCTTATGTGGGAAATTAAAAAGCAGTTGTTTCGGTCTAAAATTTATGTCAAATTAATGTAGTATGAGCATATTGTTTACTCTTTATTTTGCTCATTCGAGTCTAGTCTGGAAACTTGCAGAAATGCGTTCAAAAGTCTTAGAATCTTAACTTCATTGAGTATATTTATACATTGGAGACTCTATGTCCAAATAAGTCACGGGTACGAAACACGGCTAAGGAACAGCTTCAAACTAATTCCTTTCGAACAGTAATAATTAAAAAAAGTTTGATATATAATAGCAGTAAGTGTTTCAACATTTTAATCGATGAAATTAAATCATGTCTAAATACATATTAACATTTTTAGAACAAAACTCAAAAATTTTTTTGGTAAATAAAGTTTGCTATACCCCAATTTTTTTGCCTAATACAGATATTACTATTACATTACACCATTTTATTTGTACATACTTTATGTTATTTATGTATTTATTTGTTTTTAATTTTCTTCGTTGACAATTGTAGTATTTATTATTGTCTAGTACTATTTTTTCATTTACATTTATACATTACTTTTAACGTATTCTATATTTTGTTATCTGAATTCTGTATTGCTTGGAGGAGGGTGAGCTGGCGCTCACGTACACTTGGACCTCATAGGCGGGCCCATTGTGCTACCCCCGTAAGTGGTGGCATGTCCACTGAGCCTCTCATTCCTCAAGCCAACCAACACTTGTGATGCATTTGAGGAGAAGACCGCTACCTCTACTGGCTATAGTGGGCCAGAAGTCCCCCAGTATGGATCCTCTTTTCGTTGAGAAATCCGAGCGGTGACACAGCACATGCTCAGCATTCTCGTCATCCAGATTACACCCTCTACACTTGACGTTGTCTATAGCTCCCAGTGTATGGAGGTGTTTGTTTAGTCTGCAGTACTGCAGTGTCTTGTTAGTAATCCTGCATGGCTGCGCAGATTACTCCTGGCCTGTGGAGAGTGTTTTGCTAGTTTACACTGGATGTTTCCAAAGCCATTCTGCTATATCTGCTTAGACAACCCCCAACAGTCCGCGTGGCGTTTGAGTGTATAATGTTTTAGCAGGAAACTGTGGACTGAATCTGAGAACGCTATTGCAGATTCCGCACCATGCAGGGCTTTCTCAAATCTTCTGCAGGCTAAAGCGTCTGCTTCTTTGTTACCCTGAATTCCATCGTGTCCTATGACCGAAAGGATTGTTTTGTGTGAACACATCTAGGACCTTTCTAATTAGCAGAACCAACTCAGAGCCTATCCTACAGTTATTTAGGGCAAGCAGGGCTGCTATGCTGTCCGTTGATATGCGCACCATTTTACCACTGACGTTTGCCTCCGTGGTTTCTATTACCGCTTGCAGGATATCTACTAGTTCCGCCTGGGAAATAGTAGTATGTGTGCCTAGCGGTATTATCGAGTGTAATCGAGTGTATCTAGGTCTTCTGAATCCTCTGATCCACAGTCCATTTTTGAACCATCGGTGTAGATTGATACATCCGACTCGTCATTACCGGACACGTTCAAACTTACCTCAAAGTTCTTGTTAAAATTATATATAGGGGGGATACGGTCGGTCTCCATTCCCAGAAGAGAAATTTGTTTTGTAGTCTCTTTTAGGATACAGGCATGTCTCGTAGCCATGCCCTTAATATATCATTTGCCTACAGATTGCAGTCTAAGAGCAGTCCTCAACGCAACCACCTCTATGTATAGATTTAGAGTATAGATGTAGAGTATAGTCGCCATTGCAGCTGTAGGCGTCGTTTTCATCGCACCGATATGCCAGTCTTTGAACATGCTCCAGTTGAGATGCTGCTGTTTTCTCGTTACTTTGGGCCACCAGACTATGACTGCGTAACAAAGCATGGGTCTAATCACAGCCATGTAAAAACAGAGGGAGATCCTGAGTGAGAAACCCCAGGACTTACCTACTGTCCTGCGACACTGCCCAAAAGGCCGCACATGCCCTGTTTATCTTAATTTAATATGTCTCTTCCAATTTAGCGTGCGGTCAAGTATAACCCCCAGGTACTTGGCCTCATTCGCTAAGTGGAGTTGAGTTCCCGACAATTTGGGCAATTTCATATTTGGTAATTTTTCTTGCTTAGTTTTCAGGGGGTTGACTGAAAGGGAGTGTTCTGTGCACTTATTATCGACCAACTTGAGAGCTGTTTCCATAAGTTCGCATAGCAGGCCCTCCGTTTAGCAAGATGTTAATGCCATCTTCGTAACCTATTGTGAAGAAGCCACTATTGACCTCTACTGACCTTGTCTCTGTTCCCCTCATTTATTCGTACGGCTCTCCATTTGGGCATGTGTGTTATCCATTCACTAAGTGTGTTGGGAATGTTGTAGAACTCTCCAAAATCGTCCTAAGTTGAAGACAGAATCAAAATTCGACTTTGGCAAACATTTCATTTAAAGCCATTTTTAAGAGTCTGCAGAGGCACAGATCAGTCCATAAGGATCGTTTTGGGTTCTATAAGGCGTTGGAAATGACCAGGTGAAAATTCGAAGAAACACCGAATTTTCACTTAGGAAAAATGTTTTTAGTTCAGGATATGAGAGCAAAAGTATATAATGACAAAGATTTATGAATATTATACTTTTTCAAAAGTACCACAAATTGGACTTTGAAAAATAATATTTTTGAAAGGGCGTCGAAATTTGGCTCAAGAATCGATTTATCAAAAGTACGCCAAAATTTCACTCGCATATTAATTTTTCAAAATTGTGTTGAAATTTGGCTTGAAAATAGATTTTTCAGAAGTACGCCTTCGCTCGAAGGTGGGTTGCTGCCATATCGATAATACTGAACAACTGCATAGGACCAAGTAAATCGTGGACTGATCGAACGCTATTAAACTCATGCAGTTATAAGTCCTCACGAATGTGTTTGAGTACGTGAACCGCCACGATACAAGAACTTTAAAGCTAAGTAGTCTCTATCGAAACTAAATTCATTTAGTAAAACTTTTTTAAGTTAAAATCAGTCAGCCGTAATTATGAATTACAAATAGTCTCAGACTTCTCTAAAAAGCTCGCATTTTGATTCTGAGAAGGTATGCATGAATATTTTCTACCTAATCGATCGTTAGCGTAAGCGCTCTCGCTTGTATGGTCTGAAAGCCATTACCTTGATTGGGGAAGGCACGATTCTTATCTTGAGAATTTTGTATAACCATTTCTGTTGAATAAATGGATTCTTTGAACTATTGTTTCTTAATTGGTCTTGAGGCCTGTTGACGGTCTATAATCCCTGGAACTTTCGTATCGAAAACCGGATGTGTCGAGTTAACTCACATTAACACTCGACCTTCTGGTTGCCTTACGGAGGTTCGATAGGGATTTTTTTATGCGTTTTTTGAGAAATCCCTAAGGGGTAGAGTCCGGTATTAACAGATAAAAACGTGGATACCGCGTACAAAAATTAATCCCTCCGCGGAGAAATTCTTCGGTTGGGATTTTTTTATGCAAAAATTCAGGAAATTAAGAGGTACCTAAACCCCTAACGAGGGAATTCAGGTCCAGAGAGAGCGTCATTACCGATCTGTGGTAGTGCAGCCTTGGTCCATTATCCGGCTATCGAAGTGCATCTTATCTCGAACCCGCCTGGGGGGTAGAAGAAGGGGGTAATACGCGACTGGCGCCCTCTGAGAAATAAATTGATGTCGCGTCATTTTGACGCCCGGTAGTGCGTTCTTCTACAGGAACACCATGCGTTTGAAGAGCTATGCCTATACTCTCGAAATCCCCACGGTAGACAATTTTATATCCGATACAATAGAATGAAGTGCCGATTCTGTAGATTTCCCTGGGATGTAAGCGTGTGGATTTGGATACAGTGGGTGTAAGACTAACACTGTATCTCTGATTTTTCTATCACACAGTCTTCCCAAATGTTTCAGTAGGAAGGAGGAAAGGCTAATGGACCGATATAATTTTGGTAAGGAGTAGTCCGTATATCCTGGTTCAGGTGTGAATATTACCTTTACTTTCATCCACTTTACCTGAGTGTATTTAAAGGCAATAAACGCCCAGTAAATATGCACCAGGTGCCCCAGGTGGTGGTGTATGTATTCCAATCCTCACTCGAGTAGGGCTGAAAAAAATCGTCCTGGTGATTTATAGGGGAGGAAAGTGTTGATCACCCAGGCTACTTTTGCATCATCCACTGTTCACCAGTCAGCTGCAGCAGCGACCAGGTGGGATATGTTGGCCCAGTCCATTCAGGACGACACAGTGCTACCTGGAAACATTGAATTAGCAGTTTTAGAGTTCAGATGTTTCAGAGACGTTGGTTGTAAACAGAGCCGGCCTTAGTTCTTCAAGCGTCCTCGTACGAAATTTTAAAGAAAAAAAATTTTTGTCCCCTCATCTCTCAAAATTGACGAGCGAAAGGGGGGCGGGGGTTGAATAAAAAAAAAAATTCGTCCTCATAAGTTTTACTAGAAAAAAAAGAGCGTTTCATATTAAGCTTGTGGCGCCCCAACATATCCCCCCCCCAAAGACCAAAGGCCGGCCCTGGTTGTAAAGGAACCCTTCGTTTTATCAGTCTTGGTTGCTGTTGGGGATCTTTGGAGAGTATCTTATTGAGCCGAGCTGCTGAGACAGTGGATACAACTCCGTTACAGAAAGATCTCCATGATGCTCTTTGTCTTTCGCGAATGGTTTTTTTGTACAGCTTTTGACTGCTCTTGTATGCCTCCCAGTCTTCGACACTATTAGACTCCTTCGCTTTGTTGACAAGTTTTCTTGTCTTCTTTCTCAACCGGTCGAGTTCTTTGCTCCACCAGAATGTTGAATGTCCCGCTTCGATTACTCTTAATGGACAAGAGTCCTTTGAGTAACTTGAAACGAGGGCTTCCTGTAACTTAACAACGTTACTATCAATATCCTCTATCGTTTCTATGTTATTTGTGTTGAGGGGCCCCAGGCGACTAATAAGGTGTATTTAGTTGTGTATCTATTACATTTTAAATGTGAAAATAAAATATTATCTGTATAAACTGCTGACCAATTGAAACGGGCCAAGGGAATTTTTAGGTTGAATTTAAATTCACATTTTTTGAGAAAGCGAATAGATATCTTAACGCGCTTCTCGGGATTTAAGAGATAATTCATTTGTGAAACAGTGTGTTTTGCCCTATTCTTTTATTTTAAAACACGTTACCTTTTACATGGTGTGAAAGAAAGCTGTGTTTTCTTTACCAAACTTCCGAGATTCCACAAAAATTATTTTATATTTTTTGCATTCGCATTTTTTTTGTCACTAGTTTATGAGAAAAAAAGGATCTCTCTTATTTTATAAGATACCGATTTTTTTCAAAAAAACCCGTCATTTATCCATTTTCTTGCCATTCGGTCTTATTGTGTTTGGTAAGAGCCGATCGTTGTAGGTTATTATAATATATTATGGTAGCTCCATTAGAATGATAACATGATGCATTTCTTGCTTGGTAATCAGCAGAGTACCCAAAATCGGTATGAGTTCACGGATTGGGGAACCTCTTTTCGGTTTTCTACATCAAAATGTAAAAAACGGAACCCCAATTATCTCCGAAACGGTTAAAGATATCAAGTTGAAATTTGGCACACATCTGAAAGAACTAAAAGGCATAGATACAAAAATATTTTTTTCAAATTTTGAGATATTTTTCCCAAAAAATGTATAAAAGTATACGTTAAATTGTATGTATATCTTTTTAATGAAATAAAATAAAATTTAAATAAACAATAAGAAAAAATATTTGTTAATCTATTTTTATAAGTGCAATTATTATATAAAATGTCAATTAAAGAAAACGGGAAGAACCAAACTTTTTATTATTAATGTAACAATAAAAATAAAAATTCTATTAGCATGGAAACCGTGAACTGAGAGCACAAAACATGCACTTATTATTTTTATTATTTTAAAGGCCTAATGGCAAAAAATGGGAAAATTACAAGTTATTAAAAAATATATATATATATTAGAAAAAAGGGAGTCATCAAAAATTTGAGAAACTGCTTTTTTCTCCATAGACCAGTGGCTAAAAAAATGCGCATTATATTAGTATATTATTCAACGAGCGGTAATGGGGGTAATAACTCACGCAGGTGAAGTTCCAGCACGAGCGGAAAGCTCAATCAATTCTCTTTACATAAACTGTCTACAAATTTTTCGAAAAAAACGATAATTATCGAGTTAGTCGAGAAAATGTACGAAATTACACGTTTTCCTATAGAGTGTATGTAAATCTTAAAAAAATAATGTTTCTCAGAAACCTTTGTTTCGAAGGGCCAAGATTAACGGAGCGTCAAAGTAGTACATGATATTAAGTAAACATCGTATATGAGATCGATTTCAGTTAATTACCGATTAATTACGGTGACAAAATGGAGAAACTTTACCGAAAAAAAAAAGTCCTAAATCCCGCCCCCTCCAATTCCTTCATTTTTGTCAGAATTCAAACAACAAAAAAAAGAGTTTTAGCAAATTTAATCCTATTTAAATTAACTAGAGCAGCCCTTTGGCGTAGGAGCCAAGATTAAAAAGTTGCCAACTGTAGAAGCTCAAAATTTGCGATTTTTTGCCGTACATGGGCAACATTTCAGTAGTTATCTCCGAAACGAAAAAAAATCAAAATTCTGATGGTAGCAAAAGATTCGTAGTGGAAAATACTCATTTGACCTTGTTTTTTATTTCGAGCTAACTCCCACCGTTTCGGAGATATCTTCAAAAAATAACAAAAAACAGCTTACATTTCGGAGCAGAAAATATTACAAAAATATGTACTACGGGAGCCCGTGCACCCCCCCCCCCCGATCCTTGGGGACAAGGTTTTTCATAAAGATTAAAGCCTAAAGAACAATTTTGGACATGTACTTTCAAAATGGCGTCCGTTAAAAAAACAAACATTTGCAAATATTGTTTTTGCCATTTAACACAAAAACTAAAAAGATGGAGAAAAACTTTCTACACAAAAAACAAAGTGCATTGTCCCTGTACAATATTTGGATAGGAGTTACCATTTTCCAGATAAATGATTCAGCTCTTAAAATAAAATATTCAATTCAATATAAAACGTAATACTACAGGAGCCCACCCTAAGTGTCCGTGCACTCCCAAATCCTTGGGGACATTGTTTTTCATAAAGATTAAAGCCTAAGGAATAATTTAAGACATGTCCCCCAAAAAAAAAATGGCTCTACTTTCAAACTGGCGTCCGTTTAAAAAAAAATTGCAAATATTGTTTTTGTCATTTAACACGAAAGCTAAAAAAGATGGACAAACACTTTCTGCACAAAAAACAAAGTGCATAAAATTTCCTACAATTTTGTTTCTATACAATATTTGGATAGGAGGTACCATTTTCCAGATACCATTGTTACCGTTTTCGAGATAAAAATGTCCGCAAATTATAATATTATTATTATTATTATTAACTTTTTTCAGTTTATTTTTTTTTTTGTTATGTTACGCCTTACAATAATTGTCACAATTATTTCCTCTAAGTGATTTACCGATAAATGAATTTCCATGTTTTCTTAATTTTGGACTCATTTATCTGGAAAATGGTAACTTCTATGAAAATATTGTATAGGAACAAAATTGTAGAAAATTTTATGCACGTTGTTTTTTCTTACAATAATTGTCACAATTATTTCCTCTAAGTGATTTACCGATAAATGAATTTCCATGTTTTCTTAATTTTGGACTCATTTATCTGGAAAATGGTAACTTCTATGAAAATATTGTATAGGAACAAAATTGTAGAAAATTTTATGCACGTTGTTTTTTCTGAAAAAAGTTCCATCTTTTTTAGTTTTTGTGTTAAATGACAAAAACTACATTGGCAACAGTTTTTTTTTTAACATATGGCCGCCATTTTGAAAGTACAGCCAGTTTTTTTTGGGGGGGACATGTCTTAAATTGTTCCTTAGACTTTAATCTTTATGAAAAACATTGTCCCCAAGGATCGGTGGGGGGGTGCACGTAGACCCAGGGAGGGCTCCCCGACTAATGCAATCTTGACATGTTCATATTTTTCGAAAAACACCATTGGGACGGCCGTACGATGTTGCGACGTAAAGAGGAAGTCTTCCAGATAAATCTGATCGTAAATTGCACGGCGAAATTCGAAAATTCGACTCGGCACGAATGAATCAAAAGTACCATTTTGTGACATTTCAGAAAATCGATCTCTTTTTGTAGCATGTTGTTTAATTTTTTACTCATTTTTGCAACACCAAAAGTTTGGTAGACTTACACTTTCATCATTGATACTGTCTAAGCTATCATGGGAAAAAAATCTAGCTTTATAGTTATTAACGCGAAAAATCTGTCGCTACCTCCCTGGCTACCACCTTCGTGTCGTGCTTTACGCCGATTGGACAGGCTAGGCATGAAGATAAAGGTGATTGGCTCTGTACCTAGCGTTAGTTATAATATAACTCACGCTATTTGTTTATGGATTACTATTAATTGTTCAAAAGCAGTACATTAATTAGTATATAACCTAATAAGATAGATAAAAAATATTTTTTGTGGAATCTCGGAAGTTATAAAGTTTGGTAGAAGAAAACATAGCTTTCTTTCACACCCTGTAGATAGTAAGGTGCTTCAAAATAAAATAATCGGGCAAATCTCGCTGTTTCACGAATAAATGATGTCCTAAATCCTGAAAACCGCATATCGGTATCTATTATCTTTCTCAAAAAATGTGGATTTAAATTCAACCCAAAAATTCGCTTGGTCTGTTTCAATTGACCAACAGTTTATTTAAAACACAAGCCGTTTTCCTTTCCGGCTTCGCCAGCGGCTCTCACTGGACCGATTTTCATGATTCTGTTTTTAAAATAAAGCCACAGATCATTAATTTTTATTTTCTTAAATTGTTGTTTTTTTTATTTTTGAAACGTAGGATAATTATGTTTTTGAATGGAATTTTTTTTATAAAACAGGTGTTTCAAATGGAAAAAATGAGTATCTAGGTGATGCTATATATTATCTAAATACAGCATTTTGGAAAAAAGAATTATTACTGAGCAATTACAATAACAAAATGACAATATTTTGTTAAGAAAATTGCGAAAACGCACATTTCTTCTTTATTTTTTGTAATGTAGAAACAAACAAAAAATCGTTTTAAAGATTGATTAACTAATTATCTTTAATTTTAGAATTTTTGATGGAAGTGTCACAATTTCTAAGCATTTAAACTAAATACTTCATCCTGAGAATGGTCGGATGCCATCTATACAATTAAATATCTCCGAAACTATCAATTCCACACAAATGTATTAAAAAAAAAACAAATTAATTCTCAGTGAGCGTCTTACTATACATTAACGAAAAACACTATATGAGAGAATATCTTTTTTTTAATTACTGAGGACTTACAGAAACAAAATAGCGATGTTTTTATTAAAAAATATGAAAAAGTACATTGTTTCTGTTTCATAACTTTTTTGTTTTTTATGCTATAGAAATAACCAAAAAATCATTTGAACGCCGAATTAATTTTTCTTTCATTTTGATTGCCAGTATTTTTAATGTGCGTTCCATAGTTTCTAAGATATTTAACATAAACTAAATACTTCGTCTTTTAAACGTTCGGATGCCAAGATTATACTTCCAGACCTCCAAAATGGTTAACTCTACGAAAATTAGAAAAAAACGAAATTCATCCTTAACTTCGTGGCTTTCTTATTTGTCCCTAGCATGTTTTCGCTCAATGTAATACCTTTCGAGTTATTTGACGAAAACCTATTTGAAATACCTATTTTTGAAGCTAAAATCCTAATTATCTAGTCGTTATAACTTAAGACTATCAATTTATATGAAAAGTTGCATAGAATTTTTTCTTCTCAAAATTTTATTTTCTTTCAGCTCCAATGCTTTTTGTTTTTTAATTGCCACCCCCTGAAAAGGCATCCACCCCCTATAAATTAGAAATTCCCCGCATAACATAGGAACTTTTCGTTGATGCATTTATTATTAAGTTGCCAAAAATTAACGAAATCTAATTCATATGACATTATTCCGAAGTTAAAACCTCTAGTTACTATAGTATGTAGTTTAAGTTACAATGTGTTATATATATTGCAGGCCCGTCGAGAGGGGGGGACAGCCGGTACAAATTACCGTAGCCCGAGCGCAGTCAAGGGGCCCTTGGCCGTGTTAAAAAATTGCCATCTCAAGTATGTTAAAAAAATACCAACTTTTGCACAACACGTAATTAATAATTAAAATTAACACAGCTTTGAGTATAATTTTGATGAATATACTAGCTAATCCCAGTCGTCGTGACTTCTTTTTATGGCATTTCCGGCTGTTACCTAAAAATCTCAAGCCATTTTATGATTTTTATGAACCGTAACTAATTACACGAAGTTTAGTAATCAATCCCGCAATTTATTTGTTATTGGTATGTACCTTTCTGAAGGGGTTAAGCGCGGATTTATGGGGGTAATGGTGGTAATTCCCCCCCACCCCCCAAGATTCTGTAAACCACAAACTTTCGTTTTAAAATATCATAGTTTTTAATTATTTTATATTATATTTTTGAATATATATTGTATTTACAGAGGCGTAACTGAGAATTTCTCCTCTCTGCTCATCAAAAAAAATTTGGGATGAAAAAAATTTTTTTTTTCGGGTTTCGCCCCCCCCCCCCCCCGCTCATCAAAAAAATTTTGGATTAGGTATTAGGAAAATAATATAATAGGTGGCCCCCAACAATTTTTTGCCCTGGGGCCCCATGACGTCTAGTTACGCCTCCGTGTATTTAGTTGTATTTATAAATTTTGTTTGTGATTTTCTTCTTCCCCCGCTCATTAATTTCAATTTTTGAGGAAAAATACTTTTGTTACTTTCAGCACGCGGCTGTGTTACCCCCCCCCCCCCCCCCAGCTCAAGGTCCAGATCCGCCCTTGAAAGAGTCTTCAGACGATCCAGCTGCCGGGGCCCAACATTGTCGGTGGGCTTTGAGAATAATTGGAATTCCAGCGGAATTACGAATAAATTCAAAGCATGCCGACAAGGCTGGCTCCCTGCCGCTGGATCGTGTGTAGACCCCTTAAAGGGGTCTACCGACGACCCAACCAACCAACCAGCTAGCCTTATTCTCGGTACACTTTGAAAATTGCCATGACAACTCGTAAAAGTGAACTGGTCTGGTGGAATTCCAATGTCTTCACAGCGTACCGACACTGTTGGCTCCAGCAATTTTACGAGTTCGCATGGCAAACTTGAAAGTGTACCGATGTTGGCTGGATCGACTGTAGAGCCCTCAAGTGTCTGTTTGGAGGAACAGATGAATTCTCATGGTCTTCGGTACACTGTAAACAACATCGCTATAGAGACAAATTGTATAGCTGCTCTTAAAAAATATATATTTAAAAATATGGGGGCCCGGCGAAATCTCTTGTACTGGGGCCCACTTTGGCTCTCGACGGCCCTGTTATATTGTCAAGTTCTTACATTTGTTATCTTAAATTTGAAATAAATATATATATATCCAGCTATCTATATATCTATCTATAGCCCTGTATTTGGGACAATTGATGAAGAACTAAAAAAAACTTATTAACACATCGTAAATTCTGCAGCTATGTTTAATAAAATTTATTTAGAAACATTCTGTTCGTGTGATGCAAAAAAGGATTCATAAACGTTGTAATACAATATAATACCACACTATATAACTAATTTAGTAGTTAAATAAAATAAATTGAATTAATCCCTCGCGATATGAAAGAGCAAATAACGATATAAACGTTCTTGGGCTGGTGAACAACAACATTAATAGGGGCTGTTGGTATTGATGTGCAGTGATTAGCGCGTGATAAGCTGATAGTTGGAGACTCGTTGGAGGGACCAGGAGATTGCCGGGTGGGCTGGAGAAGGATGCGCTCCATCACTTGCCAACAGGCCTGGAGAACACGCCATCTAATGAAGCCTATTTGTTTAGCAGTCTGAGGAAAACAGGAACGGAACTTGCTTTTTATCCTGATTTATTGCACCGTTTATATCACCCACCGGCCATCGAATTATTGTTTCTATTGATACTGTTTTATCAAATGAACAGCTGGCGATTTGTCACTGTAACACAACTGACCACAATATTTTCGATTGTACTGCTCACGAAATTACTCACCGTTTAATACAGTGCGTCTAAAGTGTATGTATATCGATCAATAAAAATTTTGTAAATGAAGAGGGAGAAAATTTAAAATAATTAAAGGGCCTCCCGTTATATAGTACGTGAGCCTAAAATAAGACATAATGGAGGCAATTTTGATAAAAAAAAGTTGCTATAAACATTTAGTACAGGGTGGACCAAATTAGATGGTATTTGAGGTTTTCTCTAAAACTATGGCAGATAGTCAAAAACCAATATAGGTGTCCTGAACTCGATTTTCGAGAAAAAACAATGGCGCAAACCGCGATCGTCTATCGTTTTCGACTACAGAGCTTTTTGGCAAAATGGCATTTCTATATCTCAATTACCAAGTGTAGAATAGAAAATCGAGTGACACATTCTTGAGGCACTTTTTTCATTAGAATCCGTTATCTCTAGAAAAAGTGATTAATTTTCGAAAAATTTAATATATTTGTGAGGAGCCCATAGAAAATTATTTACAACACCACTTCTTTTTTTTGCAGGAAAGAAACAAATGTTATAAAAAATTATATTTTTGCCTCACAGATATTTGAACAAAACAATAACAAAAATGTAATGTGTCAATATATTAGTAAACAATAAAACAAGTAAATAATAAACTTGAGAAAAATAAAAACATGAAATAAATAACAAAAACTTTAAAAAAATTCCTCAAACTGGAATGTGAAAGGCAAAAGATAAATATCTTTTGAAAAAATATTTATGTTTTATTTAAATGTCTATAAATCTTAACTAGTTTTGACGCCTTTTTAGCTCCAAGCTTATTCCTTAGTTAGTTCTAAATATGGCCGAATGAAGAAAAAATTATTTCTACTGCGGCACTAAAAGCGGGATAACTATGCAATTCTGAAAAAAGAACCGCACATATTTACTAGGTGTTCATAACTGAGAATGTGAGAATATTTCCAACACAGCCCAGATGTCACACGCTATATTGTCAGAGCAACGCCTAATGAAAGGTGGGAAATTAGACGGAGAATTTGAATTTTATAAAAACCTAGTATAAACCACAATAACCCAGAAAAACCCACCTAAGAACCCAGTGGGTCGTCTTTTTCTAAAGAAGGTGGGTTTTTGCACAATCTTGGATTGAGTGGTAATAATTTCTAATTCAGTTTTATTTTATCTACCAAGATTTTTCTTCATTTACATCTTCATTTACATTATTTACCTTAATCCCTTAGGGCCAGTTGTACGAACTAAGTTGAGCCAAGTTCAGCTTGAACCAAGGTCAAGATCCATGGTTACGATTATTGTAACAATCGTAACCTTGGCTTTTGATCTTGGTTTAAGCTGAACTTGGCTCAACTTAGTTCGTACAACTGGCCCTATATTTGAAAACATTAATAGGAAACTGACTTTATATAACAAGTGGTTGCTTTTAGTAATTAATAATAAAATAGTTTTAATAGAAACAATTGTTTTTTATTGTTATACGATAAAATTTAACTAAGTTTTTTAGATAATCGTAATCGTATTCGTAATCGGCGATTATCAGTAATGATAATCGTAATCGGAATCGTAATCGTAAAAATAAGAATCGTTGCATCACTACTTCTCACCCTTCTAATACTACTTCCCACTTCTTCCCACCTCTTCCCACCTCTTCCCACCTCTTCCCACCTCTTCCCACACCTTCCTCTGCCTTTTCCCATCTCTCCCCACCTCTTTCCACCTCTCCCCACCCCTTCCCACCTCTTTTCACCCCATTCCCACCTCTACCTACCCCTTACCACCTCTTCCCATCCCTTCCCACCCATTTTCCACCCCTTTCCCACCTCTTACCAACCACCCACCCTTTCCCATTTCTTCCCACCTCTTTCCACCCCTTCCCCACCTCTTTCCACCTCTCACACGTCCGCCATATTAAATTTAGAATGACGTCACATACTTTATCGTATTTTACTCGTCAAACCCTTTCATTTGACACCCATATCAAGGGGGTTGTGACTAAAAGGCCGATCCGCCATCTTGGGACGTCCGCCATATTGGATTTACAATGACGTCACATTGTTTATCTAATTTTACTCGTCAAACCCTTTCATTTCATATCCATATCAAGGGGGTTGTGACTAAAAAGCAGATCCGCCATCTTGGGACGTCCACCATATTGGATTTAGAATGACGTCACATTATTTATCGTATTTTGCTCGTTAAACCGTTTCATTTGAGACCCATATCAAGGGGGTTGTGACTAAAAAGCCGATCCGCCATCTTGGGACGTCCGCCATATTGAATTTAGACCGATAATGGCTATACTATGTTGCATTGTCACTAGACTCATAGACGTGTGCCAAATTTCAAAGCTCTAGCTTAATTAGAACTAGTCGGAATTCAGCTTGCAAGATTTGACCTAAGCCAACAAACATACATACAAACAAACACACGTACAAACAAACATTGCAAGTTAAATAATAGCTTTTAAAAAGTATCACATTTCGCGGAAAAATAGAAGAGGCCAATAAGAAAGTTTGTAAACTGAAGATGAATTTGAGTTATTTATGTAGGATTAATAGTTTTGGAGATTTGAAACTTAAAAGATGGTGTCCGAACGTTTATAGAATGTATTTAATTACATACCCCAATATGTTAAAAATATCCAAAATTCTACCACTTTATAAAAAAAAAAAGGTGACCATAAACTTCTTAGTAATTATCGACCAATAGCAATAATTGTATCTATATTTTCAAAAATATTTGAAAAACTCTTAGCAATACGTCTAATTACATTTTTAGAAACTAACCAAATATTGTCGCCAAATCAACATGTTTTCAGGGAAACAAATGTACCACTACCGTGCTTTTAGCTAAACTTGATCAAGTCCACAAAAATTTATATCAAAACAAGAAAGTCCTCGCCAGTTTCGTTGATCTCTCTAAGGCTTTTGACTGTGTCGACCATCAAATTCTTTTAGAAACTATTAAGTCTTATGATATACGTGGCATTTGCAATGAGTTACTCAGGTCATATTTAACCGGTAGGAAACAGTTCGTAGATTGTTTTGGCAAAAGATCAAATGAACTTCTGGTTGATATAGGTGTACCACAAGGCAGTGTGTTAGGCCCGCTGTTGTTTATTTTGTATATCAGTGATTTGGACAATTTCATTTCTTCTCATTATGGCTCATTTGTAGATGACATAACTATTATTTCTTGTGGAGACAATTTGGAAGTTGTACTCGAACAGCTCAAAACTAACTGAATACTTTAACAACAAAAGCTTGTGTTTAATCAAGACAAAACATTTATTACGCAATTTTACCCGGTTCCATCAAGATATAATTCAAGTTTGCTATTAACAGTATCTGGGGGTAAAAAATATGCAAAACTTCGGAATAATTTCATATTAAATGATAATTTTTCTTTATGGGTTATTATTGTACTAAAAGGTATCATCTTCAGTTTCTATATGGTCCGGATACTTGCTTTTACCCTCAAGGGGTGAAAGTATTACTAATTTATTTTTGAAACATAGAATAGTTATGTTTTGGGATCATTGACTACGAATCTGAAGTCAAAATTAGAAAATTCAAAATGGCGGCTCTAATTTGGAGGATGGAATTTTTTTAAAGCAAGTGTTTTAAACCGACAAAAAAAATGAGCATCTAGGGGATGCTATTAATTACCGAAACACAGCATTTCTGAAAATAAATATTATTACTAAGCAATTACAATTAATTACAATGGTGACATTTTGTTAGAAAAAATGTGAAAACGCACATTGTATCGGCCATAACCTCTTTTTTTGTGACATAGAAAAAACAAAAAGTCATTTTAAAGATTGATTAATTATCTTTAATTTTGTTTCTTGGAATTGTTGATGGCAGTGTCATAATTTCTAAGATATTCATCATTTTGTACCTAATACTTTATCCTAAGAACGGTGGGATGCCATCTATAAAATTAAATATCTCCGAAACTATCAACCCTACACAAATATTTAAAAAAAAGTAAATTCATTCCCAGTTTATAAGCTTCATTTTTGATGTCGACCATATTTTCTCTAAAACTAATATTTATGGAGATATTTCCAGAGAAACAGAAATATTACGTTTATTCCAAAATCTCTTTACAGAGTAAAATGCAATTTTTTTCTAAAGCAAGCGCTATAAGCGGACGAAAAAATTTGAACGTCTAGATCATACTATATATTAATGAAAAACAGTATATGGGTACATATTTTTTTAATTACTGACTCCTTACATTACCAAAATGACGAGGCTTTTATTAAAAAATATTGAAAAAACATAACTTCTTTAGAGAATATTATTTAGGTATTATGCAAATCACAACTTACACACTTTTTTATTTATTATGAAAATACCTACTTTCTGCTAAGAATCCTATCACGTAATTCATTACTTCGTCAGTATTAGCTAGGAGAGTAGTTGTTTTGATTGGTTCTCCAATAATAAGTGTTTTAAAGTATCTACCTAACTAGTATATTAGCGTGCCCAGATTAGGGCAACAATATACAGAAAGGTATTTTCATAATAAATAAAAAAGTGTGTAAGTTGTGATTTGCATAATACCTAAATAATATTCTCTAATCATGATAAAAGCAAATAAATAAAAAATAATTAATTGTAAAAAATAAATCAAGAATAGGCTTGTAAATAATGAACGAATGTTTCTATACTCTACTGATGAGAACTAACGAGTTCGAAAAAACTTTGTACAACTTTTCTAGAGTTGAAATAGAATGTAAGGTTCAATAATAATTGTTGTGAATGACTGAATTTCAATAAATAATTTAAGTATTTTCAATATATTTTTTTTGCCTTAAAATGCCAGAAATCCTATCATGTAATTCAATACTTCGTCAGTATTAGCTAGAAGAGTAGTTGCTTCGATTGGTTTTCCAATAATGAGTGTTTTAAAGTGTTTTCCTAAGTAGTATATTAGCGTGACCCGGTTAAGGTACCAATATACAGAAAGTAGATAATTTCATATTAAATAAAAAAAATGTGAATGACTAAATGTAAATAAATGATTTAAGTATTTTCAACATTTTTTTTTTTCTTTAAAAGGCTAAGAATCCTCTCATGTAATTCAATACTTCGTCAGTATTAGCTAGGAGAGTAGTTGTTTTGATTAGTTCTCCAATAATAAGTGTTTTAAATCTATCTACCTAACTGGTATATTAGCGTGCCCAAATTAGGGCAACAATATACAGAAAGTAGGTATTTTCATAATAAATAAAAAAGTGTTGTGATTTGCATTATACCTAAATAATATTCTCTAATCATGATAAAAGCAAATAAATAAAAAATAATTAATTGTAAAAAATAACTTCTTTGTTTTCTATGCCATAGGAATAACCAAAAAATAATTTGAAAGCCATTTTAACGGACTTTCATTTTGATTGTTAACATTTCTAACGTAAAAGCTATTGTCTATAAGATATTTTACATTTAAACTAAATACTTCGTCTTATAGACGTTCGGACGCCACCTTTATATTTCCAGATCTCTGAAACCATTAACTCTAAAGGAATTACAAAAAAACGAAATTCATCCACAATTTAATAGCTTTCTTATTTGTCTCTTGCGCGTTTTTGCTCAAAGTAATACCTTTCGGGTTATTTGACGAAAACCTATTTAAAATAATTTTTTTTCAAGCTAAAATCCCGATTTTCTAGTCGTTATAACTTAAAGACTATCAACTTATATGAAAAGTTGCATAGAACTTTTTCTTCTTAAAATTTAATTCTCTTTCAGCTCCTATTTTTGTTTTTTTTGTTGCCACCCCCTGTAAAGGGGTGGCATCCACCCCCTATAAATTAGCAAGCCGCCGCAAAATATAGAAACTTTTCCTTGATGCGTTGCCTATTAAGTTGCCAAAAATGAAAGAAAACCGTTTAATATGACATTATTCCGAAGTTAAAACCTCTAGTTACTGTACTATTACAACGCAATGGACAATCAGTACAACAGCTTACCTCGTTCAAATTATTAGGAATTCATATTGACTTATTTCTTGATTGGAAAACTTATGTCACCTCAGTGTGCACAAAATGTGCAAGTAAATACGCAAATACGCCAGATAACTAGTATCGAAACGGTAAAAACTTATTATTATTAGGAGTACTACTTTGGGGGTAACTCTACAACAGCAAATAGAGTTTTTTTACTACAAAAAAGAGCAATACGCTGTATGTTCGGTTTGGGCTATAGGGATTTTTGTAAATCTACTTTTATTCGGCACAAAATATTAACTTTACCTTTACAAACGATACATATTCGAAATTTTAAAATTTGTTAAGCAAAATTTATCACATTTCAATTTTCAAAATGCCTATCAGCATTATCCAACTCGTCATGGATATAATTTATAGCACGACATCCATAGGCTTCAGCTATATGAATCAAACCCATATTACGTAGGAACCATCGTTTATAACATACTTAGTAATAACATAAAAAACATAGCCGGCCAAAAGAAATTTTTCTCCACTGTAAAATCTATATTAGTTGTGAATGCATTTTATTTACTCTGTAAATGAGTTTCTGAATTCGCAGCTAATATAGATAAATATTTTTGTATTTTTGTGTTTTTTGTATTCTGTAAATATTTGTAAACAATGGTGCCAAAATTAATTTTGACTTGTCCTATATCATGTATTTGATCCTTGGGAATTAATAAATGATTATTATTATTATTATTATTTCGCATTTCTCAGCTTATGCTGGATGATATTCCCCTGTCCTGGGATGTCATACATCAGCAGGATGAGGTACTGTTTAATTTTTCTGTTCTTTTATAAAAATTTTCTGACTATTGCTGCTGTTTTAAGTACTACTGCTTTCTGGATATTTGTGTGAATGTATGTGTTTATATTTAGTGTTTTGAGCTTATCGTGGAAATTGTTCAATGTGATTCCTGTAACGGACATGATGATTGGTACTATTATTACTTTTTCTTGTTGCCACAGTTCTTTTATTTCGATTGCTAATGTTGGTATTTATCTATCTTTTCTTGTTCTTTTTGTATGATGTTTGCGTCATTGGGTATGGCTATATCTATCAGGAATGTTTTCTTTTCTGTTTTGTTGACTAGTGTGATGTCTGGTCTATTGCAGGAAATTGTTTTGTCTGTATGTAACGTTCTATCCCAATATAATTTATATTCCTTATTTTCGAGTATGGTTTCTGGTGTGTAGTTGTAGTATGGTGAATGTGTTTGTATGAGTTGATGTTTAAGTGCAAGTTCTTGATGTATTATCTTTGCTGCTGTGTTGTGCCAATATGTATAATCTGTTCCGGCGAGTAATTTGCATCCACCTGTTATATGTTCTATTGTTTCTCTGTATTGATGGCATTTTCTACATATGTCTGTGTCTATGTTTTCTTTTATTATATATTTCCTATAGTTTTTGGTAGCTATTACACTATCCTGTAAGAGGAATCCTTCCGTTTCTGGGAAGAGTTGCCCTGTTGTGAGCCATTTGTATGATAGTTGTTTGTCTATATTTGGGTTTTGCATAAGGTTGTAGTGTTTACCGTGTAATATTTTTCTTGACCAGTTTTCTTTCTTCTGTTCTATTGTGTGTGGGTTTATGTCTTCTTGTATGTTTTCTTGTCTTAGGTTGAGTGGTGTATATTGTCTGTCTGCTTTGACAATAGCTTGATGTAATGGTGTGGTTTTGTTTTGAAAGTAGTTTTTTTTATTTGTGTGTTGTGTAGTGCTTGTATATCTATTAGTCCTCTTCCACCCTCCTTTCTACTGATAGTAACCCTTTCGATGCATGAGTTTGGGTGTAGTTTGCGATATTTTGTAAGTTTTGTTCTATTTTGTCTGTTTAGTTCTTCCAGGTCCGTATTGGACCATTTCATTATTCCGAATGAATACATATGCGACCGGTATCGCATATGTATTGATTGCTTTGATGATATTTTTGGAGTTAAGTTTTGATTTGGCTATGAGCGTGAGTCGGTGTTTATATTTCTTTTTAAGTTGTTGTTTGATGTAATTATGATTTATACTTGTATTTTGATCGAATCCAAGGTATTTGTATGTTTCGTTTGGTTCCATATTCTCAAGTATTTCGTTGTTAAGTGTGTCTGTTGTCTCTTGTGTGCTGTGTCTGCCTTTTTCTATGTGAAGTATTTTGCATTTGCTCATACCAAATTCCATGCCCGTGTCGTTTGTGAATTCTTCTGTTATTTTTAGGAGTGCTTGCATTTGTGTTTTGTTTGGTGCAAATATTTTGATATCGTCCATGTAGAGTAGATGACTAATTGTATGTTGTGGTGTATTTTGATGTTTGATTTTGAAGCCGTACGTTGTGTGATTGAGCATGTTTGAGAGTGGGTTGAGACATAGGCAAAACCATAAGGCGCTGAGAGAATCACCCTGGAATATCCCTCTACTGATTTTGATATTGTCTGTTTCTATGTGTGTTTGGTTTGTTGTTAAATGTATCGTTGTTCTCCAGGTTTGCATGACTATGTGCAGGAAATTTTGAATATGTTGGCCTATTTTGTAAATTTCTAGTGTTTTGAGCAGCCAACTGTGTGGTATAGAGTCATAGGCTTTTTTATAATCGATGTAGCATGTTGTCAAGTTTCTTTATTGTTTTTCTGTTTGTTTAATGATAACACTATCTATGATAACTTGTTCCTTGCATCCTTGGCTATTTTTTCGGCATCCTTTCTGTTCTTCTGTTAGTATGTTATTTTGTGTGAGATGTTTATCTATTTTCTGTGAGATGATGGCTGTGATAATTTTGTATAGTGTAGGTAAGCATGTGATTGGTCTGTAGTTGGCTGGATTTTGTGTTTCTTGGTTTTTAGATTTGATGTATGTTTTTCCTTGTGTCAGGAACATTGGCATTTTGCGTGGATCTAGTATTATTTCGTTTATTTGTTTTGTTAGATGTTTATGTAGAGAGGTGAACTTTTGTACCAAAAGTTATGAATATGGTCTATTCCGGGTACTTTCCAATTGTGGGTTTTTTGGATAGTTCCAGTGAGCTCTTCTTTTGTGATTGTATAGTCTATTTGTTGTGGTATGTTTATGAGCCTCTCTTGTTCTTTGTTTATCCATGTGGCTGATTGATTATGTAGTTTCGGTTGTGACCATATATTTTCCCAAAAGTTTTTTATTTCGTCCATTCTTGGAGGTTTAATTTGTATCTCGTTTTGTTTTTGTATGTTTTGGTAAAATAGTTTTTCATCCTATTGAATTGGATGTTTTGCGTTTTCCTTTCGTTTGATTCTTTGTATCTTCTTCTTCTTATTATTATTTTTTTTTTTTTTTAGCTAGCTAAAAACCAGTCACCCTTCTCTGTGGCTCCGACCCTCACAGAGGGGAGCTGGTAGTACCGGTAGCCACTCCCCACGCCCGTGGGGTGAGTGACTACTGGGTCCATGAATCGTGTGCCCTGAGCAGACGTAATGAACCGAGAATAACGGCCTTCTGCATTCTGCCGGCTAAGACCTCTGCCGAGTTTCGGCATGCCGGTATGATCTTAAGTTCCGAAAGCAGTGTGTGTCTCATTCTACCGAGGGCTCCTATAATCAGTACCACTATCTTAACAGTATGGTCTGGATACAGTCTGCGGAGTTCGAAGAGCAGATCTCGATATTTTGTCCGTTTTTCCTCCTCCTTCAAGACAATGTTGTTCTCCGCGGGAGCCGAGAACTCCACGACAAACATTGTCTTGAGTTGATGGTCGAGGAGTACTACGTCAGGCTTGTTGGCTTGTATTTGCCTGACGGTGGGAAAAGAGTAGTTCCAATAAATTAGACACTTCTCATTTCCCACAACGGACTCAATATCCCCCGGAGCGTAAGGCAGCACTGGTGTTTCGTCTATCCCATACGAGTGCCTTAAATGGTAATAAAGCACTCGTAATGCTCCGTCGTGCCTTTGGATATAGGCCGAGACTGCATATGTCGGGCAAGCCGACAGCAAGTGCATAAGAGTCTCTGGCGCCCTGGGGCAGGCCCTGCAGCTGACATCAGGGACCTCTATACCCATGACACGACTACGATAGACGAGGGTGTTAAATACACCATCCTGGCAAGCCATTATGAATCCCTCGGTCTCAGACTTCAGCCCGGCTGACCTTAAGAAGGCAAAGGTCAGCCTTTCGGATAAGCCAAGGTTCTCTATATTTTTATAGAAAACTCCGTGCATTGGCTTATCCGTGTGAAGCTGCAGAAAGATGTTGTGTTCCGCAGCTTTAATTTGGGCTTTTCGTCGAGCAGGTTCCAACTCGGTGACAGAGTCTGGATTTACCCGCTCGACGTCGAAGGAGAGACCAAGTTCATCGGCTGCTCTCTGTGCTGCCTTAAACAAAAATGCTCCTATTCCTGCACTTTCATGGTCCCGGACCATGCAGAGGAGGGGATCCGAACTCCTGATAACCTTACAGGCTCCATCCAGAACCATCCTATTATGGAGACTCTCCAAACTCAAGAGTCCACGGCCTCCCCGATGTCGTGGGAGGTATAACCGTGGAACGGACGATTTAGGATGCAAACTCCTATTGAGATGCATCTTCTTGCGGGTTCCTACGTCGAGTTGACGCAACTCTTCTCGACTCCACTTCACTACCCCAAAGGAGTAGAGAAGGATCGGAACGGCAAGCATATTGGTAGCAGACACCTTGTTCTTCCCCGACAGTTCTGAAGACCAGATCTGTCGGAGTCGGTGCTGATACTTGCCGCGGAGAGCGTTTTTCACTACACTCACTTCTTGGGTGGAGCGTTGCTCGACACCCAAGTAAGTGTACGACTCTCCGGCATCTAGATGATGTAAGATGCTTCCGTCCACGAGCTGCGCGTCCTCTCCGTAGTCCCCGCATCGTCCTCTCTTGAGATGGACCAGTGCACATTTGTCTAACCCGAACTCCATACCGACAGCCTACGTGTACTCCTGTACCACCCTGAGGGACTGGTGTAGGTCCCTCTCTCCGGAGGCATAAAGTTTAAGGTCATCCATATAAAACAGATGGGTGACCTTATGCCTCCTGTCGCCGGGGGTACCGCAGTTGTAGCCACGGGTTTTCCGGAGCGAAACGGATAATGGCAGTAGTGAGATGCAAAACAGAAGGGGGCTGAGGGAGTCTCCCTGAAATACTCCCCTTCTGAAATATACCGGCTCCGTCTGGACTCTATCGTTACCCGATGTTATGGTAAAGCGAGTCCTCCAGAGCGGCATCAGTTCTTCGATACATCTCACTACGGGACCGGGCACCGCAAGACATTGGAGCAAGTGTACAATGAGCTCGTGTGATGTCATGTCAAATGCCTTGCGGTAATCGATCCAGGCCATGGAGAGGTTACGCTTATACTGCACGGAGTCCTGCGTGACACACCTGTCAATCAGCAGGTTCTCCTTGCAGCCAGCGACACCTCTCTTTGACCCTCGTTGCTCATATATCCGCTCGTAAACCGGTTCAACTGCATGGAGCACCCGCATGTACAAAATGCGTGTAAACACCTTGTAGCATGCGTTTAAACAGGTTATCGGCCGGTAGTTCTTTGGGTCAGACAAATCTCCGTTCTTCGGGATCAGCACTGTCTGCCCCTCGACAACCCAAGAAGGAATTTGCTGCTCCCCATTTAGCCATGAATTGAAAATTCTGGCCAAATGGTGGTGGGTACTGGGTAATTTTTTCCACCAATAGTTGTTTATCCCATCGGGACCTGGAGCAGCAAAGTTCTTAGAGCCCTCAAGAGCTCTTCGAACCTCTTCTGGAGTTATCGGTTGGCACACCTCGTTTGGTTGTTGAAGCCTTTGACAGAAGGCTTCAAAGTGTGCCAGGGCTGGAGAGTCTTGGTTGAGTGGAAGCTTCTCCTCGTAAAGCGTTTTCCAGAAATTTTCCACCTGATCTACAGTCGGCGGATTCTCTGCAACACGCGGAGGCGGTTCGAAAAGGCGCGAGGGCTTTTGGCGGAAGAGTTTATTTTCCGCTAGCCCCCTCGCCCGCCTCACTAGTGATTTTTTACAAACCACTAGCATCCGTATCCTGTCGAGACAGTGCTGTTTGGTGGTTCGCAGCACTGCCTCATTGAGTGTGTGATGGACGCGTCTTAAGTTGGCGGCTATTCGACGCACTTTAGGCGTAAATGGCCTATTGGCCGCCATGTAGTCCATCACACATTGGATACGGGATGCGTGTTGCCTCGCCGACCGGATCTTGGCTTCCATCTTTTGTATGCGCCGCTCCGCCCTCTCCTGTGGGGAGGCAGTATTACGCCTCTCCGTCCGAGAAAAGCGTTGAACAGCGGCATACACGGCACAGTTAATGTGCCAGATGTCAGCCCGTTCTGGTAGCGCATCACGAAGTTCTTCATCCACTCTGGCCAGGTCTTGTGGCCCGGGGGCTTTTATGTGGTGTAGCCCCCGTCTGGTACTGAGGCCCTCTGGTACTGGTGGAACAAGGAGAACCACTTCCTCAACCGGTGAATGCGGCGGTCTTTCGGCCACCTCATTCACCGGTCCAGGAGCAGCCCTCACGTAGCCCCTTCTACGAAGATGGGATACATTATTATTATTATTATTATTATTATTATTATTATTATTATTATTATTATTATTATTATTATTATTATTATTATTATTATTATTATTATTATTATGAATTAAAATGTTAAATACCTCAGAAATTATGCACCTCAATCAATATGTCGATTTATAGGCCCTGAAAAAATATTTTTTTGCTAAAATGATGCAATTGACGTAATTAACTGTGGATTTTTATTGATGTTGACGATGAACTTGTTTTTTCCCATGCCGAAAATTTTGCGTAGAATATTCTATTCGATTCCTGGTTTGCGATTGTAGATGTTGTTGTGCGATATTACCAATACTGTCAATATAACCAACAGATCCATATCTTCGTCCACGACGACAACGGACTCGCAAGTCAAAGACATTTCGATACTTGTTTGAATAATTTAAACATCGGCGGCAGCTTGACGTACTGTAAAATTGAATTCCCCGAATTTCTCCTTTAGCATTATAATAAAGTGAATCTTGTTATCATTCGTCAATTTTTCTCTAGAATTTCATTGGTCCAATTTATGTTTATAAACAAGTCACCTGACCTGATTTCCTTTTATGGGGTTATTTTAAAGAACTGGTTTACGCGCAAGAAACCAGACCTATCAAGAATTGTGGCAAAAAATAAAAGAAACGGTCAATGTGATTAATGATTAAACTAGCGTTTCGACTAATGAAAAGAAATTTTGTCCCACGGTACCGATGATATGTTAGGCCTCATGGTAGGCATATTAATAAAAAATCCACAAATAATAAAAATCCTCATTTTACTAATGTGGTTTTCTTTCTGACAAACTAGCTACCTAAACTCTCGAAATTTTATAAATTATATTTTTGACAAAGACGACTTAATTGAAAAAAAATTGATGAATAAAAATCCGTTCCGAATAAGCCTCTACCATGTCAGAATCTATATTAAATGGACAAACTTTTCTCATTGTTGGTCAACTTGCATTTTTGAAAATTGGAAAAGTGCTCTTTTTTTTTAAATAAAAAAAATCTACCCCTTAAAAGTACATAAAATGACGTACAATCAAAAAAAAATGACGTGCAATGCCTCCTTGATAATTGACGAAGAATTAAAAATTTTATTTCGTCCGCCATCTTTGACCGTTCTATTTGACATACGGTGTCCGGGATTGATGCATTATATTTGACCATAAATGAGTTTTATTTTTCCCAACATTGGTGAAATTACTCCTTCTTATAGAAAAGATATTCAATTTTGATTCTTTCTGCCATTTTTGGTGTTTTTCTATTCTTTTCCAAGATGGCGGATTGACAAATACATATCGGACAGAGCTATATTTTTTAAGAATTTTATTCCAAATAAGCCAGTATTTTTAAAACTCCCATCCGATTACTAGTACAAGATATATTTAGCAGATAAGTTGAAAATCCGTGAAAACGTGTCAAAAAATGCATATAACTTTTGACGCACATGGAATTTTTGGGCACAAATATTTTTTTCGTAACCAGGAGGTCATAATACATAAGAATCAACAATAAAATTTCAGGTGGAATGTTGTCGCCGAAAAAAATTAAATTAAATCAATTCGACTGTACTATTTAGCGTTTAGCGTAAGGCGAATATTCCCCCTTTTAGTAGTAACTAATTATTCGCATGCAAGTTAATTGTTGAGAATTATCAGGTATGCACGTGCTTGCTATTGAAAGTAGGAGTATTCAGGGCCGGATATAGAGGGGGTTATGTACTGGCTACTTTGTAGCCGATTCGGCAAATCGGTCTTCATTCGACACTTTCGGCATTTGGCGATTATGTACATAAACTCATAAAAAAACTCAAAGCAATGAAAACTCAATATCATAAATAATTATTACTTTTCGAGCAACCTCTGTCTTGTATTTGACTTAAATCATCTTGGCTGGAAACAGCATGGCCAAATCTGCTTGTTCTAGCCTCTAGCCCTGAGCGCTGTATGTACATATATGAGTATATGTATATCTACAGTGCCCTGTCGTAATTACTGGAAACGTAAACGGGACACTTCATCAAAAGTTTTCAATCAGATTTATATTTTTTTTGTATCCCAAAAATTAAATGACCATCTAGTCGCGTCAATATAGAAAAGTAAAATATTGAGATGTTTTCCGGCAAAGGACCAATCGGAATCATTTTTTTTTTTGCAAATTGGTTATTATGGTCTAAAGAATATTGGTAAAAATAAAAAAACAGGGCCGCTGGGACTTTTCTATTAATAAACTAGCAATTTCAAGCACTAAACAAATTAAGTAAAGTTAATTTGCTATCTCGAAAAGTATTTGAGAAAACCGACTGAAAATGTATACTCGGGGTTCTCAAGGTCGCTGATTACGATTTTGAACTGAAAATTGAAAAATTCAAGATTAACGGATATGGGGTATAAAAACGCAATATATTTTTTAATATATTATTTAATATTTTTTATGGCAATTATTATTATTTTAATTTAATATGTAATTTTTAAAATTGAAAATAATGGTCTTAAAATAATAAATATTTAGTATACAATTCAAGTATTTTCATATTGTAAGGAAAGAATTGTTAAAAAATTAAGTACAATTTTTTTTTATTATTTATTTCTGCACAATTATAAAAATTGTTTACTTAAAAAATATATAAAAGCATAAATTTGATTAAACACCATTCTTTAAAATATTTTTTTTCAATTTCATTTGAGTTGGTTATGAATGAAAATATTGCTCCTCTTGTTCTTCATCTTCATTTCTTTTTCTTCTTGAACATCGTCGATTTCATTATCGTAAAATACTGCATTCAACATATTATTGAGATAAATCTCATCTCTTCCTATTGCAAAATTTGGTACTAATATTAAGGAGGTAAAGGAGCAGACCCCCCCCCACATTAAATCATGAGGTCCGATACCAAATTTACTGGCGGGTCCCCGCGCCTAATAATTGATTAGCTGGGCGAGAGAAATGTGAAAAAAACGTTTTTGCCAACATCTCTGACGGGCACTCGCGCTTAATAACTGATGAGCTGCGGGGGGGGGGGGGGGGATGGATCTGAAAAAAATTCTCAAGATCTCTGGCGGACCTCCGCTTCATGAGCGGGATCAATTAATGAATCCCGCGCTATTTTTATACCCTTTGAATTAGTTAATAGTAAAATTAATTCAGTAACGAGTAATTAAATTAGATCTATTTAAAATATTACTAAAAAAATTTTGAATGATCTATCCGAATATTTTAAAAATGGTTACTTTATTTAAATAAACTAAGTGAAGTGGAGGAGAGTTACTCGTAAATCATATATTTATGCAAAATGGTATTCTAAACACTTTTTTATTCTTGTATTTTTTCTAAAAAGTGTACACTTAGGCCAGAAAATCTCATTTTTATACTTCATAGCCAGCCATCTTGAATTTTCCAATTTTCAAAATTGTTATCAGCGACCTCAAAATCCCCCGAGTATACATTTTCAGTGGGTTTTCTCAAATAGCTTCCGAGATAGCAAATTACCATAACAAATTTAATTAACTTGTTTAGTGCCTAAAATTGTTTGTTTATTAATAACAAAATGAAAAAAGTTCCAGCGGCCTGTTTTTTTTTTTTACGAATGTTCCTTAGACTTCAAAAAACAATTTGCAAAAAATATTAGGCCGATTAATCCTTTGCCAGAAAACTTCTCAGAAAATATCTATCTTGACGCGACTAATCATATATAAAGAAAATAATGGAGCAAAGGAGAAGCAGCCATTCGGCATTATAACAATTACGCAATCCCCCCCCCCCCATAAAAACTGCTTAAAACCGGCCCTGGGAGTATTATGCTTTAGGTTAGATGATATTATATTCTTTCAGAATATTATTATTCTTTTCAAAATAGAAATAAATCTCTGTGAACCAAAATTTTTGCAAATAGTTTATGCACATGACGTCAAATTATTTGCTCAGGAAAAATCTAAATTTGTTGGTGTATAAAGTCCTCCACTGAATTCCTAGAACAATTTGATAATTATATAATTCTCTAAATACCTAATAACCGATAATGTACAATATGCGAATTGTTGAAATATTTCAGGAATAAAGAGAATGCTGTTGTTATCCTTCAAAAGTTGTAATTCTGATGTCGTCCTGGCCCTCGACGAAGACAGAGAGGCATGATTTTACGTACTCTAGGTTACTTTGCATCAGTGGCGTTCCAGAAAAGATATTATAGATTCATAGCATGAAAAGTTTGTTATATCAGATTTAACAAGTTGGTCAATATTGTCTGATAAGCAGCATATTTTTAACAGGGCTGTGTCGAGCAGTGGCAAAAAGTCTAAGCACTAAGCACTCGAAAAAGTGCTTTTATTTTTAAGCACTAAGCATTGTTAATAGTAAAGTACTGGCGATAACTAAGCACTCTGAAAAAGAGAATACTAAGCACTAAGCATTTAAATTTTTTTAATGAAGATGACAATGTAGGAAAAGAAATGTCACAATTTCCTAATGCACTATATATTTTTTATTTTAGCGAAAATACCAAGAAAAATAACAAAATAGATTAGCTGCTCATTGAAAAACTTTTTTTAATTTTAGTATTCCCCTCAAAGGAGGAGGATCTCTAAGGCCGGTTTTCAGCCTAATTTATTTCTTGAGGAAAAAACTCGAAAAACATTTTTTTATTATCTATTAACAATATTTAATCGATTCCACCCCAAACGGAACTTTTCCCCATCCTCCCTTTTTACCCCCTGTCACCCCCCCCCCCTCCCCCCTCCCACCTCTTCCGAAACAACGAAAATACACGTACAAAATCAAAAATATCCTCATTTAGCAACAGTCATGTTAAAATGTTTCAATGACCTGCAAAAAAATCAACTGAATGCTGATTATTTAATAGTTTAGGGGAGGTGGGTGCGGAAAAGTTTTATTTGGAGTAGAATCGATTCGATATTGGTAGTAAATAATAAAAAAATGTTTTTCAGTTTTTTTGTTCAAAAATAAATTAGGCCGAGAACCGGCTTTATGGACCCTCCCTTAACATTTTAAATCTTTACTTACAAGTAATAAGTTTGAAGGTAAAAATTAAAATGAAGAAAATTTTCTCTATAAACAGAATTTTTCGGCCTGAAAATTCTTTAAAAAAACTTATTTTTGGCCAAATGTATACATGGTAACCATTACTAATAAGCCATAGAGAAATGACATATTTCTGGACCAAAATATAACATTGAACACAGTTTACTATAGTAAACTGTTGTTGTGGATTAGATACGGGGTTGTCAAAGTGGAAATTCTTTTTTCTTTTTTTTTAATAACTCAATAGTCACTATTATTGTATTCTGATTTCTACCAAATTTGATGGAGAATTATTCTTTAAGGAGAGAAACAATGTATCACATTATGCTTTGAGATAGATGAGCTCTACATTTAATGAGGAATTATTTAGCTATTTTTTAGACGAAATATTTTGGCACTTCTGACTAGATAATATGATGAAATTATTATTTTTACGTGAAATTTGTATGCTTGTGTTTGTGATGTAATATAATATAATGATAATATACGAATAACTTGATAATCCAAACAGTATTCGAGAAAAGAGAAAAGAAGAAACCATTAATAAATATTTGGGCTCACACCCAATTTAGAAAAAAAATATTAGAGACTATTTTGAAAAAAGTTATGAATGAAATTAATTTACTTTAAAGCATTTTCAGATTAATTGTGTGAATCCAAATCTTTAACGACGTATTTATACCCATGTCTAGTGTACAAATTTTAAGCAAAAATGATGCCGAAACTGCGAAACTGTTAATGCTCGCGAGCCATAAAGTGCTAGGGAGGTTTTTGGCTCACAGGCTCGCAAGTACTTTAGAGCTCGTGAGCCTTGTGTGCCTGCGAGCCTTTTTTAACCCCCTACCCCAAAAGAGGAGTGTTATAAGTTTGACGCGTATGTTTGTATGTTTGTCTGTCTGTGGCTTCATATCTCTTCAACGGGTGATCCGATTTTGATGTAGTTTTTTTTATTTGAAAGAGTATTTTGTCGAGAAGGCTATAGACCATATTAGATTTTGATGTTTGGTCGCCATCTTGAATTCGCGATGTGGAACTTCTCTAGAAATTGTCCGATTGAATTAAAATTGAAAATGTGCAAACAATTATGGTAGCCAAACATGATTTAGGCCTCATTTTTATTCGGACATATGAAACTGGTACGATTAGATACATTGATCTGAGGTTTTTAAAAATTTTCAACTTTACTTGTTATTTGATGGATAAAAGAACGGAAAAGAGTGTGAGATATCAGAGTTCACAATTTACGTTGCGACTGGAAACTGGAACACTGGAAGTGCGGAAATAGTTAAATCAAGTCAACTTTCGGTGACTGTACGATAATTCGATTTCCGGAATTATTGTTATTATTGCGAATCTCTATTTTGAAACTGCAGTGCACGAGTACATGCGTACGCTTTCTTAATTTATTATTTGATTTAAAACATAATAAACATGAGAATTTTTACCTCCTTCATTTACCGAAGGGAAGTACTGTTATCGGGAAAAAATCGCCTTTCGAGATTTCTCCCGATTTCACGTTTCAGACTATATAGATTCCGAAAATAAAAGTTTTTTAACTTCGTCAGTCCGTCTCTCTGTGTGTCTGTCTATGTGTCTGTTTTTCACTATATCTACAAAATCATTTGACGGAAAAGACTAATATTTGGTACGTAGTTGGAGCTATTGTCAACGAAGAATTGGGATATACTTCCAGTGACAAATATGCAGGGTGAACAACTTACAAGAAAATAATTAAAACAGTGTAGTGGAGGACAATAACATTTCCCATGTAATTCATGTAACCTGATAAAATTTCATGAGAAATTACATTAAAGAAATAATTACAGGGAAAAATGTGACTCAAGACGGATACAACTGTCAAGGAAGAAACATGATATACTTGAATGAAAAATATATAAGATGGTCTGTGGTCACCCAAAAAATAATTAAGGATCTATAGTGGAAATGGTATTTGGAACATAGAACTACCGAGGACTAAACCTGATATACTTTTACAAATATACAGGATGGTCACTTTCAAAAAAACGAGGGAAGAAAATAATATTTAAAATATAGTTGTCACGATTCAGAGAGAAAATTTGATATACTTTTAGTTAAAAATATACAGAGCGGTCTTCCAACAGAAAAAGTGATTAATAATAGTAATTGAAAAATAGGGATGGAAGTTTTGTCTAAATACCTTTACAGATTTTTTTAGATCTTCAAAAGTAAAATATCTCAATAATATTTCAAAACAATTGGACAGGAAGCAATGGCAAGTCTACAGAGGGGGAAAGAGTTAAGTGCCCCGTGATGCTCTGCCACCTACGCCACATAGTAATAATAGCTTAAATAAACACAGTAAATATAACTATAATTACGTTGATGAGACTAACTAATAATATTATGATAAACCCTACTGGAAGCAGTACAGAAGCAAAAACAAAACCAAGAACGCAAGGTAGTATTACGTTTTTGCTAAAAACTGAGTGCTTCTCCTGAAAGGCTGAAGATATTGAAGTAATTATTCTTTCACTATTTTTAATCCCATAACCTACGCTACACAGTAATAATGTTTTTTGGTGAAAGGAATTTTACTCTTATTTTCATCCCCATAGATTATAAAAAGTTCGTAGGCTAGCATCTGTAATGTCAGAAATAACATATGTTGAATTCAATGAAAAAGTATGTAAAGTTGGGGCAAATAATTTCGCAGTATAAGTTTATTTCAAACGTTCAAGAAATTGCCTATTGATTTTTTCCTAGTTCGATTTTAATTTGGACTTTAAGGAAGCTATTGAGCTAATAAAAACCATAGGTTAAGCAGATAAAAAATACTTGTCACAACGACTCGTTTTCTTACAGTCTATATGGTTCGTCCCTTTTGTATTATTTCAGTGATTTTCAACTTTTATGATATGAACTCTTTACCTCTATTTAAAACGTAAATTGTAGATTGTTCAAGGGGCCACTCGGCTCTTCCAGCCAATTAGTTGTAGAGTAAGTCACAAAGCTTGTGATTTTCCTGGGGGCTAATTTTCCTATGTCTTCAGGCGTTAGTTCCACCTTTTCTATGTACTTTAGCCTAGTGCGGACTAGCATCTTGCATTCGCAAAGAATATGTTCCGCAATTTCTATTGCAGTCTGCACGTCATTGTCTGCCTGGCCCACGTTAAAATGGTATCTAAAGGGCAATGGCCTGTTAGAAGGCCTGTCATCAGCCTTAAGTCGCACTTTTCGAGTTCGAGAACTCTTGTGGCATTCTTTGACGCATAAGTGATGAACTTTTTCTCTTGTCTTTGGCACGGAGTATTCCTCCAGTAGGACTCTTTCTGTTCCTTTTCCCATTTTTGGACATCCTCCGTTATGTGTCCTTTAGATAAGCCACAAAACGGTTCGGGCCCAAAGAGTGGGGCTTCAGCACCTTTTTTTCTTGCAAGGGCATCAGCTAATTCGTTTCCTTCTATTCCCCCATGCCCTGGCAACCACATCAAGGTAATCTTGTTATTTTTTGTCAGTTGCTTCAGGAATTGTCTGCATTGCCAGGCAATTTTATACTCAAAAGTGTAGGCCCTGAGAGTCTTTAACTGGCTGTCTGAGAGTATATAGATCTTTGCCCTTCTAATGACTTTATTTATGCATTCCTGAAAACATAGCACAGATTTCTGCTTGGAAGATGGTTGGAGTCTTGCCTAGGGCTCTGAATAGTCTTCAGTTAGGCCCTGCTACGCCCGCGCCAACCCCTTCAGCCATTTTCGATCCATCTGTGTACCAGACTGCAGGACTTCGATTTTGCTCTCGATTAGCACATCAAACGGGCAGTCAAAGTCCATAGGGTCAGTGGGTTTGGTCATGGATTCTAGTTAAATTGTTCCTAGAATCCTTAGGTGACCAACCAGGTCTCCTGGGTTGAAGGAGAGTATCTGCTGCAGCCTTAGGGCACTAAGTGCCTTCCTTACATGTAGATGCAGAGGAAGCAGGTCTAGCATTGCCTCCGTAGCTGCTGTGGGACAGGAGCACATTACTCCCTAATCAGGTAAGGCGTTGTAACTTCTGCAACTTTCCTTGTCTTAATTTTTCTTCAGTTTTTGGCCACCACACACATGATGGATCTCACAACCGAGAGGTAGGACCAGTAGATCATCTTCGGTTTTAGGCCCCAAGTCTTACCAAACAGCCTGCGGCATTTAAAACGTAAGATGCTACTTTTTGCTTAAGGCAACCACATTGAATACACTATATCCAATTTTCCGAATTTGTGCCAAATAACGTTTGCAGCAAATATCAAGTTTATAGGTGATCGGTAAATACCAAAGATAGAACATACATTTTTTGCCAACAGACAGGAATTTTATAATATCGCCATTGCAACTGGTGTGAAGATGAACAAAAAATGAAACAAAATGTATTTTTAACTAAGTTCATTGTCAGTATTAGGTAATAAAGTCCAATTAACTGGACGACTGGACGAAAATTTTTTCATAATTTTTATCCATCTTTCTTTAAGTCGGTTCAACTTTTTTACAAAAAAATAATAATAATAACTCCTTCACGCCTGTAGTGGTGCTTAAGGTTCCCTGTAGTCTACAAAAGAACTGGGGCGGCCATTGAAACGTTTTTCTAGAAACTTTGGATTCGGTTTTTTCTAACGCACTGTTGTGTACTTGTCCTAATACTTCCCAATTAGCCAGCCTTTTTCAGGAAAAAATTTAGAAATGTGGATAGTTTTGTGATTCAAGTCTTTAATCCAGCTAACCAAATAGTTCTTGTTACACTTTTCTAGCCCCAAAATAAAATAATTAACAAATACAAATAAAGGTTTTGAAAACCTATATAACAATACGTTTTCAACTTACAAAGAGATTTTCCTGTGGTGTTCACGGCAAATTAAATTGCTCTTGAAATCCTGCATCTCCATCTAAATTAAATCACTCTTGGCCTAACAAAACAGAACAGCTACTACGTCACTGATTCGGTCAAAACTTGAGATTCTCCAACTATTACAAATTTCTAATTTAACTACTAAATTATATTACGGCAAGTTAGTTGATAGAAACCCAATACACTATGCGTATCCATATTATGTTCATTTAATATTCCAAACTTTTGTTTATATTGTTAAAACTTACCTACCTCTAAGCGCACAATGTTTCATATTTCTAAATATTATTTATAGGCGTTATATTAACAACAGTTTCAAAAAGCTAAACATTTCGATTATCATTTTAGTTTTGAAATAATAATATTATTTTCTACGACTGTAGTAGAAAATAAACTTTGATTGCTCTGATTCTATAGCTGGAAATAATCATTTTTCTCCATAGCAGGAAAATGTCTGACAAGGAAATTGACAGTAACTAAATACTTACTGCTTACCGTGTAAACAGAAGTTTCTGATATGCTATATAAAGTGACAGAATTTACTGTAGAGCTTAAAAATGTAACAATGCACAGAAATCTTAGTGCTGAGGCTTTCACAGCGCTGGTGATTTGGCTGCTGGTTTCTGGGTCTTCTTCCGCGTAGACTTGTTGAGTGCTTGACGTTTTGACCATCTTGTCGTGGTCTTCTTCTGAAGCGAAGTAAAAAAAAAGTAGAAGAACTTCAGAAGAAGACCACGACAAGATGGTCGAAACGTCAACACTCAATCAAGTCTATGCGGAAGAAGACCCGGAAACCAACTAGTCCAGTCAATGAAAGAGTTGTAGAGAATATTTTGAAGGGGAGAATTTTTCTCTTCAGAAATGCGTTGGGGGTAGTCACGAGGTAAACATACTAATAGTTCCCGCCGCTAGCCCCGCCGCTTCAGGGGAGAGGGGGGTGGAAAGGTTCCTTTTTTCGATTCTTCGCTTATAACTCGGAAACGATGCGTCGTATGGGAAAAGGTAATCTATGCCAAATTAAACGTAATTAAATTTTCCACAAGAATGTTTATATTCATTTTATTCCTATGTGTTATAGTTTATGAGATGTTCGCCAGCGAAAATCGATAATTAATTAAAAAAAAAATCAATTATGTACCTTGAATATTTCTATCAAAACGGTTTACCGTAGTCTGCTAATAAATCACAGTCACAAAACAATCTTTATTTTACAACACTCGACGTATTTACTAACGTAATATTTTGTCGAAATCTAGACATTTCCTTAAATATACAGTGTGACTCACTTAAAATGAAGATACCTTTATAACTTTTTCATTTTGTTTCCGATTTGAATCAAATTTTACCCAAGTATAGTACAAATTAGGATATACTTATGACCAGAAAATCATTCACCTGCTATAAAGGCAAAGCTACCTGTGCTACCAAAATATGAGGAAAAAGATTAAAAATCATATTGATTTTTAATCTTACGAACGATGAATTTTACGTAGCCACCACAAATTGCGGAAACTGAGGACCCCCTTTGCCAGATCAGCTTATGTATGAGATAATCAAATCAAATTTTGGTGTATGTACGTTTGTGGTGCCGATTGGATGCATTTTTTAGAATTTCTAACATTCAAAATGTTTTATTTTTTTCAGCATATTTTGGTACCGCAGGTGGCTTTGCCTTTATAGTAGGTGAATGATAAGTAGATCCTGATTTGTTCTATACTTGAGTAAAATTTGATTCAAATCGGAAACAAAATGAAAAAGTTATAAAAGTATCTTCATTTTAAATGTATCACACTGTATATTTAAGGAAATGTATAGATTTCGACAAAATATCACTTTAATAAATACATCGAGTATTGTAAAATAAATATTGTTTTGTGACTGTGATTTATTAGCAGACCACGGTAAACCGCTTTGATAGAAATATACAAGGTACATAATTGATTTTTTTTATATTAAATATCGATTTTCGCTGGCGAACATCTCGTAAACTATAACACATAGGAAGAAAATGAATATAAACATTCTTGTAGAAAATTTAATTACGTTTAATTTTGCATAGATTACGTTTTCCCATACGACGCATCGTTTCCGAGTTATAAGCGAAGAATCGAAAAAAGGAACCTTTCCACCCTCCTCCCCCCTGAAGCGGCGAGGCTAGGGGCGGGGACTTTTAGTATGTTTACCTCCTGACTACCCCCAACACATCCCTGAAGAGAAAAATTCTCCCCTCCAAAATGTTCTCTACAATCCCTTTTTGGGCATTCATTAATTGGACTAAACAGCCAAATACGCAGAAACGTTGCATTTAAAACAATAACGTTACTTGCCTCTTCCTGTATAAGTAAAAGTGGGAGAATGATTAAAATATTTTAGTTGGCTAGAGCACCATGCAAAACTGATATATAAAAAGATTCCTAAACTGCTGGAAAATTGAAACGGACCAGGAGAATTTTTAAGTTGAATTTAAGGCCACATTTTTTGAGAGCGATAACAGATATCAATGTGCGGTTTCCAGGATTTAAGAGATAATTTATTTGTGGAATAGCGAGTTTTGCCCGATTCTTTTATTTTGAAGCACGTTACTATCTACAGGGTGTGAGAGAAAGCTGTTTTTTTTACCAAACTTTATAACTTCCGAGGTTCCACAAAAAATATTTTATATTTTTTTGATGCGCATTTTTTTAGTCACTGGTTTATGGGGCAAAAAGCAATTTTTCAAATTTTTAATATCTCTCTTATTTTATAAGATACTGATTTTTTTCTAAAAACCTGTCGTTTTTCCCATTCTTTTGAAGTTAGGCCTTTGTAGCATTTTAAAGTGCTACAACTCTAATTTCTAGTAATTTAGTATTTGAAATTGATTCAGAGCCGCCTAAAGTCCACTATTTGTCTTCATGACTAGGTAGGCAACCAACTTGCATTTGACGGTGTGGCGTGTTGCTTACTGCAATTGCTTCAGATTGGTAATTTGATGATGTCATTTCAAAGGTGAATAACTGAATTAAGTTTATCCATTTATTTAATAGGGTTTAGATAGTTTCAGTCTATGGAATTTATTCCTCTTATGTTCTTAAAATTGGGTATAACACGTTTTGTTGCTCAAGGTAGTAGAGGAATTTTTTTTGTAACTAGTTTTATGTTGGTAACGCTGGGGGAACGGTCGAAAGACGTCCTTCTTGCGAAAACCGCGAAGCCTTGCGGACACGCTCTTCTTCTGGAGGAATTTTGGTGGCATCGTAGATATTTTCATGGATTTGTGGATGATGAAATTTATTCATGTTAATCCGGGGACACCTATGCCAGAGTAGCAGCTGTTCACAGGAATCTTGTGGGGAGATGTCGCACGGAGACACTGAAGCACTGGGAGATGTGCTCTAGTATCAATGAGGACAGAATCTCGCCGGACTGCCGGAATTTACAAGGTTTTTTTCTTTCTTAATTTTCAATGGCTTTAAGCAACCAATTTAGTAAATTTTTTTGTGACAATAATTAAATTAAATAATTTTATGATATTAGATCATTTATCGAGTCATAAGTTGTGAACCATCAGTTCGATTTCAAGTGTACTCAAATGAATTTCTGTAACCATGTCGCTGTAAAAGTCACATGGTACCACGGTGCTTAGGCATTGCCTTATAATATAGTAGGACAAGACAGTCTCTGGGGCAGTGAAGACAACAATGCAAGGGGTAAGTCACTTTATGATTATATAACTGGTAACAACCTTATTGTAAGCAACAGGGGCTGTACACCAACATTTAAAAACTCCAGAAGTCAAACCATAATAGATATAACACTAACAACGTGGCATATATCCAGCCTAATCCAAAACTGGCATGTGTCTGACTGCGTAACACTATCAGACCACCAATGGATAAACTTTGAAATCAACCTTATTAAGACACCGAAAAAATCCTTCCGAGATCCCCGGAGGACTGACAAAGACGTATATCGATGTCAACTCAGGGAGAACCTGGAAGGAGTTAGCATAAGGACACCCGGAAGTAGTGGTGAAATAGAGCAATATGTTAAAATATTGCAAACAGCAATGAGACAAGCTTTTGAGACATCCTGCTCCTTGAGGTCCTCGCAACAGTCCAATGAGGCCACCAAGTGGTGGTGTCAGGGGCTGACTGACCTCAAGAAGAAGGCTAGGGCCTCGTTCAACAAAGCAAAATTAACTAGACAGGAATCAGATTGGGAGTCATACAAAACCAACCTGAAAGAGTTTAAGAAACTAGTCAGACAAAGACAAAGAGAAGCGTGGAGAACCTACTGTGAGGAAATCGAAGACTACTCACAGACCGCTAGGCTTTGCAAAATCCTCGCCTACTAAAAAAGGACGATGGCACAAGAACTACCGACCTTCGTGGAAGCCTAGAGTTACTTATGGAAACTCACTTCCCGGAATCTGTGATAACAGAACGGAAGGAATGGCCAAACGAAATCGACACTCAGCCCTCAGATCTGGATTGGCAACTGGCCAACCAAGTAGTGAGCGAAGATAGGATAAGATGGGCAATACAGAGCTTCTCTCCTTTCAAATCACCAGGCATTGACGGCATCTATCCCGCCCTACTGCAATGGGGACTGGATGAACTATTGCCGCACCTGGTCGGAGTATTTGGGGCGAGCTTGGCGCACCTTCATATTCCAGAGATATGGAGAGAAGTGAAAGTTGTGTTCATTCCAAAGACAGGGCGGATGGATTATACCACCCCCAAAGCATATAGGCCTGTCAGCCTAACCTCATTTCTCCTCAAGACGATGGAGAAGCTATGTGAACGATACATAAGGGATGTCGTAGTGAAAGACAACCCTTTGCATCCCAATTAACACGCATACACATTGGGAAGATCCACCGACACCGCCCTCCATGCGGTCGCGAGTCGGATTGAGAAATCCTTGGACAATAAAGAGTCCACCCTAGGTGTATTCATAGACATAGAAGGTGCGTTTGATAAAACCACCTTCCCAAAAATCACGGCAGCCCTAGTGGAGAGAAACGTCCCCACGATTATGGGAAGCTGGATATCCAACATGCTCTCCAAAAGAGCTGTACAAATCAGTGTGGGAGACGCTTCTGTGCGAGGAATGGTCGCGAGAGGCTGCCCGCAGGGAGGTGTAATATCACCACTGCTATGGAACTTATTTCTCGACAGCCTCTTGCGCCACCTCAACTCAGAGGGTTTCCACACAATCGCCTACGCAGATGATGTAACAATACTGCTCAACGGAAAATTTGAAGGAGTCCTCTGTGAAAGGATGCAGGGGGCTCTAAGAATAATTGAAAAATGGTGCAGAGAACACTCACTGTCTGTTAATCCCAGGAAGACGGAGATGGTTCTCTTCACAAGAAAAAGGAAACCAGGAGCACTGAAAGCACCAGTTCTCCTGGACACAACACTAAGTTTCGCATCAGAAGTGAAATACCTTGGGGTAACCTTTGACGCCAAACTAACATGGAATCTTCACTTAGACAGAAGACTAAAAAAGGCTTACATTTCTTATGAGCAGTGTCGCAGGACCGTGGGGAAAACCTGGGGAATGAAACCCAAAGTGGTCATGTGGATATACACTGCCATCATAAGACCAATGATAACCTATGGAGCTGTGGTCTGGTGGCCTAAGAGTAAACAGACTACAGCGAGAGCCAAGCTCAGCCAAGTGCAGAGAGTTGCCTGCCTAAGCATAACAAGAGCTATGCGAACAACGCCAACGAGAGCAATGGAGGTAATGCTGTGTTTGCCACCACTGGATTTACATCTAGGAGAAGTGGCCTTAATAACAATGGCACGCCTCAAGTCCGTTGCCTACAACCAAATGTAGGCTGTGGGGAGACCAGAAGTCGCCTGTGGAACGAGGCTGTCAGGAAGACGCCTCTTCTACAGGCATGCACAGATTGTATCTCTCCCCGATTTGTCTTTGATAGACCCTACACAATACAGACAAACAGTGAAAACGAGACCGCTGGTGAAGGTGTGATTAACATTTTCACAGACGGATCAAGGAAGAAGGAGGGGGCAGGATGTGGAATATATTCCAGAAGCCTGCAAATCCAATATAAATGGACTATGGATGAGCGAGCCAGCATAGTACAAACTGAACTGGCGGGCATAACCATAGCCGCAAAAGAGTTTGTCCGCAGACAAACTACGGGCAAAACAATCAGGATCTACACAGACTGTAGACAATCACTACTAGCCCTGAGAAGTTACAAAATAACCACAGGAGCAGTATGGGAATGTCATCAAGCACTTGTGGGTGCCTCCAGTACGAACAACATCTCGGTATGCTGGGTGAAAGGACACGCACAGTGCAGTGGCAACAAAAAAGCCGACAAACTGGCCAAGAAGGCAGCAGGCCAACTTATTTTTGGACCAGGCCCGGCCAGTCTGTTACCGATTACGGCGATAATACAATTAATTAAGGAGAACACCCACAACGAATTTAAGAAGCTGTGGGATGAAACAAGCAGCTGTCAGCTTGCTAGGGAGCTACTCACGTATCCCAACAAGAAAACAGCAATGGACTACCTGGCAATGACCAGAAGGAATCTACGTTTTATAACAGGAATCCAGACTGGACACTGTCCGTTAAGGAAACATCTATACAATATGAGATTAAGCGAAACACCTCTTTGCAGAGGTTGTGAACAAGAAGATGAGACGGTTCAACACGTACTCTGTGACTGTTCAGCCGTCTCGTCAATTAGAGAATCCATCTTGGGAGAGCGTTGGCCTACCTTGGCCAATGTAAGGGAGATGCCCCTAGGCAACATCACCAACTACTTCGAATGAATAGGTTGGTTGGAGGCCTAGGCGAGTGTCTGCCTAGAGGGAGGATGTACAAGGGGTCCAATGGGGCCTAAGTGCTGTGGTTTTTGACCACCCTCCTGCTAATTCCATACTCCATACTCCATACAGTCTAGTTCTGTTATCAATTTTTAACTTCACATAAATAGCTTTTTTAGTAAAGACTTTTCAATAGTAAATTTATTAGTGAGAAGGATAAGCACCTTGTCACATACTCAAATTCATATGCTAGCAAGATAACCTAGAGTACTTTGATTGAAATTTTACACCAGTGTAATTAATCTTAAATATTATTTTTTTTTGTACATACAATCTGGCTAATTTTAATAAATGTTGTCCATGTCTAAGTGCTCTCATTTCTTGATACTCATCCAAACTTTGCTTAGACTTCATAATGAATAATTACGTACTCTAGTTAAAAAAATATTAGTTAAAATTTCAGTATTTTCCATCGCATGTTATATGCCAGCTAAAATGTTGTCCCTTGGCTGACAGAATTTCATTTCTGACAGAATTTCATTTCTAAATTAACTATTGGCCAAGTGGCGCCTTCTATTGTTAGTCTGTGTTTACTCTTTCTGCTATCCGAAACAAATTAGCTGCCGTACACATGTGAATGTTTTTTATGCATAAAAAGCGTTGCACCTTATTGAGTTTTGTATATGATGTCTCCTTTAAGATAATAAAAATAAGTACATTTTTTTAACTTTCAGTTCGTGGTGATCAGTGGAGTACCCAAAATCGCTATATGTTCACGAATTAGTGAACCTTATTTGGGTTCCCTACATCAAAATATAAAAACTAAACCCCAGTTATCCCCGGAACGGTTAAAGATATCAAATTTAAATTTGCCACACATGTAAAGGGCTTTATCTGTAGATACAAACAATATTTTTTTCAAATTTTCTTGATGTATTTCTCACTAAAGAAAATACAGAAATATGAGAAAAACTGTATGAATGTCTTTTTAATGGAATACAATTTAATCTATTTAGATTGTTTATTTAAACAATAAAACAATATTTATTTATTTATTTTTATAAGCATTATTATTATTTACAATGTCAACTAAAGAAAAAGGAAAGAACCAAAATTAACGGAGCAATAAAAATAAAATGTGTAATAACAAGGAAATAGTATATTGTGTATTTAGGTGTGAAAGTAATACATTCCCAGACGACGATGCAAATTGTTGGCCAAAGCGCTAGCCGAGGCCAACAAGCATCGAAGTCCGGGAATGTGCTTTCACACCGAAGTACATATACTATTTTTTCTGAAATCACAATCAATATTATTATAAATTAAGAAATTTGTATTAATGCATAACATTTCTTCATTACAATCTAACTGCTTACAAATAAATGCAATTTTAATGTGAGTTGGTTTGTCTGCGTGTATTTATTTACTATCTAAAATATACATAAAAAAACCGTACGGGAATGTTGGTCGTTGCTTGGCAACGGATCTTTTCCGGTCTCTTTTCTGATAGTTACTTAGCAACGGACTAAAATACTGGAATTGTGCATTTTTCTATCTGAAATCGCGCCGAAAATGTAGACATTGCCGATCGATTTCAGAAAAAAATTATATATTCACCATGAACTGAAAGTACAAAAAATGTACTTATTGTTATTATTATTTTATTTGAGCCGTCATAAGGTATTATAATAATCTACAACGATCTGCTCTTGCAAAACCTAACGGCAAAAAAATGGTAAAAATTACAGGTTTTTAGAGAAAAATCGGTATCTTATAAAACAAGAGGGACATCAAACATTGAAGAAACTGCTTTTCCCCCATACAGTGACTAAAAGTATGCGCATCGAAAAAATATAAAAACAATTTTTGTGAAATCTTGGAAGTTATAAAGTTTGGTAAAAAAAAACACAGCTTTCTTCCACACCCTTTAGAGAGTAACGTGCTTCAAAATAAAGGAATCGGCCAAAACTCGCTGTTTCACAAATAAATTATCTCTTAAATCCTGAAAACCGCACATTGATATCCTCGTTTTCAAAAATTATGGATTTAAATTCAACCTAAAAATCGCTTAATCCGTTTCAATTGGCCAGCAGTTTAGTTTCGGAAATGCAGAGAGTTTAAGGTTGTGGTGACACTGTAGAAGAACTCATCACCATTCGTCTGAAGGATGTGGCACTATTTACTTTATTAAGGACGCCAGCCGCGCTTCGCCACTTTGACTGTGTGTGGTTAATTTCTACTCTCAGTGGGATTCGGATAAGTTCCGAGAGACAACTTGCGACCAGTCCTATAATAGACGAGAAAGACATAAGTTCGTACTTACCATGGATTCCTAATCGCTCTCCCCGAGATCTCCACCTTTTTACGATATACTGGTCTTATATGTAACAGTGGGATATCCTAATTAATTCTCCTCTCTTCAGCTTCTGTGATCTGATCGATGTTCTTAATATCAGACACGTGGGCCTTTTGAAGATCCCGTTCATTCAGGGTCGATCTAACTCACAAAAACTCCCGAGAGGTTAGACTTAAAGTTATCATTAAATCAAGAAAATGCAAAAGTTAATGATACAATTTATTGGTTCAATCAATAATGTACAGTAAATGTGTATCTAATCTTGTCTAATATTTGTAAGAATCTGCCTACCAAACATGTCACTGACCAACGCCTCCTTTAGAGGTATACCTCAACCACCATACAATGGAGAGGAGTTATATTATTATGAGAAGATGCTCGGGGCGGAGCCAACGTGCGCGAATTTTTTTATCAGAGGCATAGCGTCATCTGGGGAATAAAGATGAGTAACTGCAATAAAATTTTCATGCAATAGATTGTGTAATGCAATAGATTAAAACTGTCAACGCTGGTATTTACATAGATTACACGAAGCTTCCTGGCGGCGAAACAATGTGAAGATATTTCGCACTCAAAATAGGTTTGCATCACTTAAATTAATCACCGGCGGCCAACACAACTCTACAGAAAACTACCGGTGCAGTTGATCTCGACACTGAATATGATGACGTATTTCGTTCTGATTAGCTTAGAATGGTGTGTACAAACTCGTTTCTGCGCATATTTTTTGCGAGAATCTTCTTATAATAACTCTACTCTAGTAATAGATTGGACACAAAAAGATTATCAACTTCCTAGAAGTGCATGAAAACACATGTGTTTGTGGCTAGCTTTATGACTTTAATAGTGTTTGTATCATTCACAAGAACTTGTCAACTGGAATTGCGTTTTACGGCAGCATAAAGTTATAGTTGAAGTAATCTTAATAGTGAGCCGTTATGAGGGGCGAGAGGAACTAATAGACGGCAACTAGATCTCCCGTCTTTACTCCACTTTTACATTAAGTGAGAGAGAAGATACCGGCCATTTGATGTCGGCTATCTGACGTGACTTGTGGGAGTATACCTTTGAGTGTGTTATTTAATCCAGGGCCGCGGTGAAGAGACCACAGTCGAGCTTATACTATCGGGGTGAAGATATAATTCGATAATTACTTTGTGTTTCTTTATTTGGTAATGTGTTTTTGAAAATAATTTTAGTAAGTTTTGTTACCAATTCATAGCAGTGCTTTGGGGGATATTGTAAGTGTAATGTTATAAAAAGTAAACGGCGAACAATATAGTTAAATCCTCTGCGTTCTGCACCCCTTGCCTCTCAATGTCGCTCACAAATGCGATTGCTTCAACTATACATGAGGCGTCCTGCTCCCTTGCGAAAACGTACTGACAGCATGTAACCTGGGTTTTGTATGACCTCGTTTCCGAGCAACTCCTGTGGACTCGCGTGTACTCATTTGTGGACTGTCCCCCTTATTTTTACTAAATTTAAAGACCTGCCTTCCAGCATGAAACTATCTTTTTCTGATGACCCTCTTCTGCTTCCCTCCCAGGGTAGAGCCGCCGAATGGGTTTAAATTCTCTTTATTTGAAAAGTCGGCCTTTGCAATTTTCGCCTTTTTTGTCTGAAAAGCCTTTGCCACTTTGCAACTTAAGATTTTGCCAACTTCCAAAATTAATACATTTAAATCCATGTTTATAGTACTTCCTAATTCTGCCATGTGTCATGAGGCGTACTTTCGAATTACGCCTTGGACGTCGTCGTCGGCGGTTGATACAAGGCGTCTTCACGGACGTGAAAAAGTCTTTTCATTATACCTCTCTGAAAACACTATGTTTACATACCTACTTAGCGCACGGAAAATAGGATTTTCCTGTGCGCCCACACAGGAAAAATTTTCCCGTGCGCTAATGATATTAGTTGCCTACTTATCAGTCGCAGTCGTAATAAAATATATACTATTGAAAGTTCCTTAGTAACCAGAAACAATGATGTTTAATTTCCTTAGCAACGCTAAACAACGCTTGTATTGTGACAGGTTCTCAAATTTGTATTCAAAATATTTTTAAAATGATTTTTCCAGAAGAAGAAATATTACTTAAAGTGACAAAAGTAAGTGCAGAGTTACTGCCCAAGAAGACTTGTGAGAGGTATGAAAATGAATACCGTCTATTTTGCAAGTGGCGCCAGCAAAATAGGTTAAAGCAGTAAGTGATACTCTTCTCGTGTATTTATCCGAAAAAGCCAAATCAATGAAAGCTTCAACTTTATGAAGTCGATTTTCAATGTTAAAAAGTCGTCTAGCAGTAAAAGAAAATGATAATGTTAGTAATTTGCCGAAAACTACTGCATTTCTCAAATGACAAAGTGTTGGTTACATACCGAAACAGTCCAAAGTATTAACTGCAGACCAAGTCGCCAAATTCATACTTGAAGAACTAGATGAGAAGTGATTATTAACTAAAGTAATTTTAATATTTGGTATTTACGGTGCATGCCGAAGAGATGACTTGATTCGTTTATCTTTGTAAGACGTGGAAGATAATGGCCGTTTTTTGGTGGTATTTCTTCGAGATGGCAAAAATCACAAACCAAGAAGTTTCACAATTACAAAGGAAGGATGTCCCTTTGATCCATGCAGTTTTTATCGTAAATATATTAATCTAAGGCCTACAAATATGGATAGTAGAAGATTACTTATTGCATATCGCAATGGTAGATGTTATGCTCAACAGGTAGGTTGTCATACTATAAGTGATACAACAAAACATATTACTGAATATCTGAACCTAAAAAATCCTGAAGAATATACTGGACACGGCTTAAGACGATCTTCAGCATCTATGATGGTCGAAGACGGAGGAGATTTGCTTACTCTAAAAAGACATCGAAGTTGGCAATCCTCGACTGTGGCTGAAGGCTACATCGAAGAATCGGTAAACGGAAATATTGGAATTTCTCGTAAATTGTTTAGTCATTCAGGAATAGGAAACACAACATCGACACCAGAAAACATTTTAATTGGGGAAAACCAATAAATAAATTCTAATATAGTACTTTCGACTTCAACAACTACAATTCTACAAAATGAAGTGCCTGTTAAAGAATTGCATATTTACAATGACACAAATTGTGACATAAATATTTCATTTAGTAAAAATTAAAGATATAGTTTCTAAAAATGTAGATTTGTTTGCTTTATTTCTTGTTTTCAGAGAGGTATAATGAAAAATATCGTTCATTACACATCCATAAATGCTTTTCCCGTGCTTGCATGACTTCCCGTGTTCGGCTACGCCTCACACGAGAATTTGTCACCAGCGCACGGGAAAGCCTATTTCACAATGAAATATACTATTCGAGGTTAAATTTCGGCGCTGATGCTTGAAAGGACGATTGTGCTCTGTAACGCCTTTTCAACGAAATTTCGATTTTATACTATTTTTCGATTTAGATCGATTCTCCGAGATTCTACAATAACACACCCTGTATAGTATTCTTACGAAAAATTTCATTTTCTTTCGATGAGAAAAAATACAATTTTGCACCTAATTTATTAAGTAAAATAAATCTGTAAAGGTATTTACAAAAAACTTCCCAACTTAATTTATTATTTTTTCAAATGAATGACCACCCTGTATATATTTTTAACCAAACAATGTATAAAATATATTTCGTATTAAGAGCAGTTGTTATTCGAAATAATTAAAACTATTGTCGCTGATAAGAACATTATTTTATTGTTTTGAATAATAAACATTATATTCCTTCACGGTTACTTAATTAATTATTTTTTTAGGGTGATCACCCAGTATATTGTTTTTCATTATAAGTAAATGGGACACTAGTGTCAACTATATTTGAAATATTAATTTCCTCCGCTGTCAATTATTTTTGAGTATATTGCAAAATTATAGTACTTTTCTTCTGCGATAATAGTGTCAACTACATTCCAATTATTTTGCACTAAGTATCTATTCTTAATTAATTTTTTTTTAACCATTCTGTTTCACTATTTTTCGCAAAGAATAATAGGTTTCTTCCTTGGCAGTTGTGTCATTTACATTCCAAATAATATTTTCTGCCATTGCTTCTTAGTTAATTATTTTGTCTGTAGATTTTTGACTGAAAGTAGTCGACAGTAGTCTCACCAACATGTCAAACATTATTTTCGGGCATTGTTTTTTAATTAATTATTTCTTAGGTTGACCACCCTGTATATTTTCACTAAAAATATAGCATGTCTTCCTCTGTGATGTGTTAACTACATACCAAATATTATTGTCCTTCTTCGCATTTCTTGCGTTATGGTATTTATCCTGTATATTTTTCACTAAAAGTGTAACAGGTCTCTTCCGTTACAATTGTGTTAACTCAGGCGTGTGCTGGCCCACCGGGATACCGGGAGCTTCCCGGTGGGCTCTCTCAAAGTGTCTCGAAAAGTCCTCAGAGCCTAGATGAATCTTTTATAATTTTAATTTACAAAAAAATACCCCTTCGCTGTGCTCCCCGTATGCACATGATATTGCTTATTGAACAATTTGGCGACATTTTCTGATTGACCAATGGCCGCGGTACGTGTCCAACTTAATATTCAATGCCAAAGTTAGAAGTCAAACAGATAGTTTGCTGAAGAAGTTCTGTTCCTATGAAACCATTTTGCTGCCATAACTTATATACGAATTTTCTACGTAACAACTCCTGTTTCGGATTATTTACAAACTGAACGTCTGAACTACGTGCAGGCTTAGCTACAAATTTCTGTTGCAACAAAGACACTGAAAGCACATCAAAGAAATGTCGATCCCGTCTTAAAATCTACCAATAGATTTGTTCAAACTGTAAATACTGCGTTAGAGAAATTGTACTCCGATTTTTCATTGAAAATACGACTCCTGAAGAAAAGGAGAAGAATTGTTAAAAAAATGCCTGGGGAACTTGCCAGAGATGAACAAATTAGACGAAGATAATCATTTTCATTTAACCATGTACAATGTTATCATGGATAACATAACAACATGTTTTGAGGAAACTTTCAGCAACATGGGACATTTTACGGTGATCTGGAATGTTTTGACCCCAGGATGTTTTCCGAAATAAAACAATATCTCCCAGAAGGTTCGCTAAATAAGATTTGTACAATAATTCCTTCCTTAGACAGGGAAAAATTAAAAAAGGAACTAATGACTTTTGCCCATCTATGGCCCCAACTTTCCAAGTCACTGATAAAATAGATCCTAATTTTTCTTTTTTACCTGAAAACGAGGAGGAGGCTTCTGTCGAGACAGTTGAGGAGTCTATGATGTGCATCAATGTTATTCGTGGATATCCTGTGTTTTTCAAGTGCTATGTGAATATAACCTATATTCGTTAGAATTTCGACAATTGCATTCTGTTTATAAATTTCTTCTGCCACTCGTTCTGCCAATACCACTCACGCAAGTCTCATGCGAACAGTACTTTTCAAGGCTGAAATTATTTAAAACGATACTACGTAGTTGCCTTCTGCAGGAAAATTTGGAAGCGTTATTCCGTATGGGCCTGAAATAACGACCAATACTTCCGCAGAGGTAATTCATAGCCATACAAAGAAAGTGGTCTGCTCGGTGGGCCAGACTAGTGTATCCATATGTATTTTGACCCGCTGAATCCGAACCCGAAGTCAGAATTTTCAGATTGGCTCGGTTTTTATGTCTAACCTCAAGAGACACCCCCAAAAATTCAATTTTTCGCCTTTCACACTCAAATACATAGTTAATTTTTTTTTAAATATATTTACTTCATAACCTCAAACGCCATAACCTCATATCACTGTAACCCTACAACTCCATAACAATGTGAAAGGCGAAAACCCGGTTTCTACTGATGTTTCTTGAGGTTAGGAATGAAAACCTAGCCAATCTGACAATTCTGACTTCGGATTCGGATTCAACAGGTTAAAATACATATACACAGGTCTGACCCACTGGTCAGACCACATTTTTTTCATTTTAGAGGTATTTTTTGGGGTTAGGAATGAAACACGAGCCAATCTGAAAATTCTGACTTCGGATTCGGATTCAGCGGGTCAAAATACATATGGATACATACGACTGGTCTGTAATATTGATATATTGTGTCAAAGAAGTATCGCTTTTAAAAGACATTTTCAGTGGTGGTGATTACCTATTATTCTGCTATTCATTTTTTTTTATTGTATTGATAAGTTTTATTGAGAGTCAATGATAAAATAATGTTAAAATAAATGTTCAGAAAAAATGACATAACAGTTTAATAGAAATTCTACAGTACAGAATATGAAGTGTCAAATATTTTGTCTATGTAACGTGGCTTTAATTAAAATACAACTTGAGGCCCTTTCTAAGTTATTTTCTCGGGCCCCAAAATCGTCCCAGCACGCGCCTGTGTTAACTATGTCCAATATTATTGTGGCCTGTCACATTTTTTAAGGTGTCCACTCCATATATTTTTTACTAAAAGTACATCCCATTTTTTTATTGGGAATAGCGTCTAAAAATTATATTTCTGCGTCCAATAGTTTTGTAGCTATAGCGGTAACAGACAGACGGACAATAAACTAATACACAGACAAACTGACTGGGTGGATGAATTAAGATATTTTACGCGATACGCGAGGTAAGCAAAATATCACAAAATTAATATTTCAATGAACGAGACATTCTTCGAAAATTGTCTAATATTGTTAATAACTTTTAACAATTTTAAAAAACTTGGTCAGTTTCTGTTCAAAGCAAATAGTCAAATTGCGAATAATTTTAGCATAGGCTTGTCCTTGCCGTTTATTACCCTGCCCAGTGTGCGGAAAAACTCTCACAAACCAGATAAACTTTATCTCGAAGCTTGCTGTATACCCATTGTTTATGGCTATGTGGCTTAATGAGTATTCACCTCTATTAGGGGACTTTAATTAAATTATTCAGCTTTCACCTCTTCTCCTATAAGAATACTGAGTGGCAGTATATGCCAGGTCCATAATGGATTTTATAGTTAAATTGACAGAAACTGATCATATATACAATGAATACATATTATCCACTATCAAATGTCTAAATTTATTTTAATTATTAATGGAGATAATACATCAGACAAAAGTGGGGCAAACCTATTACTTCTACATCGTGGAACTATAGTAATCGTAAAAAAATTGAATTTTTGTTATGTTCAAATATGCTTATAATGTCATGAAACGTCGAGATTTAAAAGTTTGAGCAAAAGAAAATTTTCTACCTGTCTGTCTAACTTTTTTGTGCGTACGATTGCTCAGGAACAGTTTATGATATTGATTTGAAATTTGATACACCTATGTATTGTAAGAGGAACTAGGTTATATTTTGATCTTATTCCGTTGAAGGGTTGAGAGATAAATGGGGGTAAATAGGTAAAGCAGGTAAGTAAGAGTCCATAAAATTAGGATCAAATAGGAACAAATTTCGACGTTTGAAACTTGGCAAAAGATGTTCACTCGAATCTACTCACGATGAAAAAGTAACACCAAAAATGGGTTGCGAGGTTTGATAGGTAGGTATCAATAGTTTCTAAATCCGTTTCAATTGAATCCTGCTCGTTTATATAGTCGAGATATCATCAAATCAAGTTTTTTAAATTCTTGACAATTTATTCGATTAAAGCTTACAACATATTTTTTGTTGTCATGATTATGATTAACAATTTACACTTGATAATGCCCAAAACATATATACCAATATAGTATAATAACAAACAATTTCATTTACAATGTTTTCAAGATCAAAAAATTCTACAACTGCTTTTTTCAATCTTTCCGAATATGCCGCATTCCTTAGAGAATTTATCTTATATTTTTCCCAACATTTTAAGAAATTCCTATGAACTGATTCTCCAACTTGTTCTCACCATTGCCCCAAACCGGTTTCGTGTTCTAAAAAACTCCATATGGAGATCAACAAAGTAAATAAACTACAACTCAACCATCCTAAGTTGGCAGGTAGCCGCGCAGAGAAAGAAGAAATATCGTCACTGTTGGACAGAGACAAACAAGCTTTTTAATCTTCTTAAGCTTCTTAAGTTAGCTAGCTAGCTAGTTAGCTGAAGAAGCTTGTTTGTCTTTGTCCAACAGTGACGATATTTCTTCTCTTTCTGCGCAGCTGCTTGCCAACTTAGGATGGTTGACTAGTAGTGTTCATAAATTGATGATAGTCTGTACAGTGCCGCAAATAAAAGGAACAGACGAAAACCTTAAGTTACTATTTTTCAAAGTATCTTTTAAATTCGTGTCAGATTTTAAGCTATTATAATTAATGGACAGCAAACCGCCACATCTTCATATCCATGTCCTTATTGTTTCGTTTCTTTACACGCACACTGTTTAAAAAATTATGAAGAAAGTAATTATTAGGAGAAATAAAATGATTTGTACGTACGACATTATGATCATGAGTCATTGCCAGAGCTGGGCAGAGTGCCGCACTAAAGTACTCACGAGTACTTCACAACGAATACCTTTAAAAAGTACTCCTGAAAACTTGAGTACGAGTACTTGTTTTTGAAGTACTCTAAAAAATGAGTACTTTTGCAAAATTTGGAGAGAACTCTTCTACAAATGAGTAACGAGTACGAGTACTTCAAAAGATATCAAATTGGAATAGGTAATGGACAAAAATTAGAATAACACTTACACCATTAGCAGTAAATAAAAGTAGATCGGCATTTTAATTGCATTTTTAATATTAATAATAATAAAAGGTCTTTATTGGTCATACAAGTAAACAATACAAATATAACCAAAAGGCCATCGACCGAGGTTCTTCAGCCTGTCCATTACATCATTTAATATTTATTGCAAAAATTAAATATAGTGAAAAGTAAGATCAATTTCAGTATATGAAAAAAGAACATTTCATAATACAGTAGAAAAAAAAAAAGAATGTTTCATATTACAATTAAAAGTATATGATGATTGAAAGCAAAAATGCAAATAGGAGGATATGAAAAAGAAAGTGTTTAATTAGCTACTTGTAAGGAAATCAAAATTTCTTGAATAGTACTCTCAGGAAAACGACACCTTGGCCCCTGAACTGTTCGTGATCTCAGGAGAGGATTTATAATCTCCAAATTTTGAGGACTTCGTGCGAATCTCTGGGAAAGCATATTTAGTGTCTCCTGGATAGGATTGACTTTCAACTTGGTATATAGATAATTATTAGAAAGCTTGTGGGGTGGATGCCTCGGACGGCGTATCTTCGTAATTAGTCTCAAAGCGGAGGTTTCAGCAACTTGGATATTTTTTTATTGATTTACGGCAGTTCGGGTATAAAATATGTCCATAATCTAAAAGAGGCCGGCAAATGGATTTGTATATTTTGGCTGCATTTTTAATTAACTGTTAATTAAAAAATCAACAACGCCATAATGACTGAAATGGTTTTTCCAGAGTTTTATTATGACGTCTTTACACTTTTCAACTTCAGTCACATAATAAGATCATATAAAAATTTCTGCCACCAGCTCCCTAGCTTTAGCGTGATACATGAATCACCACAACTTTTTGATTTTTTTTTGTCAGTTCTCATTTTTAAAATCCACATTCATTATTACAAATCTGAAGAACTACGAAAGTTAACAAACCTTAAAGCACAAACTTACCACCCCGTGATGTTTCACACGTCAAACGCTCACTTCTCGCCTGACTGACACTGACTGTCCCGCCACTTGTATGGAAAAAGACAAGCTGAGACTTACCTTTGTTGCACGTCGGTACTCGTACTCGCTATCCGTCAGTTGTGGCCGCCAAAAGTACTCGAGTACCTAATAATGTAAAGTACTTGAAAATTTCGAGTACAGAGTGCCATCCAAATAAAGTAGAGTACTTGTTACTGAGTACTTTGGGTACTTAGTATTTACTCGAGTACTGCCCAGATCTGGTCATTGCAAGAAAATGGTGATAGGCTGCTTGCAGAATGCTTGCAGAACTGTTTTGAAACACGCTGACAAGCTGCTGTTTGAAAATGTTGGCGTATTCAAATTAATTTATTTTGTAACAGCTTTCAAAGCCATAGAAAAAATTGTACATTGCTCTTTCTTGATGAAACAAATTGGAAATGATTTAGAAAATCACTTGCAAAATTTGAAATCCTCGCTACTGGATTTTTTTAAAAATTCACATATTACTAAAGCTCCTGAAAGACTGTTTAACCTTTTTAGAATACGAAAGTGGTTTGAGGCAATATTCAGAACAAGCTTGAGAATCAGTTCATAGGGAATTCTTAAAATATTGAGAAAAGTATAATTTCAATTATCTCAAGAATGCGGCATATTCGGAAATATTGAAAAAAAGCAGTCGTAGAATTTTACTCAAAACATTTGTAATCAATTTTTACCCAAGATTGATTTTGATTTTGAAAATATTGTAAATGAAATTGTTTATTATTATACTGTATTGGAATATATGTTTTTGTGCATTAGTAAGTGTAAATTGTTAATTGGTAATCATAATCATGATGTAAAACAATTATGTTGTAAGCTTTAATCGAATAAATTGTCAAGAATTTAAAAAACTCGATTTGATGGTATTTCGACTATATAAAAATGAGTAGGATTTCAATTAAAACGGATTTATAAACTACTAATACTTACGTATCAAGCCTGGCAACCCGTTTTTGGTGTTATATCTTCCATATCTCTATTGTTGCTTCAAGCGCACCGTGTACTATTAAACATACTAAAAGTACTGAACTCAATGTGTTGCGCTTGAGCTGCCATATTGGAAAAATTTTGATCCGATTAAGTTTTTTGCTTATATCTTGCTAACCGTTAGCGATATCAAAGTTATGTTTCAAATAAAATATAAAGCTTATAATATTCTCTACAATAGTTATTTTTATACCAATAGTCCACTGCATTTAGTGAAAAATGAGCCGCATCTTCAGACCAATTCATATAAAAGCAAATGTTGGTTTTCCAGGTAGGTACGGGTGTCCTTAATAAGGTCTCAAAAGTCCCCGAAGTGGGAGTGTAAGGATAAAATTTGGCAACGCTGTAAAAATCGTGCTCGGAAACGAATTTTTCGAGATATCTCAGTTTTCATTGCTTCTACGACAAAAATACATCAGGTCAAAAAGAAAGCTATGGAAATTCTCTATAAAAAAAGATACAGGGTCTTTTTTCGTATACGCAAAAATTGGCAACAATTTCTGTGATATTAAATTCTCACGTGCAGATGGAGTGCTTCCACTATTAACTGTCAATAGCAATGTAAAAGTCCATGATACCACAATGCCCATTGATCCATTATTGTTGTTTCAAAGGATTACTGTAATGAAGAGAACAAATGAAGAGCTTGGCACCTACTTGGAGTATGAATTAGCTCCGTATCCGGTGTCACTCTTTGACGAAGTTGGTATGCGCAAGACGAACAAGTCAGCTTTCTATGACAATTTCCAGCCATCTGAATCTGAACCAGATCTCCAAAATGCCACTTATCTCGTTGATGGGGGATTTCTCTTGCACCGAGTTATATGGCATCAACATGAAACCTACGGTGCTATTTGCCAAGCATATGTTAATTATGTGCAAAATCTTTTTATCTCGAACTCCATTATTGTTTTTGATGGTTATGAAAATATTAGCAACAGTGTGAAGGCTATGGAGTAGCTTCGCCGGTCCTCAAAAGCTTCATCTGTTGACATTTACTTTGATGAGCAGATGGTTGTAAACCAAGAGAAGCTCCTTGCCAATAATAAAAATAAAACCAGATTGATTTCAAAGTTTGAGGCAAATAATTATATTGTTAGAGATGCTGAAGATGATGCTGACATTTTGATAGTCGAAACAGCGCTTGAGGAATCATGTAAAAATACTACGGTTGTGGTTGGGGAAGATGTGGATCTTCTTATAATTTTAACTGCTCGTACGCCTATTAAGAGGATATTCTGCGGTAAGACAAAACATATTTTCATTGATATATATAAAAAAGGTATATACGGGTGGGCGTGCACCTTTGACCAATGAAATATGCCGACCAAGTAAAAAGGCGGAGAATAACATATTGTGTAATATATAAGAGAAATAGTTCAAATATATTTCTGTCGTACAGAGTCGAATTTCGCGTTGGGTGCACAAGAATTTTTATTTAAAGTAATTTGAGTAGAAAAACTGAATGCGGTTGTAGTGAGTCCTTAGGCAGTGGTTTTTAATTAAAAGAAAAAACTATCTGTAGGTACATACTGTATATTTACAGTGTACAGGGTGTCCTAGTTAACGTGTTATGTCCGATTTTCTCGGTAGTTTTTGAGATAAGTATTTTTTTTTTCCGGGGAATCTATGCCGCTAAGAAACATATAATTGAACATCAAAGAAGAATTGATCGGATTATTTATATTCTTAATTGACTATTAAAGCATTAAAGGAAAGTAAAAAAAGGCATGTAAATTTTAAATATCACTTCCGGTTTACATGGCAATGGCGTTCTTTTTCTTGAAAATAGAATATTGGTTACTTCCACATCCAGTGGTAGTATAGTAACAAAAAAATTTTTGAAAATTTTTATTGTTCAAATAGGCTTAGACTGTCATGAAAGGTCGACATTTTAAGTTTGAGCGAAAAAAAAATTCTGCCTGTCTAACTTTTTTGTGCGCACGATTACTCTGGAACCGTTTAAGATATTGACTTGAAATTTGGTACACTTATATGCTTTAACGGGATCTGGAACTAGATTATATTTTCATCTTATTCCATCGAAGGGTTGGGTTGTAAATTGGGGTAAATGGGGAGGTAAACAGGTAAATCAAGCAGGTAAGAGTCCGTAAAATTGGTATTTAGTATATATAAGAGAAGCTAGGGTCTCGAAAAAATTTTTGACATTAGCTACCCCCATTACCACCCCTACCCCACTTTTTAAGGGGACGAAAAAAAAGTGTTTTAAAATTTTTATTGTTCAAATAGGCTTAGAATGTCATGAAACGTCGAGATTTTAAGTTTGAGCAAAAAAAATTCTGTCTGTCTGTCGGTCTAACTTTTTTTTTGTGCGCACGTTTACTCTGGAACCGTTTGAGATACTGACTTGAAATTTAGTACACTTATGTACATTAACGAGATCTAGAACTAGATTATATTTTCATCTTGTTCCGTCGAAGAGTTGGGGGTAAATTGAGGTAAATTTGGGGTAAATAGGTAAATCAAGCAGGTAAGAGTTCATAAAATTGGTATTTACTATATACAAGAGAAGCTAAGGTCTCAAAAAAAATTTTGGCATTAGCCCCCACCTCATTATTAAAGGGGATGAAAAAAAATTTAATTTAGTGTGTGTACAAGAACCAGAAACCTCAAAATATTTTTTTACCTTATCCACCCCCACTACCACCCTCTATCACCACCCTCACCCCATTACCGATGTGGGGTATCGTTTTATGGGTTTTTGAGGTAGAGGATTTCAAATATTATATTATTAAACAATTATTTCCACATACAACATTTTTTCGTTGTGAGTGACTTGGATAGAAAATCTGGATGTGGAAGTTGGGCAGCGGTTTTTTTTTATTGTTAAATTAGTGTACAATATCGATAATTCTATCATTCCCAATTGAAATTAAAATTTTGTGGACATGCCTATTGAAAGTCGCATTTCCGAGATATGAACTTTACTTTGCTTTTTTTTAAAGGAACACTCCATATATGTACCATTTGAAACGCCATAAAAAAAGCTTTGTATTTATAATATAATACATGGTACTTATCTTAAACAAATTTTGTCTAATATAATATAATACTATAAATATATAATATATATATATAATATATAATATATATAATACTATAAATTTACAATTTATCAAATTAGCCATGGAAAACAAAAGTATGTAAATTAAAATAAACAATATGTTAGTTCTGTCTAATTTCACTTTATTTTAAATAAAATGGAGAATTTCAATAATTGATACAGTGCGTTTCACTTGAAATGGTAACACCCCAATAACTTTATTTTTTTTCCGATTTGAATCACATTTTACTTAAGTATAGAACAAACTAGTATCTACTTATGATCAGAAAAACATTCGCCTCCTACGGTACCAAAGCCACCTGCGGTACCAAAATATGTGGAGAAAATCGGAAAATCATATTAGGCATTTTTTTTATCGGAAAATTTTGTTAATAAAACTTGTTCAGAATTGTCCAAAATGGCCAAAATTTAATCAAAATTAAAAAATGAAAAACTTGAAATTTAAAAAATTTTGAAAATAATTATTTAAAAAAAAACTGTTTTACAACTACCTGGCAGCTTGGGTTTAATTTCAAACAAAATTGTCATAGTATAGTTTTCTAAACGAAAAAACCCATTCAAATGATATTTTCGGACTTGGACATTATTTTAATAAAAATTTATATATATTTTTTTTGATTAAATTTTGGACTTAAGGTTTCTGAACAATTCTTTCATTAACAAAATTTTCCAATAAAAATATGCCTAATATGATTTTTTGATTTTATCCGTATATTTTGGTACCGCACGTGGCTTTGCATTTGTAGGACGTGAATTTTTTTCTGGTAATAAGTAGATCCTAATTTGTTCCATAAGTAAAATTAGATTCAAATCGGAAAAAAAATTTAAAAAGTGAAACAGACTGTATATATTTTTCGGACTACCATGACTTAATGTAAGAAAATATAAAACTTAATATCTACTATAGTTTTTAAGAAAAATACTGGGTCATATATCATTGAAAAGATTTTTCTATGGCCTTTCAAATGGTGTAAAAATATATGGGGGTGTTCTATTTAAAAAAACCGCTGCCCAAGGAATCACTACTTCCGCATCCAGATTTTCGATCCAACTCATTCACAACGAAAAAATTTAGTAATGTGGGGGTGGCTAATGCCAAACATTTTTTGAGACCTTAGCTTCTCTTGTATATACTAAATACCAATTTTCTGGACTCTTAGCTGCTTGATTTAGCTGGTTACCCCAAATTTACCCCAATTTACCCCCCAACCCTCTGACGGAACAAAATGAAAATATAATCTAGTTCCAGATCTCGTTAAAGTACATTTGTGTACCAAATTTCAAGTCAATATTTTAAACGGTTCCAGAGTAAACGTGCGCACAAAAAAGTTACAGACCGACAGACAGAAAATTTTTTTTCGCTCAAACTTAAAATCTCGACGTTTCATGACATTCTGAGCCTATTTGAACAATAAAAATTTTAAAAAACTTTTTTGTCGTTACTATACTTCCACTGGATGTGGAAGTAAAACCAAGGTAAAGCTCATATCTCCGAAATTCGACTTGTTTGAATTGTTTTGCTGAAATGATGTTTGGAAAATACATGTGATATCTCATAACTTTTATTTTTGAACGTATTTACGTAACTCCAAAAATAAAGAAGTTAAATGAGGTTCTAACGTTTGCACAACCACCCTGTACTGTTGACTATAATAAGGAACTTTAGTCTAGTTATTATAAAAAACACGTTCTCAAATAAATTAAACATGTTCTGATAGAACATATTAATAATAATAATTTTTTGTTTTTATGTCTTTGGTGTTTTTCAAAAAAATTGCCGCGCTTGGATTTTACCCTATAGCCCCCCCCCCCTAAATCCGCCACTGACTGCGCTCCGTCAGAAACCCTAAAATACCTATATGCATGTTTGGAGCATATTTAATGTCCGATATATCAAAAAATATTACAGCTAGATCCTTATATGTTTGAAATTAGGGATAAAGGATCTAAAAGAATATGTAAAAATATACAGGGTTTTTCATTTAAAAAGCAACCTTCATTGTTATATCACGTGACATATCCAAGCAATTGTTTTTTAATTGCATTTAAAAAAATATGTATACAACCTTACAACTCTTATACGAAACTTTTTTTTGTCTCCAATAATAACATAAATAAAGGGGGGTCAAAATATAGTTATAATTTGTCCGCTGTCTTGGATTCCTAAATTTTTACCAAAAATTCGTAACCCGCATCCCGAAAATCCCCAGATATCGATTTTCATTCGAATAGGATCACAGATGACAAAATCTTGGTTTCCTAAATTTTGACCAAAAATTCGTAACCCGCATCCCCGAAAACCCCCAGACATCGATTTTCAGCCAAATAGGACCATAGATGACAAAATTCGTCCGCCATCTTGGAGTCCTAAATTTTGATCAAAAATTCGTAACCCGCATCCCCGAAAACCCCCAGATATCGATTTTCAACCAAATAGGACCATAGATGACGAAATTCGTCCGCCATCTTGGAGTCCTAAATTTTGATCAAAAATTCGTAACCCGCATCCTCGAAAACCCCCAGATATCGATTTTCAGCCAAATAGGACCATAGATGACGAAATTCGTCCGCCATCTTGGAGTCCTAAATTTTGATCAAAAATTCGTAACCCGCATCCCCGAAAACCCCCAGATATCGATTTTCAGTCGAATAGGACTATAGATCGCGAAATTCGTCCGCCATCTTAGATTCCTAAAATTTGACCAAAAATTCGTAACCCGTATCCCCGAAAACCCTCCGATATCGATTTTTAGTCAAATAGGACCATAGATGACGAAATTCGTCCGCCATCTTGGAGTCCTAAATTTTGATCAAAAATTCATAACCCGCATCCCCGAAAACCCCCAGATATCGATTTTCAGTCGAATAGGTCCATAGATGACGAAATTCGTCCGCCATCTTGGATTCCTAAATTTTGACCAAAAATTCGTAAACCGCATCCCCGAAAACCCCCAGATATCGATTTTCAGTCGAATAGGATCGTAGATGACGAAATTCGTCCGTCATTTTGGATTCCTAAATATCTTAGCAGTATGAGATTCCTCGGAAAACCTACGTCAGATTGGATTTTGAACCATAAACTTATCTCAGAAACTACCGAGAAAACCCAGCATAGCGCGTTGACTGAGACACCCTGTACATTTTGCTTGGTAATAATTTCGAATAAATTGATTTCTGACCTAACTAAAAACCGCATTCAAATTTTCATAATAAAATTTGTAGGAGTGTTAATACAAAACGGTCCTCTCTATTTGGCACCTTTTATTTATGTATTAACATTTTCAAGAATTTCATCTATTAAGTCATTCCTGTAAGATAATAGTATATTATTCAACGAGCATATAATGATGGCTATTATTCACGAGGGTGAAGTTTAAGACACGAGCCGTAGGCGAGTGTCTTAAATCACCAGAGTGAATAGTAGTCATTATATGCGAGTAGAATACTATACTTTGTCCACGACAATTAAATATTCTTGATTAAATTATTTACTGAAGAAATTTATAAGTTCCATCTATTTTTAACATTTTAATGTAAAATTATTGTAAATAACGTTGACGTTCAAGTTCAATTTGACAAGCTGTTCTTTTGACACATAACCGCGTACTTAATAAAATTTAAAAACAATATTGTATGCTAAAAAATTTTGTGGATAGTTCTGAAAAGTACACCAGTAGAACTGATTCTGAGAACGAATTAGCATTTTTGGCAAATATCCAATGCATAAAAGATTTGTTTACTCGATTTTTCTGGCCATAAATGCATAGAGGTGATTTCAGCAGCTTTGGTAATGTCTGGCGGTTTCCATATATAGTTTCACTTTTTTTTATTTTAGACAACTAACAAACTTAAATGAACGAGATAAATATGACACAAATTTTGACGTTTCATCAATAACAAAATTACGCTTTGATGCATTGCCATGGCTTACTTATAAAATAATACAGTTTGTAGGCGCCCAGGTAAATGGTTTCAAAAACAATGTTGGAGACTTCCGCGTGTTGCTAATACATGATTCTTTGAAATAAACTTACTAATGTAGTTTTTGAGTATTCATTAAAGTACCTCTTCGGCATGTACCATTTGAGTGCTTCCTAGAAAACTTAGAGAAACAACACTTGTCTTTTGGATGCTGCAATTTTGACATTTAAAATTTGTAGTAAAAAGTCACTAACATGAAAACAACTGACTGTCCTCATTATTCACTAGTGAATAATGCAATCATTATTCACTGTAGGGAATAATGGATAGCATTATCCTTGAGGAAACACACACATAATGAGTATATTATTTAATAGTCGTGGGCAAAATAATTTATAAATAAATTTAAGATTACAATTACCAGAACTCCTAAATGCTTCCCTGGCAAGCATTCATTCGCGTCAGGTCTCCATGACAACAAGTTCCTCCCTAAAGTCTGAGAGCGTGTAAAGCTATGCGAATGCCGAGGCGAGTGCCATCTATTGACGGCAAAATTGGAAACTATTTATTGAATCTATGTTTGAAAATTAAGAGGTTATATTTTATCCACGTAATTAATTATGGACTATCTAGGTCGTCACGATTTCGTTTTTTCTAAATTCCAATTTTTCGACGTCCATTTTTTCGTTGATCACGTGTTTTTGACTAAAACAAAAAAATAAAAACGTGACGAACTAGAATATATATTTTAATGCATACGTACAAAATTTGAAGTTTCTACCTTCAAAAATAAGCCGAATAATTCGTTTCTTCATTTCACTGACCGCAGATTATACTCTTAATAAAGAAATTTTTCTCCTCAAACCAGGCAGAGGGAAGGTCCAACGAAAAATTTATTCTTCACGAAGCTTTGATCACCATAAAGATATTCGAGATCACATATTGTTTCTGCACGCATTCTCTGGGTGTGACACTACATCTGCTCTGTTTAATAAAGGCAAGACTGCAGCTTTGAAAGTGATGAAAAAACGGCAGGACTTGAAACTTGTAGCTGAAATTTTCAGCAAGACTGGTACTTCTCCTGACATAGTTACTTCGAATGGGATAAAATTTTTCCTCGCAATCTATAACGCTCCAGAAGTTTCCATCGATAACTATCGGTATTCTTGCTTTATTAAAGCTGTGAGCAAAAGCAAACCAGTGAAATTGAATTCATTACCACCCATTCATGACGCAGCTCAACAGCATCTATTTCGTGTTTATTTTCAAGTACAGAAATGGTTGGGTAATGTATCGGATCCTAAAGAGTGGGGATGGATGTTGAAAGATACCATATTGTGGCCAAAAACAACATCCCAGCTTCCTGCGCCTGATTGCCTTCTGAAGATGATTTTCTGCAACTGTACGAAAGGTTGTGGACCATTGTGTGGCTGTCGGGACTTAATTACTCACCAGTTTGCGGCAACTGCCATGAAAAATCTTGCTTGAATGCTGAACCGATTGAAAACTCGTCAGAAATAGATGCCGACACTGAAGCAGAGACTGAAAGTTCTCAAATTGACTCGGATTTCCTCAAACGAATCGATGAATTTATAGAAGGAGAAAACAGACAAGAAGGAAATTATTAATTTGACAACATTTCAATAAGTACGACAGTTGTGGATTAGGCCTACCGGGGAAACCACATAAAAAAAACGCGCCTAGTACTCAACCTCAAGGGTGGTGTGGAATAGAGTACTTAAATTATCCATAATATCCCATAAGTTCAAATTCAATGCAAGATTTTCAAGAAAACTATTGCGTATACGAAAAAAAGACCCTCTATCTTTTTTATAGAGAATTTCCATAGCTTTCTTTTTGACCTGATGTATTTTTGTCGTGGAGGCAATGAAAACCGAGATATCTCGAAAAATTCGTTTCCGAGCACGATTTTAGCCCTTTACAGCGTTGCCAATTTTTATCCTTACACTCCCACTTCGGGGACTATTGAGACCTTATTAAGGACACTCGAACCTACCTGGAAAACCAACATTTGCTTTTGTATGAATTGGTCTGAAGAAAAATCCTAAATGCAGTTGACTACAAGACCGCGAAATTCCTTTTTACGTACCGAGAGAAAAATTATCGCCGAGGCCGCTTGCGGCCGAGGCAAGATAATCTCGAGGACGCTAAAAAATTGCGCGGCCATGGTATAAATACTATTTTTTGTGCAACCGTAAATTATAGTTAGTATAGATGGTAAAAATTACACCACCGTTTATGCTATATTTTGCTAAATAAACGCGGTGGCCTTAACGTCAGAGCGTTTCTATGGAAACGATATTTTGAATGTATACTTCTTAACAGTTCTCGAGTAATCGTAAAAATGAAATAATTTATGTATTTGTTGTGAATTTGGAAATAATTATGTACTAATTCTGTTTAATAAGATATAACAATTTTTGTTTGTCATATTTTAGAAATATCAATTTTGAAGTGACTTAAACGTCAATTATTATGAAAGTGACTTTTATTTTTTCGGCCGTTACTAAGGGTAACGGCCGTGAAATTGAATTTCACGGACTGTTTTGAGAACGCGAAATACTCACTTCACGTACGGCTGCACAAAAAATATGTTATTATATATTTTCCGTATCTATTATAATATTCGGAAATGCAAAATGCAAAATTGCATTTGATCGACAAATTTCTGTAACTGTAAATATCGCTGTAAAAATTCCTGTGTTAATCATAGAAATCTCAACCACTTTCAACATGTCCGTCGTCTATTTGTGTGTCTGTCAGCCTCTCCATCTGTCCGTCTCCATCTTCGTTCGTCATATTTTTGTAAGCATGACAACTTAAGAGAGAGACAAGTCCGGTTTGATTGAAATTTGGAGAGTAAGTTAGTCTTAGCTCTAGAGGAAGAACCCTTTTTGAAAAGAATCGATCAAAAATTATGAAACATTTCAAGAAAAAAATGCATATGAAGATTGTCGTAACCTTTGATAAGATTGTAGATTTAATTGCTATACTTGCAGTTTTAATAATCTCCCAATCTTTGTGCTTATAAAATCTTATCAAAGCCCCCACTATCAGTCCCGTTACCACCCCTATCCCATTATTAAAGGGGTAAAAAAATAAAATTTTGACTTAAACCAAAGTCCTCAAATTTTTTGGCATTTACCACCCCCATCTCATTATGAGAGGGGATACAAAAATAAAATTGTGATTTAGTGTGTTCAAGAATCAAAGACCTCAAAATTTATTTTGACATCAGCCACCCGCACAACCTCCCCCATTCCATTATTAAATGGGGTAAAAAATAAAATTGTAATTTGGTGCGTGTGCACGAACCAAAGTCTTCAACATTTTTTTCATTATCAGCCACCGGAAATTTAGATGTGGAAGTAGTGATTCCTTAGGCAGCAGTTTTTATTTCATATAGATGATATAATGTATAAAGATCTAATAATATAGAAGACAATTATATCATTTTTAATCGATCAATAATTTTGAAAAAATATGCTCAGGTAACTTGAGGCACTGCCTAATAACCAGTAAAATTAAACAATTTCGCAAGAAAACTGTAATGGCTAAAATACTTTAAAATATGTCCAGTTTTGATTTAACTTTGTAAAAAGTAAGTTATGATATAACAAACAGTTTTTTCAAAAACTAATTTTACTGCCAAGATATTGAGGGTCGTATAGGATTTTTCTTGGGAAATCGGTTATATACAGTCCTGTGAATTTCAACTCTTTAACGAAATAGTGGGTTTTTAAAATTATACCAAGTATTAACCAAACGAACTCCGTTGTGGATTAATTGAATACTGGCAAACCGATACCATCGTCAAATTTTCCTTTATCGTTAGATTTAGTTAATGTTTTACTTCCACATGGTGGAAGTATAGTAACGGTAACAAAAATTATTTTTTTTTCTAAAATAGGAATTCTATTCCGTGAAAGGTCGATATTTTAAGTTTGAGCAAAAAAAATATCTGTTGGTCGGTCTTCCTGCCTGTAAGTTTTTTGTGCGCACGATTACTCTGGAACGGTTTGTGAAATTTGGTACACCCATGTATTATAATGAGATTTAGAACTAGATTGTTTTTTGGTCTTATGAAGGTTGGGGGGGGGTAAATGAGGCTAAATAGGTAAAGCAAGCGAGTAAGAGTTCATAAAATTGGGATGTGGTGTATATACGACAAGCCAAGGAATCAATTTTTTTTTAATATCAACTACCCCCACCATCACCCCGTTACTACTCCCTCCTCATTATTAAAGGGGATAGAAAAATAAAATGATTTAGTGCATGGACAAGAATGAAAAGCCTCTAATCAGCCCTCTACCACTACCATTACAACTTTTTCTTACGCTCACGATTACTCTGGAACCATTTAAGATATTGACTTGAAATTTGATATACGTATGTATTTTAACGAGATCAGGAACTACATTATATTTTGATCTTATTCCATTGAAATTGAATTTTTCTTTACTTCCCACCTCTACTATCACCACCCACCCCAACTACCGATGTGGTATATCGTTTTATGGGTTTTTGGGGTCGACGATTTCAAATATTATATTATTAAAGTAAATAATTATTTCCACATAGTCGAATGCAAATATAGTATCAAAACTTGTTTCGTTGTGAGGGACTTGGATAGAAAATCTGGTTGTGGAAGTAGTGATTCCTTGGGCAGCGGTTGCTTCCAATTTTACATGTGCTGAAAATTAATTATTTATAAGACTATTATTAATATTTAGGTACCCTCGGAATAGCTGATACCGAATATGATGTCAAAATTCAAAATGGCGAGTCCAATATGGCTGTCATAATTGCAAAATTTTCACAGATTTACATGAGATTTGGGACATATAATTTCAAGAAATCTAACAACTAAGTTGATGTTAAAGCTCAAAAATTCAAAATGACTGATAGAAACTAAACAAGAGGGTGGAAGAAATTTAAAATTCAAAAAATATGGTATAAAATTTCTCTTTTTTAATTGACCCAAAATTGGGTTAAATATGCTATAATAGGTTACGGGGACGGTAGCTCAGTGGTTTAGCGCGTTTAGCTTGCATACTGGCGTACCTAGCGAAGCAGGTTCATTCCCTGCTCATCGTGAAATAATTTTAATTATAAAATTATTAGTACAGTACCTAGAGGTAAAAAATATGCAAAACCTCAGAATAATGTCATATTGAACGGATTTAGTAAGTGCTTCACAGAAAAGTTTCTATATTGTGAGGGGGCTTGCTAATTTATAGGGGGTGGATGCCACCCCCTCTCAGGGGGTGGCACTTAAAAATATATATATATATATATATATATATTTATTGGAGCTGAAGTAGAATAAAATTTTAAGAAGAAAAGGAATTTTTCACATAAATTGATCATTTTTAAGTTCAAAATTGCGATTTTCGCTTAAAAAAAAAGGTATTTCCAAACGGTTTTCGTCAAGTATCTCAAAAAGTACTACTTTAGCGAAAAAATGTTACAGATCAATTACAGAAAATACAAACTGGGAATTAATTATATTTTTTGTTTATTGATGTAGAATTAATAATTTCGGAGATATTTAAGTTTACATTTGGCATCCAAGTGTTGATAAGATAATTATTTAGAGTGAGAGTTAAATATCTCAGAAACTGTGACACCTACGTCAAGGATGCTAATAGGTAGAATGATAGGTTATTAATTAAGCTTTCAACTGTTTTTTTATTTGTTTCTGTAGCATAAAAAAGAAAAAAGTTATGACCGAAGCAATGTACATCTACACATTTTTTTAATAACAACGTCGCTATTTTGTTACTGTAATTAGCCAGTAATTAAAAAAAATTAATTTCAAACACTGTTCGTCATTAAAATATAGCAAGACGTAGATATTCAAATTTTTTGGTTTGTATACAGCACTTGCTTTAGAAAAAAATACAGTTTAAACTACAAAGGTATTTTCGATGAAACTTAATATTTTTTTTTTCCAAATATCTCAATAAATATTAGTTTTATTGAAAAATGGGTAAAGACCAAAAATAAAGCTCATAAACTCATAACGAATTTCGCTTGTTTATTTATTTACATATATTTAATGGTTTCGGAGATATAAAAGTTTACAAATAGCGTCCGAATGTTTATAAGACGAAAAATGCAGTTTAAATGTTAAATATCTCAGAAATTGTGTCACCTACGTCACGCATGCTAAGAAATGGAATTAAAGACAATTAATTGCGCTCTCAAATTATGTTTTACTCGTTCCTGTAGCATAAGAAATAAAGAAGTTATGACTTAAAAATATGCGAATTTATATTTTTTTATATAGAAAGGTCACCATTATGTTACTCTAATTAACCAGTAATTAAGAAAAATTATCTCAGACAGTTTTTCGTTAAGATGTAGCATTACCTAGATGGTCAATTTTTGTCTCTCATTTAAAGCACTTGCTTTAGAAAAAAATGCATTTTAAACTTTAAAGGTAATTTCGAAACACTTGGATGCCAAATATAGACTTTAATATCTCCGAAATTATTAATCCTACATCAATAAACAAAAAATATAATTAATTCCCAGTTTGTACTTTCTGTAATTGGTCTGTAACATTTTTTCGACAAAGTAATACTTTTCGAGATACTTGACGAAAGCCGTTTGGAAATACCTTTTTTTTAAGCTAAAATCGCAATTTTGAAGTCGTTATAACTCAAAAACTATCAATTTATGTGAAACATTGCATAGAACCTTTTCTCCTTAAAATTTGATTCTATTTCAGCTCCAATAAATATATATATTTTTTAAGACCACCCCCTGAGAGGGGGTGGCTTCCACTCCCTATAAATTAGCAATCCTCCGCACAATATAGAAACTTTTCTGTGGAGCATTTACTATAATACTGCAAAAATGAACGAAATCCGTTCAATATGACATTATTCCGAAGTTAAAACCTCTAGTTACTGTACTATATCCCCAAGAAGTGGTTCGGACTCCACTATAAGCTGTAGGGCCTCGTTTCTCTTTACACAAATTCATTCTAGATTTTCGAGGAGTTACTTCGGTGACTTGAGAAGCGGTTAAAAGAACATTTTTTTTAATGTTAGAAAAGTTAAAATAATATGTCCAATTTCTTCGGTTATGATCAATCACGTATTTTTTCGAAATCTTTTACTTTTAAAACTTCTAATTACTCTCCCTCTCGTACAGGGTCGGCCTAATTAAATGGGATTTGGGGTTTTCTCTAAAACTATGGCAGATAGACAAAAACCAATATAGGTGTCCCGAGCTCGATTTTCGAGAAACAAACAATGACGTAAACTGCAATCGTCTATTTTTTTCAACTACCGAGCTATAGAACGTTTTTGGAAAAAAAAATTCCTATTTTTGTCAAAATTATTTTATATTATAAGAAGTGTTGTTAATAGTTTCCCATGACCTCCTCACAAATATATTAAATTTTTCAAAAATTAACCACTTTTTCTAGAGATAAATATGACTTATGATATATCGTTGGACAGCTAATTTAAGTTGTGATCAAATAATGAAATAATTTAAAAAATACAAGTTATGTCTATATCTCGAAAACGAAGGCACGCATAATTTTCTTCTTATCAGCAACGGATCCTACTCAAAAAAGTTCCTTAAGAATGTGTTACTCGATTTTCAATTCGACACTTGGTAATTGAAATATAGAGGTCATCCAAAAATAGAGGTCATTCAAAAATGCTAATTTTTCAAAAACGCTCTCTAGCCCGGTAGTCGAAAAAGATAGATAATCGCGGTTTGCGCCATTGTGTTTGTTTGTCGAAAATCGAGCTCACTGAGCTCAGGACATCCATATTGTTTTTGTCTATCTACCGTAATTTTAGAGAAAAACTTAAATCCCATTTAATTTGGTCCACCCTGTTCCTCAATATAGTCATAAATCATTGAGTTAGAATTAGGGTTTGGGTCCTCGTCTAGTGTCTTGAAGTCCCGGGACTTTTCCCAAATTTAATTGTCTCGTGTCCCGGGAGCATAATCGTATGTTACAGACTGAAATAGTTCGGGCCCACGAAGCATGACTTGTATGTTACCGACGTATTCTTACTTTACATCGGTAACATAAGATGTCCAATGTCATTCAGAATTCAGATAAATGGTGTGATAAGTGATACCGAAATTATTTGCAATTTATTTGTTTTTATGCGATTATACCTAACAATGAATACAAAATTACTACCACACAGTTTTCCATATGTGTTACAAGATGAAACTATAGTTAATCTGAAAATTCATTCGAAATCTTGAGGTGAGTTAAGTTGAGTTCTTATTCATGTTTTAGATTAGCTTTCTGTTGTTTTCGTCTCGATACTGCACTACTTCATTTCCAAAAGCAACAATTACTGTTACTATATTACTACGTTGACATGTATAATGTGTTATAATTAATTGCCTATTTTATAAGATTATTAGATGAATCGTCTATATACTATTAGCAAACAAAAATACATTTAGACCAACAAAAATGGTAAAAAAGTGTTGTCATAAATGTCGTAAACCACTGAAAAAGTTTTACTATTTTGAACATACTAAGAGATTATTTTTCGAAAAATGCTTTTTGATTTTATGAAAAAATGAGACGTGATAGAAATAATTGGATATTTTAGAATTCAACATTTCCGAAGTCTACATATTATAATATTCTTATACATTTTTACTTTCGAGCGACACTAGGAGTAAAGAAAGTATTGTCATCGTCCAAAAATTTGAATTCGAGTTTTCCACAACAACTCGAATTTCGACAAATATCGACTTTATATCACTCCCAGACACTAAAAAAGTGGTTTAGAAAAAATGTCTGTCTGTGTGTGTATAACCGTCGCCTAACCTAGCGCCGAAACAAATTGACCGACCTCATTTAAATTCGATATCTAGAGTCCTATCACAAGTATCTCGATACTGTTTTTTTTTATTTTTCACCTTTCAGGGTAGTTTACTGATGACCAAACTAAGAAAATCACGATTTTCTCAAAAACGGCTCTAACGATTTTGCTTAAATATTGTATATTATATTCCTAACAATATGCCCATTCCCGGAAATTCAGATAAGGGTAGTTTATTGAAGCAATTATTTTTTAACTTTTAATATTTTATCTATCCTTTTTGAAATGTCACTCATTCAGCACTTACTCAGTGACGTGACCCTACCTGCTTATGTTACCGATGTAAAGTAAGGATACGTCGGTAACATAGAAGTCATGCTTCGGGGGCCCGAACGCCCATTTCAGTCTGTAACATACGAATATGCGTCCCGGGACTTTCGGGTCGAGACTCGAGACACGCCTGTAATAATTTTATTAACAAAAGGTAATAACAAGCTTCATTAGCTCAAGCTTCCTGCACTCTATCACTGAGAGCGCCATCTATTATTTTACGAGTAATTACTTGATACTCGTATGTACGTAACCTACTATACACAATAAACCGCGACCGCCTAGTCACATTGTATTGAGCCTTTCGACTTTCGGAACTCCAAGAGACATCGTTGTCACCTTCGACTAGGATACGGCCTTAGAAGCGTTCAGACATAATCCCACGGATGGTAGCTTCGCACCACCGCCCGCTCGAACGAGTGCGTGAACCAAATGTCCGAACCCGCGGTTGCTCTCGTACTGAGTAGGATTACTATCGCAACGACGAGTCATCAGTAGGGTAAAACTAACCTGTCTCACGACAGTCTAGATCCAGCTCACATTCCCTATTATTTATTTATATGACTAATGGCTAGAGACTAAATGATGATTATTGATGATTAGTATGATTACTTTACTAAGACTACTTTATGTTTTATCATTATAAGATTTTATTACCAAAAAATGAATCTGTGTTTGAAAATTAAACATACGAATTGTTTATTAAACTTTAATTAACGTTAGAAATGTTAGAATTTGATTTTATGTTCAATAAATGTGGATTTTTACTAAAATGGCGATTTTATTGATACATCTCGCCAAAAATGAACTCGATTCTGATTTTATTTTGAAAAGTCTCGAAGTCCCGGGACTTTGATCCTGCGATGTATCGTGTCCCGGGACTCTGAGAATATCGAGAATTTCCAAACCCTAGTTAGAATCTAAGGAGATGGAATCCTGTACAAATTTCCTATACAGAAACGGCACCGGTAGGAGTGGCTAAATGTAGAAACAAAGTGGTGGTTTTGCCAGACCCGGACTATTTAAAATTAAAAAAACTTTGTTCCCGCGAGACGGCCTATCTGAATAACGCAAAAAATATGTTGAATTCAATAAATGCAAGAACAAAAATATTCAAATAAAACATAAAATAAACAAATTAATATATATATTTATTGACCTCTAAATAATAAAATTTTATTACATTTAATTAGCTGTTTTTTTTTAATGCGGTTCTGTTTGTTGTTTACACACTACCTATGAAATGTTATTCCCGTTAATTTCTTCTTGTCAACACCATCTCTAGAAGAGCAACTCCTCTTAGCACACGAAACCAGTCCTTTTAATGTTTATTGTCCAAAATTTAACAAACTGTCAGTAAAAATCACAATAAATCGCACGGAAAACAAACTGTCACTATTTGACAGAAAAGTGGTAACACCTTGATGAAGTGATGCTGTTTTTGATTGCTTCTCCCGTCTTTCTAACTCAATGTCATAAATACAGCGTGTCCCACTTTTCACGGTAACACCTACGCAGCTCAGTTATTAGTCATCTAATTGCATCCAAATTTGGATAGGTATCAAAGACCATTACTATATCCTTTTTGACTATGACAAAACTTATTTCAGTCATTGGCGTGCATTTTTATAAAGAAGAGAAGGGTCGATTTTTCGAGAAATCATATTAAGCATTTTTTTGTTGAAAAACTAATGCAATATTATTGATCGACATGCTGTGGAACCTCTATATTCAGAATCTAACAGCATTTTGATTTTTGGTTTTCGAATTACGGCCCACTTAAAATTGCCTATTTTAAACATTAAATAATCAATAAATTGGTAACGAATCTTTTTCGAAAGAAAGTCATTCTTTATTTTCTCTTTAAATTCATTTTTCCTACCACCCTATATCATCAATGCCTCCAAATTCGGTAATCCTTATAGCCCGAATAATTTACAGGTCTAATTACCCAAAATTTTTCAATAAAAATTCGTGGCCTTCCAAATTTGAAAGTTTCGATAATATGGAATAGTGGAAAAAGTGAATTTAAAGAGAAAATGAAGAATAACTATTTTTCGAAAAAAAATTCGTTACCAATTTATTGATTATTTAATGTTTGAAATAAGTAATTTTAAGTGGATCGTAAGTCGAAAACCAAAAATCAAAATGTTGTTAAATTCTGGATATAGTGGTTCTACAGCATGCTGATCAATAATATTGCATTAGTTGTTCAACAAAAATATGCCTAATATGATTTCTCGAAAAATCGACCTTTTTTTCTTAATAAAAATGCACGCCACTGACTGAAATAAGTTTTGTCTTACTCAAAAAAGAAATATAAAAGATCTTTGATAAAGATCCAAATTTGGTTGAAATTGGATGACCAATAACTGAGCTACGTAGGTGTTACCGTGAAAAGTGGGACACACCGTATACTCATAAAACCAAAAATACGAAACTTGACGATACTATTCGTTAATGGATTCGTTATTTGATATTGAATACTGGGGAATCTATTTTATTCTATTTTCCTACTAATTACACAGGCCCACAAAAAAAAAGTTGTCTGTGCGGGGGTACTGACCATACCTATCCCTTGTATTTTGAGCCGCTGAACACGAATCTGACCTTAGTTTTTCCCCTATACTTAAGTTTTTTTTTTAACAGCAAATAAACAGCGGCTCAAAATACAAGGGATAGGTGTGGTCAGTACCACCGCGCAGACAACTTTTTTTGGTTGCCACTGTGCCACACTCAGTGTGGCACAATCTCACACAAAAAAGTCATCTGCGCGTGGGTACTGACCACATCTATCCCTTGTATTTTGAGCCGCTGAACACGAATCTGATCTTAGTTTTTCCCCAGCACGTCAGGTTTTTCTTCTAACAGCAAATAAATATATAAATATTAGACTTTTTTGCTTTAAAAAAAAACCTTACGTATAGGGAAAAAACTAAGGTCAGATTCATCATGTTCAGCGGGTCAAAATACAAGGAATAGGTATGGTCAATACCCCGGCGCAGACAACTTTTCTTTTTTGTGGGCCCGTGTTATTAAATCACCCACAATAACGTAGCCGCCACTTTCGATACACTTTTTGTGTAATTTTATGTGAATCGAATTATCTTTTGCTAGCTGTACAGTTTTTGACAATTTTTCAGAGACATGGGGTTCTATTTATTTTTAAAAAGTAAGTAAAGGTTGACACTATGCAATCAAATATATCAAGCAATATTTTACCGTCACCCAGTTAATTGAACTTTATACCTAATATCGATATTGAAGTCGGTTAGAAATATATTTGAACTCGTTATTTGTTCATTTTTACTGCGACCAATATCGATATTAGGTAATGAGGTTTAATTAACTAGCTTCTACGCAGTAAAAGAAAATATTTGCCGATTTGAATTTTTAAGTCGGGTTCGTTATAGAGAATCCTGAAAATCCCATGTATCGAATTTTATGACAGGCATATTGGCATAATGGATTCGCTATTTTGAATTCTTAACTTTTGACATTAGATTAGGTATCAGATCCTCATAAAATATTTAACTTTCAATTTTAATGCAATTCCGACGAAATTTGATTTTTTTATTACTAGGGCATTCGACAAATCTGATTAAAAAAATTGTTTTCAATTCTTGCTCACCTAATACTAGACGTAGTTTGATGAGACTATAATGAGACTACCACCAAGCCATACCTTGCAGTTTAAGACAGATTTTAGAAGTAAATTTAACTTAACAAAAACTTGTACAGTTGGATTTTTTATTATCTTTTTTTAAGATTTCTATTTTTGTTTTATCTTATTCTCTACTTATCATTTTAACAATTATTATAGATGTGATTATAATCCGACATTTTGTTGAATTTTGTTTATTTTCCTCCATATTTTTGTATGGTATACTGTATATTATTATATTTTCATGTAATGTCACTTTTAGCCATTGTCTATTGATCTATATATCTGTTAATTTCATTACTTTTTTCTATTATCTATGTTTATGAAGCTTTCTTTTTTGTATTATCTGATTTACCATTTATTCATACACTTCTCTGAAATGGTTAATAAACAACTGTTGCTATTATTATTACTATTACTATCACTATTACTATTACTATTACTATGATTATTACTAATAGCATAACAATTTAATTTTAATTTTAATTTTCTTCATCTTCTACTATATCCTCTAATATATCTGCATCTTTGTCTTGCAGTAGGTTGGTACAGGAATTTTGAGAACAGAAGCCACATCCTATTGTACATAATAATTCCGATTTTCTACAACTGCAAGCTTTTCCACAATCTTTTTTGTAGTTACAGAAAATCATTTTTAAATTTTTTCCAACCCCACTGCTCCGGAGGAATATCATTACCCTTCCATTGTACCTGATGGTAAATGCGGAGAAGATGTTCAGCAGCTGCACTTGATGTTGGAGGTATTGATGCCAGATTTGCAGGCTATTGTTTCGACACAGATTTAACAATATTTATATCTAAATTCATCCAAGTTTTTATCAGTTTTCGCTGCAGCCTAAAGATGTAATATACAGGTTGTTCCAGAATCTACAATTCTTTGATGTGATTGATTGCTTTTTTGAAAAATATCTGCAGCCTCTTTTATGTCAATATTTTTTTCTAATAAATCTGCAAACTTTTTTTCACCTTTTCTGAAAAAGCCTGATGTTGTATCGCACCCAGAGAATGCGTAACAAAATAAAATATGTTTAGAACAGTTGGAGTATGTTACGTTTAGGCTCTTGGAAGAATAAACAATGCTTTTTCTGCTGCCCTTTTGAAATTTGAGGAAAAAATTTCTTTTTCCGCTGGCATTAAAGCTGTTAGAATCACTAAAAAATTACCTCTGCAGTTTAAAATGCATTTTTTTTCTAAAGCAAGTGCTTTAAATGAGCAAAAAAAAATGAACATCTAGGTAATGCTACATTTTAACGAAAAACTGTATTTGAGATAATTTTTTTAAATTACTGGCTAATTAGAGTAACAAAATGGCGACCTTTTTATATAAAAAAGTAGAAATACGCACATTTTTCCGTCATAACTTCTTTATTTCTTATGCTACAGAAACGAGTAAAAAAATAATTTGAAAGCGCAATTAATTATCTTTTATTTCATTTTTTAGCATGTTTGACGTAGGTGTCACAATTTCTGAGTTATTTAACATTTAAAATACATTTTTCGTCTTATAAACGTTCGGACGCCATTTATAAACTTTCCTATCTCCGAAACTAGTAAATCTTTGTAAATAAATTTAAAAAAGCGAAATTTATTATCAGTTTATGAGCTTTATTTTTGGTCTCTACCCATTTTTCACTAAAACTATTTATTGATATTTGGAAAAGAAAAAAAAATTACGTTTAGTCGAAAATACCTTTATAGTTTAAACTTTATTTTTTTCTAAAGCAAGTGCTGTATACAAGCGAAAAAATTTGAGCCTCTACGTCGTACTACATATTAATGAGAAGCAGTGTTTGAAATTCCTTTTTTAATTACTGGCTAATTAGAGTAACAAAATGGCGACGTTGCTATTAAAAAAAAATGTGAAGACGCACATTGCTTCGGTCATAACTTCTTTATTTTTTATGCTACAGAAACAATTAAAAAGACAGTTGAAAGCTTAATTAATAACCTATTATTCTACCTATTAGCATTTTTGACGTAGGTGTCACAGTTTCTGAGATATTTAACTCTCACTATAAATAATTATCTTATGAACACTTGAATCCCAAATATAAACTTAAATATCTCCGAAATTGTTACATCAATAAACAAAAAATATAATTAATTCCCAGTTTGTATTTTCTGTAATTGATCTATAACATTTTTTCTATAAAGTAATACTTTTCGAGATACTTGACAAAAGCCCTTTGGAAATACCTTTTTTTAAGCTAAAATCGCAATTTTGAAGTCATTATAACTTAAAAATTATCAATTTATTGCAGAACCTTTTCTTCTTAAAATTTGATTCTTTTTCATCTTCAATAAATATATATTTTTTTAATTGCCACCCCCTTAATTGTTAACCCCCCTTAATTGTCAACCCTGAGAAGGGTTGACATCCACCCCCTATAAATTAGCAAGCTTCTACACAATTTAGAAACTTTTTGTGAAGCATTTACTATTATACTGCCAAAAATGAACGAAATTCGTTCAATATGGCATTATTCCGAAGTTAAAACCTCTACTGTACTATAAGTCAATCCAGATTAATGATTGAACACATATAAAAGAATACACACACATATTGGTCGAATTGAAAACCTCCTGCTTTTTAAAAATTTTTGAAATCTTAAAAATTATTAAACATTTAAGCTAGTTTACGTGTTTCTACGTTTTTTTTAAATAACGCAATAAAAAATATATTAATTTTGTACGAAACTTTTGGATAACCCTGTATATCTGTTAGTACCATTGAAAAACACATGTTTTTATTTACAGAAAATGTATAAATGTAAATGTTTAGCTGCACATTTAATCTACATCAAGTAATGAATTAATATTATTTCATACAAGTAGAGTATAACTTTGGCAACATTTTCTTTAGACAAATCTAATGTTTTGTTACGTTTCCAAATATTTGCTATTGCCAGAATAATATTATGTAGCCACTAGAGAAGTTGTAACCTAGTATCGTAAGTATGCCCGCTGGCGTTGGTATTGTACTTTTACTTGGATGAGTTGAGACCAAAGCAAAAGCCTTACTAGTAGGCAGTGCACACAGCAGGGGAGTTGAGATAAGGGGGTAATTACGCGCTGGACCACGGCCGTCTTTAATCAATAGCACGAGCCAAGTCGTGTGTGCGTCCTGCCTTACCCCCCAGGTCCCCGAGAACCCCCAGCGACACTAACTTCATTTGCATGCCTAGAGCGCTCGCCCACCAGAGTGGAATATTGGATAACCTAATGTATGACTCGCCTCTAACGCCCTCCTGCTAGTTAGTCCGCATTCCTGCTAACTCTCTTCTCTATTCCTGCCGCTGCTGCTACATGAGCGACTTCAGAAAAACCGACCATTCTGCTGCTACAACTACTGCTGACCAAAGGCTATTTGGACAGGCCGCTGCTGAATACGCGATTAACCGGAGTATTTACTTGCCGTGAGTTGGTCGATTTAAAACTAACATGAATAGGGAATAGCCGTACGGAGGGTAGCTGCAAATTGTCCTTATGAAAGTAATGACTTTAGGCTCTACGAATATGTATCGTGGTTGAATAGAATGTTATTGATTTTGATTTTTATAAGTATGTAAAGTTTTACAACTTTCAAACAATTACAGCTATCAAATGAATTGATTGTTTGAAAAAATACTTTATGTTTAGAATTTACTCAGGAACAATTTATTAATGAAATTGTTTTACAAGGTGTCTCAAAATGGAATCACTTAAAAAAATCATATACACAGGAATTTAGTTAGATTTTACATTTATTTTTAAATAAAGATTATAGTTCAGATAACAGTTATTTTTGTCAAAATGACCCAGCTTGACATTTTTTTAGTAGTGTTATTTAGAGGTTAGTATAAATATAAAAACCGCTGCCCAAAGAATCACTACTTCCACGTCCAAATTTTTTATCCAAGTCACTCACAACGAAAAAAATTTGTATGTGGAAATAATTGTTTATGGAACTTTAATAATATAATATTTGAAATCCTCTACCCCAAAAACCCATAAACGATACCCCACATCGGTAGCGGGGTGGTGATAAAGGGTGGTAGTGGGGGTGGATGAAGTAAAAAAATATTTTGAGGTTTCTGGTTCTTGTACACACACTAAATCACAATTTTTTTCATACCCTTTAATAATGGGGTGGGGGTGGTAATGGAGGTGGCTAACGCCAAAACTTTTTTTGGGACCTTAGCTTCTCTTGTATATACTAAATACCAATTTTATGGACTCTTACCTGCTTGATTTACCTATTTTCCCCAAATTTACCCCAATTTACCCCCCAACCCTTCGACGGAACAAGATGAAAATATAATTTAGTTCTAGATCTCGTTAAAGTACATATGTGTGCCAAATTTCAAGTCAATATCTCAAACGGTTCCAGAGTAAACGTGCGCACAAAAAAAGTTACAGACAGACAGACCGACAGACAGAAATTTTTTTTCGTTCAAACTTAAAATCTCGACGTTTCGTGATATTCTAAGCCTATTTGGACAATAAAAATTTTTAAAAATTTTTTTGTCGTTACTATACTTCCACTGGATGTGGAAGTAAAATGTGGTCTTCTACGGGGCCAGGACAACCCCCAAATTTGCAAAGTTCTGTTTTTGTGTAATAGGGTTAACTTGTTTTCTGTTCAACCCTGTTATTTGTATATTCAGTTAACGTTATTTAAACAGAATACAATTTCTTAAAATAAGCTTTTAATAGAACATAAAGCGATGAGGCAATGATTTAAATAATCCACAGGGTGCGGTAGTAAATTATTTTATTTTAGGTGATTTGTCTGTGATCGAGAAAGATATTCATAATTAAATAAAAATTACCTAAATTTTCAACTGCTCTAACTAACTGGAATATTTATATTTAAGAAAATCAAAGCAAAAATCAATATTCTCAACGTTTGACCAATCGTATTAACCTAAAATACGTATGATAAATATTAGTCAAAATAATAATAATAAAAAACAAGCATATAGTGGAGTCAAATTAGGACTAAAAAATTTGCAATGTGAATTGTCTGGTCAGGGCAGTTTTTTTATTTTAACGTTTTCAGAGGATCAACTTAAGTTCACAGTTCAGTTTTGTAGTTTCTGAAAGGCCGGCGTATGGTTTATTTAAACAATTTAATTTTTTAGACAGTTTTCCATCGGTTTTCTTTGAATATCTCGAAATATCCCTGAAAAACAACAAAAAGAAGGAAAATGTTCGTTATGAGCTGTACAATGAAAGTACATAAACTGTAATTCATTCCAATTGTTATTATAATTTTTAAAAAAATTGAATATTGCAAAATTATGCGTTTCTAAAGAAATCACTGTTCTTTCGAAAATAACGGATAATATTCAATGAAACTTTGGAGAAATATAGTTCTTAAAAATTACAATCACCACTTGAAATTTCAAATCAAAATGATTATTAAAGCGGCTCAAATATACAATTGTTGCTAAAACTTTGCACCCTTGTGAAATCCTGCCGTCAAAACGAATAGAGTGAGATCCCAGAGCCGCCAGACCTACGTCATTTTAGCAAAGCTAATATTTTGACAACAAATAGTGTAATATCTAGTTAAGAACGTATGCGTATTTGCTAGTTTGAAAGCGGAGCCCTTTTGCAGAAAACAGGTTCAAAAGGTACATAAAAATTTTACTCAGTACGTTAAATTATGATAGCTGGATTATTTTTCAAGTGACACGCTAACTACATGGTGTAAGCGTCATCCTCTAAATCTTAACGGCTATCATTTGCACCTCATATAACCAAAGTAATAAATAAAACTTACGCTTCTTTAAGTAAGCTTTATCCATTAGTTAATAGACGCAGCAGATTGTCTGTGGACAATAAAATCTGCTTGTATAAAGTAATTTTCCGACCAATTTTAACATATGCCTGTGCGTCCTGGAATTTAATCTCGGATGCACAGTGCCTTAGACTGCAAAGAACACAGAATAAGCTGCTGCGTTTGTTAACTAACTCTCCTAACAATTGCTGAATTGCACAGAATAACTGGGGTGCACACACATAAATACATTTACGAACGTCTTCCAATATACGACACTCCACTCGCTGAATAACAAAAATTTCCCCCATAAAACACTCAGACCATACAAACCACCTTACCATCAAAACCACTACCTTATACCCTTCCCCTTACACCCCTTGACCCTCCGTCGAATTCTCTATTACCAACAAATAATCTACCACCAAAGTAGATAGTTGTTTTTACATCTTGACGTCTGAAGTAGGGTTTTTGTTTTTATTTTTCCCTGCATTTTATAAATATTACTCTCAATTCTCCTGTAAAAACAAAACAAATTTTTTAGAAATGTGAAATCTTTTATATTGCTATTAAATACGATTAAACTGAAAAGAAATCGTTACTATAAATAAAATTACATTATCAAAGAAATCATTTGCCAACAATATCCGGCCGTTGCGTCACTCTTCGCGCTCGTTCGCGATAATGGGACGTAATGTTTATTGATTGTAAACTGAAATATATGATATATATAAAATGATAAAAAAAAATGAAATGTAAACCACAGCTAAATAAAATAAAAGAATTGTAATTGGTCTAATTGGTCTAAATCTTAAGGTCCGAGGTTCGATACCTGAGCGTTCTCAGTTTTTTTTTTTCAAATATACGCACTAAGAAAACAGTTATGGCCAAAAATACTAAATATTTCCCTATCGGTTGTCTTTCTTGGTATTCGTCACTTAAGTTAATATTTGTTGAAAAAAAAAAGCTGAGAACGTCCGGGGATCGAACCTTTGGACTTTAAGATTCGGAGGTTGACGCTTACACCACGTCGTTAGTGTGTCACATGGAAAATAAACCAGCTATCATACTTCAACGAACTGAGTAAAATTTGTATGTACCTTTTGTACCTGTTTTCTGCAAAAGGGTCCCGTTTTTAAACTAGCAAATACGCATACGTTCTTAACTAGATATTACACTATTTGTTGTCAAAATATTAGCTTTGCTAAAATGACGTAGGTCTGGCAGCTCTGGGATCTTGGACTTGAAGAAATGTGTACTATGGCTAAAATTGTAGCCTTTTCAAAGTACTTTAAGATCACGGAAAGAGAATTTTTTTTTTCAAAATTTAAACCCTTTTTATTGCAGTTGTTTATAATTTTCGAAATTGTAGTTATAAACAAATTCAAATAACTCTCTGTCTTTTTTATGGATTAAAAAACGGTAAAGGAGTAATGAAAGTAGGTTAACAAAGCCAACTTTTTAAAAGAATGTAATGCTCTACTTGCATTTGGAGCTGCGATACGTTAGTTTTTACGTTTAGGTCACTTATACATAAACAAATCGATATTTCTTATAGAAATTCGGACTGGTAATTCTCCAATATCTATTATTTTGTCGCTGATACTTGAAAATAATCCAAAGCTACAACTGTTAAAAGATACTGTATAGAGGCCCGAAAGTGGGGTCTTTAGCGATTTAGCGATTTTGTTAGAGATCCAAAAATCACCAAATATGTCTAAATGTTATATTATGTTTTTACAAACCGGACTTTAGTCGCTAGATAGCCCAGTGGATACGACTAGCACTCTTTATTCAGTTTTATATTGTTTTATTGTGTTGGTAATATTGAAAGTTTTACAAAACTGTTTACATGAACATAATGGTAGTTGTTCAACTTTTAGGTTGATTTGCCATTTTCGTGACGAAAATTAAAAAAGTTATAAAAAAAATTGAAAATGTACATTATGTTCTCAACGCCACTTTATCCTATGTTATTTTAATAATTGTAGCTTTGGAATATCTTCAAATAACAGAAACAAAATAATAAGCATTAGAGAATAACCAGCCCAAATTTTAAGAAGAAATATCGATTTGTTTATTTATAAGTGACCTAAACGTAAAAACTAACGTATCTCAGCTCCAAATGCGGGCCTCTATACACTTTTATTACTCGTTTACTGTTTTTGATTTCATAAAAAACCAGAGAGTTAACTATAAACAAGTGGGTTTAAATTTTGAAAAAAATATATTTTTCTCCGTGATCTTAAAGTACTTATAGAATGCTACAATTTGAGCCATCGTACACATTTCTTGGTCTTGGCAGGATTTCACAAGGGTGCAAAGTTTTAGCAATAATTGTATATTTGCACCGTTTTAGTAATCAGTGATTTCTTTAGAAACGCATAATTTCGCAATGTTCAGTTTCTTTTAAATAATAATAACAGTGGAATGAATTATAATTTATGGACTTTTATTGTACAGTTCAAAACAAACGTTTTCCTTCTTTTCATTGTTTTCCTTAGGACTTATAAATTTCGAGATATTCAAAGAAAACCGATGGAGAACACGGTCTAAAAAATTAAATTGTTTAAATAAACAATAGGCCGACCTCGCAGAAACTACAAAACTGAGATGTGACCTTAAGTTGACCCCCTGAACACGTTAAAACAGAAAAACTGCCCTGACTAGACAATTCATATTAAAATCCTAATTTTACTCCACTAATAAGGCCCGGTACTTTCATCTCCAGTTAAGTCCATTCTCCAGATAATTTCCTTGGATAAAATTGTGTCAATAATTGTTTCCATAGGATCTAGCTATAGAATAGACTACTGAACTGGAGATGAAAGTATCGGACCTAATAGTATTAACATGTTTAAAAAATATTATTTAGGTATTAGGCAAATCACAACAAACAAAATTTTCTATTTAATATGAATTACTACTTTCTGTATATTAGTGCCTCCATCTGGTCACCCTAATATACTAGTTAAGTAAACACATTAGACAACAATAATGGAGAAACAATCAAAACAACTACTCTTCTAGCTAATACTGGCGAAGTATTGAGTTACATATATTTATAGTATTAACAATACTTAAATCAGCATAATGAGATTTGGCATAAGACAGAGTACAGTCATGTCAATGGATTGACTCAGCTGACAACCAAACATAAAATAGTCCTAGGACTCCACCGCACGTCATTCAAATGTATTTTTACAAATCATTCATATTTATATTTAAGGTCATTGTAGTCAAGACACTACGAATGTAAAAAAGAGTACCGTATTATAATTTGATATCAATAATATGTATTTTTCAAAAATCTAATTAATTGCTCCAAAAAATTAGTCAAAAGTAAACATGAAATGGTCTTGACTTTATTTATACTATTTTATACTTTACATAAATCACTGGGACCTAATTATTAAAATATTGACCAATGTTCACAGCGATTATTAATTCAGCATAACTATTATGAATGGCAGAAAGGAAATACCATTTCTTGAAATATTTTGATTCAAGACAAGACAACAAAAAAAAAAACATTATTTTCCTCTCTTCCCTCATCTCTATTCAACAACCCCGTAATTTTTATTTTATTCTCAAGTGAATAAAACAGATTTTTGTTCTCTTGATATTTCTATCTAAGAACTAAAACTGTATTCGAATGAAGTGACATTTCTATATTTGATGTTTCTGAAAAACATAATATCTAAAATTCCACGTATATTGACGGATGGCATTCCAAATTTTACGAAGAAATAACAATTTTTTTATTTATAAGCTACCGAAAGGCAAGAACTAATGTATTTTGGCTCCAAATGCAAGTATAGCAATAGTATTATTTTTTTATAATGGGGTGGGGGTGGCTAATGCCAAAATTTTTTTTGAGACCTTAGCTTCTCTTATATATACTCAGTACCAATTTGATGGCCTCTTACTTGCTTGATATACATATTTACCCCCCATTTATCTCCCAACCAGTGACGGAGCAAGAAACCGTAGGGTCCTTGTGCAGAAAACTGAACCCTCAGGTCATAGTACAAATATTTGTTTAGTGAAAAAATGTAATGTACAAAAACAAAGAACATATAGGCCATAGTTTGAGAGGGCCTCCCCTGCATGTTCGGGCCCTTGTGCACTGCACAAGTGTACTAAGCCATGCTCCGCCACTGCCCCAAACCCTCCAACGGAATAAGATCAAAATATAATCTAGTTCCAGATCTCGTTATAGTCGGGGAGCCCTCCCTATCTGTAAGTGCACCCCCCGCCCGATCCTTTGGGGACAATGTTTGTCATAAAGATTAAAGCCTAAGGAACAATTTAAGACATGTCCTAAAAAAAAAACTGGCTGTACTTTCAAAATGGCGGCCACATGTTAAAAAAAAACTGTTGCCAATGTTGTTTTTGCCTTTTAACACAAAATCTAAAAAATATGGACAAAAACTGTTTTCACAAAAGACAACGTGCATGAAATTTTCTACAATTTTGTTCCTATGCAATATTTTGATAGGAGTTACCATTTTCCAGGTAAATGAGTCCAAAATTAATAGACTAGGAGCTGACGACAAAATCACTGTGTTATTTTATTCTTCTCCATATTAATAGAATTAACTGTTTTCGTCAAGTAAGAAAGGTACGTAATAATGCCGAGGTCGGTCAGCGGGACATTGATGCAGAAAACGACTGCGAACATGTAACTTTTCAAGGGGTTCTTGTCAAATCTTATTTCTTGAAATTTATTAATTAGCTAGTTTTTAATAAATAATGTATGAATAAACATTTCTTACACCTGGCAAGCGGGACAAAATTGTTCTTACACCTTGTAAACAATGTAATATTTTCCAAGGGTATTGTCAAATATTATTCTCCTTAAAATTTATGAGAAATAAGTTTGAACTATAAATAATAAGAAAAAAAAATTCTTACGGCTTGAACGCGGACCAAACGAGTTCTTACACTGCTCTGAACTAAAAATCGAGAGCGCCTATGTCGTTCCGAAGCTGCTGTGTGCTGAGGGTAATTTTCCTTTATTGTTATATAGTAGTTATAACAGAATTTTAAGCATGATTAATTCACGTATGCCAATTAATAATAATAATAATAATAATAATAATAATAATAATAATAATAATAATAATAATAATAATAACCTACCCGGAAGAACCAGTTGTCAGACGCAGCTGTGATGAAAGGTGTATAATAATAATAATAATAATAATAATAATAATAATAATAATAATAATAATAATAATAATAATAATAATAATAATAATAATAATAATAATAATAATAATAATAATAATAATAATAATAATAATAATAATAATAATAATAATAATAATAATAATAATAATAATAATAATAATAATAATAATAATAATAATAATAATAATAATAATAATAATAATAATAATAATAATAATAATAATAATAATAATAATAATAATAATAATAATAATAATAATAATAATAATAATAATAATAATAATAATAATAATAATAATAATAATAATAATAATAATAATAATAATAATAATAATAATAATAATAATAATAATAATAATAATAATAATAATAATAATAATAATAATAATAATAATAATAATAATAATAATAATAATAATAATAATAATAATAATAATAATAATAATAATAATAATAATAATAATAATAATAATAATAATAATAATAATAATAATAATAATAATAATAATAATAATAATAATAATAATAATAATAATAATAATAATAATAATAATAATAATAATAATAATAATAATAATAATAATAATAATAATAATAATAATAATAATAATAATAATAATAATAATAATAATAATAATAATAATAATAATAATAATAATAATAATAATAATAATAATAATAATAATAATAATAATAATAATAATAATAATAATAATAATAATAATAATAATAATAATAATAATAATAATAATAATAATAATAATAATAATAATAATAATAATAATAATAATAATAATAATAATAATAATAATAATAATAATAATAATAATAATAATAATAATAATAATAATAATAATAATAATAATAATAATAATAATAATAATAATAATAATAATAATAATAATAATAATAATAATAATAATAATAATAATAATAATAATAATAATAATAATAATAATAATAATAATAATAATAATAATAATAATAATAATAATAATAATAATAATAATAATAATAATAATAATAATAATAATAATAATAATAATAATAATAATAATAATAATAATAATAATAATAATAATAATAATAATAATAATAATAATAATAATAATAATAATAATAATAATAATAATAATAATAATAATAATAATAATAATAATAATAATAATAATAATAATAATAATAATAATATAAGCTGCTTACTTCGACTATTGAAATGAAAATAAACGAACACCTTGAAATTAATAACATACTGACTGAAGAACAAAATGGCTCTAGAACAGAATCTCAAGGTAGTAAAGAATGGCTTATAGTGGACTCAGTAATAACCAGGCAAGCTTTGAGAAAAAGAAGGAACATATCAATGGCCTGGATAGATTACAGAAAGGCTTTTGATTCTGTTCCTCACTCATGGCTTCTCAAAGTACTTGAGATTTACAAAGTAGATCCAGCAGTCATGAATTTTCTTAGATCGATAATGAAAACTTGGAGAACGCACCTAGTAGTTAACATCAATCAAATATCATATGTCACAGAAGTCATAAAAATAGAGAGAGGAATATTTCAAGGAGACAGTCTCAGCCCAAAATGGTTTTGTCTCGCCCTGAACCCACTGAGTAATATGTTGCGACTGAGTAAAAAGGGCTACTACATCGACAGAAACCCAGCAGTGAAGATCAGCCACTTACTCTATATGGATGACCTGAAACTGTACGCGGCAAACCGGGATGAGTTGCATGGGCAACTCGAACTGGTTGCTGCGTTCAGTCGGGACATTCATATGGAGTTCGGCATAGAGAAGTGTGCATACGTGCATGTCAAACAAGGTAAACTGCAGGAAAGTAATAATATCTCCCTCGCTGGCGATATAGAAATAGCACAACTCTCTGTGGGTGAAACTTATAAATATCTGGGCATCAAACAAGCATTTGTTATAGACGACAAGAACATGAGACTAACCATTGAAAATTCCTTTCTCAACCGTGTAGCTAAGGTGCTAAAGACAGAATTATATTCGAAGGCCAAAATAAATGCTATCAACGCATGGGCAATGCCCGTTGTGACATATACATTTGGGATTCTGAAATGGACAGCAACCGACCTAGATCGCCTCAATCGCAGCGTCAGAAACGCCTTCGCTAAGTTTCGAATGCACCACCCGCATTCGTCAACCTGCAGGTTATATCTGCCAAGAAATAGGGGCGGCAGAGGAGTGCAAAACTTAAACATGCAACACCACCAGCAAATAAAATTACTCCGCAGTCACTTCTTGAGCAAACAAAACCCTATTCAAGCAGCAATTGTAAGATGTGATAACAATATATCACCACTCTCTCTAGCTGAAAACCGAGAAACAGAAGCGCCCCGATCAATAAAACAAATCGAGGAAGAATGGGCAGGCAAAGCCCTGCATGGCCGATATGCTGCAGACTTAAATAGTCCGGAAGTAGATAAGAAATTATCACTAAAGTACTTGAGTGATGGACAATTGCAAGCGGAGGAGACAGAAGGATTCATAGGGGCGATACAGGACCAGGTTGTGCCTACCAGAAATCACAGGAAGTATATTCACAAAGAAAATATACCTACGGATAAATGCAGACTATGCTCTACAGCAGCAGAATCAATACAACACCTGTCTGCTGGCTGCTCTTACCTTGCCCCCAAAGACTATGTGGACAGGCACAATAACGTTGCTGGAATAGTCCACCAGGCAATCTGTAAAAGACTTGAATTAATTCATAGCATAACACCCTACTACAAATACTTACCTTGTCCAGTTCTTGAAAATAGCGAAATCAAAGTGTACTGGGACACGCCTATTATAACGGACAGAGAGGTACGTCATAACAGACCTGATATTTTGATAATGCACAAGAAGGATAAATGGGCCCAAATTATAGATGTAACAATACCACTCGACAGTAACATCAGAACAGCAAGGAATGGAAAACTATTAAAGTATCAGGACCTAGCGCATGAACTAAAACATATATACCACCTAAATAATGTTAACATCTTTCCTCTCATTATAACAAGCAACGGACTAGTGGATAAATATCTGCCTACCAATTTGGAAAAAATGGGGGTACTGGACTGGGAAAGGATAATCACTTTATCACAGAAATCTGTCATACTATCGACATGTCGCACAATTCGTCGTGTGTTAGCCACTGATGGAAACGCTGGCCTGTAAAGGCCCCGTCCCCGTCAGAAGTCACATCACCAACGAAAGTTGTGGAGGAAAAAAAAAAAAAAAAAAAAAAAAAAAATAATAATAATAATAATAATAATAATAATAATAATAATAATAATAATAATAATAATAATAATAATAATAATAATAATAATAATAATAATAATAATAATAATAATAATAATAATAATAATAATAATAATAATAATAATAATAATAATAATAATAATGATAATAATAATAATAATAATAATAATAATAATAATAATAATAATAATAATAATAATAATAATAATAATAATAATAATAATAATAATAATAATAATAATAATAATAATAATAATAATAATAATAATAATAATAATAATAATAATAATAATAAAGCAGGAGGGGCTGACTTTCATCTATCAAGCCTTTGGTGAGTAGCGCCACCACTTACTCCAGCTGGGGGTGCAAAACCGAACCGGCAGCCCTAGTGCACCCGGGAGGGGAAAGCTCATTCCCCTCTGGTGTCGGTCGTGGGCTTGTTGGGCTAACCACCCACAAGCCCTGACTTCTGGTTCCTGTAAACCGAAGAGAGGGCCCCCACAATCGACCTCGTCCGGATAGGGGTCAAGGGCAAGGTGGTGGGGCCCAACCGGATGGAGCGCCCGTTGACGACGAACGCTATGCACAAGGACGCTTTGAGTGGACGGATGAGCTAAGGGACGACCTTCTGCAATGCTACGAAAGCAGTGAGCCCGCACGAAGGGGATACATGGGGCGGATGCATGCTCTGTGGTGTGACAGGCATCCAGAGCATGGCGCCTTCACGCCACAAAATCTGCGTGACTATGTATCCCATCTTCGTAGAAGGGGCTACGTGAGGGCTGCTCCTGGACCGGTGAATGAGGTGGCCGAAAGACCGCCGCATTCACCGGTTGAGGAAGTGGTTCTCCTTGTTCCACCAGTACCAGAGGGCCTCAGTACCAGACGGGGGCTACACCACATAAAAGCCCCCGGGCCACAAGACCTGGCCAGAGTGGATGAAGAACTTCGTGATGCGCTACCAGAACGGGCTGACATCTGGCACATTAACTGTGCCGTGTATGCCGCTGTTCAACGCTTTTCTCGGACGGAGAGGCGTAATACTGCCTCCCCACAGGAGAGGGCGGAGCGGCGCATACAAAAGATGGAAGCCAAGATCCGGTCGGCGAGGCAACACGCATCCCGTATCCAATGTGTGATGGACTACATGGCGGCCAATAGGCCATTTACGCCTAAAGTGCGTCGAATAGCCGCCAACTTAAGACGCGTCCATCACACACTCAATGAGGCAGTGCTGCGAACCACCAAACAGCACTGTCTCGACAGGATACGGATGCTAGTGGTTTGTAAAAAATCACTAGTGAGGCGGGCGAGGGGGCTAGCGGAAAATAAACTCTTCCGCCAAAAGCCCTCGCGCCTTTTCGAACCGCCTCCGCGTGTTGCAGAGAATCCGCCGACTGTAGATCAGGTGGAAAATTTCTGGAAAACGCTTTACGAGGAGAAGCTTCCACTCAACCAAGACTCTCCAGCCCTGGCACACTTTGAAGCCTTCTGTCAAAGGCTTCAACAACCAAACGAGGTGTGCCAACCGATAACTCCAGAAGAGGTTCGAAGAGCTCTTGAGGGCTCTAAGAACTTTGCTGCTCCAGGTCCCGATGGGATAAACAACTATTGGTGGAAAAAATTACCCAGTACCCACCACCATTTGGCCAGAATTTTCAATTCATGGCTAAATGGGGAGCAGCAAATTCCTTCTTGGGTTGTCGAGGGGCGGACAGTGCTGATCCCGAAGAACGGAGATTTGTCTGACCCAAAGAACTACCGGCCGATAACCTGTTTAAACGCATGCTACAAGGTGTTTACACGCATTTTGTACATGCGGGTGCTCCATGCAGTTGAACCGGTTTACGAGCGGATATATGAGCAACGAGGGTCAAAGAGAGGTGTCGCTGGCTGCAAGGAGAACCTGCTGATTGACAGGTGTGTCACGCAGGACTCCGTGCAGTATAAGCGTAACCTCTCCATGGCCTGGATCGATTACCGCAAGGCATTTGACATGACATCACACGAGCTCATTGTACACTTGCTCCAATGTCTTGCGGTGCCCGGTCCCGTAGTGAGATGTATCGAAGAACTGATGCCGCTCTGGAGGACTCGCTTTACCATAACATCGGGTAACGATAGAGTCCAGACGGAGCCGGTATATTTCAGAAGGGGAGTATTTCAGGGAGACTCCCTCAGTCCCCTTCTGTTTTGCATCTCACTACTGCCATTATCCGTTTCGCTCCGGAAAACCCGTGGCTACAACTGCGGTACCCCCGGCGACAGGAGGCATAAGGTCACCCATCTGTTTTATATGGATGACCTTAAACTTTATGCCTCCGGAGAGAGGGACCTACACCAGTCCCTCAGGGTGGTACAGGAGTACACGCAGGCTGTCGGTATGGAGTTCGGGTTAGACAAATGTGCACTGGTCCATCTCAAGAGAGGACGATGCGGGGACTACGGAGAGGACGCGCAGCTCGTGGACGGAAGCATCTTACATCATCTAGATGCCGGAGAGTCATACACTTACTTGGGTGTCGAGCAACGCTCCACCCAAGAAGTGAGTGTAGTGAAAAACGCTCTCCGCGGCAAGTATCAGCACCGACTCCGACAGTTCTGGTCTTCAGAACTGTCGGGGAAGAACAAGGTGTCTGCTACCAATATGCTTGCCGTTCCGATCCTTCTCTACTCCTTTGGGGTAGTGAAGTGGAGTCGAGAAGAGTTGCGTCAACTCGACGTAGGAACCCGCAAGAAGATGCATCTCAATAGGAGTTTGCATCCTAAATCGTCCGTTCCACGGTTATACCTCCCACGACATCGGGGAGGCCGTGGACTCTTGAGTTTGGAGAGTCTCCATAATAGGATGGTTCTGGATGGAGCCTGTAAGGTTATCAGGAGTTCGGATCCCCTCCTCTGCATGGTCCGGGACCATGAAAGTGCAGGAATAGGAGCATTTTTGTTTAAGGCAGCACAGAGAGCAGCCGATGAACTTGGTCTCTCCTTCGACGTCGAGCGGGTAAATCCCGACTCTGTCACCGAGTTGGAACCTGCTCGACGAAAAGCCCAAATTAAAGCTGCGGAACACAACATCTTTCTGCAGCTTCACACGGATAAGCCAATGCACGGAGTTTTCTATAAAAATATAGAGAACCTTGGCTTATCCGAAAGGCTGACCTTTGCCTTCTTAAGGTCAGCCGGGCTGAAGTCTGAGACCGAGGGATTCATAATGGCTTGCCAGGATGGTGTATTTAACACCCTCGTCTATCGTAGTCGTGTCATGGGTATAGAGGTCCCTGATGTCAGCTGCAGGGCCTGCCGCAGGGCGCCAGAGACTCTTATGCACTTGCTGTCGGCTTGCCCGACATATGCAGTCTCGGCCTATATCCAAAGGCACGACGGAGCATTACGAGTGCTTTATTACCATTTAAGGCACTCGTATGGGATAGACGAAACACCAGTGCTGCCTTACGCTCCGGGGGATATTGAGTCCGTTGTGGGAAATGAGAAGTGTCTAATTTATTGGAACTACTCTTTTCCCACCGTCAGGCAAATACAAGCCAACAAGCCTGACGTAGTACTCCTCGACCATCAACTCAAGACAATGTTTGTCGTGGAGTTCTCGGCTCCCGCGGAGAACAACATTGTCTTGAAGGAGGAGGAAAAACGGACAAAATATCGAGATCTGCTCTTCGAACTCCGCAGACTGTATCCAGACCATACTGTTAAGATAGTGGTACTGATTATAGGAGCCCTCGGTGGAACGAGACACACACTGCTTTCGGAACTTAAGATCATACCGGCATGCCGAAACTCGGCAGAGGTCTTAGCCGGCAGAATGCAGAAGGCCGTTATTCTCGGTTCATTACGTCTGCTCAGGGCACACGATTCACGGACCCAGTAGTCACTCACCCCACGGGCGTGGGGAGTGGCTACCGGTACTACCAGCTCCCCTCTGTGAGGGTCGGAGCCACAGAGAAGGGTGACTGGTTTTTAGCTAGCTAAAAAAAAAAAAATAATAATAATAATAATAATAATAATAATAATAATAATAATAATAATAATAATAATAATAATAATAATAATAATAATAATAATAATAATAATAATAATAATAATAATAATAATAATAATAATAATAATAATAATAATAATAATAATAATAATAATAATAATAATAATAATAATAATAATAATAATAATAATAATAATAATAATAATAATAATAATAATAATAATAATAATAATAATAATAATAATAATAATAATAATAATAATAATAATAATAATAATAATAATAATAATAATAATAATAATAATAATAATAATAATAATAATAATAATAATAATAATAATAATAATAATAATAATAATAATAATAATAATAATAATAATAATAATAATAATAATTGGGGGCGAATGCGGACCGACAGCCTCCACGCGGTGCTCCCCGGGCAACAGGTAGAGGTGACTCTGCCTGGCAGATGTCGGACGTGGGCCCTCAGGGCTAACCACCCTGAGGACTCAAATCTCTGGTTCACGACCGCGACAGAGAACGGGCCCCTCACAATAGACCCCAGTCGGATGGGGGTCGGAGACACGTGGGAGGGGCCATACCGGACGGTCTTAACGATGACGACAATGCTACTGTACATGGACGCTTTAGGTGGACGAGGGGACTACGGGATGACCTGCTTATCTGCTATGAGAGCAGCGAACCCGGACGCAGGGGGTACATGGCGCGGTTACACCGGTTGTGGTGCGATATGCACCCGGAGTACCGCGCCTTCTCTCAACAACACATAAGAGATCAGGTATCGTTCCTGCGTCGAACGGGCTACGAAAGGGCACCCCGTCAGCAGGAACAAGGGCCAGCCGCATCACCACCGAGGCAACTACCTGCTGAACGACAACATCACCTAGAGTACACCGATGATACCCTCAGGACGAGGGTTAGCCTTAACACCAGGGTTAACCCAAAGCCACAAGACCTGGCAAGAATGGATTCGTTACTCGATGATGAACTTCCAGAAGATGCCAACATATGGCAGATCAACAGTGCCGTGTACGCAGCCGCTAGACAACTCGTCCCCCAGCAACGCCTGGCAAGCGTGTTGGGTAAGGTCGAGAAGACTAAGCGGCGCGTACAAAAAATTGAGGCAAAAATCAAATCGGCGAGACAACACGCATCTCGAATCCAGAGTGTGGTGGAGTATATAACGGCAGCTAAGCCATTCACGCCGAACATTCGGCGTATAGTTGCCGGTATAAGACGACAACACCACACTCTAAATCGGACAGTGCTGCAAACCATCAAACAGCACTGTCTAGATAGGATTCGAGCACTTATGGCCATTAAAAAATCTTTGGTCAGACGAGCACGGGCAATGGAACAAAACCATCTGTTCCAAACAAGTCCCTCTCGTCTGCTCCAAGAGCCACCGCGTGTTGTGGAAAATCCGCCGTCTGTTGAGACTGTCGAAGCCTTCTGGAAGGGAATATATGAGACCACGAGTCCATTCGACAGCGACACTCCAGCGATAGCACGCTTCGAGGAGCTCTGCACCACATTGTTGGGAGAGCAAGACGAAGTGTGCCCGGCGATCAGTACCGAGGAAGTCCAACAAGCACTTGTTGGTACTAAGAACTTTGCTGCCCCGGGTCCAGATGGCATAAACAACTGATGGTGGAAGAAATTCCCTTCCACCCACCGCCATCTGGCCCGAGTTTTCAACTCATGGTTGAACGAGGGGCAGCCGATTCCGGACTGGTTTGCCGAGGGGCGAACAAGGTGTCTGCAACTAATATGCTTGCCGTTCCGATTCTGCTCTACTCCTTCGGAGTAGTAAAGTGGACGCTAGAAGAGTTGCGCCAATTGGATAGGGATACCCGCAAGATGATGCATGTTCACAGGAGCATCCATCCTAGGTCGTCCGTTCCTCGAGTGTACCTCCCACGCCAACGGGGGGGGCGAGGACTCTTGAGTCTGGAGTGTGCGCATGGCAGAGTAGCGCTGAGTGTGGCATGCAACGTCCTCAGGAGCTCGGACCCACTCCTGCGGTTTGTGAGAGATCATGAAACTGCAGGAGTTGGCGCATTTTTATTCAAGGCAGCACGTAAGGCCGCAGATGATCTCGGTCTCGTATTCGACTTCAGGCGAGGAGGCCGGCGAGGTGCTGAACTAGAATCAGTAACTGAGCTTGCGCCAAATCGTCTGATAGCCCAAATTAAAGCTGCCGAGCAGAGAAATCTACTCAGGCAGCACGTCGATAAACCCATGCACGGCGTATTCTATAACAACATAGAGACGCTGGGTTTATCGACAAAGCTGACCTTCGCTTTCTTACGGTCAGCAGGGCTAAAGTCGGAGACCGAAGGATTCATTGTGGCCTGCCAAGATGGTGTTATTAACACCCTGGTCTACCGCAGTCGCGTTATGGGTGTGGAGGTCCCTGACATTAATTGTAGGACCTGCCGTCAGGCGCCGGAGTCACTCATGCACTTACTATCTGCATGTACGGTATATGCGACTTCGGCCTACATCCATAGACATAACGCGGCTCTACGAGTGCTATACTACCACCTTCGGCACTCGTACGAAGTAGACCAAACACCAGTGCTGCCTTACGTCCCCGGAGAGATCGAGTCCGTTGTCGAGAACGAGAAGTGCCGAATATATTGGAACTACTCGTTTCCGACGGTCAGGCAAATTCAGGCAAACAAGCCTGACATAGTCCTCCTAGACCACCAAACCAAGATGATGTATGTCATCGAGTTCTCGGCACCTGCCGAGACAAACATCATCTTGAAGGAGGGCGAAAAACGGACTAAATACCGAGATCTCCGGTATGAGCTCCGAGTGCTATACTTAGACTACTCGGTCAAGATGGTCGTCCTGATAATCGGTGTACTTGGTGGAATGAGGCCTACGCTGCTCTCGGAATTAAAGGCCATACCAGCCTGCCAAAAGTCAGCCGAGTGGTTGGCAGGCCAAATGCAGAAGGCAGTTATCCTGGGGTCCCTTCGTCTTCTTAGGGCACACGAATCTGGCATCTACAGTCACTAACCCTGCGGGACGCGGGGAGTGGCTGCAGATAATCCGCTGCCGCTTCTCCCGTGAGAATGTCGGAGACACGGGAGAACTGTCCAGCATCGCACACGCGAAAAAAAAAAAAAATAATAATAATAATAATAATAATAATAACGTTTATTGTAGTCCATATAAATACATACATATTAATGATAATAAATCAAGATTTAAATTTAAATATGGCTACAAGGGGACTGAAAAACAATACAATTATTTATCAAAGTTTCAGCCCCATTAGCAAAACTATTATATCACGTATTCATAATAAAAAAAATAAAACAAAATATGAATAAAAGTATGACAGTACTACATAATGAAGTGAGAACGAAATAAAGTTGCAAATTTAAACTTAATTAAATTGAAATTAGGATGTGCACATTTAAATCTAACACTGAATGTAAGGAACATATTTATTTTATTTACGAGGATAAAAGAAACTGTTTGTATAATAGCTTGAATTTAGATAACCCAGCATTTTTATAAGCAGTAGGTACATTATTATATAAATGAAATATATTATATGAGAAGCTTCTACGATATAAAGCAGTTTTATGAGGTGGAGGTGATATCATTCCTCTGAACCGCAAATTCAAGGTATGAACATCACTACGGTATTTAATTTTGTTATTTAAATATGGGGGACATTTATTTACGATTATACTATGGTACAATGTGGCACAATGAAACTGTCGTCTAGATTCCATGTTCAACCATTTTGCGTCTTTCAATTTATGTGACACGTGCTCATATTTCCTGATGCCATAAATATACCTTAAGCACGCCTTTTGGATTTTCTCTATTTTATTAGTGTCCATTTTATCCAGGCAGGGACCATATACAACATCACAGTAGTTGAGATGACTTAGCACTAGCGTGTCAGTGAGTTTAATTTTCAGAGATGGTGAAAGTAAATGACGGTGAGGGTATAAACATTTTAAATTAGCATAAGCTTTTTGAATACATTTATTTATATGTTTTTTAAACCGCAAATCTGTATCCATTTCTACACCAAGATTTCTTGCCACCTTAGTACATACTAAATTAGTATCACCTACTGCAACTCTCATATCTGCCTCCACCTGAGCTTTAAGTTTGCCAAATATAAGAACAGACGACTTTATTGGATTTATAGCTAATTTATGACGTGTAGACATTTCTATAAGTCTTTGTAAATCATTATTGATAATGTCATTTGCCTGATTCAAATCGTTGTGAAAAAAAGAATAATATATTTGAGTGTCGTCCGCATATAAATGTACTTTACAATGAGTTAGACAGTTTGTTATATTACATATATATATATATATATATATATATATATATATATATATATATATATATATATATATATATATATATATATATATATATATATATATATATATATATATATATAGAAAACAACAGAGGGCCAAGGATTGATCCTTGTGGTACTCCACACAATATATTACCATAATTTAATCTGTCATTATTTGTTTCAACAAATTGATTATTTGTTTATCTATTATTTAAATAACTCCTGATAAAAATGATAGCACTCTCCGAAAAGCCAATATAATGTAAAATAGCAAATAAAATCTCGTGACTAATCGTGTCGAAGGCCTTTGAATAATCTAATAAAATTAGAGCTGTAGTTTTTCCCGCGTCTATATCCTCAATAATATCATCCATGACACTTAGTAATGCGGTGGCACAGCTGTGACCTGTGCGAAACCCAGATTGATACACTGGTAAAATATTATATTCATTAATGTGATTACGGATTTGAAAATTCATAATTTTTTCCACCACTTTGGATAACACTGGAAGAATGCTTATAGGTCGAAGCTCACTAAAATTAGAAATGTCACTTTTTTTAGGTAGCGGAACTACACGTGATATTTTCCAAGAATCTGGGAAAATACTTTCTAGAAGGCATGTGTTTACTATATTAGTAATACAAGGTAGAATACGTGGACAACATAAAAGTAACATATCAATGTTAATTTGATCAGACCCTGTAGATTTAGATTTTATTTCCACTAAATATTTATAAATGATCTCATCTGATACGGGTACAAATGAAAATAAATCATTAAAATTTGTTTTTAGATTTAGATTATAATATTGTAGAAGTTCATTGTCCGGGGGAGATAAATTAGTAGAATGTTGCAAAAAATGTAAGTTAATTTCATCAGGTTTATTTAAAATGTCAGGAAGTGTGTTCACTGCAGCTTTATTATAAATATTAAGATCCTTAAGTTTCTTCCAAAGAGTTTTGGCATTATTTGCATTATTGTTTATACAAAATTCAAGGTAACTTTTTTTTTCGTTAGCTATAGCAATATTTGTTTGGTTTCGTAAACTTTTATAATAGTTCCAGTGTTCGACATTTTTGGTTTTATTAAACCTTTTTAACGCTTTGTCTTTTAATAATATCATTTTTTTTATGTTATCGGTTAGCCAAGCTGGTTTGTGTTTTTTTATTACAATATCCTTAACAGGAGCAAGGGTGTCAAAAATATTTAATATTAATGTATTAAAAAACTCAATTTTATCATTAATATTTCGTATATCTATTACAGTTTCAAAAGGTGCTAACATTAAAAATTCTTGTAACAAATCTAGATCAATGCGCTTTAAATTCCTAGTTCTGAAAGTTTGCTGATTATTTTTAGGCGAACAAATTTTGAAAGAGCAAAATACCAAAGAATGATCTGATATATTGTACACATCATTTGTGCCACAAATGTAGTTGTCCTTATCATTTGAAATTAGAATCACATCTAATAAAGTAGAAGAACTTTTTGTAATACGGGTAGGCCTATTAATTATCTGTTTTAAATTGAAGGATTCTATACAGTCATTAAAAATTATAGATTTATTTTCAGAATCTAGTAGGTCTATATTTATATCCCCTCCGCAAATTATATCATTACAAATAGGTATAAAATCAGATAAAGCATCCTCAAATATATTAATAAAATCCAAGAAGTTTTTATTTGGGGGTCTATATAATGTACCAATAATATATATTTTATTAAATAAATTAACTTTTATCCATAGCTGCTCTAATGCCTCATGGGATTTATTATTTAAAATTTCATACTTTAAACCTGCCCTCAGATAAACTCCTACACCTCCACCCCTTGAGTCTCTATCATTTCTTAAAAAGTTATATCCATTAATTTGCACTATATTACTGGGTATGTTGCCTGATAATCAAGTTTCAGAAATTCCTATGATATCATAATTTTCTTTTTCCACAAAAGCTTTAAAATCTGCAAAATTATGAGTTAAAGACCTTACATTCAAAAAACAAACTTTTAAATCTCTCATTATTAGCTTATCCTAATTTTACAATAATATGTAACAAGAAATAAATCTATATTACAATATATATAAAAATAGCAACAAAAAAATATTCTCACTTTATTTAAAGTAAGTGGTAAACTTCACAAAAAGGAAATAAATTCAAAAAAGAATAAACAGCAGTTACTGCTCCGCGTGTTCGAAGGCAAGTTACTATGGGCATTCGATTAATTATAAGAGAAAACAGTGATTACGTTCTTGTGCACCAGCGATACCCGCTCAATTTTAATTTCTGATAATACGTAATGCTTATAATAATGATGGTAATAAATGCGTAACAATCACATCGAAGTGAATGGAGACATACTATTTTTTGTATTATTAATTTATTTTACATGTACAGAAGTGGAACAACCATTTGAACATTCTGTAACGGATACTACAGGACTTGACAAACCAACAATACAAAATATGGTAATTTTCTATTTATCCCGCTGTGATTGATATTAATGGATGTTTATATACTGTTCTATATTTTCCTTAATTTGTCTTTTAAATAAAAATATTAACTGCACATAAATCTAGTTACTCTGGAATAGATGATGTTTGTAACCTTACTATCTGCGTGTACGTCGTGACAGTGATATATAATATTTTCGTCGTGGACCCAACTATAGAAAATGAAGGTATTGTTTTTTTTGCATTGATTCCCCAAAACATGATTCTCTAGGAAATTTACCATCAGCACACAGCAGCTCCGGAACGATATAGGCGCTCTCGATTTTTAGTTCAGAGCAGTGTAAGAACTCGTTTGTTCCGCGTTCAAGCCGTAAGAATTTTTTTTTCATATTATTTATAGTTCAAACTTATTTCTCATATAAATTTTAAGGAGAATAATATTTGACAATACCCTTGTAAAATAATACATTGTTTACAAGTTGTAAGAACAATTTTGTCCTGCTTGCCAGGTGTAAGAAACGTTTTTTCATACATTATTTATTAAAAACTAACCAACAAATGAGTTTCAAGGAAAATAAAATTTGACAAACCCTCTGTTTTATTTTTCCAGCTCCCTCGTATATTGTCCCACCCTCCAGGTGTAAAACTTCTCAGTATGTGGAGGATGTACTTTACCGAATATATAGGGTTTCCCGGTGAATAAGATTTGACCCAAATTTTTGTCGTCAGCTCCTAGTCTATAAGGAAACATGGAAATTCATATATCGGTAAATCACTCAGAGGAAATAACTGTGACAATTATTGTAAGGCGTATAATATAACTTTATATTATTAACATAACAAAAAATAAAATAAACTGAAAAAAATTAATAATAATAATATTGTAATTTGCAGACATTTATCTCGAAAACGGCAACAATGATATCTGGAAAATGGTGACTCCTATCCAAATAATGTATAGGAACAAATTTATAGAAAATTTTATGCACTTTGTGTAGAAAGTTTTCCTCCGTCTTTTTTAGTTTTTGTGTTAAATGACAAAAACAATATTAGTATTTTTTTAAACGGACGCCATTTTGAAAGTACAGCCAGTTTTTTTTTAGGACATGTCTTAAATTGTTCCTTAGGCTTTAATCTTTATGAAAAACATTGTCCCCAAGTAGTGTTACGTTTTATATTGAATTTTATATTTTATTTTAAGAGCTGAATCATTTATCTGGAAAATGGTAACTCCTATCCAAACATCGTATAGAAACAAAATTGTAGAAAATTGTATGCACTTTGTTTTTTGTGTAGAAAGTTTTTCTCCATCTTTTTTAGTTTTTGTGTTAAATGACAAAAACATTGTCCCCAAGGATCGGGGGGGGGGGGGGGGGGTGCACGGACACTTAAGATGGGCTCCCGTAGTATTGAAATACATAACATGCGTGTACCAAATTTCAAGTCAATACCTTAAACGGTTCCAGAAAAAAGTTACAGGCAGAGAGACCGACGGAACGGCAGACAGACATTTTTTTTTCTCAAACTTAAAATCTCAACGTTTCATGACTTTCTAAGCCGACTATTTGAACAATAAAAAATTTTCAATTTTTTTTGCGTTACCAAACTTTCACCGGATGTGGAAGTAAAAATACGTTTTTAAAATTTTGACGTGCTGTAACTCATACGGTTAACTTCTACGAAAATGAGCCTGTTAGGGAATTTGTAGAGAATTTAGTGCGCGAGATATTTGCGTTTGACTTTTCGCAAATATGACGGCTAACCTCAACCACCGCCGACCTCGCCAACTTGACAGAATACTCAGAATGAGCCGCAGAATACATTAAAAAAGAAAACTGCTATTTTTGCAAAAAAAAGTACCTATTGATTGGACTATATCTCTATAACAGTGCCGATAATTCTCTCATTGAAAATTCCTTCATTCTTTTCTACAGATTTCATATCACAGAAGTGTGCATATATCTGGAAGGTACCTATTAGTTTTAAAAATTCCTCGATGCTGAAATTTATATTTACTTTATTTTATTTATATATTGAGTACGCTTTTTTAAGAATATCTGTAGTATTTATTAACCATAATTTCGAGGATGTTTTGGCGGTAGCTGAATCTTTAAAGAATAAGTTTTCCGCTGGTTTTAAATGCAAACAAATAAACTTGTAAATGAGACGTAAACCTTTTTCATATAAGATATCATAAGTGATTCACGAATGGTATTCGTTATGACTATTTCATGATAAAAATTTAGGCAAAGAAAAATTAATTCATTAGATGTAGAAAGTAAATAGTCAAACAAACTATTTAGCATTATTATTGACGATTTGGAAAGAGCAATTATGATAATGAACATTTTGTCCCTGATTTATTATAATTTGTAGTCTCTGTAATTCTTTGCATTCTCCTTGTTTCGACGCAAAATTTCTATTCCCCTTGCTGTTCCCTCTCATATTTTGAACCAACCTATCATGAAGATCTACGTCAAGCTGAAGATCGAGTTTCAAAAACTGAGTACTTGCGTGTCCTGTTAGCTTAATTAATTGCTGCTCTCCAACCCTGTTTTTGGCTAACGTAGATATTGCAGAAGATCAGTGAGAATGATTTGTTATCTTCATCTTAGCATCTAACCCAATCTTAAGTGCTGATTCCTTCGTCCATTTTGATAGGGTGTTTAAGCCTATAGGTAAATTTTTAAACCAAGAACTCCCAGGCAGGATTTACAGTCGTTTGTTATTTACTGGAAACTTTAGACCCACTTTCGCAGTCTTAGAAAAAACAGAATTATATTCAACGCGTCCGGTGAATGGGCCTTCATTATCTATTTCATCTTGAAAAAAGTGTACTTTGCAATTTACAGCTTCGTTTCCTCTCCAGGCAAGCTCGAACGAACAAACATGAAAGAATTTTCTGGATTTTCTTCATTCCAGCTGTTTGCCATGGCTTGAATCTCGTGTAACGTAAGAGCTTTAGCACTCACTTTTCTTGCCTCAGAATTTTACTGAAGAAGTTTTCTTTTCGCATCACGAGCATTTCTGGCTTGCTTAAAACAAATATCGAAGAAAGGATTGATTTTGATACCAATTTTTAAAATATTTTTCCTGGGCCATTAATGCTGGTGCGTTCCCTATCGACTTGACACTAGTTTCTTTGTAGTTTTATCCGTTCTTCTCTTTCACGTTGAAAGCCCAATCTTGTAATATTTTTGCGATTTCTTCAGAACTTGTTGTTGAATGTAAATCATAATGCCGCTGTTTACAAAATTCGCTGAATTGCTGCCACACTGACGCTTTATTTTTCACAGTATTTGCAGGAACAACGTTGGAAATGTTTTCAATAGATAAATCACCAAATTTTGAACATTTGGGGCCGTTATTATCGCACATTTTTTTCAACTGACGTTTGCAAAAATTATTGTAATGACGCCGACTTGTTGAATCGGTTACTATGTTTTCAAAAAACAAAGGAAAAGTTGTCGCTGAAAAACAGTTGGTTGCTTCATTCTGGCTTTTTCTTGGTTGAGCAACCCTGGCCAAATTTTAAATGTTAAATTTTGTCGATGCAAAACTATTTTTTGATTAAAATGATCGATTTTGATTGGATTAAATTTATACGAATGAAATAGTCATATAATATATTATATTATATCATAAGTGACATAATTTCGTCGGCAAAATTTAGTGATTATTAAGAGAGTTTGTTGCTTGGCAATTTCGCGATTGACATTGACAGATAAAAATAACGAGCCGACAGGTGAGTAGAATAATCATTAAATTTTGCCAGACAAAATTATATCACGAATGGTATTCGTCATGACTATTTCATGAATAAAAATGTAGGCAAAGGAAAACAAATTTATTAGATATAGGAAGTAAATTTTAAAAAAATAAATAAATCTTGAACATTTGGGGCCGTTATTCTCGCACATTTTTTACAACTGACGTGAACTGACGTTTGCAAAAATTATTGTAATGATGCCGACTTGTTGAATTGGTTACTATGTTTTCAAAAAACAAAAGAAAATTTGCCGCTGAAAAACAGGTTGGTTGCTTCATTATGGCTTTTTGTTGGTTGAGCAACTCTGGCATATTAAATTTGGTCGATGCGAAACAAACTATTTTTTGATTAAAATGATCGATTTTGAGTGGATGAAATTTATAGGAATGAAATAGTCATACCAGGTGTCCAAAAAGTCTGGAAGCGGTCAAATATCTCGAGAAATACACATTGTATCCAAAAAAAAAAACACATCCTTAATAATTTTAAAAGGGCTATCCAATTATACCAAACGCGACCCCCCACACCCACCTCTTGGAGTGGGGCGGGGGACAACTTTCAAATCTTAAATGGTACCTCTATTTTTTATTGCAGAATCGGATTCTACGGCAAAAATTACGTCAAGTTTGTCTAAAATGTTTTTTCGATTCGTAACAGATGGCGCTGTAATCGAAAAAATATTTCTTTTCGTGATTTCTAAAAAATTCTACAGAAGAATGAAAAATAACATAGTACGAGTTCATTTTCTTGAAAAAGCCATTCAATGGTGTTAAATTTAATTCCCCCTCCACCACCACCATGAGGGGGGAAGTGGTGGGCAACCTTAAAATCTTAAATGGAACCCCATAATTTTGTATTGGCGGATGTAGAGTCTGGTGAACATACAATTCAATTTCATTAAAAAAAAAAAAATTCTTCGTTTTAGCGAAAAAAAATATTTTTTAAAAATTAAACATTTTTCACGAATAATAAAAAATGAGGGTTTCCATTTAGCATTTGAAAATTGACCTCCACTTTCCCTCCCCCACGGTGGTGGGGGGTGGGGGGTATTAAATTTAACACCATTGAATCGCTTTTTCAAGAAAATGAACTCGTGCTTTATTATTTTTCATTCTTCCGTAGAATTTTTTTAGAAATTACGGAAAAAAATATTTTTGCGATTACAGCGCCATCTGTCACGAATCGAAAAAAACGTTTCAGACAAACCTGACGTAATTTTTGCTGTAGAATCCGATTCTGCAATAAAAAACAAGATTTTAAAGTTGCCCCCCGCCCCACCCCAAGGGGTGGGAGTGAGGAGTCGCGTTTGGTATCATTGGATAGCACTTTTAAAGTTATTAAGGACGTGTTTTTTCTTTTTTGGATCCAATGTGTATTCCTCGAGATATTTGACCGTTTCCAGACTTTTTGGACACCCGGTATATACTATCATAAGCACAGAAGATAGGAACTATACAGAAGCGAAAGCAAGCCTTTCTGGCGGGACCAAATTTGTTCATAGTCGCCATGGCAATAAGGTATATATTTGTCAAAAGCCATTTGATAATTCTTGACGTTGTGCGATTGACAGTCTTTGAAACTCTTACACGGTGGTTAGTTATTTTCGTGGCTTTTTCTTCCAATTTTCGACCATTTGTTTATTCTAAGTTTATTTATTTATTCGATTTTTGTTTATAATGGGTTCTAAAGGTATGCTTATCGTCCATGCCCTTCGAAGGCGGGTGAAACTATAAGCTTCTTTCTATTTGCCAAAGATCCTGAAAGGTATATACAAATTTATATTACTGAAACAATTAGAAAGTAATGTTAGATATACTAAACAATTAGCAGTTGAATAGAAGTAATATGAAAAGAAATATTTTCTTATCAGTTGCAGCTACTAACTCTGGGTGAACTCGAAATACGATTTAAAAATAACATTTTCATAAAAAGGATGGGATTTTTTGGCATAGTATTAAAGCTAAATATTATAAAGAAACATAATTATTTAGCATGAATTTTTTATTTTGATTTGTAATATTCTATTCAACAATATTGAAAATATATTCGTCATCAAATCTTGTGTTTAATTTTAAGCTACATAATATATGTCTCTTTCATTGTATATGTCTATACATTTTACTACTTTCCATGATAGAATTTTCTTATTCTGGTAGCAGTATGAAAAAAAAAGCATTGTATTCAAAGCGCATTATTATGATTAATGATGCCTATACGGGATATAAATATAAATGTGTACTTCTTTTTTTGAATATTCTGCAATACACCATGACTTGGGCCCCCAACTTCATTAATACCATATATATGTATTCTTATTCATGTACCTATCTACTAAATATAAAACAAGACAGATTTCCCAGTGTACAGTGTATTGAACCGAAATATTAATATATTTTTTGTGTACATCATTTCTCTGAGTGTAGTAAGACATATTACTGTCACTTCGAGGTCACAGAAATCAGACACCCGAAATAAAAGGTACCGCGGCAAGCTTTCGTTTCTGTATAGTTCCTGTCTTCTGTGTCATAAGTGACATAATTTTGTCGGCAAAATTTAGTGATTATTAAGAGAGTTTGTTATTTTTGTCAATGTCAAAAGCGAAATTGCCAAAGCAACAAACTCGAATAGAATAATCATTAAAATTTTGCCAGACAAAATTATATCACGAATGGTATTCGTCATGACTATTTCATGAATAAAAATTTAGGCAAAGGAAAACAAATTTATTAGATGGAGGAAGTAAATTTTAAAAAATAAATAAATGAATTTTGAACATTTGGGGACGTTATTCTCGCACATTTTTTACAACTGACGTGAACTGATGTTTGTAAAAATTATTGTAATGACGCCGACTTATTGAATCGGTTACTATGTTTTCAAAAAACAAAGGAAATTTTGCCGCTGAAAAACAGGTTGGTTGCTTCATTATGGCTTTTTGTTGGTTGAGCAACTCTGGCAAAATTTTAAATGTTAAATTTTGAAGATGCGAAACTATTTTTTGATTAAAATGATCGATTTTGATTGGACGAAATTTATAGGAATGAAATAGTCAGTAAAAAATTTCAAAATTTTTCTTACGCTTTCTTACTATCACATTTAGAGATGGCCAATCCAGATAATGTACATATTTTTCCAAAACTATAGCTTCGAGTGCACACTCTGACATTTCAGGAACAAATCTTTTAAAAAATTATATTCTCGAATACAATATTAACATTAATTATCATATTCCAATAAGAATTAAACATATTACTTGAGAACAAAAATTTTACGCAATTTTTAGGACGAACATTTCACTCTGGGTGGGTCATATAAAAAAATTCTATATAAACTTATGAGGTATTCCTAAAATGTATGGTGACATTTCCACATCATTTTATTTATAAATATTGTGCAAATTAATCTTCTCATCCCTTCACCCCTTTTTCTGCCTAATTTAAAATACGTTGCAGACATCATAAATTCCGCCCAGGGTAATTTAATTAAATGTCAAGGTAATGTTTACAACCCTCGACTAGTTTTTTAAGATTAAGTATTTACCCTCGCCAGGACATGACGCACTCGTCAATAAATTGTCAGAAGCTGACCTTTTTTGATTAATGTTATGTTGGCCAAGCAGCTGACCGCTATAAAATAGTTTTTATGTCGTCGTATAACGCATGTTATTTACTTGTTATTTTTTTTTTCAGCAAACACTGGCACAAGACCATGAGACAGTAAAATATTGGGTTGAAACTGTGTGTCCCTTTACAAATACGTATTTAATTAAATACACACAAATATTTAAGTCAATTAATAGAGAAGGATCGTTGAAATTATAGTGGAGTGCACTACGACGAAAAAAGTAAGTTATTAGGAAATCTATTAGACTAGAATTTGTTTTGCCTAAAAACCTTTTAATAGCTTTCTATAATCATAAATGTACTTTTATACTACTTTTTTTAGCCGGCATTTTTTTCAGAATTCAAAAAGAAACTAAACGAAATATTTTGGTTATTTTGTCCTGAAAATATTCACCTCGAGATCGTTGAAATTAATACATAAAATTGTGTCTTCATAATGACCGAATTAAGCATGCAAAATCCCATAAATTACTTTATACCCAAGTTCAAATATTCTAGCATTGGTGTTTTTAATACTTTTAATAACTAAAATGTAAGATAGGGGAATCCATGATGGCCGAACTTAAAACTAAAATCATAAAATATTTGATAAATTAAGATAGAAATTGTGAGACATTTAATAATAATAAATATTCACTTAATAAAATTAAAACATTGTAATATGATATTAATACAGAAAGTGGGGCAGGAATTCGAAAACGTGGCAATAATTCTAATTTCCGGAACAATCCCTAAAAAAATCATTTATACGGGTTTTTGTGGATGTACACTTCAAATCTGACGTTGAAATATAAAAATATAGACCTGTCCGATATGTAAAGGTCAGTCTGCCATCTTGGAAAAATAAAATCACAAGAAATGGCCGAAAAAATCGAAACAGAATATCTTTTCGATAAGAAGGAGTAATTTCACCAGAGTCGACAAAAATAAAACTCATCTATAGTCAAATATAATGCACTAAACCTGGACGCTGAAAGTCAAATAGAACGGTCAAAAATGGCGGGCGAAATAAAATTCTTTAATTCTTCGTCAAGTATCAAGGAGGCGTTGTGTGCCACGTTTTGTTTTTTCTATTGTAGGTTCTTTTAGGCACTTTAAGGGGAGAAAGTTCAATTTTTTTTATTTTTCAAAAAATGTGCGTTTTTTACAATCTTCAATAATGCATTTTCCTTGACCCTATTTTTTCACTCAATTTTCATCGAGACAAAATGAAATATACTATAAAAAGTCCCGTATAACTTCAAAAAATTGATTCAAAATTAAACTCCATTAATTTGATAATGAAATTTATTAAGCATACGCATGGTAAGAATATATGAAAAAAGGAAGATCAAAGAAAATGCAGTTTTAAAAATTGTAGAAAATGCACTTTTATTAAAAATAAATAAAAATTTAACTGTATCCCCTTAAAGTGCCTAAAAGAACCTACAATCTAAAAAAAAGTTACGCACATATCCTCCTTGGTACTTGACGAAGAATTAAAAAAAAAATGTTTCGTCTGCCATCTTTGAGCGTTCTATTTGGCGTCCTGGTTTGGTGCATATTTGACCATAGATGAGTTTTGTTTTTGCCAACTTTGGTGAAATTACTCCTTCTTGTCAGTTTTGATTTTTCCGGACATTTTTGGTGTTTTCTGTTTTTTCCAAGATGCCGAATTGACCTATACATATCGGATAGGTCTATAATTTTTAAGAAGATTGTTTCAAATAAGAACAGTATTTTTAAAATTCCCATTCGACTACTAGTACACGATATATTAAGGAAATAAGTAGAAAATCCGCGAAAATGCGTAAAAAAGTGCATATGACTTTTGACGCACTAGAAATTTTTGGGCGCAAATATTTTTTTTGTAATCAGAAGATCATAATACATAAGAATCAACAATAAATTTTCTAGTGGAATGTTGTCGCTGAAAGAAGAAAAATATTCATGAAACACATTTTCAGCAATTCAATTTAAATTTTAGTAGTTACACATGAGTACTAGTTTGACTTTAATTACTTCCACGTCCAGTGGAAGTATAGTAACGACAAGAAAATTTTTAAAAATTTTTATTGTCCAAATAGGCTTAAAATGTCATGAAACGTCGAGATTTTAAGTTTGAGCGAAAAAAAATTTCTGTCTGTCGGTCTGTCTGTCTGTCTGTAACTTTTTTTTGTTCTCACGTTTACTCTGGAACCGTTTAAGATATTGACTTGAAATTTGGTACACATCTTGTTCCGTCGAAGGGTTGGGGTGTAAATTGGGGTAAATTTGGAGTAGATCGGTAAATCAAGCAGGTAAGAGTCCACGAAATTGGTATTTAGTATATACAAGAGAAGCTAAGGTCTCAAAAAAAAATGGCATTAGCCACCCCCATTACCACCCCCACCCCCTTATTAAAGGGGATGAAAAGAAATTGTGATTTAGTGCATGCACAGGAACCAGAAACCTCAAAATATTTTTTTACTTCGTCCACCCCCCACTACCACCCCCCTATCACCACCCCCACCCCACTACCGATGTGGGGTATCGTTTTATGGGTTTTTGGGGTAGAAGATTTCAAATATTATATTATTAAAGTTCCATAAACAATTATTTTCACATACAAAGTTTTTTCGTTGTGAGTGACTTGGATAGAGAATCTGGATGTGGAAGTAGTGATTCCTTGGGCAGCGGTTTTTTTAAACGTTTTAGTTTAAAAATTAACCTATTAATAATATATCAAATACACAAAGTGGGTGTATGTGAAAGTAAACTTTTTCTTTGGTTACAAAATATATTGTAGTTTATTGATATATTTGCATAGGCTTGTTTTTGAAATTGTAATTACTATATAACTTAAACAATTATAGTAAAATAAAGTTATATCTGACTGTATTGGATCCATAGTTAAGTCAAAAGCTTCAGATATAAATGAGTTTTTCCACTTAGAAGTTCTACCAAATTTAGCGCATCGAGCATACGCAAATACTACTTAACAATAACAGTTTCATGGAGGTGGTAGTAGGTGAGGTGACCTTGAATGAAGTTAGATAGTGGCGCAAATGATATATTGATATGTTCTCTTGCCATATGTCAACAACATATAGTCCTTTAGCTCGTTTCATTTTACGATTAAATGCCACGTTTTCGAATTCCTGCCCCACTGTGTGACGTCACAAAATATAAAAATGGAGGAGGTTCTAATTTCGACCCGTTTGTTTTTTTTTATCTGTTCAACGATTACTCTGGCGTAGCTTAAGCGATCTCTGTCAAACCTATTTCAAATTGTAGGCTATGGCCCGGCGGTGGTCCTGTTGTAGAACTCTCCAAAATCGTCCTAAGTTGAAGACAGAATAAAAATTCGACTTAGGCAAAAATTTCATTTAAGGACATTTTTAAGAATCTGCAGAGGCACAGATCAGTCCATAAGGACCGTAATGAGTTCGATAAGGCGTCAGAAATGACCAGGTAAAAATTCGGAGAAACACCTAATTTTCACTTAGGAAAATGTTTTGGTTCAGGATATGAGAGCGAAAGTATATAATGGCAAGGATTTATGAATAATATACTTTTTTCAGAGGTGCAACAAAGTTGGACTTTGAAAAATAATATTTTAAAAAAAAAATGCGTTGAAATTTTACTTGAAAATTGATTTATCAAAAGTACGCCAAAATTTTACTTGCAGATTAATTTTTCAAAACTGCGTCGAAGTTGCTTGAAAATTAATTTATCAAAAGTACGCCGAAATTTCACTTCTCGATAATTTTTCAAAACTGCGTCGAAATTTGGCTTGAAAATCAATTTATCAAAAGTACGCCGAAATTTCACTTAAAAGTTACTTTTTCAAAAGTACCCCAAAACCAGTGAAGTACTTCGAAAATATATTTTAAGAAATGTTGAAATATTCTTCATCTTTATTCCTCCACCAAAGACATTGAGGTGCGGTCATTGAATATCCTGTTCTAAAGTATGAGCATAAAATTTTAGCGATGCATTGCATCCAAAAGGTAAAATAGACGATTTTGACGAAGCCGACGTAGTGCCGATAAGCAAAAATTGATAAAAATCAATGCACATGCACAATGCCGCTTTCTCGTATAGAAAGAGTTTGGATTAACTCAGCGGCTCGCAATTTGGTCGAGCGCGTTGAGTGGTCCTGACAAAGCAATGGTAGGAAAGCCAATAGCAGGGCTTTCCAAATGACAAAGTTATAGAGGAAAACGCCTTGTGCATAAAAAAACAAAAATTCAATTTTGCCTAAAAGTCGCTCGAAGGTGGGTTGCTGCCATATCGATAATATTGAACAACTGCATAGGGGCAAGTAAGTTGTGGACTGATTGAACGCCATTAAACTTATGCAGTCATAAGTCCTCACGAATGTGTTTGAGTACGTGAACCGCCACGATACAAGAACTTTAAAGCTAAGTAGTCTCTAGCGAAACTAAATTTATTTAGTAAAACTTTTTTAAGTTAAAATCGGTCAGTCGTAATTATGAAATTACAAATAGTCTCAGACTTCTCTAAAAAGCTCGCATTTTGATTCTGAGAAGGTACGCATGAATCTTTTCTGCCTAATGGATCGTTAGCGTAAGCGCTCTCGCTTGTATGGTTTGAAAGCCATTGCCTTGATTGGAGAAGGCACGATTCTTATCTTAAGAATTTTGTGTAACCATTTCTGTTAAATGAACGGAATCTTTGAACTATTGCATCTTAATTGATCTTGCGGCCTGTTGACGGTCTATAATCCCTGGAATTTTCGTACCGAATACCGGATGTGTCGAGTTAATGCACCACACTCGACCTTCTAGTTGTTATACGGAGGTTCGATAGGGATTTTTTATGCGTTTTTTGAGAAATCCCTAAGGTGTAGAGTCCGTTATTAACAGATAAAAACGTGGTTACTACGTACAAAATTAATCCCTCCGAAGAGAAATTCTTCAGTTGGAATTTTTTTTATGTAAAAATTCAGCTTTTCAAAAGGTACCTAAACCGCCAACGAGGGAACTCACGTCCAGAAAGAGCGTCGTTACCGATCTGTGGTAGTACAGCCTTGGTCCATTATTCGGCTATCGAAGTGCACCTTATCTCGAACCCGCCTGGGAGGTAGAAGAACGGGGTAATACGCGACTGGCGCTCCCTGAGAAATTAAATTGTGTCGCGTCATTTGACGCCCGGTAGTGCGTTCTTCTACAGTCCCACACTAAATTTATCAAGGTACATCTAGCGTAAGATGAACCAAAAAATGAAAACAATTTTTTTATGTTACGAGGATATTCGAAGATATGGCGGAGTCGCCGGTTATTACAATTAAAAACTTAGTTCTCGATTTATAATAATGCTGGTAACGGTTAACGGGTACAGACCAAAACGGTGTTAGGAAAACACCGTTTTGGTCTATACCCGTTAACTGTTTCCAGCACTAAAACACAGACCATCAACCACTAATCATAATTAGGAAGTTTCCATTTTTCTCATTTTCTCGTAATAAATAGTCGTACAAATCTAAAAAATATCTGTAATTTTTTTTTAATTATCTCTATAAATAAAAAAGTTATGGTCCTTCCAAGTTTAAAATGCTGCGATCATCTGGGCTGAGGCTTGATTACGTCACAATACATGATTTCGCCAACAGCGAGCGGGCGCGGGCACCTTTATACTCGCTGGCAGGCACCGGCAGTTTGCATTTGAGAACCGAAAAAATTGATGTCGCGACGTAAAGAGGAAGTCTTCCAGATAAACCTGATCGTAAATTGCATCACGAAATTCGAAAATTCGGCTCGGCACGAACGAATCAAAAGTGACATTTCAGAAAATCGAGCACATACACTAAATAAAGGGAACATACGACGGGCCGCCGGCAAGGCAAGTCAGCGCGTTATGTATTGTGACGTCACGGTGGACTTCAACCGAGGCGAAATATTCAAATACGAAACTTCCTAATTTATAATAATCTTACAAACAACATAACTTCCTAGCATCTCATATACCATTTCGCAATGAGGGAGAGCCTTGCATGGAAGCGAATTAGCTGAAGAATGTGTTCTATGGCAAAAGTATGAACTGAGACTTTTATTGAGAAACGTGCCCGTCGAAGCATTTTCTTTAATAAATTATACAGCACGCTGTCGCCCAGGTCTTTGTTTTCACTGCTGTTAATGATGAAGAAAACTGCATTACAGATCTGATCGATATTTACGCCGGGGAACAAATATTTCATTGTATGATTGTATGGTTTTTTGACATGTGATAATGCCTCCGATCAATAGGCGGTAAGTAAACTAATAAATATAGAAATTTAAAAATCAAGTTTTATTAAAGACAAAATTAAAATTATAATTTGAACAATTATTAAAATTTATTGGAGTAATAAAATTCAGGTTTAAAACAACGTTCTCTTCTAAATCATAACTTACGAGAATAAATTGTGGAAAAATCTTATCTTTGAGAAATTTTTAATTACAGCAGATGTCCAGATGTCACTTGACAGTAAGTATTCGGTCTCATAGTAACCGAAGTGAAAACTTTTTCATGTATGACTTGTTTGTTTTATATATTTTGTTTTTTAATTTTAATTAAATTTATTCAATGCAAAAAACATCATAAGCACTGTATTAAGTGTTTTACTAGTTTCGGATGTTTTGGAGATCTTGACTTCGTCTCGATCTCCAAACATATCCTCAACCAGTAAAGAACACTTACTGACCTTAATACTCGATATAATATAACGTTCGCTTGGGTGCACCTGTCCTTTTACAAATTTGAACATAAAATTGACAGTGTATTTTTATAAAATAATAATGCCTCAAAACTTTTGTTGTTATTGATGCAAGAGTAACAATTGATTGATTGATTGATTTACCAGCATGCGGTAGGCATTTCTGCCACTCCCAAGGATTATACAGCTGGGCCTGATACGTCCACGCTGGGTTGGACTAGGGTCATGCTTGTTGCCAGCGGCGAGTGCCACATGGTGCATGGTAAAGGAATGTGGGATGGGAGGTGTAGGTATTTGTGAGATGCGTTACCGCATTGTATCGTGAGGGAGCGTTTAAGCTCCCTTTTTGTGTTTTTGGTTCGCCTTCTTTTTCTGAGTCTTCTGATTTCTCGGTTTCCGATGCTGGGTTGGATTTGGGTCATACTTGTTGTCAGCAGTGACGCATGGTACAGGAGTGAGAGGTGTGCAGTGTAGTTGTTTTTGAAATGCGTTGCCGCATTGTGTTTGTGATATTTAATGTTTATGCTCCTCTTTTTGGTGTTTTTGCTTCTACAGATTTTCCTCTTCTTCTTCTGAGTCTTCTGATTCTTTCGTTTCTGGTTCTGATAGAGTATATGTCTGTAGGTATTTGTGAAATGCGTGGCCGCATTGTGTCATGATGCGGGGTGTTTGTACTCCTCTTTTTGTATTTCTGCTTCTGGAAATCTTCTTCTGCTAAGTCTTCTGATTCCTCGGTTTCTGGTTCTGCGATTTATTTGTGGAATTCATTTTTTCTCCTTGCTTTTCTTTCCCAGTATGTTTGGTAGTTTGTTCATTATCCTCTCGATTGTTGTTTTCCACATGTAACCTGGTCTCCCTGTTTTTAGTGTAGAATTTAATGTAGAATTTTTCATTTAGCAACGAGCACAATTTTTATCTGAAAAACCTCACTTGATAATTTATCTAAGAAAGTATTATGAAATCAGATTTTCAACACTATATTATAACACTAGGGATTTCAATTTACCGGAAGTTTTAATAACCGGTAAATCGGTAAATAAAAATGTAAATAACCGGTTAACCGGTATTTACCGGTAATTTTTAGAATGGATGATTAGGGTGGCGAAAATGGCAATTGTCTTTTTCCATATACAAAATTATCTAAATTTAACAAAAAACATTTTTATATACGTATATGTGATATAATGAACAAACAAAAGGTTTTTTATCAACAGTAAAATCACAAGAGCTTTTTTTTATTGAATGAATTTCTCTTTTTAACGAAATAAATTTGCCAGAGACCGGAGGTCGAGCGATTTTGTCAAATGTCAGTTTTTCTTATAAAATCACTGATAGGCAAAATTTTGAGTTAAAATGAAATTTATCCTTAAAAAAAAAGCTCGAGTGTTTTTTGGCAAGATAAATTAACGACAGAATATGTGAATGAACAACAACAATAATTATCTTTATTTATACAATTATTTGAAGGAATAGTTATTAAAAACACAGTTGTTATAAATTGTTTGGTTTGGTGAACTGATTTCAATATTCTCTTCTCTAGTTTCCACCTATGTCGAATATTCGTAAATTATAGCTGACAGTACAGATTTTAAAGTGACGTACGGCTTTTGAGGAACAAGCATTTTTATTGGTGATAAAAAACGATGCACCTTTTTTATCGCTGTCAAAGTGATAAAAATGTGACTGTCAAATAGACTTTTTTATATAGGAATTAATTTATCAACCCTAAAATTACAAGAGCTTTTTTTTTATCGGATAAATTTCTCTTTGTAATGAAATAATTTTGCCAATCAGTGATTTTATAAGAAAAACTGACATGAAAAAATCGCGAGACCGGAGGTCGAGCGATTTTATCAAATGTCAGTTTTTCGAGCAAAATTACTGATTGGCAAAATTTTGAGTTAAAAAGAAATTTAACCATTAAAAATAATTATAATTTTGCCAAAACGACTCATATCGTACAGTATAGTTTCCACAATACTTATATAATATAAATTATAGTTGACAGTATAGATTTCAAAGTGACGTGCGACTACTAGGTGTACTCTTCTTTTGAAGAACAGGCATTTTATCGGTGATAAAAAACGATGCACCTTTTTTTTATCGCTGTCAAAGTGACAAAAATGTGATTGTCAAATAGACTTTTTTATATAGGAGTTAATTTATCAAAAGGAAAAAATATAAATGAAATAAATTTAAATAAACAATTATTCTGTAAATAACAAAAATATCCACTTAAATAACAAAAATTATAAACATAAACTCAAATAGGGCATTTACTGAATATCTAATCTAAAAATACAATACTTTTTAAAAATAGCCTGTTTTTCAAAGCTATATATGTTAGTCGTCTGATATTTGTGCATAGAATACCACCAGCTGAAAATGCCTTTCCTCAATCGATATTGGTGGGTCAATAAGTTAATAAGAATTAGTAATAACATACTTCTAAATGTATTCCACGGATATTTGCGGCATCGGAAGTGAAATATTCAATTTTCTGTCGTAAGATATTGTCAATATCTCTCTTGTATTTCTTAGAGCTTGGTGTTTGGAATTTACTTTTTATAATATTATTTATTTATTGTTAAAAGTGCTCGGTGTTGGGACAGTCACTCTGTATTTAGTAAATACTAGTCAGTGACATAAATAGAAACGTTGAATACGTGACATATCGTAAGTTCAGAATTTACCGAAATAACCGGTAAAAAATTAAAATAACCGGCAATTATCATCATGTGTTTTTTGTCCTAATAACCGGTTAACCGGTAATGCAATCCCTATATGACACCCATAACGCAAAAATATACAATACCACAAAACACACTCCTATTAAACCAGACACCAGCAAAATTCAAGGATCAAGAACCCTTGTCTGTTATACATCTCTTCCCTTCCATTGCCTTCTCTGTTTGACTTGTTCTATTGCATTGCACCAAAAACACTATACCTAGTTCTGGATTATGAACGAAACCAATCACTACTCACAAAATCGTCAATCGCACGTCCCGAGGTATGTATTAGTCTTCAAACACCCATCACTCACCTGACAACTCAAAATTATATCTGCTACATCTGTTGTTTCCCTGCTTCCTGTACACAGCCGCAACTGGCATGTTGTCGTCTTCTTGTTGGTTGTTGGGGTGAAAAGTTATGATTTCGCCCTCTTGGTGTATTATTATTGTCCTTCTCTTCAAGTTTGCTGTTTGCTGTCGTCTCCTGCCCACTCCAGAAACCGTCTTTTCTCATGTCTTCGATGAACGCCTCTCTGTCTTTTCCTTGTTGGCACTGTGTTGATTTTAACGGGGTTCCAGTTCGTTGATGGATGCTAGCATGAACGGAGTTAAATAATCTATGTTATTTTGCATATAGTCCGCTACTTGTTTCCGTAGATTTTCCTACGGCTCATGTCATAATTCTCATGCTCCTCCTGTACTTTAATAATATTCATTAAGATACAAATTTTCCATTAAGATACAAGTTTATAACCAATAGAAACGCGACAGGCAGCAATATTCTGTCAATATCAACTGTTGCCTTGAACATCTGACATCTAAAATTTGTTAATTTTGTCAAGTCATGCTTACTGTTTACCTAGCAAATTTTCAAACTTTGTGCTTCTTTCAATTAAAATCAGTGAACATGTGTGTTAGTGAAAGTGAAATTGAAATAATAATCCATAGTATTTCCTAAGTTTAGTTTTCATAATATTTCCTAAATTGTAATCTATAATTAATAAATTTCAGAAATAGTGTTAATTTTCTATTTTATTATGACTAGTCGTAGAAAAAATAGTGAATGTAACTCACATTTAATGGCTATTAAGACACTCGCATTCAAACATCATCTGATGTCACGATTTGATTTGGAATTGCGAAATGGAGAAAACTACACTTTTTCATCTTTTCTATGAAAAATATGATTTTCATATTTTTCATTTGTTGTTAGTCCGGCCGAATTATCATGAATAGTAATAAAATGTGGCGAAAATACATAACCACGATTTTATTATTTTAAGTTGATTGGTTGGACATTCACAAGAAGCCCTTATGTTTGCCAACTGATGTCATACCAGATAAGGGGGGTGGGGGGTCGTAAAGTTGAGAAGTCGGTTTTTCGCGTTTAAATAGAAGGCTAATAATCTGAGAGGAAAGTTCAAATGAGAAAGTCATAGGTATTACAAAACCTATAAAATGAGATTTCGAACGTTAAGATAGCTTTAATAGGTCAGGAGTAAATTAAAAAAAAACGGAATTTTGAAAAAAATATTTAACTTCAGAAATATTTTAGAGAAATTTTTGAAATTTTACTAAAGTGTGTGCTATATGGGAGGGAACATCTGATAAAAATTTCAGCATTATTTTTGATAGGTATATTCAATTTTTTTTTAAATGGTCTTCGCAAAATGACTTTCTGTCAGATTTTGCTATGAGTAGAAAAATTCTATTCTTCAAGAGTTGTTCAATTTTTACAATTTTTTTCTATATGGTCACCATTCAGAAAAATGTTGTGAAAATTTAATTTGAAAAAATAGAAAACTTTTTTGCATAAAAAAATCCAATTAAAGTTAAATATCTCTTGAATGGAATGCAGTGTCGAAAAATAGTGTGTACTATTTTGAAGTGCTATTTCTTTAGTTCACCTCAAAAAAAAAACATTACTCTATGATAATTGGTTTTCGAAAAATATGAAAAAGCAGTGTGCGCGAGCGTAGCGGTGCGCGCATTGGGCAGTCATAAAATGCGTTCAGGCATAATCATGGAGATAAAATATTAGCTACTTAGTTTATATTTTTTATATTTTTAAAATGTGACGGCAGTTGTAATTATATACACAATTATTTAAGAATAATTATTTTTATCCATACAGAATTTTAAAAAATTAAATTAATTTCATACACTTGTCAAATAAATCGCTTACATATATAATAATAATAATACACTTTATTCAGTAATGACATGCAAGGACGAAGTTCAGCTTAGTACAGCACAGACGCTGTAAAATCTGTTCTTCAACAAGGCAACAAATTTTCAAAATAGAAATAACGTAACAATATACATACTATTTCTATATATGTATATATTTATACACACTTATCTAAAAAACACACGCAATTTTCTTTCTTTTTTTCCTTTCCCAAGGTGGCAATACTTTATGATAGGCAAAGCATTAGACATTTTTGGGAATAGAAGAAACAAAGAGAAACTTAACTGCAGTTGGGATGGAGTTATATATAGTAGAAATATTTTGAGAAAACGCGGTTTATGAACCGGCGGTGTTAGAGTACCCTTGTGTCTAATATTTATGTTGTCTACATCAGTCCGAAATACAATTTTTTTAAATAGGTAGCTAGGATTATGAAACAGTATTATTTTACGGTATAATGTAACGCAATGTAGCTTACGCTTATTTTTCATGTTTAACCACTTGGCCTCTGGTAGTTTGTGACTGACTGACTGGCTCACATTTTTCGATTCCATATACGAATCTCAAACAATAATTCTGAATTTTCTGCATGCGTTCAGAAGAAATTGCTGTGAGACAGGGCCCATAAACAGTATATCGCATAAACAAACAACTTACAAATCGTTTTCATCCAACCTAATTCTTTTAATATAGATTTACGATTTACGATTTACTTGTGATACTAAATCAATTAGGACATTCAAAGAATAACATTTTTCTACTTAAGCCAGGAAAAAGAAAAGTTGCTGATAGATATTACAATAGTAACAATTTTCTATATGAATCTATACCAAAGTTAGTTGGTTTTTGTCATGCTTTGACCGGATGTGATACAACGTCTTGCTTTTATGGCCAAGGAAAAAATAAACTCCTGAAAATAATTACAAATAACGACAGTTTACAAAACAGCTGCTAATGTTTTTTTATTATTCAGATGCAATACCAGAACAAATTTTTAATTCAGCTAACAAAATTACTTGTCTAAAATATATAATAAAGAAATATCATTTAAAAATAAATATTTTTTTAAATAAAAGCAATATCATTTGTATATAATTGCCAATATGTGTATCTATTTAAAATATCGTTTTTTAAATAATATGCATTAGTATATTGGTAATTGGTGAAATAAATGATATGATATGATATGATATAAGAGAGTTACCACTATGAAAGCGCATTTCGTTGTCATATTCTGAGAGCATATTTACAAAATAGCTGTCATTTTACCCATCAATATATCAAAAACGGAAAACCTGATAATATTGAAAAAATTATGTGTTTATTATGTGTCTATTACAAATCAACCACTGAAAGGAGGATGGTCTTTAAGGCCGGTTTTCGTCCTAATTTATTTCTTGAGGAAAAATCTTGAAAAACATTTTTTTAGTATCTACTAACAATATTTAATCGATACTTTCTCCTATAATAAAAAATGTTTTTCAGTTTTTTTTGTTCAAAAATAAATTAGGCCGAAAACCGGCCTTATGGACCCTCCTCCCTTGATTACCTTACGTTGAACAGTTTTGAAGATCTGCTAAGTTATATTGAAAAATGTACCACTTTTTTAAGGATATTTTAACAACTTTTAATCCGCTATATCTCGGAAGATATGTATTTTATTTGAATAATATTTAAGCCATCGATATAGCACAGCTTTTTTCGTAAAGTGAGTTTTTTCATTTTTCAATTTTTTATTTCATATTTTCAGAACTATTGTCAAAAACGTTACTTGATGCCGTCGGTTTAAATCTCTTTAAAATGTGGGAAATGTGTGATATTTTCCTATATAACTTAGCAGAGCCTCAAAACTGTTCAAGTTATTCAAATTTCGGTGAGTGGTTTACAATAGACACATAATGAACATATAAAAAAAGGCTCCTCTCTTTTTGAGATACTAGCGGTTAAATTGTGGGTCTGCTGCATCGGTAAGCCAGGATTTACTGCAACGCCTACCACGTTCACACTTATTACACTTCTATGACCACCAAACTGTTATTAACAGCGGTTTTTGTTTTTCAAAATTTAATTCAGACCTTAAACTACATTTGACTCGCTTATACTAGTACTCTATCTTCAATAATAAGAAATTTCCTCGATATAGACTTTTTCAATGCCCCTGACTTTTTCAATGCCCCGAAATCCATGAGATCTCGAATGAAAATACCAGATATTTTATCTTTGGTAGAATTTTATGTATGTTAATCGATTTATTATATTTCAAAATTTGTCCAAATTTTCAAGTGGAGCCAACTTTTAGAAACAAAGCTATGAGAAAAGAAATATAAAATATTGTATTTCCGAGATATTTCATAAAAAAGTTTGCATATTTCAAGGGTCTCACTCTCCGGCTATAATAGCAATGATTTATATATGCTATCCACTTGCCAAATACGAGCTTCGTACGCATACAAAAAGTGTGCCTTGTGATAACATAATTTCTTTGTTTTTCAATCAACGCACAGCAAATGCTAGGAACAATGAGTTTCCAAAAGGCCACCTAGCACCCGCGCTAAACCCCCTTGCGGGACTAAAGCTTCAAAATTTGAAAGTTGCTTTATCTCAATTAAACATTAATGTTAATTAATGTTACAATGGTACACACATGTTTATTTCAATTTATTACAATGAAAGAGGAGTTAAAAACTTAAAGAATAATATGATCGTTAGCTATCCTAACTGAAGAGCTGTTTCTTATTTCGTCGAAGAAGTTCCCAAAAAAAAAAACAATTTGAATAGTTTGTTGTATGCAAAAGAAAAATAATTCATTCATTCAATCCAACATGCAACTTTATTCAAATGCTTTGCTTCTAGGTCACTTTTAAAAATGCCTGAAGTTTCCAGACTCGAATAGAAAATCTGTATGTAAAATGATTGCGGTATAAACAATTTATCAACATCGCAAAATTGAAAAGCAAATAACAATTATTCAAATAGAGCAGCAGCGACCCAAGTGAATTTGGAATTAAAGTACAAAATGAAGCAAAGCAAGCATAACCTAACAATAAATCTACAATCATAGAAGTTCGTTAACAGGAATTGTCCTGTTCTCTCATAATTAATTTATGGCACCAGCCGGATTTGCATGCACAAAACTTAACCTACTCGGACAACACAGAAATTAAATTTTGCTACTGCTACAGTACTTGTCTAATGGGCATTTGCTTAACAAATAAAACCTCTCTCATGCCTACACGCAGTATCCCTGTGTCTTCCTTCTTCTTGCGATAAACGTACCAGGAGCACGTCGGCTATCCAACTAAGGAAGGACTACAAGCTCCCGAGAGAACTCTGTTCACCGAAGTAGAATAACAGGTACACAAGTGTCGTGCAGTTGCAGTTTAATTTATTCCCAAACTATTGTGAATTGTGCATTGCATTTATCTTTGGCTGAAAGCTGTTCAACGTTGACAATTGTCTTTCTCGTAAATCTATTATTTTACAGAAAGTTTAACAATTATGTTGAACATAGTTCACAGTTTAGTCCGATTATTATATTAATATGTAGAAAGGGAGCTAGCTTGCAAATTGTAACAATTCGTAAAATATTTCAGAGATTTTAATCATATCATAGAGAAAAATTTAGTTATTTTCATGTCAAAAAGTAAACAGTTTCTAGTTTTCTTAATGTTGCTGAATGTTTTTCTGGATTTTTTTCAAGAATCCGAAATACATATCACAACCCAAGGTAGTTTTCTGGATTATGCCAATTAAAAAATAATTAGTATAGGGAAGTATAATATTATATTTATTATATATAACATTATATTATATTTAATATTTATACGTACTAATAAATTTTAAGAATATTTTGAAAGTTCAAATATTAAAACAGCAGCCTGATCTGAGCCATCACTGCTTCCACATCCAAATTTTCTATCTAAGTCTTTTCCTATCCAAATCCCTCACTACCACCCCCACTTCATTATTACAGGGTAGTATTAGTGGTGGTGGTTGGCGCCAAAAAATGGTCTTTGGTTCTTGTACATGCACTAACTCACAATTTTATTTTTTTACCCCCTTTAATAATGGGGTGGGTGGTAATTGGGGTGATAGTGGGGGTGGCTGATGCTAAAAAATATTTGAGACCTTGGCATACATACTAACTTTATAGATTCTCACTTACTTGTTTTACCTATTTACTCCCATTTACTCCCCAAACCTTCAACAGAGATCAAAATATAATTTAGTTCCAGATCTTGTTATAATACATAGGTCCCGAAAAAATGTTTTACATCAGCATCACTCTACCCTCTCTAATAATTTGGTGGGGGTGGTAGTGTGGGGCTAGGATATGGAGAGACTTGGATGGGAAATAGTGATTTCTTAGGCAGATGTTCATTAATACCTAATAGTGTAATTTTCAAGTAAAATTTGTTCCTAAGTTTCGTGCGAGGTTTCGTGCAATTGAATTACAGGATGTGAGACTATTAATATTACTATATTTGGAAAAGGAAACAAGCAAATCATAAAACTTTTAGAACAAGAAGAGGGTTGAAAGCTGTCATTGGCAAGTTTAATGGCGAGAAGTTCACATAAAGACATAGAAAAAGCTGGTAAAATTTTATTTTTGAAAACTCTGTAAAACAAGACGCAAAACTAGAATCGTTACAGCCAACATTTATGGACATTAGGATAGCCCAAATTTTGCGAGTTTTGATTTTTTTTGTCTCACCTTAAAGTGGTGTTATACGATAAAAAAAATAACACCACAAAATTTTGTCAAATTTGGTTAATGGGAAAATGAAACATATTTATAATAACATCAACTTTTATTTGGATAAAAAATCATATGTCAAGATTACAACATTTATATAAATATTACTTGTGAAAGTAGCATTTTACACTTAGTAAATTAATTTTACATAATATTAACTTACATTAAAACATTTTGGTAATTGTTTCTTTGTTTATGTTCGTAAAATGTTTACGAATCTGAATTATAAATTGGCGCTGCTCTTCGTCTGTTATTAATCTTAAACTTTTAAACTTTATAACACGTTTTGTACTTCTGATTAGTCTCCCAGGTTTGGGGATTGTTATTAAGAAATTCGGTACAGATTAAATCGTTCAAAAATTTTTTTTTGCCCGAGGAAATAAAATGACATATTTGCTTACTTTGTATCTCAACAATACTACTAAATTTGAATCGTGTGTTGCCTTCTTCAAATAAGTCTTCTTTTGCTAAAGCCTTAACCATGTCCTTTTTGGCATCTATTGAAATATCATCATCAAAGAAAGATAGTGCAGAAGCCTCAGGAGTTAAATACGACAAATGGTTTTGAATTTTCGAAATTGCACTTTGAGATATAGCAGGATTAATATTATTGTAGTTCATAAGACTTATATAGTAAATATTGCAATAATGCTTTTTGTTTCTTTTGCTGTCAATTTAAATTGATCTCTAAATAAAAATATCTTTAAGCAGTAGATTGCTTTTGCCATCCAGCGTGCGTGGTGCAAAGCGCCAAAAGCGCGAATATTTATTTGATTATTATCTGTTTTGCCTAGAAATGACCGAGTCAGATAAATTCTTGACAGTCATCGGGAGGTTGTTTCGTCTTTAATGCGTTCTCTATAAAATCAAGAATATAGACCATCATTTTGTAATGTTTGTTTAATATTTTCATCCTCCATTGCAGATTTAAATTTGGTATGATCAATTTTAGGACAAGCCTGTTTTAAACGTTTAACTAATGGAGCATCAGGGCCACTAGAAGAAGACATTTTCACACCAAAAACACTTTTTAAAATAATTTAATAAATGCGATTCTACAAGGCAAATATAGTAAATTTCTTTCTAACATTTGTTCTAATAAAACATTTGCACCATTTAAGTGACCCAAGTTCAAAGCAGATAAGAACAGTAGAATTCGGAGCACCACAGGGGTCGGTACTGGGACCAGTACTATTCCTTATCTATATCAACGATTTAGTATATGCTGGCCCCAGAGCCGACTTTATCCTCTTCGCTGATGACACAACTGCGGTAAATAGAGACGAAAACTGTAATGCGCTCCAGTTAGTCATGGAGGAAACGCAGTCAGAGGTCACTGCCTGGTTCGTCGCAAATCGACTAAGCTTAAATGCTACCAAAACGGAAACCATGCTTTTTAGCTTACGTAATATGAACCTAAATAATAACTCAGAGTCAGCAAAATTTCTTGGGGTACAGATAGACCGTAAGCTGTCATGGAATATTCACATTGACAAATTATGTAATAAGTTAACTTTTAGTATCTATGCAATTAGAAATCTGTCCTTAATAGTGTCCAGGCAAGTACTCCTAATAACTTACCATGCAATTGTTCAGTCAAAGATAGCGTATGCTATTCAAGCTTGGGGCCATGCTCCAAGCATGAAACGCGTATTTGGACTACAGAGGAAGGCAATACGAATTGAGTATAGGGAAGATTGTACACCAGCGTATATTGAACTTAAAATTCTCACAGTACCCTCACTATATATCTTATAGTGCCTCATGTTCGTTAGAGATAATCTACCAAGTTATGTTATCCATGATGAAATTCACTCGTATGACACAAGACATACGACAAAACATTTATATCGACTATCACAGAATAAACAGATCTAAATCGGGAATATCTTACTTTGGTCGTAAGCTGTTTAACCTGCTACCATCCCCCGTGAAACTGTTGCCTTCTAAAAGGTTTAAAAATGTAGTAAAAAAATATCTTACATCTAAGTGTTTTTATTCTATGATTTTACAGATATGGTAAATCTGATACCTTAGCATGTACACGTACATGTTTTTTTAATTTTCCTTTGTCAATTGAAAAGATATACACTTAAAGGACTGAAAAAAACAAGGATTATTATTTGTTCGCAATTGTTTGTAGCCATTTAAAGTATTGATATGTATGTACAGCATATCGTTTTTGTTGTGATCTTATATGTATAATTAAGTTAATTATTGTCATATTTGTTGTAAAAGTGGATCTTCCAATTAGTCAATTTTAATTACATAGTTTTTATTTCAAAATTGTAGAATAGCAATTTTATGTATACATGAGACTTTGTCATCATAAGATAGGTTTTAATACAATTTTTATAAGAATTTTGATAAATATTTATGATCAAGTCATAATTAATTCGTTTTACTAGTAGTGTGATTTGTTGTGTTAAGTAATGTGTACTGTAAACTTTCTTTTCTTGACTTGTGTATTCTCTGTTTTTTTAGCACCAATAAATCTTTCTTTCTTTCTTTCTTTCTTTCTTTCTATCACAACATAAAGCATTCACTTTATAACATAAGTTCCTGTTTAATAGTGCCAAAATCACTAAAAATATAACATACAACTCTCAATATTACTTCACCTAAGTAAAAGTGGAAACTAAAAATACCTCATTATTAATTTCAACTTATATAAGCCTACACCATGCCCTTAGGGGGCATGGTGTAGGCTTAACATATTTAATACGCCACAACGTGGTTTTTCGCATTTCCCTGGGAAATAGTTAGTCCCCCAGAAAATTTTATGCTCATTGTTAATAGTCTGCACAAAATTTACCAAGGTTCAATACATATTTTCAAAAAGCGCAATGGTTTTCCTGCAACGTGCGAACAGTCTATAGGACTGGGCTCTAATCGGCGCACGCTTCGCATATTTTTATCAAAGTGATGCCTACGAACATAGTGTACACAACTGAAATTGTACAGCAAAGAACGATTCTCCTCGTCAAGAAAACAAATAATACCAGAATATTTCTTTTTTCTAAAATTCTACGATGCTTTAAAAGTATGAGCTAAAATAGACTTTTTAAATAATTTCTCAGTGGTGGTTGAAAATACTGACTTCAAACTTCGCACGGAAAAGTATTTTTATAGTAACTACGTACATGAAAGGTTTCGTTAAAAACTGTGGTGACAGTGGTGACGGAGTAACGGCTGGTTGGAGTGATAGAACCTTACAGAATCTTACAAAAATATCGTGAGCATCGTAGATCTCTAAGGAATCATTTTAGCAAATAATGTTTTTCTTGTTTTTTTTTGTTTTTTTTTTGGCAAGAGGAATCACCTTTCAAAGTTTATCGTGGCACCATCGAAACATTTCGTACTTATATTGAAAACATTCGAAGCGTGCGCTTATCGGGGCCTAACCTCTGAGTTTGATCGCTTATTGTTTGAAAACTATTACATCTATTGGAAATATACATTATGCATTTGGGTGGTCCTTATTTTGCGACATTGGATTATTTTTCGGTCTCATCCCCTAGATTTTCCAGTTATTTCAAAAATGAAGTTACAAAATTTTAAATCGATCGGATAACGCTAACCCGTGTCTCAAGGCCATTAAAAGTCACTGAAATACGCAATTTTCATCGATAGTTTTTTCTTACATCTTTTTCAGCCTCATCCCCTAAAGTGGTTCCAATTATTTAAAAAATAAAGTATATAAAATTTTAACTCAATCGGATAACGCTAACCCGTACCACAAGGACATTAAAAGTCACTAAAATACGCAATTTTCACCTATTTTCAGTAGTATCTCGTGAACTGTTGATTACATCAAAATGTTATACATACAAAATTGGAAGAAAATTTATTTTTATAAAATGTCATTTCTTTGCATTTTTCTCATACATTTAATAGTTGAATAGGAAGAATGAAGCTTCGGTTGGCATAAACAGGCACCAGAACATCCATGTTCTCGTTGAAATGCCAAGATACACGTTTTATGTCCCATGAATTAATCGAATTAGCTTCCCTTTATTATAGCAACACGGTATCTGTCGCGGTTGTCTGCTAGTTGTACGACCTCAACAAACTCTTTTTCACTGGTCGTTTTTTTACAACGATTCCCTGCGATATTGCCGTCTGCTTCAGCTGAGGCTCGAACTCGGTAAAGATAACAGCGACTAACCACGTTGTTTCACTCAATCGGGTCTAGGCCATTGCTACAGTTTCGTTAACTCGCTAAAAACGGCATTAAACATCCATACTCTAGCCTCGAACCAGGAAATCCGTGGTCTCAATGCTAACACGTAAGCACTGAACCACTAGTCGTTAAGTATCTTTCACCATTTGCTATCTGATTTTCCATGAACCATTAACCGTTCTCTATTTTAAATTATCGGCGGTAAATTGCCATTTAGCAGACAAGTTTTAAGTAAGTTTATTTCAATTTCAGAGAAGGTAAAATGACAATGTGTAAAAGCGTTTTGCATATTATTTGCGAAATATTAATATTTTGGCAAAAAGTCTGGATATTAACGTATAATAAACAACATTGTCCAGAGGTGGAACCTTATATTCGAGATAGAGATGTCTATAAAAAACATTTGAAAGTACAATTAAAAAGAAGAGAACTTTTGAGGAAAATGAGATAAACTCTCATTTTTTGGTCACATAACCGAAGATTGGACAATATAAAACAGTTAATATTTCAGAAAAACTAGATAGCAAAAAGCGAAGAAGCTCACCTACTGAACGTTGTGCTGATATCACCAAGGAGCTGATGGGAAAAGCTTTGGAAAGGTTGTGCGGCACTGACAATGCCGGTGGGTTTGGATGTATATCTGGGGACAGCCTTGGATTTCTTGTTTCCTTACTTTCTTCTATCAATTGAGCAACATGTTTTTATGTCTGTTCCAATCCCAATAAGTTTAATTCAGGCTTTTCATTATTTGAAATGTGAACTCAGGTGGATTATGTATGTTTTCCAGTTTTATTCACATATGAGTTGAGTAAGTTTTAATATAATTGTTCAAAATCTGACGTAATAAACTTACGTCAGAAAAGGAGAACTCTAGTTTACTTTTGTGAGACTTGATGACCATTGTAGTTAGCCTTACGAAAATTGTTTACAACACAAATGACACAAATCTATATTAGTTTTAACATCATTATTTCTTATTTGTCAATAAAAACTGGAGTCTACTTAGACGAAAAAAGTAATTAAGAAAATATATCTCATTTCTGCTTACATATTATTAAAAAACAGTATTTTAGATATTTAGCAGATAACTTTTTTTTAATTATTTTGAAAAAGTAAGTTATTAGATAATCGATTGGACCTGAATGGATTTGTTTAAAAACTTTCTTTAACGGTTTTCGATAATCATAAATGAAATTTTCTACCACTTTTCTTATCGACTAATTTTTTTAGAACTACAAAAAAACCCTTTTTGTTACTTTGCACAAACTCAAAATTTTTGGTTATATTGGCCAGAAAATATTAACCTAGTAACTGATTACGAATCTGGTGTTTGAAGAATTCATAAACGGTGGCTTCAAAATGGCTGAATTTGAGACCAAAATCATGCAAACTTCCATAAATGTTAATATACCGGATGTCAACGGAATCATTAGACAAGCCATAATTTCATGTCTTAAACTTGGCAGGGGTAATATATATCAAAAACGGCAAATTTTTCATAATTTGACACTTTTCCATCACTTCAGGTTTCCCCGGAAATGAACACCCCGTATATTTTTTTTATTCCGGAGACGATTTTAAGTACGACTGCGTAGTTTTAAAAAATGTTTGAGGCTAGGTACTTAATTTTTTTAGGGTATTTTTATTTTTGCATCTAGAGTACAGTGAATGAACTCAAATCAGTCAAATGGACCAAAACAATAAGAGAAAAGTTTAAACGTGAGATTTTTCGAACTGGTTTAGTAGCTACGACAAACTAAATTTTCCGAAATCACTAATTTGTAATTATGTCATTTTTTTCAAATGGCAGCATATTTTAGACCCCCAGTAGTTCAATACTAATTTTCACGATAAATCCATTGATACCTTCAAATCGAAAACCGGTTTGATATTAACCCAAATATACAAGTTTTTGATGGATAATAATATAATTAAAACATTCATTTTGTCAATAAAACAACGCTGCAAATAAAAGAAATGTGCTGTCCGAAATGATTTATTTTAACAATAAAAAACATTAAAAGATTAATTACATGGTAGCAAATGTTCAAAGTGCATCTCCCCCCCCCCCTCCACTTCTTCTTGACATTTTCTGGCTCAGTCAATGGTGTTTCGTATAACATTTCGCAACATAGCAGGAGTTATACTTGCAAATACTTCGCGGATACGATTTTGTAAATTTTGAAGTGTTTGAGGGGGTTACGTAAAAAAAAGCTCGTTCTTTCACATAACCCCACACAAAAAAATCTAAAATAATTAGATCTGGTTAGCGGGCAGGCCAACAGTTGCTATTACTTGCCCACTACACCGGTTCACTAAATGGGCCATAACTCAAGCGGAACTATGAGGCGGAGCCCCATCTTGTTGGAAATACATTTGTTCAGAGACTGCAAGTGATAAGTCCATCAACATTTCTTCAATATCGTTTTGTAGGAATTCTAAATTTATTCCCCTGTCAAAGGTCCTTGAAAGAAAATAAGTCCAATAATTTTTGTTCTAATCACCCCAGTCCACGCATTTACTCCAAACCTTTCCTCATTAAATGTTGATTTTCATGTGCCCAATATCTATTGTTCTTTTATTGAACAATCCATTATTGGTGAATCTCGATTCATCAGAAAACAATATCAAAGAAACAAAATTCGGGTTAGCGGTATTATTCTGAAGTAACCAGTCACAATAACCTAATCTTCGGTTCTCATCATCTTCGTACAAATGCTGGTGCACTTTATATTTAAACGAACGGTATCCATATTTTTCGAGAATCTCTCTTGCTGATTCATGACTAATTTGCAAACCGTGGCCAATTTATCCGTAATAGCAGTAGGATTCACTTCTACAAAAGCCAACACGTTAATTTCTGTCACTTCGTCAACGATAACAGCTGTAGGATTGTTATTAGTTCCTCTCCTGATGTGTTTCTCCACAACTGGAAAATATTGTAAACATGGATGATGTCTATTCGAATACCTTTGGGCATACAAATCTGCGGCGTTTCTGGAATGTTTGTGGCATTTTCCAAAAATTAATAACATGGCCACTTTTTGATACCTTGTATACATGTTAAACAATAATAACAATAATTAACAAATAACAACAAATTTAAAGATAAAGAGCAAACTTATTTAGTTAACAATACACACGTATTATTATCTGTCAAACTTCTTTTTGTTTCCATAGCACGCTTCTTTTATAGTATAGTAAATAAACTTAAATAGACTATATCTGTTAACATAAACAACAATTTTCTGCAATAAAATTTTAATTGGCATCGACTTCCTATAGTTAATATCTAAGTGCACTCTGCTAAAGAGTATACGTGCCTTTAAAATATTCTTATCAATGATTAAAATTTACACAAAACGCTCGAAGCTATATATGAACTGTGTAAAATGGAAAATTGTTATAATCAATTTTCTCTAGATCCTTTGTTAATCAAAATTCAATTAAAAGGTGGAATTGACCGTTAATCCTGCGCACATAACGCACGTGTCTCTTTGCCCTGTCTTCAGTATTGTGCGTGTTTGCCTAAGTAGAAGGGTCAACTAAAGCAAAAGGGAGGTACCGTATAGTGGTGGTGGCTAACCCCAGGTCACTTCATCTAATGAAAATTCGATTAAATGTGCCTAGTGAACCCTTGAATTAAACTAATCCTCTCTTTTTACATGAACCATGTAATAACGGTTACTTGACTGAAACCTTCAAGATTCATTCAAAATTTTCAGGAATTATTAGATATAATTGCATTCATTCGAACAGAATTCGATGAATATAAATCTTAAGGTGAGTTCTTACGCATCCTTCATCCGATATCTGAATCGGAATCATATGTTTTTTATCACGTTGAGGAAACTAAGTAAAATATCATTTCACGTGGTTCGTATATTTTAGTGGTATTACTTCTACATCCAGTGGAAGTTAGTAAAGACAAAAAAATTTTTGAAAATTTTTATTGTTCAAATAGGCTTAAAATGCCATGAAACGTCGAGATTTTAAATTTGAGAGAAAAAAATTTGTCTGTCGGTCTGTCGGTTTGTCTGTCTGTAACTTTTTTTGTGCGCATGATTACTCTGGAACCGTTTAAGATATTGACTTGAAATTTGGTACACGTATGTACCTTAACGGAATCAGGAACTAGATTATATTTTCATCCTATTCCACCCGTTGGGTGGTAAATTGGGGGTAAATAGGTAAATCGAGCAAGTAAGAGTCCATAAAATTGGTATTTAGTATATACAAGAGAAGCTAAGGTCTCAAAAAATTTTTTGGCATTAGCCACACCTATTACCACCCCCACCCCATTATTAAAGAGGACGAAAAAAATTGTGATTTAGTGTGTATACAAGAACCAAAAACCTCAAAATATTTTTTTTCTTCATAACTGGTTATGAAAAGTTGGACTTTTTGACACTTACGTCAGTTTTCAAAAGTGTCATTTTATATGTCAAAATTAGAAAATTTAATGATGGTTATTAAGACACAAGCATGATAATTGTGACATGAGGCGAGTGTCATAATGAATGCGAGTGTCTTAATAACCATTAAATGTGAGTTGCATACACTATTTTTTCTACGACCAGTCATAATAAAAAAGAAAATTAACACTTTGTTTCTAAAATTTATTTATTATTGATTACAATTTAACGAAAACTAAACTTAGGAAATATTATGGATTATTATTTCAATTTCACTTTCACTATCACACATGTTCACTGATTTTACTTGCAAAAAGCACACAGTTTGAAAATTGGCTAAGTAAACAGTAAGTATGACTTGTCAATATTGATAAACTTTAGATCTGTCAGATATTCAAGTTGATATTGACAGAATTTTGCTGTGTGTCGCGTTTCAACTGGTTATAAACTTGTATCTTAATAAAAAATTTGTATCTTAATGAATCTCATTAAAGTACAGGTAGGGAATGTCTAATAAACGAATTAAAGTATAAGGGTAGAAAAAATATTTTTCATTATTACTATGGGTCATTTTTTGAAAAAGGTCTATAAACCATCTTATAATTTTCTGTTTGAAAATATCTCACACCCAAAATCATCGTAGTCTTTTTCCCTTTATTTTATTTTACTTAGAACCAACAACTTGTCAATAAAAGTGATATCTATACGATACCGGAAAAGTTAAAGAATGATCAATCCGACGCCGGATAAGAGTTAAAATTTTTGGACAGTGACAGTCCACCAAATTAACTTCAAATAATTGTATCAATTGGAAAACTTTTGGACCATCTTATCATCGGATGTCGCCTGCATGAAAACTTACCTTTACCAAGGGGGCGAGCGTAGAGGTGTCTTGACTCTGTACGTAGTTTCTTCCCCCTCTACCTCCCTTGACCCAGGCCTACTGCATCAAATTGCGGCCCTAAAAGTGCTGAGCTTGACGGGCCCCTCAAAATCTGTGAAGCGCCTCCTTTATCTTTTTCCTCGAAAATGAAAATTGATGAGCGGGGGGAGAAATCTGAAAAAAAATTACCCGAAAAAATTTTGAAGAGCGGGAGAGAGAAATCTAGATTTATTATTTTTTTTTACCTCAGTCTCATCATTCAGGACAAATAGTCACTTTAGGTCGGACGGGCCCCTAAACTCTGTGCCCAATAGACTCCCCCATACGGAGGGCCTGCCTTGACCTCTCTCTGAATTCTTTACACGCATCGTAATTTGCTTTATGCAAATCCGTTTTTATCTCTTGACACATACAGCTGGGTTTTTGAGCACTTTTCCCGGCATAAACTAGTATAACACTCATTCCTTCTTAAAAAATGAAAGTAATTTAATCGTATGATAAATTTTTAAAACGAATACTATTAAACTTAATCAAAAGATCATTTAAATAAACATATATAGTACATGATCTGAAAGTAGTTTACCAACATCGTCTGGCTGTTGTGTCATATCGTCGTGCTCGGTCGCGCTTACGAGACGCAATGTATTTTTGATTCTGCACAGAATAATATATATTTAATTTATAAATACGATGACACGTTAAAATAGCTAAAGAAAATAAAGATACATTAATTTGCAAATTTGCTAATTTGCACGTAGATCGGTACGTACATTGAAGCAACGCTCATCGCGGTTGGGTGACCCATCTGTGGAAACACGACGATCTCGTCCCACCTTCTAGCGGCTTGTATATCAGTGTATACACGGAAGCTATGCAATTTCAAGACGAAGATTACGTAATTGATATACCATCCTTCGGAGGGGATGTAAAGCAGTCGGTCCCTTGTTTATTAAATGTTAAGCAAGTAAGAGATCCCTACTCTTCAACAGAAAAGAGGTTCTGCAAAACTTCCTCAATATTTTCTTAATACTGAGCACTTTAATGAGGAACTGCGAAAATTGCAATTTTTGACACATGACAGCTGTCAAAAGCCTGTAAAGAACGGGAAAACCCTATAAAGGCAGAAATTTAGAATTTTTTGAACCATTCTATTTAAATGAAATAATAAAGTTTTAAAATATGACATATGTATTGGAGCGGAACCCCCTTAAGTTACATTATTAACTTTCTGAGAAAGAAAGTTAAATAAACTTGTTAAGTTTCCTTAAATGTTTAAGGTTTTAATTTTTTGAGTTTCCACTAATGGTCTAACGGTTTATTTATTTATTGCTGGCTCTTTTCGACCTTGAAATTCAGATTCTGCAAGTCAAACATCATGATAAAATATGATAATCCAAGATCCCAGAGCTGCCAGACCTACGTCATTTTAGCAAAGCTAATATTTTGACAACAAATAGTGTAATATCTAATTAAGAACGTATGCGTATTTGCTAGTTTGAAAGCGGGGCCCTTTTGCAGAAAACAGGTACAAAAGGTACATACAAATTTTACTCAGTACGTTAAAGTATGATAGCTGGTTTATTTTCCACGTGACACACTAACGACGTGGTGTAAGCGTCAACCTCCGAATCTTAAGGTCCGAGGTTCAATCCTGAGCGTTCTCAGCTTTTTTTTTTCAACAAATATTAACTTAAAGTGACGATTACCAAGAAAGAGACAACCGATAGGGAAATATTTATTATTTTTGGCCACAATTTTTTTTCTTAGTACGTATATTTGAAAAAAAAACTGAGAACGCTCAGGGATCGAACCTCGAACCTTAAGTTTAGGAGGTTGATACAATCAAACTTTATTATTATTATATATTACAATATATCCCAGACACCCGTGTCCGAATACTGTCAGACATTCACGGAGCGCAGCTCCGTGACAGTTGAATGACAGGACGGAACGGACTCTGGTCAACTTCAAAAAATAAAACTTTGACCTGAACTCCTTTCACCATGGGGCAAATTAAAAAAGGTATTAACAGATAAATTTCCAAAAAAAAAGGATTATAAAACTTAATATTAACTGGAAGTAAAGCGCACTGTTTTACATTATGATACCTATGCTAATACGGGAAAAAGAACCAAACCAAAAAACCCGCTTCAGATAATGGTGGTTATGAACGAAGCGGATGCCAAGCCGCTTAATGTATAGTTTAAAATGTTAACAAATCTGGAGGTTAAGATAAAATAAAGATTATAATTAGGAAGAATAATTTAGAACAATGGTAAAGAAACGAAAAGAGGACAGAACAGAAAATAAGGAATGAATGTTATCGTTAATGAAGGATTAAAAAGAGAATATAGGGCTAGATAGGTTGCCTAAAAATAGGCAACGCCTGGTATGGCAAGGTGTGTTTTATTCTAAAGGGGGCATTATGTTCTCTGATCTGGGTAATGTTGTTTGTTAGCGGACTATCACCCAGTTTAAAAGTATAGAATTTTTGAGAGATTTGTTGGATGTAATCCGCTAGTGGTGTTATGTCGTGGCAACGTGCATATAATTCTCTGAGAGAGGTATATCTTGAAGAATTTGAAATGAGGCGCATAAACTTGTGCTCCAACACTTTTAGTTTCTTTAGAGTCGTGACCGATGCACTGCACCACACCGGTGCCGCGTATGTTAGGGCCGGCCTCACTACAACAGTGTAAACCAATTTTTTATTTTGTCGACTTAGTCTGCTATTTTTGGGAGCGGGTACAGACTCCTGGACATAGAATAGACTTTTCGTATAGTTTCGTTCATATGTTTGTTGAATGTCAGTCGTTGGTCCAGATTTACTCCCAAATACTTTACGCAGTTTCTAGTTGGAATTTGGTTTCCCCTGACCGAAATAGGTGTTAAAATTTTATTTTCAGTGAACCTGCGCGTGAAGACTATCGCTTCCGACTTTTCAACGTTTACCCGAATCTTCCACCGGTCATAGAACGCCGCGGCACGGACCATGTGGGCTTTCAGTAACATATTTGCCGCTTGAGCGTTGTGACTATGTGCATACATGGCAGTGTCATCAGCGTATTTGGCCAGTTTAGTATTAGGGAAAACTGGAAAGTCAGAAACGTACAGGTTATACAATTTAGGTGCGAGAACCGACCCTTGCGGGACGCCCGCCCGAATGTCCCGCAGTGTTGACAGTTTGTTGTTCACTCGCACTTGTAGCGATCTGCCCGTCAGATACGAGTGAATCAGTTTCGTTATATATCGCGGAAAATTATATGTGTGCATTTTATATAGTAGACCCGGAATCCAGACCGTGTCGAAAGCCTTCTCAACATCTAAGAGCACCATGGTGGTGTTTTTTCCAAGATTGTATTGCACTTTCACATCGTTAACGATTCGTACGACCTGTTGCACTGTGCTCCGACCCCTCCTGAAGCCAAACTGGTGTTCATCGTCAATATGAAGTTCCTCTTGGGCAGAGTTAAATCTGTCCAGGATGACCTTTTCTACCAATTTTGAGACTGCCGACAACAGCGATATAGGTCGATAACTGCCTGCGTACTTGGCATTTTTGCCTGATTTCAGGATGGGTACGACCACAGCACACTTCCACTGGCTAGGCCAGTGTTGCAGTCGTAAGATCGCGTTAACAATGTACATGAGTTGAACAACACCTTTCCTTGGAAGATATTTAAGAAGTTTGTTTTCAATACAGTCCTTCCCAGGCGCTTTATTGTTTGGTAAGGTCCTGATAAGCTTTGCTAGTTCAGAGGCCCATGACTTTTAAAAATTCACGTCTTGTCAATTGGATGTCATGGCCAATAACATCGTTAATGACGTGTTCTATGCGGTCGTGGTCTTGATCGTTAGGTGCGTTTTCGTTATGTATCCGTTCAAAGTGGTCGGCTAGGTTATTGGCTTTTTGCGCGTCAGTCAGAAACGTACGTCCGTTTTGATTTGTCAATGTGGGTATGGCTTCCCGCGTATTTTTAAGCGCTCTGGTCAGCTTCCACAGCGAGTTGTCCCGAGGACTCAGAGCTTCTAGCTTGTCACCCCATTTCCGGTTTCTCCAGGTGATTATGGCGGCTCGAATCCTCCTTTGCAGTATGCCCATATCGATCTTAGCGTCGACATCGCGATTTCGCTGCCAAAGCCGTCTAAGTCTATTTTTTTCTCTGATGTCTCGTTTGACCGCCTCGTCGAGTCGGTCTTTGTATGGATTTATTGTTATGGTGGTTGCAACACCCCGTTTGGCATCCTGCAGCACTCTCGCAAACTCCATCACCGCATTTTCCAGATCGGCGATGGTGCCAATAGTGTTTGTGAGTGTTAAATTTGTATTTATGTGGTTCTTATAGTGGCGCCAATCAGCGTCTCTATAGGATGTGATTTTATGTGTACTATCTTCCCTCGACATATTTTTTAATTCTAAAAGAATTGGGTTGTGGTCAGATGTTAGCTCCTCTAGTACCACTGGTGGAGTAGAATTGCCAACACCCTTATTGACCACTATGTCGATGGTTGAAGGTGTGCCTCCATTATCTGGAAAATTAGTAGGTTCATCCGAATGCTGCAGAACGACATTATGATTGTTGATATAATCAAACAGAGTATTGCCGTTAGCGTTGTTGCGACGGCAGTTCCATGCACGATGCAAAGCGCTAAGATCGCCTATGAGTAAACAGCGCGTACTAGCATTCAATAAGTTCTCCAAACAACCCGCTGTGAAGCCATTTGCAGGGCTATTATACGCGGCGACGATACTCACGCCGCCTTCTAGCGTCACACATACGTTCTCTACGGACGTGTTCCGAAGCGAGCGATATGTGTGTGCTATATCTGACTTAATGAGTATGGCCACTCCTCCACCTCTGTTATTGTCTACTCTATCTCGTCTAACAGTTGTGTACCCTCGAATGCGCAGCTTGTCACGTTGAGTCAGTTTAGTCTCGTTGAGAAGCATAATGTCAATTTTATGCCTCGTTAGATAGTTAATTAAAAAAGGAATTTTGTTGCCAATACCATTTGCGTTCCAGGAAGAGATTTTGAAATTAAAAGGCATCGTCTGCGATATTTCCTAAAAAGGTATAAAATACCTCAAACTTATCTGCCGCAGTAACGCACCCTGCAAGTAATTGATTTAGTTCCCTTACCTGTACCAACATGAGATCTAAATTTACGATATCCCGCATCTTTCTGAACTCAGACTGTAATCCATTGTAGGCCACAATGGATCCGTTAGTTTGGGAAGTGGGCATGGCCAATAGTGGGGGCCTTGTCTGTTGCGATTGGGGTGACTCCGGAACTTGTTTTGTTTTGACTCTCATCCTCTCTTCCCACACATTTCTTTGAGGTGGTGGGGCTGCTACATACTTGGACTGAGGAGGAGGAGGTACTCTTACATTCTTTCTTTCAATGCCATCAATTTTTTTTTGTATACTTTGCAATTAACGCTATTAGCAGGATGGGCACCACCGCAGTTGATACAAATTGCAGGTTCTTCTCTTGGCTTAACGCATTGGGCGGTAAGATGAGTCCCTGCACATTTTAAGCATCGTGGTGATGCTCTACAGTTAGAAGTGGCATGTCCCCATAATTGACAGCGATGGCACTGTATTATGAGCTTGCTGTTTAGGTGTCTTTCTCAGCTGATTGATGTTCGGTCCAGATACTTGATTTTTTGTTGCAGTTCCTTAAGTGTAACGCCGTTGTTTGTGACCAGCATATAAAGAGGATGCTTCGTGCCCTTCATTACATAAAATTTTTTAACATCAATCTCGTATTCTACTGTCAATTCTTCTTTAATATCATCTATATCGATTTCGTGATACAGATCTTTGATCACGAAGGCGTGGGTTTTCTCTTCACTCGGAGTATAGGTATGATATTCAATTTTGCCGTCTTCGAAGTACTTGTTTACAGCCGTCCAATCATGGAGATTCATAAGTTGTAGACTGGTAGTGGAATTTGAATGCTTCCAAAAGAATTTATCACGTAATCTGGATGACAAAAAGGCGTTTGATTTTTTGTGGTCCGTAAAGATTCCATGGATTATGATAGGAGGAGGTTTTTTGTTTCTCGTTGTTTCATTTTGTGTTCCTTGTTCTTTTTCGTTCTCCTTGCTTTGGGGTGGTGTAACGTTCATGTCACTTGGAATTATTATATTGCCCTCAAATTTATTGCTCGTTGTTACTTGCCTTGGAGGCGGCATTTTGTTTGGTTTACTTGTTCCTGGATGGATAAAATTTGGATCTTCGTCATCCTGAATTCTGCGTTTCTTCACCCTCATTTCAAACATTGAGGGATCAGGTATGGCGTTGCCTGATTGTGATGTTGTTGATTTAGCGAGTGGCGTTAGTCTTGCCTTTACGCTCGACTGGCTAGCTTCTGACTCGGAGTCGGTGGTAACGTTATCGTTCCTTCGTTTCAGATTGGAAACATTTTTCTCGCTTTCTGTTTCGGTCGAATGCTCAACCTCCATATTTGCCGAATTAGATGCCATGTTCTTAATCACTGATAGTTTTTATATATTTGTATATGAAACCTCGACCGGTATACACCGACCGGTCGGGGGTAAGTGTTTGCAAAATAAATTACCCTCTCTAGGTGATTGTCACTGTCAGAAATATTTTAAAAACTTACTGTTTTTACAGTATTCGTTTGAGTTGAGGGCTACCTCCGATTGCACGCACTCGTAGGCTCTTATCCTACCGTTTTTAGTTTATTGACACAATCAAAACTCTTTATTTCCGCTTTCTTGACTTTTTTTTAACACTACTTATCACGGGACACTTGTACTAGTAGTGTCGAGTGCAAAACTCTGGAGGTTGATGCTGACATCATGTAGTCAGCGTGTCACTTGTAAAATAATCCAGCTATTATAATTTAACGTACTGTGTAAAATTTTTATGTACTTTTTATACCTGTTTTCTGCAAAAGGGCCCCGCTTTCAAACTAGCAAATACGCATACGTTTTTAACTAGATATTACACTACTTGTTGTCAAAATATTAGCTTTGCTAAAATGACGTAGGCCTGGCGGCTCTGAGATCTCACTCCATGATATTGATGGACTTCCAAGGAGTTATATATAGGAAATAACACTGTCTAGATTCTGCCTTTATAGAGTTTTTACATTTTTTTACAGTCTTTTGACAGCTGCCATGTGTCAAAAATAAGCTGGATTGCAATTTTCGCAGTTCTGCTCAATATTACGAAAATTTTGAGCCCAAATAGATAGATTTTTGGTTGAATTACAAAGGAGGAGTCGAATTTTAACCCAAAAAATTCGTAGATGCCACACTATGCGTCGATGATAGGCCTTGGTAGCAGCAAATTTTTGTTTTATTTTCTAATCATTATTTTCTTTTGTAATAAGAAAATACAAAATCAAGAAACTTTGTCGTCCGCTCTGGATAAAGTACTTGCAGAGGGAGAACATTTTTTGAAAATTGATGAGCGGGGGAGAAATCAAAAAAAAATTTTGATAAGCGGGGGAGAAATCCGGAAAAAAATTTTAAGCGGGGGAAAAAATCCGAAAAAAAATTTTTGATGAACGAATATAAATTTTCAACATTTGAAAACCGAACCCCAAATGAGCTCGGGCCCTGGAGAATCACCATTGCACCACCCTCTCTCGACAGGCCTGAGTACTTGCAGTGACTTTTGCTTGAAAATTCAGCTGGTGGGAATCGCTCGTGTTCAATTCAAATCAATCCTGTATTCCACTTATTGTAGTCGAAACTAAACAACGAAATAAATGGGCCGTGTTAAACGTTTCATCTTCTCTCAACGCTTTTAAGTTTACTCTTAATAAAAAGTTGAACGACTGTAGTTCCGAGTGAAAGTTGCAGCCAGGCGATGCTAACTGCGAATGCCTATTACACGAGACAATCTCTGTTATTTTTTTTTTTCTGTAGATCATATGTAAAATAGCACAGCACGGAGAATAATCTCTATTGAAACTGACACGTATTCGTCATACAGTGTGCCATACATGTTTTATAAAAAAATATGTTATATTATAAATAAGTTATATTTTTAGAGCAAAATGTTACTAAGGTTTTTTTTATAAAGCATATAAAAATATGAAGGCATAGAAGATATCGAAACATGTAATATACAGTATAGTATGCCTCCCAAGTGTGAACGAGTTTTACGTTGATTAGGTGATAATATCAGTTTTACTTTAAAATGTTATTAAAGTATTCTTAATAGCAAATACTGCAAATACTTATTTGAAGGAAAAAAATAAAGAGATATTTGTTATGTACTTAATTGCAGTGACACTACATAAAAGTGAACTGTGCAAAATGTTAATCAAATATGTATTCGCTGTCCGCCACATTGCAATTTTACATATAATCTGCGGCAATGTCTAGCGTGCATGCTTTTGAAAATTTAATAATTAAGATTTTATCAAATGATACATACCGGACGTTAAACATTGTCTACAAAGAAGTATAAGTTGTAAAATGTTTTGCAACAGGTGTCTTTAGTTTGCAATTCAATTTTCTATGCAATTAAAACTGCTTTATAGTATAGCATAGAAAATGGGCATTTTATCAAAAATGTATGAGTTAATGGTTCTATGAAGTATTTTTGCACCTGCACTGTTTCTCACAGCTGTTCTGCCACATGTCCTCCAAACAGATATTAATAAGATGCAAAGTTTAAATATAACTATTATGTAGTACTTACAATGCAAGATTAGAGATTGATTAAATTATTAAAACTAAAAATTTACAAAAATAAAATAAAACATAAAATGAATAATAACAGTACATATACAGGGTGTCTCACCAGGAACTGCATCGATCGATATAAGGAAAAGTGCGCACCAGAAAATTTTAAAAATTTAGGGAGCTACTAAAGGCAGTGTGGCCAATCCAACTAAAATAATTACAAGCATCTGGCACTTCCGGTTATACCGGAAGTCCATACCGACTTGCTTATTTTAAATAGAACACCCTATATATTTTAAGGTTTTCGAAAAGAACATAAAATTCTGAGTCAAAAATATATAGGATACCCTATACCTAAACCCAGCCGTTTCAGATATATTTGACATTTTTTAAAAAAATTGACAGGAGTAATGGTTTACAATAACCTCTATAACTTTCTTCGTGTAAAAGATACTCATTTGCTTTTTGGGATGTAGAAAGCAAATAATAGTCGGAGAGCAGCCAATCTGTAGGAAGCATTTTAAAAGTAGTCTATACAACTCGCGAACACCCACCTAAAAAATAGATGATATTATGTAGAATGACCTTCTGGATTTGATTTTTGAGTTCGCCCGTTAATTTGAGATTGCCAAATCGGTCAATTCGCAAATTTTTTGAAAAATTTTAAAATTATGTGTTAATTTTTGTTTTGCACATAACACATCATATCTTTTTTATTTTATTTCCGATTTAGACCAATATTTTACACATTATCTCTCCAATATTCTTGGACAGGCTGACGGTAAAGAATATAGTGTACCTAATAAGATAGTGCCTAAAAAAAATATAGTTACCCTCTATTGTCGCGGTTTTTTAAAATTTGCATTGAAAAATACCAGATCGAGGTAACTTTTTTATTTTTAAAGAGAGAGTTATAGTATAAACGAGAAAAATGTTCCATATACTTTAAACAAACTTTTTTATAAAGAGATTTTTTTGAAATTCGGCTCATGTAACGAGATGACGCTGTTGAATGCCGCCGCGCAACTCGTCCGCATTAATTTAAAGCATAACTTCTGTTAACGTCGCCCATCTGTGGTGTCGTTTAAGCGATCAAGTGAGTCTACGGATTATTTAGTTTCTATTTGCAATTAAATGTTATAAAAAACCGCTGCCCAAGGAATCACTACTTCCACATCCAGATTCTCTATCCAAGTCACTCACAACGAAAAAACTTTGTATGTGAAAATAATTGTTTATGGAATTTTAATAATATAATATTTGAAATCCTCTAGTCCAAAAACCCATAAAACGATACCCCACATCGGTAGTGGGGTGGGGGTGGTGATAGGGTTCCTGTACATACACTAAATCACAATTTTTTTCATCCCCTTTAATAAGAAGGTGGGGGTGGCTAATGCCAAAAATTTTTTTTTGAGACCTTAGCTTCTCTTGTATATACTAAATACCAATTTCATGGACTCTTACCTGTTTGATTTACCCATTTACCCCAAATTTACCCCAATTTACCCCCCAACCCTTCGACGGAACAAGATGAAAATATAATCTAGTTCTAGATCTCATTAAAGTACATATGTGTATCAAATTTCAAGTCAATATCTTAAACGGTTCCACAGTAAACGTGCGCACAAAAAAAAGTTACAGACAGACAGACAGACAGAATTTTTTTTTTCTCTCAAACTTAAAATCTCGACGTTTCATGACATTTTAAGCCTATATGGACAATAAAAATTTTTAAAATTTTTTTTGTCGTTAGGTACTATACTTCCACTGGACGTGGAAGTAATTATGTAGATAACCTCGAAACATACACATTAAAAAATATATTTTCATTAATTATAACAGCAAGTGGGTACTAAAGATTACATTTTCCTTCGCATAAACAACTTATGTTACATTGCACGTTTGCTTTGCTACACTTGCAGCTTGTAGTACAGTTATATAATTTACATTTACAAAATGGAGTTAACTCAATAAAATTGGGTTTTGGGCTTTTTGAAATCATCTTTGGAAATAAGATTTCCTCCTTTAGGTACCATCCAAAATCTAAAACATTTGGAATTCTGGACTTAATTTGGTAGGCTGTCTTGTAAATAGCACATTGCTGAAATGCCCTTTTTACTTGTATCCTCTGTACTAGGATTTACAATTTCTGATTTTCTTTTATAAGCAGTTCGGGTATACGATCTTCTGCATCTAAATATTGTTTTAGAGCCACAGAAATGTCATCGGATTTTGCATTTGATCGGTACATTTCTAAAACCGTAAATATCGCTCGCAGACAAACAATTTTCATACCATTGTGTTAGTGAACGAATTCTGAACAACTTTCAAAATGTCCGTCTGTCCGTCCGTCACGTTTCTTGTAAGCACGATAACTGAAGAAAGAAAATTTCGATTGTACTGAAATTTGGACAGTAAATTAGTGTTAGTTAGAGGAAGAACCCTATTTTTAATTTTTATGTTTTTGTAATTGAATAGAAATCTGGTGAAATGATATTTCATTTTAATATCTAAATATTTATATATTTTACAAATATACATTTCATAATGTAATATACAACCGTGGAAATATGATTTTAGCTCGTGTCTTATAATGTAAAAATTTACATTCTTTTACGTGTAAGGTGGTGGTGTAGTTCTTATGCCACCGCGTTTAAATTACACCCACGAAGATTTTTTTTAATTTGTTTATTATTTATGGAGAATGTGATAAATTAATATCAAGAACTTGTAGTACATTTGCTACTCGATATCCACAAAAACGGAAACCGTCACCAAACACTGTAAAACGCATACTGGATAATTTTAAAAACTATGGCTCTGTCAAAGCAAGAATTCAAAAGCGGAAGCCTATTGTTGATGACGAAAACATAGAAATAGCGATTCTGGGATATTTTCATGCATTTCCAATGATGTCATTAAGACAAGCTGCTCTGGAATCGGGACTATGCAAGGATTCAGTTCACAGAATCTTAATTAATCTTTTCGTTCCAAATGGTTCAACGATTAAAAGAAACAGATTTCCTAAGAAGAGAAAATTTTTGTGAATTTATTCTAATAAGGTCTGTAGGCGACGATTCTTATTTGGGAAACATTATATGGTCAGATGAAGCTAAATTTACAAAGACAGACCTTTTAATCGACACAATTCGCATTATTGGCGTGACTCGAATCCTCATGTGTTCAGGGAGCGAAATTTTCAAGAAAGTTGGCAGTTTAATGTTTACTGCGCCATAGAAAACGATAGAGTGGTGGCATTAGAATTTTATCAAGAAATTTAAACAGTAAGTTAAAAAGATTTCTTCTTCTGCTAATATGTGCTAATATGTATAGTTATTTTTTTTGTTTTTGTTTTTTGTTTTTTTAGGTGAAAGGTACTAAATATTTTACAAAATTTGAGTAACAACTGTTTAGAAAATTTACCTCTCGCCGAACATAGAAACATTTTTTATCATCACGACGGTGCTCCCCCACATAACGCGTATTTGATAAATAATTTTTTATAAGAAACTTTTTACGATCAATGGATCGCCAATAATGGACCTTTCCTATGGCCTCCTCGCTCGCCCGATTTATCAATTCTAGATTATTTTATTTGGGATCTATTAAAAATAAAGTTTATGAGAGCCCATTAAAAACTATTGAAGATTGTATGCAGAGAGTAAGAAATGCATTTCAAAACTTATCACAGGATTCAATTAGGATAGATACTCATGAAGAACTAATAAGGTGCGAAAAATGTGTGGAGGTTCGAGGGCGGAATTTTGAACAATTATTAAATTAAAATGGAATCATGTTTTTAGTTGATTTCATCTCAGCTATTTTAGTTTATGCAAAGTGTCTTCAATTCAATTGATAGGCATGTTACAGTGTTTAGTGTGTTATTTTCCGTTTTTGTAGATAGTAACAAATTCTTGATATTACTTTATCACATTCTCCATAAGTAATAAACAAATTCAAAAAGCCTTCATGGGTGTAATTTAAACGCGGTGGCATTTTTTGACATAAGAGAATGATGACTTGATGTAAAAAAATATAGGGTGTTCCATTTGACCTGCGTTTTTTTTAATGTCAAATATATCTGAAACGGCTGGGTTTAGGCATAGGGTATTTATACGTTTTTGACTCAGAATCTTATGCTCTTTTCGAAAACCCTAAAATATATAGGATGTTCCATTTAAAATAAGCAAGTTGGTATCGACTTCCAGTATAACCGGAAGTGCCAGATGCTTGTAATTATTTTAGTTGGATTGGCCACACTGCCATTAGTAGCTCCTTAAATTTTCAATATTTTCTGGTGCGTACTTTTCCCTATATCGATCGATGCAGTTCCTGTATGTATACTACTCGTGCATATTATATAGAGGTACATATTTAAATACATATATCGTAGGTTTGGTTTACAAGTTTTCTTATGTCTTTTAAAACACTTTTATGATTTTCTAGGTTTTCATGAAGAAGATTGTACTGACTGATACCTTTATAAAATAGTGATTCTTTTAAAGCGGTCCAATGTTTATTTCCCTTTGATTAGGCATTTTGTATGTAGTAAGTATGTCTACTTAAATGTACCTACAGTTTTCCATTTTTGCTAGCCGAGTTATGTTATTCTATTTAAAACTTTGTGATTAGATTTTTGATCGGGACTTTCTAAAAAGTTCTATTTTATTTTATATAATCGCTGACGTCCTCGATATTTATAGTAATAATGCAATTTTTGTTATAAATGGTTGTTTGTTATACGAGAAAATGTCGACATTTTCATTTTTTATAATTTACTAGTTGTAACAATTTATGGAGGATGTCTAATTAACAATCGTTCCATAAGTTGAAAAGAATTGTGTTTTTTTAAACGCTTTTGAATTACGGTGCACTACAAAAATGGGTTGTAAGTTTACTCAATCTGGTGTCCTTTTCGAATTATCGGGTAAAATGCTGGACGACAAAAATTGAAAATGAGAAAATCGAAAATCGAACATCGAGATAAGACCGACCATTAGGCCAGTCGGAATAGCTTTTTTGTGCGAAATGTCGTTTACCCGCAATTTTTGTTTCTTAAAGTATAGTTTGGGATGTAGAGAAACATATGCCAACTATCCGCACACGTGACAGGTGGGGCAATACACTTTAAAATTCAAAAATCATCAATGTTTTGCCGTTTTTCGCTTTATTTGCCATATACCTCGTATATGAAGCATTTTTTGAAAATATATCAAGAGATAAAAAAAGTTGAGAAAATCGATTTTGAACATTTTATTATTCTTGACATTTTCCTAGAAAATTCTTCGTTTTAGAGCTACAGACGAAAGAAAAATACTTTTCTATTTTTTGATTTTTTTTCTTTTTAAGTGATTATAATAAATATTAATACGAAATATATCATCGGTATAAAATGTCTAATTTACAGTTTAAATAAAATATATTTACAGAATTATTTACAATTTACATGTTAAACAGAAAAAGAAAATAATAAAACTTTTCAGGTATTGAGGTGTTAAAATGATGCTAAAATAAATAAACAAATATATATTTTCACAAAGAGACTATTTATTTTATGCGTAGTACAGCGTACATGCGTTTCATGTATAACTTAATAGAATATAATAGAATAGAATAATAATAGTAATCATTTATATAGATCCTCATTTCAAGTGGGATATTCATATAAATAAATTGGTTAGTAAATTAAAAAATACGCTCTACCTCTTTAATAATATTCGAGATATACTAAATATTGATCATCTTAGAACAACGTGCCTTGTTTTTATTGAATCTCAATTGTGATATGGCGTAATGGAAGGGTTATTAAAAACTAACCTTAGTAGTCTAGAAAAAAAAATCTAAATATAAAAAAACAATAATTCATCCATCAGATATGTTATACAAAGATGCCAGAATAATGGACATCCGCCAATTATATTTTCACTCCTTAGTAGTAAAAACATACTTTGAAGAAAAGAACTTGGTAAATCACAATCACCAAACCAAATATAAAAATGATGTTTTTTGCAAAAGAATGTCAAAAACCATCGGCCAGAGAAGCCATAACTTCCTTGCTCCGAAAGCATATAATTTTTTACCCACTGAAATTAAAAACATACAATCAGTTCATAAATTTAAAATAGTTTTCAGCAAACAATTTGTAATGAGAACTGAAAAAAAAAAATTAATGATTTAAAGAATAATTAATTCATAGTAGATGATCATTTTAATCACCTGAAATTTAGCAGTATATGCTTATCTTATATTTTATAGTGTATATCATCGTTAAAGTACTTAGTGTTATATTTATTTTCTTTTCTTATAATGTATACCATTTTAGAAATTTTAGTGTTGTTAAGGTATTATTATGTTATATATAATGTGTTGTGTATATGTGTGTATTGTGTATATATGTATTATATTTATTTTTTTATGTGTCCAATGCACGCTCAAGTGCTCTAAATAGCACTTAATATGGGGGCTTAGTTTATTTATCATAATGTTTCAGTTTTTAACAATTATATTGTAGTAGATCAATTTATTAAATAAACTTATTCTATTCTATTATATTCTATTAAGTTATACATGAAACGCATGTACGCTGTACTATGCATAAAATAAATAGTCTGTTTGTGAAAATATATATTTGTTTATTTATTTTCCTATCATTTTAACATCTGAATACCTGAAAAGTTTTATTATTATACTCTTCGCAAAAACGAAGAGTATATTGTATTTGATCGGCACATTTCTAAAATCGTAAATATCGCTCGTAGAGAAAAAATTTTCATATCAGTGTGTTAGTGAACGAATTCTGAACAACTTTCAAAATGTCCGTCTGTCCGTCTGTCCGTCTGTCCGCCTGTCCGTCTGTCCGTCTGTCCGTCTGTCCGTCTGTCCGTCTGTCCGTCTGTCCGTCTGTCCGTCTGTCCGTCTGTCCGTCTGTCCGTCTGTCCGTCTGTCCGTCTGTCCGTCTGTCCGTCTGTCCGTCTGTCCGTCTGTCCGTCTGTCCGTCCGTCACGTTTCTTGTAAGCACGATAACTCAAGAAAGAAAAATCCGATTGTACTGAAATTTGGACAGTAAGTTAGTGTTAGCTAGAGGAAGAACCCTATTGTTTTGAACAAAATCGATCGGTAAATAAAAATGCTCGTAAAAATGTTATTAATGATTTAAATTTGAAAAAAAAAATTTTTGATTTTTATGTTTTTGTAATTGAATAGAAATTTGGTGGATTGATATTTCATTTTAATATCTAAATATTTATATATTTTACGAATATACATTTCATAATGTAATATACAACCGTGAAAATATGATTTTAGTTCGTGTCTTATAATGTAAAAATTTACATTTTTTTACGTGTAAGGTGGTGGTGTAGTTCTTACGCTTTTAATTGAAATTAACTCGGAATCCAAGGGTCCCGGGTTCGAAACCCAAATGGGGTTTGGTATGTTTTTTTATTTTTACTTTATTTTACACTGACTCTTTTACCAAATAAGTTCGTACTATAAAATTAAAAATGTCCAAAACTAACATTATTTACAAAAAACTGCGAAGAGTATCCTATAGAATGTGTAACAATTATATAAAAAGTTCAGTGAACAGGCGAAGAGTACGTTTTTAGCTTGTTTCTTTTTCTGTTTAACATGTAAATTATAAATAATTCTGTAAATATATTTTATTTAAACTGTAAATTGGACATTTAAACATAATTCACATTATACCGATGATATTTCGTATTAATATTTATTATAATCACTTAAAAAAAAATTAAAAAAAACAGAAAAGTAGCATTTTTCTTTCGTCTGTAGCTCTTAAACTAAGCATTTTCTGGGAAAATATCAAGAATAATAAAATGTTCAAAATCGATTTTCTCAACTTTTCTATCTCTTGATATATTTTCAAAAAATGCTTCATATACGAGGTATATTGCAAATAAAGCGAGAAACGGCAAAAAATGGACGATTTTTGAATTTTAAAGTGTGTTGCCCCACCTCACGCGTGCGGATAGTTGGCATTATGTTTCTCTAAATCCCAAACTATACTTTAAAAAAGAAAATTACGGGTAAACGACATTTCGAAAAATGGTCCTTTTTCAAACTATTCCGATTGGCCTACATATCATTGGTCCCAGAAAACAGAAAAAAGCAATTTGTAAAAAATGTAGGTACGACATGTGTATGTATGTGGATACGGTAGCGCCGAAACGAGCAAACTAATTTTTATGAAATTTGGCAAGGGTATCCGTATATGAGACAATGAGACAGAAAAGTTTTGGTGCAGATTGGATGATGTTTAGTACCCCTTTGACGTACAGACCTTTTTATTTTCAACATAATATTCATTTTCTGTTGTACCATTAGAAACTAGATATTATTCTAATTTCAACGATATAGCACACTTCTCGTTTTTCCGTTAATTGTCCGTTAAAAAATAATTAACCGTGTACCGCCACGATGTGGGTCGTTAACTATAAGTTAACGGAACAGAGGCCTGCATCGTATAGCTTAGCGGCAACGAGCACAGTTATTAATTAAATTAAAGAAATTTTGCAATTTCTTTAATGGGAAAACATTTAGCAAGGCTATAACAAAACTAATTTTTACTCGTTGGAATAGATTTGAATGCAGCAGACAAGGTAACTCCACTGACCTATATGTTAATTTTGTGTTTTTATACTTGCGTTATATTGGCGCGAAAAAGTGCTGAAACCTAGACTGCTTAATTTTGGCGCGCAACGCAACCAGTCCATGACCACGCTTAAAGTAAATTAGGTCCATCCTCATGAACAAAACCAGTCAGCTTTAAATAAAATTGTATCAGAATTACAAATTCAAATGTAACGAGTGTCCCCTCTTAGGCCTAAGGAATAGAAATGTAATCTTTTTCAAACGTTAATATGACCTAAATCAAGAAGTGGACATTTCCGATTGAGTTTTAAGTGCAGGACAACACCCAGGTACACAATTAAACAGAAAGGATTGCAACAATATACGGTATAAATTTTAACTTATTGTCCACCGACTAGTTCAAAAGTTCGTTGAGAATTTATTACTAAAAACGTTACAAGATCTTTACGAGTTTTTAATGCCGTTTGTACTTTACCTCTAATGATATTTTATGTTATTTAAATAGGAACAGTGGTAACACATACGAGTTTTCACCGTTTACCAGGACAGGGATATAAAAATAGAATCAATTTAAGTAATTGATCCTGGAAGGGATAACGTTTGGTGAGACAATGACGGCGAAGTCGTTTCCACACAGTGTCCGTCAAAAAGTCTGCACTATATGGGAAACTCTGTTGTTATCGACTTTTTGAAAATTTTTATTTTTGATAAAAGTTAGTGCATGTTCTCAAACGAGAAAGTGGCTGCAAACATTTGTGTTAGTCCTGGTGATTAGGTCGGAAAATTCAATTTTTTGAAATTGACTTAAGAATACACGCTACCTTTATTTTTAAAGATATCGAAACATGTTATTTTAAGAAGTTGCTTATAACGTAAATTGGGTTGTTCTATTTTAAAAACAAAAAAATTACTATTAATTCCTGAAAAAGTTACAATTGGAAAAAAGATAACAACTATGCGCCAAGAAATACAGCATTTTTTACCAAAATATTTATTTGGTCAAAAAAGTACAGCTAAAATTTCTTCAAAGTGGATTTTAATCCATTGCTTAGTCTGAAACTATTAAACAGAGAGAATAATTAATAACAGAAAAATATTAAAAATATAGTTCTGGAATTGTGCGTAAAAAAGTGAATAATTTTTATTTTTAAAATATAACACCCAAATTTGATATTTGGATATATAAAGCTGATGAGAGCTTATATGCTCTCGAAAACAAAGAGGTACTATTATGTGCCTTCTTGGACATTGAGGGAGCGTTTGACAACACATCCCTACAATCTATCAGGAAAGCAACGAGGAGAAAAGGGATCGATGCGACCAGCTGCAGGTGGATAGACTGCATGCTTAGAGGAAGACTGATATACACATCCATAATGGGGGAAACGCTGGTAGCTCGGGTTGGCAGGGGGTGTCCGCAGGGAGGTGTTCTATCGCCTCTTCTGTGGAACCTGATCATGGACCAGCTGCTAAGCTACTGGACAGAGATGGACATAAAACACTAGGCTATGCAGATGAGTTAGTCATTCTAGCACAAGGCAAATTTAACAACACGATAAGGGAACGTATGCAACAGGCCCTAAATGTTGTAACGAAATGGACAGATGAGGAGGGACTAAATATTAGTCCCTCAAAGTCAACCATAATGGCATTCACCAGAAGAAGAAAATTAGAGGGGCTGGGACCACTAAAACATCGAGGTGATCTAATACAACTATCGGGCGAGGTAAAATACCTGGGAGTAATTCTAGATCCCAAACTTACCTGGAACCAACAGTTAAACAGAACCAAAAAAAGGGCAGAAACCACACTCATGCTGGCCAGGCGCACCCATGGGAAAACATGGGGACTAAGGCCAAGCATGATGTACTGGACATATATCATGGTGGTTAGACCCATGATGACATACGCATCTTTGGTATGGTGGCCAAAAATGTTGCAGCGCACTGCTGCCGCTGAACTAAGCAAGATACAAAGACTTGCCTGTCTGGCGGTAACAGGAGCGATGAAAACCACACCAACAGCAGCCATGGAGGTCCTTCTGGACCTCCCCCCCTCCACCTGATGGTAATGGGGGAGGGGGCGATGGGACACTTCAGGCTGCAATGCAAACCCAGCGATAAATACGCCGCGCTGGGGCACAATCGAATTAGGAACCTTGTGGGAGTGACAACATCTTTGATGAGGACAGACCACATGATCCCTAAATATACCTTCGACAGAAACTTCGAAATAAAAATAGAAAATCGAAGTGAATGGTCATTAACCGGTAACAACATCAGACCGCGGGACTTGGTCTGGTATACAGACGGATCAAGGACCGCGGAAGGTACTGGTGTCGGCATATATAGCGATATGAGGAACTCTCAGTTCAGCACATCGCTAGGAAAATACACTTCTGTCTTTCAGGCAGAAGTATACGCAATACTAGATTGCGCAAAAGAAAACAACAGGAGAGCCTATAAAAACAGGCAGATCAGTATTCTAACAGACAGCCAGGCAGCTTTAGGGGCACTGTCAAACCCCAAAGTGACGTCCAAGCTGGTATGGGAATGCCAAGAAGAACTAAGAGCCCTAGCGGACCACAACAAGGTAACCCTTCAGTGGGTGCCGGGACACGTAGGAATCGATGGCAACGAAAAAGCTGACGAGCTAGCGAGAAAGGGATCGTCAGCTCCATATATTGGCCCAGAACCGGCCCTGGGAGTGCCTAAAACCACAGTACGGGGCCAAATGAGGGACTGGATCAAGAATCAACACAAAGAATACTGGGACAAAATAACCTGACAACAACATGGTAAAACCTTTATTAAGGAACCATCCAGAAAGAAGACTGAAGAACTGCTGTTACTAAGCAGGAATCAGCTCCGCATAATCACTGGCTTCCTAACAGGGCACTGCGCCCTGAAAGGACACCTTCACAAAATGGGATTATTCAACGGGGACCTAAAATGCAGACAATGCAATAGGGCAACGGAGACATCCCACCACATCCCGTGCGACTGTGAGGCTCTGGATCACAGAAGACAGGCAATATATGGACAACCAAGACTGAGTCCAGAAGAATATGAAACCAAACCTGCGATGGGGTTGTACAAACTAGTGCAAGGGACCAGAGTGCTGGATTGGTTATCATAATACTAATGGGAGAATATCACAATAAGCCCAAGAGGCTGCAGTGACTCCGGAAACGTAAGTTAGACGGCTCCCGGGAAAAAAAAAACGTTAACAACGTCCTCTGCCGTTCAAATAATGCCGATACCGATATAGTGTAAAGATGCACCTCTCGCAAGACCAAGGTAGTAAAAGTAATAACTTTATATATTTTCAATGGCTTAAGAGACGCCGACAGCTTGGACTATACGTTCATAGATAATAAAAAGTAATACTTACAAAAGATTATAAAAAAATATTGAAGTCGTATAAATGAGGCAAACATTCTCTTTTATCCTATACTTCACTCCTCTCATGTACAGCATGTAATTATGTTTAGTAAAAAGTGTTCATAGTGTAAAAATTATTTTACGACTATTTTTAGTTTTTTTTTTATTAGTAAACAAGTAATAAATGGATTTATTGACAAAATGCAGAAACAATTTTTTTATTTTAATATTGCAAAAATATTAATAAATATAATAATGAAGAAAATAAAATACAGTGGAATATACATAAACCGAGTAGAAGTTGCAGTTGGGTGTGGCCGACTGCGATATGTCTTTGATTAACGTTTTGCTCGAATATGGCATAATTCACTTTTACGTGGTGCTATTGCAATTGTCGTATTAAAAATAAATTAATAAATTTACAAAGCAAAATTCAAATATCGCTTAATCTACTAAAATTCTTTCGAAGCTGAGAGACACACTTTATACTGCAGTCTCAACATCTTGTACATCTTAGTATTCTTGTGTGCTGAATCAAAAATCTTAACATTTTGCTCCAAAATTATAATAAAACCATTTATATATGCAACGTTTCATGCTATCACCTTGTATGATGAATATGGCCCAGTTTTAATAGCAAATATTCTACCAAAGGACAGTGTTAAAAAATAGGTATTTTTTTGCCCATCCTGACAAAAGAGCAGAAACAGTGTTTTATCGACCAATTTTTAGTCGCTGAATACGATTCTGGCATTACAGTTTATCGAAAATGATGGGAACATGGTCAAATTCGCAGTTTTTGGCTATATCCGGTAATCGGATGTTGCCTAATATTAGCATATGGTACATAATAATAACATTGTTTCTTCCGCGTATGCAAGTTAGTTTATATTAGGCCGGGAGCCCGCGTATAAAATGGCTGACTATCCGGCGAACTTAGAAAATATGAAAAATGGATTGTTCTTATATAAGTCAGCAATGAATGGACCGTCAGCTGGTTGGGTAGCGGTGGGGGTGGCTGTCAAAGGGTTGAAAAGACGTAAAAAAAATTGAGAAAAAATCCGGCGAACGCTGAAACTTATATGAGGGGAAGATTATGTTGTATAATGAAAGTAGAATATAGTCAGCTGGACGGGGGGCGGTGGATTCACCGTCAGCTGATCGATCAAACAAAAATACGAAAAATTTAAATTATTCAGCGAACTTTAAAATTTGGGTATAAGATAATATTTACACTGAGATTCACGAAAAACATAGTCAGCTGCAAGTATGTGGGTGGAAAAGTCGTCAGCTGGTACAGAACAGTGCTGAGTGTTGATCACCTGCGAGGCAGCACCCATCACCTTTCTTGCATCAGCTGACGACTTTTCCACCCACATACTTGCAGCTGACAGTGTTTATCGTTAATCTTAGTATGAATATTATCATATACCCGAATTTCAAAGTTCGCCATAAAGATTTAATTAGTAATATCGATATCGATAACTTAATGTTAGAAAGCGTGCGTGCGGCATTCCCGAGTTTCTTTTTTTAATTTGATTAAATATTCAATTTATTATTAATATACATTATTTTATGAGAATACAAATTAATGCATTCGTACATTTCAAAATTGTACAGGATGATCTGCTCAGAAAATTTATTTAGTTTAGTGAAAATAAAAATAAATTTATTCGGCTTCCGATAACATTCTCATTTTCATCCAACTCATCACTCTCTTGATGCTCAGTGGGTGAAAGATCATTTTTCTCTTTGTCACTCGCATCTAAAAAAAAATAATTATTTATAAAAAATTGATTAAGTTTATAATAGGATGAAAAGTGAAAAGCACAAATGATATAATACCTTCAGTATTTTCGACATCTCGGATAATCATTTCCACTTATGAAGGTAATTGATCTCCATCAAACCACTTGCAAGTTAAATTTGTTTTCCTCAAGCTGTCACCCATAACCAAGGGATCTAATGTAGATGGCACTTGTTTGTGTGCGTTGTTCCAAATTGTATACATACATACAACAGTTCTTAAAGCGTGCTGTACAAATTCCGATTTCGACGGAGGCGACAGAGATGCATCAAAATTTTTGTCTGGTAACCGAAATTCGTTATCATTTTCGCTAAATTTATACACCTTAGTGAAAGTAGCTACACGAGCATCATTGACGTTTTTTTATAGCTTTAAACTCACACATCGTGCAAACAAACTTCTCTGTTATATTAACGACATTATTTAGGTTCTCCTCTGGTAAATTATTCAAACTTTTAAATGCTTCAATAACTTCTTTTAGAAGCTCTAATCAAGTTTCTTTCAATGTATTGGGCAAGTGATGAAATGGCTCCGTTCGTAGGTAATAAAACCCTATACCTAAATAGTAAAAACTGCTGTAGTTATTGAGTTCGAAACGACTATATTCAATCTAGTATCACCTAAGAAGCCCTATCGTGTTCTAGTCATGAGGAGGCGGACACTGAAATGATTTTTCACGTATAAATGGGAACACCAGTGTGGTCATAAGTTCAGATACTGACATTCCTATCATCATGCTGGGAAACATGAAAAATGTACATAATAATGTGAAAATTTGGATAAAAATGGAAATAAAGAAACGTAGGAAATAAAGAACGATTTTTATATCTAAACGATTTGTATTCAGCACTTGGCAACGACTTGTGTAACGCATTGCCCGCTTTCCACGGTTTCGCGAGATGTAGTTATAATCCCGTATTTTCCAAGAAAGGAAAAAGAAGCCTTTTACTATATTAAGAAGAGATCAAGGGGTTATTGAAGCATTTAAAAGTTTGAATAATTTACCAGAGGAGAACCTAAATAATGTCGTTAACATAATAGAGAAGTTTATTTGCACGATGTATGGGTTTAAAGCTATAAAAAACGTCAATGATGCTCGTGTAGCTATCTTCACTAAGGTGTATAAATTTAGCGAAAATGATAACGAATTTCGGTTACCACACAAAAATTTTGATGCATCTCTCTCGCCTTCGTCGAGATCGGAACTTGTACAGCACGTTTTAAGAACTGTGTATGTATACGATTTGGAACAACGCACACAAACAAGTGCCATCTACATTAGATCTCTTGGTTATGGGTGACAGCTTGAGGAAAACAAATTTAAATTGCAAGTGGTTTGATGGAGATCAATTACCCCCATAAGTGGAAATGATTATCCGAGATGCCGAAAATACTGAAGGTATTATATCATTTTTTGTGCTTTTCACTTTTCATCCTATTATAATCTTAATGAATTTTTTATAAATAATTATTTTTTTTAGATGCGAATGACAAAGACAAAAATGATCTTTCACCCACTGAGCACCAAGAGAGTGATGAGTTGGATGAAAATGAGAATGAGGAAGATCTGTTATCGGAAGTCGAATAAATTTATTTTTATTTTCACTAAACTAAATAAATTTTCTGAGCAGATCATCCTGTATAATTTTGAAATGTACGAATGTATTAATTTGTATTCTCATAAAATAATGTATATTAATAATAAAGTGAATATTTATTCAAATTTAAAAAAGAAACTCAAGAGTGCCGCACGGACGTTTTCTAACATTAAGTTATCAACATTGATATTACTAATAAAATCTTTATGGCGAACTTTGAAATTCGGGTATATGATAATATTCATAGTAAGATTAACGATAAACACAGTCAGCTGCAAGTATGTGGGTGGAAAAGTCGTCAGCTGATGCAAGAAAGGTGATGGGCGCTGCCTCGCAGTTGATCAACACTCAGCACTGTTATGTACCAGCTGACGACTTTTCCACCCACATACTTGCAGCTGACTATGTTTTTCGTGAATCTCAGTGTAAATATTATCTTATACCCAAATTTTAAAGTTCGCCGAATAATTTAAATTTTTTGTGTTTTTGGACTTGTTTGATCGATCAGCTGACGGTAAATCCACCGCCCCCCGTCCAGCTGACTATATTCTACTTTCATTATACAACATAATCTTCCCCTCATATAAGTTTCAGCGTTCGCCGGATAGTTTTTTTTCTCAATTTTTTTTACGCGTTTTCAACCCTTTGACAGCCACCCCCACCGCTACCCAACCAGCTGACGGTCCATTCATTGCTAACTTATATGAGAACAATCCATTTTTCATATTTTCAAAGTTCGCCGGATAGTCAGTCATTTTATACGCGGGCTCCCGGCCTATATGCTACTTTGATAACTGTCAAGTGCCAATACTGATTTTTAAACAGCTCAATCGTGTCAATCAATAGTTACTTTTGACACTGGGCAATGTAGTCTTGCAAAAATAACATTATTTGCTAACGTGCAGTTTTATTATTTCAATAATGTTAATAAAATTCATTAAAGACTGACAGAATATAGCAGCTGTCAAAGTAATATAATTTACTCATGCAAAAATACTTATAATACAGCAGAATTCATAGTATCAGTAAACCCTATGCTTCGGTCAACTAGAGGCCCTCTATATACCTTCTTATTGTTTCACTCGTAGCATTGACAACGTTATGACGGCTGTCAACTGTCATAATAATCCTATTTGCCAGCAGATTTAGTACCGTCTATTGACTCTTTTCTTTAAAAAAAGGATCAGTCGTGTGCCTATTAAAGTCGTAAACGGCCATTGGCAGCGTATAGCAATTGTCAAATAGTCAAAATAATATGGTTACATAATAATAACATTGTTTCTTCCGCGTATGCAAGTTAGTTTATATGCCACTTTGATAACTGTCAAGTGCCAATACTGATTTTTAAACAGCTCAATCGTGTCAATCAATAGTTACTTTTGACGCTGGACAATGTAGTATTGCAAGAATAACATTATTTGCTAACATGCAGTTTTATTATTTCAATAATGTTAATAAAATTCATTAAAGACTGACAGAATATAGCAGTTGTCAAAGTAATACAATTTACTCATGCAAAAATACTTATAATACAGCAGAATTCATAGTATCAGTAAACCCTATGCTTCGGTCAACTAAAGGCCCTCTATATACCTTCTTATTGTTTCACTCGTAGCATTGACAACGTTATGACAGCTGTCAACTGTCATAATAATCCTATTTGCCAGCAGATTTAGTACCGTCTATTGACTCTTTTCTTTAAAAAAAGGATCAGTCGTGTGCCTATTAACGTCGTAAACGGCCATTGGCAGCATATAGCAATTGTCAAATAGTCAAAATAATCTTACTGACTTATGAAACATTATATAACTCTACATCATAATAATTGGTAGCCTCTATTGCCCTGAGCTTCGGTCAGGATTACGCATGTGCTACTAACGTCGTCAGTCGCCATTGGCAGCATTATGACAGTTGTCAACTGTCAAAATGATGTTACTGATAGAGGAGAAAATTACCCTTTATTTTAGACGGTACTAAATCTGCTGGGTAATGTTTTTTTATGCAAATAGGATTATAACGATAGTAGTTGACAGCTGTCATAACGTTGTCAATGCCACGAGTAAAACCGTAAAAAGGTATATGCAGTTGACCGAAGCGTAGGGCTTACTGATACCATGAATTCTGCTGTATTAGAAGTATTTTTTCATGAGTAAATTATATTATTTTGAAAGTAGATAGCAGTCAAATTCTGTCAGCCATTTATACTTCAATGGTTTTTATTAACATTATTGAAGTAATAAAACTGCATATTAGCTCCATGCAATACAACATTGTTCAGAGTAATATTGATTGACAGATGTCAGATGCCCCGTTTGAGCGGTTTAAGAATAAGTATTGACATTTGACAGTTATCCAAATAGCATACAAAATAACTTGCACAAGTGGAAGAAGCAACATTATTATGTACCATGTGCTAATATTAGGCAATATTCGATTACCGGATAGAGTCATTGACAGTTAAAAACTGCCAATTTGACCATGTTCCCATGATTTTCGTCAATGGGGTAACTGTGATTTCGGGCTGAGTGTGATACCCACAAATTAAATTAAAACGTATTGAAAAACTAGAAATCTTTTGCCACTAACGCTTACTATGTTAGCTAATAATACTGGATTAAAATAAGGAAAAAAAAACAGAAAATAATAAAAATGTTACAGTCAAATATTTTTCATGTGTTATTTTTATTCGACTTCAAAATTAATTCACGCTTTTCCAAAATTTGAGTATCTCATTTGTTAAACGTTATTTGGATTGCCTCTTTATTCTCTTTTGATCTAAAAGGCATGCTAGATGAATTGTAATAGATAAACAGATTTTAGCTTGCAAAAAAATATATATATTTTTTTTTTGTTATCACAGTCGCCCCTTATTAATAAACAATAGGAGGTTACAGTAATATCAGCAGGTGAGGGCATTGTGATGCAATAGACTTGTTTATAGAGAAGCTGAGAATACTGACAGAAGTGATACAGCCGAGACAGAAATATTAACAGTATCGTCGGGAGATAGTGACTAGAATGGAACCGACAAAGGTACTGTGTACTAAAAATAAGAATTTAAAGAAGGGAACTTTTGTGTTAGCTAGTTTTAAAGGAGGCAAAAGAAATCAAACAACTATTTGTTATGTTCGTATTATTAAATCGGAAGTTGTTTCAAATAATGAATTAGAAGTTATGGGTCTAAAAAATGTAGAAAACAGTAAAACTGCATTTGTAATAGTTGAAAAAGATAGGTCTCTTATTTCTACCAATGAAAATGTTGGAATTTTAGAAGAGCCCCAACTTTTAACCCAAGGTGCACGAATAAGATATGTTTTCCCTAGTCCTCTAGACGTATTTGAACCACTGTAACTTATTTTCTGTGCATTATTCTCTTTAAATTATATGTAAAGTTATTTTCATTTGTTCTTTTGTAACGTTAAATATTAAAATAAAGTTTTAAAAATGATTGTAAGTAAACAAAACCTGTTTTTTATTACAGTCACCTCATTGCAGTCAAATGAATATTGATTCAGAAAATGTATGGTTATCACACTACCCCCATCATGTGTCACAGTTACGCGGTGGAGTAATTGTGACAGCAGGTGGCAAAAAAACTATATGTAAAAAAAACAATAATTTTAGAGATAATTAAAAAGAACATTTCTAAGATTACTCTCAATTTAAATTTCATTTCGATATTTACA